>CAWUFW010005242.1:0-600000 GCA_963921515.1 Calotriton arnoldi
TCCGGACGAATACTGTTAGGTGCGCTTCCGGCCGGGATCGGAATCGACCCCTATCTTTCATCTTGAACAGTCGCCTGGGCCACAGGTCGTGGCAGCAAGAGATATTTCTGTGTCACGATATTTACAACTTGATATTTGTGTAAGTCGACATTTCTAGCTCGATTTTTTTTTTTTTTATTTTTTTTTTTTAAATTTATTTATTTATTTTTTTGTCGTCTAAATACCAGTGCTCTGAATATATTCATTAAACAGGGAGACAGTCATCCATCTCTTCTGAGGCTGAGTTAAGGTACTTACAGCAAAACTTTCACAGGTGCAGAATCATTTTTCTCTTTAAAGCGGTTGAGGCATTGTTCAAACCAAGCAAAGGTGGTGAAAATCACTTCAAAGACTTTTGCGCCAGAGAAAGCAAACAAGTAGCCAATCTGATGAGATCTGAATCCAAGTTCCTTCTGCAGTACTGAACAGGCTGAGCATCAATCCATCCATCTAGACGTCTTCTTTAATGGCCGAGAACCTCACAGCATTTCGGTTTGCTTGAGTGGCCACCATCTTCACAGAAACAGCTTTCAGAAGGGTCTCCCGATCTCAGACTGAAAAGAAGAGCTGCAACAACTTGACAGGAACCTCCTCCTTGGGTACCTAGGAGAGCACAACAGCGTGGCCATGGTGTTTCCCCTGCTAGCTTATTTATTTGAAAACACCCACTTAATAAATAAACTGCCAAAATATAACTTCTAGCCCCACTTTTACTTACCAAAGAATAAAAGCTCCTATATTATGTAGGGTGTTATCACTTATTGTGACAAAAAACAATAAATATATTGAAATCTGTAATTTTGACTCATTATTATCAACAAACTTGCAAATAATTACACCTATGGAAAAGAATCACTAATAATTAAAATAGCAAAGTGTGTATGTCCATGGATATATCAAGCCTCCCCCCCCCCCCTTTCCTCGGAGGTGCAGGTCTTGAAGCAGTTGCATCTGACTTGAGCATGTCCTCTATTAACAAATGGAACCCCTGCTTTATGTAAGATTATCAAAGCTTTTGCATTTGACTTATGAGGGACACCTAGTAATTACTAGTAGAGCTGCAGCTTCATGTAAGTATTTCAATACTTTTCCATTTGACTTGAGAAGGACACCTAGTAACGGCTAGTAGAACTACAGATTCATTAAATAATATCAATGCTTTTGCATTTAACTAGTGAGGGACACCTAGTAACTAATACTGCAACTGCAGCTTCATGTAAGGTTTGCAACACTTTTGCATCTGAGTCGATAGGAATGCCTTTGGCCAGATTCACTAACATTTTACACAACACAGCATAGCAAGGTAACTTGCTGTACTGCTTGAAAGGGAAACATCAGAAATGCACTATATTTACAAAGATAAAGCTCATTTGCGCTACCTTCTTGCTCTGGTGCACAGTGTGCTCCCTAGCACCAACGCAGGCACCCTTGCACCATTGTGCAAGGGTTCCTCTGTTACAGGCAGGATTGTTTTTGTGCAGGAAGGGACACCTTTCTGCACAAAAAAAATCTTTAAAGGCACTTTCCATGTGGAATGCATTACACATAGAAAAGGAAGTAACGAGGAGAAACAAAGATATTTCTCCTTGTTATGCCTGGGTCTGGGAGGCATACCACTTTGACGCATTCCCAGGTTTACAGCACTGTAAATCTGGGAATGTGCCAAATTCCATGGTGGATGCTTGGGAACGCTCATACTCCATGCATGGAACACCTCCCTGACGCAAGGAAATTCCAGGCAGTTATATACGCTGCCTTGCTTTACTTTGGAGTTACTAAACCACACAGGCTCAGTAATTCTCACAAAAGGAACTTTGCTGCCTTGCAATGACATGCGTCACACAAGGGTCGCGCAATCCCTTAGTAAATCTGGCCTCTAATAGCAACCTGCTTTATGAAAGAATTTCAATGCTTTTGCATTTGATTCGAGAGGTAAACCTATTAACGACTTGTGGAGCTCCGGCTTCATAAAAGAATTTCAATGTCTTTGCATTTAACTTGTTAGTATCACCTAGTAACGATTTATTGAACTGCATGCTACATGAAAGTAATTCAGTGCTTTTGCATCTGGCTCAAGAGAAAGCTCTAATAAGGAACTGCAGCTTTGGGAAGGAATTTTGAAGATTTAGGATCTGAGTCGAGAGGGACCTCTAGTAATGACTTGAGGAATAAATTGCAGGTTTGTGAATATAAGTATGCATTATATATATATTACCTACTGATGGTCGTCATTATGTAGTTATAGTTAGGACCTAGTTTCCATAGGAAGAGCAATTTTTTTCTAATAACTAGTTTGCCAGTCACTTCAGCTGCCATCTGGAAAGTTTCAGGGTCATTTGTCAAGCGGGGGCAAGAAAAATGGGGGGGGGGGGTTCCCAAAAATGTGTTTTCCCATACAATTTCCCATACGGATTTTAGACACAACTACAGCCGGAATCACTCCAAATTTGGCACAAAGCTAGATCTTGGTCCAGAAAGAGTGTTTTTTAATTGATTTGAGCTTTATTCGACAGAAATGTCATAAAAGCTATACATAAAAATATACATTGTTTCCCTTCTAAAAAGAGAATAGGTACAAATATACAACATTTTCAATCTTCATAAACATGATGCAATAAAATAATCAGTTGAGCCCTTAAACCAATAAAGCATGTGTTGTACAAAAAATATTAAAAGACAAGCTATCACGTACAAATACATAGTTTGATTTATCTGAAACGTGTCTACAATAAAACAGTTGGTGCTTCATAGTAGCGGTAAAACATGCTCGGAAGCTATTGGATTTTCCCTGGCATAGCAACAAAAGTTTAAAAGTAAAGTGCTTGTGCATAAGAGTAAAAGACAATTTTGATATTATGTCGTAAAATTATCATTATCGGGACTTCATTAACAACTATGCCAGTCTTGCGAGAGCTTTCCACCTAATAAGCCATGCTTGTCCCAGGAACTTTGCTACACAGCAAGCAAAGAATGGCCTTGGGTCGGACCTGAGGATACGCAGTGCTGTATGGTAATCCCATGTGCCCAGCTGCTGACAAAGCGATTTTAACCATTTGGCCCGTGATGTTTTGTATGCCGGGCAAGCAAACATTAGATGGGCAATGCTTGCTATCTGTGCCTTGCAGCATGGGCAATTTTTTCCATTACTTGTCGACCACTTTGCTGTCACCCCACGTACAGGAAGAGTGCCAAGCCTAAAGTGTATATACAGCATTCTATCTCTCGGCACCTGAATTATATTGAGAAAGGGCTCAAGGTGTCTACTTTGTTTATGAGAGTAGAATTCTGTTGTTAATTTGCCCACATTGGGCTTGGAGTTCTCCCGTAGGTCCACCCATTCCCAATATGTACGTTTGAGCTCTTCTCTCCTTGGGGGTTCCTGACTAGCCCAGCATGCTCGAAGTCCTATTGCAGTCAGAGTTTTTTTGATGTTAACAATCCAGCCTATTTTACAACCAGTATCTAGGCGGTTAATCTCGGTAAGGGCTTCGGCGTAGGAGGAAAGCTCCGGAGTCCGCCTGATGCGTGCCCAGAAAAGAAGAGGGCGCAACTATAGCTATGTCACCTATCGATCACCTGCCCATATCCAACAATAAAGGAGTGAGGGGGACATATTTAGGTGCCATGACCAGATCTCTTAAGAATTTATGTTCCGATCTACATAGCTCGTCAAGTTTATCGAAACCCCAAACTTCTACCCCATACAGGGCGGAACTAACCGCCTTAGCATCGTATACTTGTAGGGCTGGAGCTACAGGCCTGGTGTGTGAAAGGCGGTGTTCTCTCGCTATTACTCCAGCCACTCTCTTGTGTCCCATCAACATCTTGGCTAGATGGGGTCTCTAAGACATGTTGTCGGTAAGTCTTACACCTAGGTAGTCAAAGGTGTCCACCTTTTCGAGGGGTACCCCACCCAGCAGAGGGCCATTCCTATATGACCTATGACAGTTAAAGGCCATAAATTTGGTTTTCAGACTATTTATGACCAGTCCCCTTGGGTCACAAAAGATTTGAAATCTGTTGATAAGGCGTTGTTGTCCCACTGGGGTCTTTGATATCAGCAAGGTGTTGTCCGCGAACAACAAAGTTGGTATCTTGTTGCCCCCCAGGGTGGGCGAGTCCGCGGGCTCCTCCAAGAGGAAATCAACTACCCCATTCATGTATAGGGAGAACAAGGTTGGGGCCAGAACACAGCCCTGTCGGACCCCTCTAGTGACATGGATGCGCCCTGTTAGCTGTCCCTGCTCGCTCCACCTAACCTGAGCGAAGTTCCCCTCGTGGAGCTGAATCAACAATTTAAGGATGAAAGGGGGAATTCCCATTTCGCTAAGTGTCGTCCACAGCCTGAATCTAGGGACCAGGTCAAAGGCAGTCTTCAGGTCGATAAAAGCAAGGTAAAGACTGCACTTGCCTATCACCACCACCACCTTCCAATAAATGAGGAGGAGCCTGAACACTTGATCCATTGTCCCAGTCTTTGCTCTAAAGCCGGCCTGATACTGGGATAGGATGGCTTCATCCTCAGACCACGACTGAATCCTATGCAGAAGCATCCGGCCAAAGACCTTCTGCATGGTATCAATCAGACTAATTGGTCTATAGTTGGCAGGATCATCCCTCGTTCCCTTTTTGTAAATAGGGACTACTACAGCAGCCTTCCATGACACCGGAACAGGTGTTCCGTTGGCTATTGCGTTAGCTAATGTTGAAATATAGCGTGCCCAGTGGTGTGGATCGGCCAAAAATAAATCTCCGGGCAAGTCATCAGGACCCGCTGCTTTGGAGGGGACAATTTTGCTTATCGCAGCTTCTGCCTCCTGTAAAGTAAAACATTCCTCTTCTACCATTGGCCCAACAAACCCATCTGATTCCCCTTCTACACTGGCCTCTGCTGATGAGTAGAGTCCTTTAAAGTGGTCATGCCAGATCTGCCCGGTGATGTAGTTTGGGGGTGAACATGCACCTTTCTTGCTTCCCCAGGTAACCAGTTTCCAAAACAGATTGGTGTCTTTGGATGAACATGCATCTTTGAGTTGTTCCCATCGTGATTCATCCCACTTTATCTTTGCCACCCGCTGGGCTGCTTTATAGGAATTTCTGGCCGATTTTATGAGCGGCTGGTTTTTCTCTTTAATAGCTTTAGCCAACATTGATCTTTTTTCCCTACAGTCTTTAGTGAACCATGAGTATGGATCCTTGGTGGTACGACTGGGTTTTTTGCTTGAGTTTGGGGCTAAAAAATATGTGTTGATAAGGGTGACAGTGTGTACGTGGGCCTTGGGAACATCTGCTGTTCTGGTTACACTATGGGCAGCAGCTTGAAGCTTAGCCGTGCCCAAAATTAATTTGTGTTTAATACCAGCAGTCTTTACCTCACTCAAAGCTACCTTCTTCCATTTCAGGAATTTTTTTACAATTAGATGGAACTATGTACCTAGTAGCTGTCAATGACTGATTATTCTGCTCATGATAATGCATCTCCCAAAGGGGCTTCAGGGTTAAACAAAAGGGGTTATGGTCACTCTCTGTGGTCGAACCTACTTTCATGTCTATTAGGTTCCCCCACAGTTTTACATCAAGGAGGATGTAATCGATCCGCGATGGACAGCTTGCTCTATTATAGGTGTTAGCACCTTGCTTATCAGATAGTGACCTACCATTGGTTGCCCTTAACCCGTACTCCATGGTGGTGGCATTAAGTTGGAGTATCAGTTGTGTCCATCTTTTGACCGTGGGGTGGTCAAGTTGGGGGACTGCCATCTACTATCTGGAGCTTCCGTTCCCATTAAATCTTCTAAGGCCAGGGGTTCATAGGTACAATTGAAGTCTCCTGCAACAATCACTCTTGCGTGGGGTGTGCAATTAGCTAAGCATTCGTCTAATGCTGTGATAGTGACTGAGGGCCTCCCTCCTTTTGTCCCTCTTGCATAGACGTTAAAAAGTTCAATTATGGGGCCACCCCTGGGCCCCCTAATTCTAAACCATAAGATGTCTGGGCTTGAACTTGTCTGGAGAGTGATTCGGCAATCAAGTGCAATACTTGTCCAGACAATCAGGCCCCCAGACGGGCGCCCTCTCCCAATAGAAGTTGCAGGTAAATAAAAGCAGGTATAACCGGCTTTATATAATGGGGTCAGGCTCCACTTCTCCTGAAAAATACATATATCAAAGCCTTCCACAAATTGATTCCAGTGAGGAAGTGGAATTTTGCTGTTTAGACCCGCCACATTCCATGACACAATTTTCAACTGTTGGTGGGGTATGGAATCGGGAGCCACAATTTGTATCGGAATGTGGGTGTTCGTCAACGGGTAAGTTGGTGCTTGCAAGACTGGGTGGGCAGGGATGCCAGAAGCTTGCTCTTCACATGCCGAAATGGAAAGTCTCCTTGTATTGTATTGTATTGTATATAGTATTTATAAAGCGCAACAAACACCCAACGGGTACCCTGGCGCTGAGAGTACATGTATACAGACCAACAACAAGCAGGAATGACAGAGCCAAATAAACATTGCTTAAAAGGAAGACAAGAACGCTATCTGGGGAACAGCCAGGTTTTGATCCTTTTCCTGAACACAGACAGGGTACTGCATTGTCTGATTTCAGATGGGAGTGTATTCCAAAGCTTTGCAGCAGCAACACTGAAAGACCTTCCTCCTGACCTGACCTTGTTGAACCTAGGTATCTTTGCCAAATAGGCAGAGGAGGAACGAAGGGTCCGGGTGGGAGTATACCAGACCAATTTCTGCTGCAACGGCCTAGGACCAAGTCCATGTAGCGCCCTGAACCCCATACAAAGGGATTTAAAATGAATTCTTTGCTGCACGGGGAGCCAATGTAGCTCCGATAGGCACAGTGAAGCAGAAAAGCTACGTGGTCTGGACAAGGCCAGTTTCGCAGCCGTGTTCTGGACACGCTGCAGTCTCTGTATCAGATACTTAGGAGACTCCAACAACAGAGCATTACAGTAATCAAGTCTGCTTAGAATAGCGCCTTGAACAACTAAAGCTCTGGCCGAAATTGGAAGCAATGGAAGAATCCTCCTCAAAGCCCTAATGAGGCCAAAACAACACCCCACCAGCTTGTTCACTTGCGTCTCCAGAGATAGGTTAGCATTGAACACAACTCCCAAATTTCGCACCGTCTTAGATGGCACCAAAACGGTAGATGGGCCGAGGGGCCAGAAGTTGTGGGGAAGAGGCCGATGGACCTTCCCAACTGCGCAGTGAACAATTTCGGTTTTATCCGAGTTAAATTGCAGAGAGTTATTACGTAGCCACTGCGCAGTGGCATGCATACATGCATGAAAATCCTCCAGGGCATTGGGTGACGTTCTATCAAGAGATATAATAATCTGAGTATCATCAGCATAATTCACCAGTTTTACATTATGAGCTCGAATGATATTAATCAGTGGGCTCAGATAGATGTTGAATAAGATTGGGCTGATGGCGGACCCTTGTGGGACTCCATGACAGACATTGGTATACGCTGATTGGAAAGGGGGAAGGGCCACTGCTTGACACCTGCCAGATAGGTAGGATCGAAACCAGTCCAGGGCAATGCCCACTACTCCCACCTCCTCTAAACGTGTTAGCAAAATGTCATGGTTGACCGTGTCGAAAGCGGCAGACAGGTCGAGCAAGATAAGTATTGCTGATTGTCCCCTGTCTGCCAGCAGACGCAGATCATCCAACACGGTCACCAGGGCTGACTCGGTTCCGTGTTCTGGGCGGAAACCGAATTGTGCATCTGCCAGACAGTTGTTACGTTCTAAAAGCCTGACAGAGATTTGCTAACCAAACGTTCAAGGATCTTCACTGGGTAGGGGAGGAGAGAGATGGGCCGATAGTTACCCGGACAGGTTGGATCAAGAGTGGCCTTCTTTAGGAGGGGTGTAACTACGGCCTGTTTCCAGCCAGATGGTACAACTCCATTAGATAATGATTGAATACATATCTGTTGAAGTCTGGGGAAGAGTTCTGATGCAAATTCCTTCCAGATTTTGTGAGGAAGGGGGTCCAGAGGAGAGCCCGAAGAAACACCCATAGCAAGCCTATAAAATTCCTCATCTGAAGGGAACTCGAAATGGTCCAAGAAACTCTGTTTGTCGGTCCCTTCACCACTCTGTGTTCCTACATCAGGCCCCCTCCCGTAACAGCGAAAGGCGTAGCTGCCCCTGAGGTCACAGTTGCTGTCCCTTCAGAGAGGTTCTTTTTGAGACCTGAGATGATAGTTCTGATTTTATCATTAAAGAAAGTAGCCAAACTGTCACAGAGTTCTTGAGTGGGCTGAACCTCATTTTGTGAACACTGGGGATTAATACAATCATCAATGATTTTAAAGATACATTTAGACTTATTCAGTGATTTCAAAATAAGTTCTGCACAATATTCCTGCTTCGCAGCAAGAATTTCTTTCTTATAAAGAGAAATGGCCGTCTTCCAAGCGATCTTATCCTCATTCGCGTAGCACTTTCTCCACTTCCTCTCTGCCTGTTTACATTTTAATTTCAGGGCTTTTAGTTTTTCATTGAACCACCTAGCAGAAGGGCTACCCCTGTTTTTACACTTTTTTAAAGGGGCAATTTCATTGACAACTGAGGAGATAAGATTATGAAAGTCCTTGAACTAAACCGGCTCTGGGTACTAGCCCTGATATGTGGTATGGGGTTAGAAGGGGTCGGAATAGCAAGAGTACCAGCTATGCAGTTAGGAGTAAGTGTTACACTTGGTAAAACAAAGTGTTAAGTAGCCGAGTCCTGAAGTCAATCGTTGGCCTCTAACGAAGAGATACCTATCATGGATGGTAGTGGCTTTAAAACTGGTACACTATCTTGCTCATGTATAAGGGAGTGCCTAAATTGGATAGAAGTCCCATTAGGGGCGCAGGTGCGAAATTCTAAGGCAAGGAGGTTTTCCGCCATCTCAGTTCCCTTTAAAGTAATTTCAATGTTGTCTAGGTAGCGGGTGGGGGAGGAACACCTCCGTCCTCTGAGGATGTCGTCTCTGATCACCGATCGGCAACCCCAAACATGGCGGATCCAATGGATCACCTTGTTAATCAAGGAGTCCTCGCTCTCATAGACATTTTTAGCATTAATACTCGGCACATTAGTCATAAATATTTTTTGAGCTTGTGGTAAGTTAATACTAGCTGGAGTAATTGGAGGATACAACTGATCTCGATTTTCATGTGTGAGAATATGAGCATGCCGTAGTTGTGCGACTTTACAACTATTTGAGGGATTCTGTGGGGCAGCTAGCCTCTTAAGTTTATCTTGAATAGTAATATTTGAACTATTCGTTCCCCCAGCTAGAAAATCATTTGAGCCTTGTTTACAAATAGAAGTCGCAGGAGAAGCCTGATTACATGGGTTGGTGCCGAGAGAAGTGCAGCCTTTACTATAAAGTATTGGCTCTTGTGACACCAAATCATTGCTAGTAAAATGTGGGTAATGGCTATGTGCAGCAGTGTCATGCTGTGTACAGGGCGAATCCCCCTTCAGTAACGTTTTAACTAGGGTAGTGAGGCCTTCTATCATAGATTTCATTGCACCAATCTCAGCTCTTAGTGCATTTATGAAAGAGTGGGTATCCAGAGGCTCCAGGAGCTCTATTTTATTTTCTTTGCTAGTCGTCGCAGTACTTGGCTCCAGCCCAGATGGTAGCGGCACGGGCGTATTTTTATGGTGTTCGTCACTAAGATCCTGGAGAAGTAGGAATCTGTTTTCACAATGAATTGCAGGTACTGGCTGGGAAATGCTTGTGTCAGAACTGAGGATAAGGGTAGTGGAAGGTTGGAATATATCCTGGGTAGACGGGACTGGCTTGTCGGGTTCTATGAGTGCTCTCTTTAGAGGATGCTTTTGAAATATTGTTGGAATCACAGGGAGGCAGTTTGCTCTCGAACTTAGGGGGGGTCCATCTGCGGGTTCTCCTGAGGTCAAAGGCAGAGTCTGATTGCCATCTAGGATGCTCTCGCATTCATTGATTAAGGTGTCTATCCGGTCAAGAACACAATTGCTACCCGTGTTTAATGGACTTTCTAGCCTTTTCCCATTTGCTACTCGACTTCCCCCCCGTTCCTCCAGCGCCATCCATGGTTTTCCTCTTCCCCATGATGTGCCCTCGAGAACCCACTAAAGCCTGAGATAACCAATATACTAACAATAAAAAAGCCTGTACCCTTCAGCAGACAATCACAAATCGACCAAACAAAACTAAATGGAAGAATAATCCCCAACAGTCAGAAGGATACAGAGTCAACAGGATAGACCCACGTAATGGGCAGTTATTTGTGGGAAGCAAAATAGAGATGGTACAAGGCGCACAATACCTCACCGAACGATATTTGATGGCCGGCGCAAACCTGAATACAAGCGTTAGGGAGGTGGCCCTGCCCTGCCTCTTCCTGGCAATGACGGGCCTGCCCTTGGCCCGCTCGCATCCCGCGCCGCGGTGGGTGTTGGCGCTTTTTATAGCGCTAACAGAATGGCAAAGTGCTCCTCCCTCCTGGGAGAGCTGGGTGCTCTGGGGCTTGGAGTCCCCTCCGGTGAGGCAGCAGCGGCAGTACAAAGGCGTGTCCCGCGCCTCGGTGGGTGTTGGCACTTTTTATAGCGCTGACAGAATGGCAAAGTGCTCCTCCCTCCTGGGAGAGCAGGGTGCTCTGGGGCTTGGAGTCCCCTCCGGTGAGGCAGCAGCGGCAGTACAAAGGCGCGTCCCGCGCCGCTGTGGGTGTTGGCGCTTTTTATAGCGCTGACAGAATGGCAAAGTGCTCCTCCCTCCTGGGAGAGCAGGGTGCTCTGGGGCTTGGAGTCCCCTCCGGTGAGGCAGCAGCGGCAGAACAAAGGCGCGTCCCTGTTTTTTGTAATTTGGGATAAATCTGCTCAGTATTTTTGGAGCTATTAAAGTAAAAAGATTTATGTATATCTAGAGAGGCGAATTCATCGCGTCAGATCTGCAGAGCCATGCGCCAACAGCAATGCTATGATTGGCCGGGCCGCAACCTGAGAGGAAAGTTGCGGACATCATTTTGTGCATTTGGACTCGGTTCCCGGTGTGATAGTAGGAGCCAGGGTAGAGGTACCCTGACCCCATGGGTCTGATGGAGGGGTCTGTGAGGGACCCCTCACGGGCAAGAAATTGTCTCCAAATTTTTGTTTTGAGTGCCCGAGGGTCCGCGGATCCACTGTGGTGCTCAGCGTGAACCCAGTGTGCTTCACAGTGGATCCATGGATCCAGACTCCAATGGAAAGAACATAGACCCACACACCTACACACAACCACTCATATACCCATTCACACACCCATACAGCCACTCACACACCCACACAACCACTCGCACACCCACTCACACACCCATACAGCCACTCCCACTCACAGACCCACAAAACCACTCACAACCCACTCATAGACCTACACACCCACTTACACATCCACACAACACATCCACACAACACATCCATTCACACACCCATACAGCCACTAACACACCCACTTACTGACCTACAAAACCATTTGCACACCCACTGACAGACACACACACGCTCACACACCCACATACAGAACCACTCACATACCTACCCAAACACCCATGTAGCCACTCACAAACCCACTCACAGACCCACAAACCACTCATACACCCACTCACCACTCATACACTCACACACACACACTCACCACTCATACACTCACACACCCACTCACACACTAACACACACACTTACACACACACACACCACTCACACGCCAATGCACAGATCCACACAGCCACTTACACACCTACTCACACAGCCACTCCCACAGTCACTTTCACACCTGCACAGCCATTCACATATCCATACAGCCACTCACACACACACACACACAGCCACTCACACACACCCGCAGGCAGTGATAGAAATTGGAATAGCATATGTTTGTATTAAATGTGTTGTTGCTTTAGTAGTGAATGTGTGCTTTTGGTTGGGAACGGATCCGCAGATCCATAAAATGAATTTAAGGAATTGAGCTTCTGCTTGTCTTTTTCTGTATGGGCTCAGTGTATTGAAAGAGGCGATTACTGGTGATATTTAAGGGGTTTGCTACCCCACCTCGAGCTCGCCATTGCAAGTGGCAGGAATATGGAATATATATATATATATATATATATATATATATATATATATATATATATATTCATTCATTCATCAAGGAAAGGATTACTCGCACTCCAGGAGGTTAATTTACCAGGCTTATTTAATCCAGTGTGTAACAGCCAACACCATCAAGTTCTCTCACAAACCAACGCGTTTCGACCAATACGGTCTTGATCACAGTTAGCGGTGAACCTCAAATGAAAATAAAAATTCAATGGAGGAAAATTCGGACATAAGACTGATCCTAACATACAGCAAGGAAAATCACTCAATTTCAAAAATAATGAACAAACACTGGAATGTGCTATTGAAGGATCCAGACATGAAAAGAATATTGAAGGACAAACCAAGCATTACATACAGACGAGCTCCATCGATCAAGGACAAACTTGTACATAGTCACTTTTCAAAACCAAAAATAAAATCATGGTTAACAGATCTCCAAATTGGATTAAAAAAATGCGAGAAATGTAAAGCCTGTAAGATAGGTGAGAATAAAAAAGAAATCACCGACTTCAAAGGAAGAAAATACACAATCAAAGATAAAATCAACTGTGAAAGCACGTATGTTGTGTATATGTTAGAATGTAACTGCGGATGCAGATACATTGGAAGTACTATTTGCCAACTAAAAAAAAGAATCTTAGAACACATTTGTGCGATTCAAAATGATGACTTGACGTATGCCATGACCAAACATATGAAAACACATCAGAACCACAGCTGGCAGCAAATGAAATACTGGGGGTTGGCAACAATCCCGGTGAATGAAAGAGGTGGGGACAGGACCAAGAAATTGAGATGCCTAGAATCAAAAATGATACTCCGATTCCACACCAAACAACCAGCAGGTCTGAATGGGGACGAGGAACTACATGTACATTTGTAAACATTCAAGCATCAGAACGGGAATCAAAATCATAATTATGATCACAGCGAATATAGGGGCACTGAGCCCGATATTTTGAATAAAATCGAGAGAAAAAAATAGTCAAGATGGGGTCAAAGGGACTGACTCCAAGGCACTCAGCTGTGATGTAATCAATGATCTGAAAGAGACATTGTGTCAATTGTTCGAAAGATATAAACAATATACTAATGCATAACAATATACTAATGCATAAGAAAGAACAATGCCGAAATGGGTCACAAAAAGTTTTGTACATATAGAATAACATGCACTGTTTATTATATCACTTGTTAATAAAAAACACATTTCCCATAATGCATCATAATGGTTGATTGGGTAATTTTGTATAAATAGACACAAAAGGTGGATCACCGCTAACCGTGATCAAGACCGTATTGGTCAAAACTCGTTGCTTTGTGATAGAACTTGATGGTGTTGGCTGTTACACACTGGATTAAATAAGCCTGGTAAATCAACCTCCTGGAGTGCGAGTAATCCTTTCCTTGATGAAAATACGTCCTGCAGATCTCGATTCCTGTTCTGCACTACTCGCACCGATCGCGAGCGCGCTGAGTCAAGGAATCGTTTGGTGAAAAATATATATATATGTGTATATATATATATATATATATATCATGCTCGAAAGTTGCCCACCAGGTGAAAAGCACTCCAACAGCAGCTTGAGGTCACAGACCTTTATTCGGTTTAAACGACACCCGGCATGCCGAATCCATTCACAACTGTTCCATCATGAATACGCCTGATGCGTTTCGAAGTAAGAAACTTCTTTTTCAAAGGCGATGACGGTCAAAGAAGTGCATAGTCTGACACCGCCCAGGCTGTTAAGTAGTCCATAATTGTCACGCCCCCAGATGGGCTCCTCCATTAGAGAACATGCGTGAGGCATCCTGGGCTTTGTAGTGGCAGAAGAGTTAATTTCCCTGGATGGGTGCACAATAATCAAAAGTGTCGGAAATGTTCAAAGCCCATGTATGAGCCTCAGCAGACGGGCTCGTTCATATCCTTAGCTGCTGCTTCCACACGTGAAGATTGGTAGATACCCAGCTCCGTGGCCCCCAGTTATAACGGGGTGGTGCTCTTCGGCAGCAGGGCTGCCGCCATACATATCATGCTCGAAAGTTGCCCACCAGGTGAAAAGCACTCCAACAGCAGCTTGAGGTCACAGACCTTTATTCGGTTTAAACGACACCCGACATGCCGAATCCATTCACAACTGGTCCATCATGAATACGCCTGACGCGTTTCAAAGTAAGAAACTTCTTTTTCAAAGGCGATGACGGTCAAAGAAGTGCATAGTCTGACACCGCCCAGGCTGTTAAGTAGTCCATAATTGTCACGCCCCCAGATGGGCTGCTCCATCTTCACGTGTGGAAGAGGGATTATCTTATTTTGTAATAGATGCAATTAAGCCCAATGTGAGAGGTGGAAATCGGGAGAAACAATTGAGAAGGCAAGAATCTTCATATATAATAAAATTGAACAGCAAAATCCCGGAAGGTTTAAACATGGAGGAAGATCTACATACACACCTATAGTCAATTGCAGTAATAAGTGAGTCCTCGTCCCTTTGCTCAAGTTTTTACCCATTTATTTTTCTCTTTTATATAAAAACATCACAAAACATTTTTGTTCCTTTTTAGACACTTGCACTTTCAGAAGACGTTTATATGTTTACAAACAACTTATGTGCCATCTAATATATGCCCACTTGGGCTTGATTGTGATTATATTTGTATAAAGATATCGCAAAGCACTAGCACAATAGCTGCTTAAGGGGAGATGCCTACTTAGGTTTTATTATTTGGTAAAATATGGGCACATGCCCATAATAGTGTGCGGAGGTATTACATAACGAATTAGAACTACTTTGCAGTAGTGTTATGATTGCACATTTGATTTGTTTATTTAGTTTTTGTAGCTTTTGCTGGGCAGCTAAGTTTGTTTGTATGTAACATCAAAACATTGCGTTTTCAATTGAAAAACTACAAGTCTGTCTTCTGATACACTGTTTTAGTAGTTTGACATGTGACACGGCACTCATGACATTTAAAATGGCTGAAAACTTTATTGTATTTGTTGGTGAGCAAGCCTGCAGGTCAGGCGAAACGCGTCCGACAGCTGACAATTAAATCATTATCTTGTCAAGACACGGCGTCGTCATCCTTTGTTGGCCGAAGGAAAGTTCACTGATTCGAAACGGACCGAGCTTGGGTGGTCTGCAAGACGACGCGCCCTCTGATTTGGAGTAGCGGTGGTCAAACACAAGCAACGAGTGTTGGATATATATATATATAATATATATATATATATATCCAGGATACCAGAGAACGACTGCGGTGGGCCAAACAAGGGCACAGACTCCAGTTGAAGATGCAATAAAGAGAATTTATTGTCTTAGCATGTCAGGATGACGCGTTTCGACCACAAGCCTGTGGTCTTGATCACATATATATATTTCTTTTTTTTTTCAGGTAACCGATTCCCATATGATTCAATGCGACATGAATCGGAAATCAGGAATGGACACCTCTTCTCTTGTGCAATTATTTTTCTTTTTCTGTTTTGCGCTGTGCCGCCATTTATTTATTTATAGGATTTTATATAGCGCGAACGTGACCCACGAGGGTATCAGAGCGCTTTACAGTATATAGTTATAAAGACATACGAAATGAGGTAGTATGCACGCATTTGATATTCATCATTACTTACAAAAGAGGTAAATAGTATAAGATAATTGACTTGTTTCGGTCCACGAGGACCTTGATCACATGACGCGCTGACAACACTTCCCCATTTTTAAAGTGCCAGTGCAGAGAATTAACATAAACAACAGACTGTCATTTCACGAACCGAGGTTCTATTGCTATTTAGCAGCAAACTTATATGGTCAGTGCAACAGAAAAGAGTAGTAAATTTGTGCATCAATACTACTGTGGAAATATGCAATTATAGGTTAAATAAAAGCAAAGAGTAACATCAAATTCATATTTTCATGGGAAAAGGGGTTATCAATGCCCATACTGCTGGCCAACCTGTCAGTTATAGATTGCCATAAAAAACCAAGAAATGTTAATACACATGTATAAAAATTCATTTGAATAAATATACAGTTAATATTGGTTTAAAAGCAGTTTAAAAACTGATTTGTGTAAAATAGATGTATATAAAAACTAATATCTGTATAAATACAATAAATAGGATAAATATACAATACACAATGATGTGTGTGTATATATATATATATATATATATATATTCACTGAAAAAACCATAGGTTTCAGGCACGTTATAGTTAGAAATTAGCATTTAAAAAACCTTAGAAATTCACTGAAAAAACCATAGGTTTTAGGGACAGTTATAGTTAGTTGAACATTGCACTCGTACAAAACCCGTGAAATTCCCCCGTTATAGTTAGTTCAGCTAACTATAACTCGCGCCCCCGCAATGCACTGCTGATGACGTCACATATTACATCACTCATGACATGGTCAGTGACATCACTGATGACATCACTGATGACATCTCAAATGACATCACATGACAATGGATTCCTATGGAAGGAAGTACAAGTTACTGGTAAGTACGGTTAGAATTACTTTTCAGGGTCAGTGCTGGGCTAAAAGATGCAGCACTGGGTTCTCTCCTGATAACAGGTGAGTAAATTGGAATTCGTAGTTCGGCTGATTTTAGAGGAATATTTGTATGTTTCAAAAATCGACACTTAGAAACTTTTTCAGCAAAAAGCAGGCAATGATATCCTATGGAAGGAAATTCAAGTTACTGGTAAGTACGGTTAAAATTACTTTTCAGGATCAGTACGGGGCTCAAAGATGCAGCACTGAGGTATCTCCTGATAACAGGTGAGTAAATCGGAATTCGTAGTTCGGCTGATTTTAGAGGAATATTTGTATGTTTCAAAAATCGACACTTAGAAACTTTTTCAGCAAAAAGCAGGCAATGATATCCTATGGAAGGAAATTCAAGTTACTGGTAAGTACGGTTAAAATTACTTTTCAGGATCAGTACTGGGTTCAAAGATGCAGCACTGAGGTCTCTCCTGATAACAGGTGAGTAAATCGGAATTCGTATTTCGGCTGATTTTAGAGGAATATTATAAAGTTCCAAAACTCCACACTTAGAAGAATTTCCAAGTGAAACTAGTCAATGTTAGCCTATGGAAGGAAATACAAGTTACTGGTAAGTACGGTTAGAATTACTTTTCAGGGTCAGTGCTGGGCTAAAAGATGCAGCACTGGGTTCTCTCCTGATAACAGGTGAGTAAATAGGAATTCGTAGTTCGGCTTATTTTAGAGGAATATTTGCACAATGGTGAAGGAAGGGGGTGGGGCCTGAGGTGACATGTCTGCAAACACGCCCTGTGGCGCGTTTTAAGTTGGAGAATTAATTCCTCCTCAATCCCGAGGGTCCCTAGGGGCCAACTAGCCCACCAGATACCTCCAGTATGCGCCAGAGAGCTGCTTTGCAGAGAGGTGTTCAGAGGCCACGCCCCTTTTTACAACACTCTGCAACGCAGCTCCGTGGTGCTCACTGGAGGTACCTGGTGGGCTAGTTGGCCCCAGGGACCCTCAGGATTGAAGGGATTTAATTCCCCATCTTAAAACGCGCCACGGGGCCTGTTTGCACACATGTCACCTGAAGCCCCGCCCCCTCCCTTCACCACAGTGCAAACGTGCCCCGTGGCGCGTTTTAAGTTGGGGGATTAAGTCCCCTTGAATCCTGAGGGTCCCTGGAGTCCAACTAGCGCACCATGTAGCTCCAAAAGCGCCACAGAGCTGCGTTGCACAGAGGTGTAAAGGGGCGTGGCCTCTGTACACCTCTCTGCAACGCAGCCCCTGGCGCATACTGGAGATTCCCGGTGGGCTAGTTGGCCCCCAGGGACCCCCAGTATTCAAGGGGAATTACTTCCCCTTCTTACAACGCGCCAGGGGGCGCGTTTGCAGAGTGCTGCAGGGAGGGGGCGGAGCCTCCGGCACGATGCCGTTTTTTGTTTTTTTTTGCCTCCTTTTTTTTTTTATGGGAGGGGGGCTGCGTGGCCCCCCTTCCCTCGTCCACTTTTGTCCCCGGGGACCCCATCCCCCTGGGGCCTTTTTTTTAATTTTTTTTTTTTTTTTTTAAACTGGAAAGGGGCCGCGTGGCCCCCTTCCCTGGGCCTGTATTTGCCCCGGGGACCCCATCCCCCTGGGCATGTCCTCCTTTTAAAAAAATATATATATATTTGGAGGGGGTTGCGTGGCCCCCCTCCTCAGGCCATTAAAGGCCCCGGGGACCCCATCCCCCGGGGCCGGCCTTTGCGTCCTTTTTTTTAAAATTCCTTTTTTTTGGGAGGGGGGCTGCGTGACCCCCCTCCCGGGCCACTAATGGCCCGCGGACCCCATTCCCCGGGGCCTGGCCACATGTTGGGGACCGTGGGGGGGTCCCCAATCCCCGCACGGTCCCGCCGGTTCCCCGCGTCCTGCGGGAGCCGGCATTGCTTTCCATAAGGGAGCTGCTGACATGCAGCTCCCTTATGGAAAAGCAATCTGCTTTGCTTCATTGAAGCAAGAGCAGGTTTCCTGCTCTCGCTTCAATGAAGCAAAGCTAGTTTGCAATGACAGGACGGGAGCCGCGAGGCTCCCGTCCTGCCATTGCAAACAGCAGTGTCCCGGGAGGCAGGCACCCCGGGACACTGCAGGAGCCGGCCCTGGGGGTGGCGGTCCCCAGGGCCACCACAGGCTCCAGGAGGGGGCCGCGCGGCCCCCTCCCCACTTCTGCAAAGCCCCGGGAGGTGGTGGTCCCCGGGGCTTCGGGGTCTGAAACGGACCCCCATTTTAAAATGTTTAGTGCCCCGGGAGGTGGCGGACCCGGGCGTGTGGGGGCTGGAGCCCCCCACACAGGTATTTAACATTTTTAAAAGAAGCCCCGGGGGTGGCGGTCCCGGGGCTGCGGGAGGGCACAGTGCCCTCCCGCACCATTTTTATTAGAAAGCCCCGGGGGTGGCGGTCCCCGTGGCTTGGGGGCCTTAGAGGCCCCCATTAACTATAAACCCACCTCCCGCATGCCCCCGGGACTTGGCCCACCCGGGGCAAAATAGCATCGAGCGCGGAGACCGCGCTCGATTTTTCACGGCGGGATCCGCGCAACCTAAGCACATCCCGACGATTAAAAAAATAAAAAATAAATGCTTTTTCTGCCCAGGGGTCCTTGTGGGACCCCTGAGCAGACCTAGAGGTCAGGGTGTTTCTACCCTGCCCCCTTTGTGCGTTTTGCGCACTTGTTTCTCTGCCTCGGTTCTACCGAGGACAGAATGGCTGCCAACACTTCCTGATTTGGAGTGTTGACAGCCAATTAGCATGCAGCTCGTGATCGGGAGGGTACGCGGACCCTACGTGGCCATAGATATATATGTGATTTTACTTTTGATTTTCTCAGCAACTACTGAACGGATTTACACCATTTAACAAAAGGGTTCTTTCTGAACCAAAAACTACCTCTTTGCCAAATTTGGTGTAATTCCGTTCAGCAGTTCGGGCTGTAGCCGTGGCTAAAGTTTCCTATGGGAAAATGAATGGGGAAAACACGTTTTGGGACCCCCTTTTTCTCGGCCCCCGCTTGACGAATCACCCCGAAACTTTCAGGGTAGGAGCGGACCGGAGCGGGCCATAAAGTTTGAAAATTTCGCGAAGATTCGTCAACCGACGCAAGAGTTATTTCAAATAGAATGTTGCGGATTTCCTATGGAAAATAGGTCCTAACTATAACTATCTACTGGCGACCGCCAGTAGATAATATATATATCTTTACCAAATATCTTTAGCTAATGGCTTGCATTTTGCTTCTTCCTACCAGCCTACCATAGCATAAGGAAGTGTGCATTTTACTGGGGCATAAATATAGTGTCAGTCAAAGAACAGCCTCCTAACAATACAGTTAAAGGGACTTTACTTAAACAGGGACTGCTAGTACCTATATATACGAGTGTCGTCACAAATAATTCATAGTAATCAAGACATTTATTGAAAGTTGCAATATTGATTCATCAGCATTTACCAGGATTGACATATTTACTGCTAGATGGAATAAACCAACTGTAGATACATGCCCGGTGTGTAAGTCTAGCAATGAATCTTTGGCTCATCTTCTTTTTGTTTGTGCTGGGTATGGTGCTCCGCGTCGCGTTTGGTTGTTCCCAATTTGTAAGCTCTTGGGCACCAGACGGGCTAGTGAAGCCGAAAGAATCTTGCGGACTGATACCTCAGCAACAATTGCTATAGCCATGGCAAAGTTTTTAGGGTGGTCATGGGTATTAAGGGCCCACTCTATACGTCTATGTGAGGATAAATAATGATGTGACCTAATACAGCCATTTTCCATTAAGTAGCCCAGGACACAATAGTGAGAATTATCTATTTAGATTCAAATGAGTGTTTAACTTATCTAAAATTGTGATGTGTATTGTACATATTTTAAATGCTTTAATTATATTTTTTGTATGTGTTTTTATCAAGTTTTATGATAAGTGTATTCCCTAAATTTTTAAAGGCTTGGATTGCATGCCCTATCATTTAGTTATATGATTTTGAGACTTTAAAGATGACCATAATAAGTGCGTGCATTTTATTTAAAAATATATTCAATTATCAAACTTACATGTTTTTCCTTTGACAGCTGTTCTATCTAATCAATTCTATCTGTATTTTTGTAAATGCTTTTATGACTTAAAATCTGTCGAATAAAGCTGTTGAAATGGAAATGGACATATTTACTTATCCTATTGAAATCAAGCCCAATTTATTCAAGAAGTAAAAGTAGATGTGTACATTTTTATGTTGAAGCCACACCCACTCACCTTTATGAAGGACATTTGAAGCACTTGCATTGTACTCTTTGAGGGCATTTAGTAACAATGTGAGTTATTGCAGCTTTGCGACATACTTGCTAAGTAGTTCCTTCTGACTTGAGAGGGGCATCTAGTAAAGTTGTGGGGGCTTCAGTCTTGTTAAAGACTTCACCCTGTTTCTTCTGACTCAAGAAGGACATCTACTAAATACATGAGGTACTGTAGCTATGTGAAAGGCCAGCCTGATTGGTTTTGCCAGTGCTTGCTTACAACGGGAACCTATTGCTCAGCGAAAGCATCTGTCATCTTGCCTGCCCCAATAAGCCAATTACTGCGGAAGAGTGAGTTGCCACATGTGTGCTGCCTTCTGTTGCCTCATGGTTGAAAGATGGTGGAAACTCATGGGTAATGCAAAATGATGGGGCCCCCTTCTATAGTGTGATGAGGGACTCTGATACTCGTGTATATCACAGATAGTCCTAGGCCTTGGGCTGAAAGGTGGCTCCCTGAAGGGTGGGGACCACCCTGCACTGAAGAGACCTTTGTTCTCCCATGAGACTCAGACAACGGATTCCACCTTTTCAGGCCCTTATGCACATGAATCCTATTAGGAACCAGCCAAACTGAGGGGCATATTCACAACAAAATAGTGCTGCATGGTGCTGCGTGCAATTTAGCTGCACCCTGTTGTAAATAATTTTGCTGCACCATGCTGCGTCATTTAAAAAACACAGGAATGCCCCGTATTTACAAGAATACGGTGTACCGCTGTGTTTTCCTTGCACCGGCGCTAAAAAAGCTGCCTAGCCCCATCACAGGCACCCTTGCATTATGGTGCAAGAGTGCCTGTGTTGCAGGGATGATTGTGTTTGTGCAGGAAGGAACTCCTTCCTGCACAAAAACAATTATTAATGGCATTTTGCTCCTTCTATGTGTGCTGCAGAATGCAAAACACATAGAAAAAGCAAAAAACAAGGAGAAATAAAATAATTTTCATTGTTGTGCCATTCTAACGCGTCCTTTTGAAAGTCTTTAATTTTGGCACTGCCTCAGATTTATAGATTCTTGTAAATCTGGGGCAGTGTCAATAATCAATGGGTGGTGGGCGTGGTCTAGCCGCGAACAGTGATGGCCACTTAATCCCAGAGCTCCGAGACTGGGCAGGCCCCGGATGGTGGCAGCGACATCCTCACCGCTGCGGGGGTGTCATGAAAGGACCCCTAGAGCAACAGCACACCTGCAGACCCGAACCCCGGCACCCCTGAGTCGAGGAGCGCCATTGAGGTGATCCCCATGCAGCAGACCGAGAGCAAGGCCTACAGCGACGCCTGCAGCGCGGCCCACAGCAAGGGACGGCACCCACCTGGTATACCCAGCGGTGAGTGGCTCCAACCACCAGCACCATATCAGGGACGAACAACCTCTGCTCCCCCCCTCCTTGCAAGTCTGCTGCTCCCCGCATTGCGGGAGACAACAACCTCACCCTCTGGAAACAGGCCCTCCGCCACGTGGTGCTGCTGCCTGACGCGGAACTAGCTAATGGACCAACGGCAAGAAGTCCAGACCGCAGTGCAGCTTGCGGTCATCTGGCTAATTCCACCCTTGAGCGGCCAACATCTAGGAGCCGAGGCCGGACCCCGCAGAGCTCCCTGCACATAGGGCAGTGAGGAAGGCCCATGATAAACGCAGGAGGCTGCAGCCCGCAGTGAGAGCTGGTGCAGGCCCGGGCCACCGAGTGGTGAGTTCCTTCTCCCACACCTACTGTCTCAGCGACCCAGGGGGGCTACAAGGCACACCCCCCTTCTCTTCTTCCTCCGCTGGCCTGACATTTCCCAGTCAGCACAGGTATCTATGCTTGTGCCCGCACTGTGTCGGCTCTCTAAAGAGAGGGCCAGCCAATGAACATGGCGCAGGGCTGCCTTATAACCAACAGACACACCACAAGGCTAATCACGCCTCTGGATGGATGGTGCGCTAATGGGCAGTAGCCGCATACTTCACTGTTGGAGTCCAACAGTGGTCTTGTGCTTGACATTATCATTCACTTACGCCACCAGGGCAACCGTACCTTGGACAAAGTGCCCGTCTCCTGCCGCCATACCAGCTGGCAGTGCTGCCACCAGGAAACACTATCAGAAGAGCCGAGGCCGCCCCCTCCTAATCTGAAGGGGCACAGGACTCCAAACATTCTGTCCCCCACTGCTCCTGCCTGCCAGAGATTGGGGGCCCCCGGCTGGAGCTCCAACAACCACTATCTGGCACGATATATGCGGAGGGCCTGTGCTTCCTCTAGGGCGTAACGTAGCCCAGGGTACGGAACTCCAGCGGCCTACACGTGGATGAGGCTTACCCAGCAACTAAAAATCTTCCCATACCATACACGCCCTCTGCTGCAGGTTCTACCCATCTCTCAGCCTGAACTGCGGGGGTCATTCCTGGACCACGAATTACATACGCACCAGGCGGATTCACTCACCTATTACATCTCAGGCCATGCTGCATTCCCTCACAGGCACCAGAAATGTGACTGCAACACCTGGGAAGCACCTATCTGATCCACGGACTTCATGGGTAGTCTGGGGATGACTCCTGGCAAAACAACTGGAAAGCCGGTGCGCCAGCTCCTTTTCACAGAAGCGCTTAACCAGGGCCGCTTATCGAATAGCACCCTGAATACTATCCCCTCTGAACCCGCCCCTCCCCAGGCCATGGCCACCGCACCTGACGCCACCATGGAGCGAATACTGCAAGAAATCTCAGCTGTGGGCCTGCAGGCTAGAGGGCATGGAGACGACCATCTCGGCCTTGGCCACTGAGACCAAATACATTAGGACGGACATAGCTGGATTCCAAACCTGCGTGGAGGACTTGACCCAACGTGTCTCCGTAATGGAGGATCGCCTCAACACTGAACCGGGGAGAAACAAGGAGCTACTGTATCTTCGCAGTAAAGTCATAGACTTGGAAGACAGAAGCCGGTGAGACAACGTCCGCTTTTTTGGATTCCCGGAAAACGTGGGAGGCTCTGATGTCAAATCCTTCCCTGGGGCCACACTTCCAAAACTGACAGGTTTGAACTTCGACGTTCCTCTGGAGATGCAGAGGGCCCACCGTATCGGACCACCTAGGCGAGGAGCATCCACCTGCCCATGGCCGCTTATTGCCTGTTTTCTGCGGCATGAACAAGCACGACAACTTATAACTGCAGCTGAACCCACGGCCAATACACTTTCAAGGGTCATGAGATCTGAATAGCAGTAGATTTCTAAAAAAAAACAACGAACGATGTAAAGCCTTACTTTCCTCAGGACCCATTCTCCCACAAATGGACATTAAATATAGCCTTTTTGAACCGACACTCCTTTGCATCACCAGGGACGGCGTCTCAAAGGAATTCTTTGACCCAGAGGACCTTTGTCACTTTCTGGACAGCCTCAATCCCCAGGACATGGACACCCACCCTTCTGCTCCTAGAGACAATCCCATTTTACCGCCGCCCACCCTCCACGCACCCTCCAGGGGACCCCGACGACCCTTGGGAGGCTCCCGAAACAGAGGAAGGGATCCTGACAGAACTGCCCGCTCAGTAGGAGACCGAACCCAAGCTCTTCAGGCGGTGGCCGAACGTACTCCGGAGCAAGACAGGGACAAATCACACTTCCCTCTGAAGCCTACATCTGCCGAGGGGAAGGTGCCCTGACCATGGCGTACCCTGACTCATGGGGAATACCTGCAGCACAGGGACCGTTGTGCTGGGAACTGGCAGGAAGTCCAGGCGGCTGAGTACCAGCTTATTGTCTGTGTTGTTACATGCTTTAATGTTTTCTCTTCTTAATGCTTAATTGTCATGTGCATGCATCTTAGTTGCTGTATGTTATGTACCCCCTACGCTACGGCCTACCTGGCCTCGGGAGCCCTCCGACCTGTTTCCCCACACTGTATGTCACTTCCTGTACACAATTGGGACGAGAGCGCAGCACTAAGACGCTGGCGACCAGACATGCTCCTTTATTTTTCTGCTCGATCCCCACATAACAATATCCTTTGCAATTTAGCACATGTCCTCCCCCACCCCCCTCCTAGACGCAACCAACAAGCATACTCTGAGCGCCAACACCACTTTGTTCCCCAGGCTTAGGAGCCACGGGAGGAGTGCTCCTCTCTACTTCCCTGGCTCCACTTATGATCCTACGGTAGTAGACGCAACATCTCCTCCCAGTCTGGCTACATCTTGGATTGCTCCGTCCCCTTCTCCTCCCCACACAGCAACCCCCAATCGGGTCCAATAAGGTCCCACTATACCGGCCAATTACCATGCTCCTCCCATCACGGGCGAGATACCACTCTCGCCCCCCCCCCCCACTGTAGCTCTCCCTCGCCAACTGTATGACACCAGCAAGGTCACCGAACACCCATATAAGAGAGCTCAGAGCACACCGCCTCAAGACCGCCACCCTGGACTCTGGTCCGCCCTGCTGGCCATATCTTCCTACTTCCACCTTCTTCACGCACAAACAGCTGTCCACCACAACCACACCTCTGACTCCACGTGGACCTCGGAGCCCTCTACTTCCCTCGGTACACGCAGTCGCCATCCCATCTCCAATCGCGAATGTAATGGCAGGATGGAACGCTCCCCAACCTTTGCTGCCGCCCGAACGGGACCCCACCCCGGCTCCACACAGCCCGTAAGCCAGCAAACAGCCCTGCGTCCTTAGAACCACACATCGTGCAAACGTACCCCCTACCCTCCCTCCCCCTACCTCTACCTTCTCCCGTCCGCTCTCAGAGTCCCCCAATGACGTACGCTTTGGTAATCCTTGAACACAGATACTTGATTCCCTTGAGCAACCACTGATATCTTCCCTGCCTACATGACCATCTCCTCCCCTGCCTGACCTAGATCTCCCCTCCCTTATTTCTCCTTCCCACCCCTTCCTTCCCATCTCTATACTACTCCCCTCTATACCCGCTTTCCCCCTTCTTTACCTTCCCCGCCCCCCCTCCCCTCCCGCTAAATACCTGCACACACCACTCCCCTGTCCACACAGCCCCCTCACTGCTTCTCCCTCCCCACATAATCCCACGTCCCCCCAGAACACAGAAGACCGGACGCCTCACAGGCACCCAGTACCCAGACCTCACATCCGCTACGCGAACTCTCGTGGAATGTCAATGGTCTCACAGACTAATGTATAAACTTAAGGCAACGTGGATATAAACAATACAAAAATTGAAACATACTTTATAGAAAACAAAGGGAGAACCAACCGTATCTGTATTTTTATACAAGAATAATTTTTATTAATATGCAATAGCAAAAAATTGTTTTATATTAAAATGACACCCGATTATTAAAATCTTGCCACATTGTTTCCTAAAATCTTTAATAATCAATTGTCATTTAACATCCAATTGAAAAAGATGAAAAATGTTTTTAAATTGATTGTCAGTCATATGTTGTATAAATGAAGAGGAATAAATGAGTATAAATGGGGTGTCATTTTTAATATAAAACTATTTTTTGCTATTGCATATTAATACAAATTATTCTTGTATAAAAATACAGATACGGTTGGTTCTCCCTTTGTTTTCTATAAAGTATGTTTCAATTTTTGTATTGTTTATATCAATGTTGCCTTAAGTTTATACATTAGATTAATTAGCCCTGCCTTAAGGAACTTCACCCTACTAGCAGGGGGCCTCCATCTTTACAATATAATGGTCTCACAGACTACATAAAACGTAGAAGAGTACTCTCCTACCTCCAAACGCAAAAAACGGACATTGCCCTTTTACAGGAGAGGTCCCTCGATGCCTTGGAATCCGACAAACTCAGACGCGATTGGGTGGGAAGAGTAATCTACAGTAGCGTGGTAGTGCCACCCACCTCTGAGGGAGGTCAGCCACAGAAATGCTGAGTTGGATACTCCTCCGCAAATTACTGCCTGTCACAGTTGTAAAAACATGGTCCGACCAAGGCGGTAGATACGCATTTTCCAAACTTAAACTAGGAGACACATAAAAAATCCAGTACTTGTATAGCGCACAAATCACCCCCGAAGGGGTATCTCGGCGCTGGGGGCCGTTGGGAAGATTAAGCGAGCTATTGCCCAGAGTCGCATGGTGCTGGGCAGACCCCTGCCGCCGGAGCCAGGGATCGAACCGTGATCCCCAGCGTCCAGCGTCAGTCACCCTGGCCGTGGCGCCACACCTCTCCCCTCTGCGTAGGATCAGTGTATGGCCCTATGGGGACTAAACGCTCCTTCTTTCTTCAACTGAACTGATTACTTGTAGAAATAGGAGCGTCTTGATACATAATAGGGGGCGACTGGAACCTTGCCCGCAACGAGAGGCTGCAATGGCCATCCCCGCCATCAAAGCAGAGACTGTGGAGATCCTTACCAGACTCCAAGATAAGGTGCTAGAGGCTACCTTAGGTGCCAGATAAGTTTTAACCTTGCTTGAATAATTGTTGTTTTAAACAGCGCGCCGCAATTCAAAGTGTTCATTTTAAAAATAGAATTACAACTAACGTCGCATTCGCTGCATTGCGTATACTGCCTTGTCAAATTTTGAAATTCCTTTTGCGCCTACCTCACAACTCCCCAGCACTGCCCTTCACCGACACTTCCTCCCCGGTCCACCACAGCAATTGCTGATTGAGTGGAGGGAGGAACAACACCTAACTTTGCCTCACTTCCGCAAGTCCACTCGGCGGAAGACATCTTGGGAGGGAGACGGTCTAGTCTCCCCCCAGAACCACCAGCCTCACAGTATTTAACTGCAAGATGGCGCCGACACACAGCGGGCGTGCTGGCGGCGCGCCAAAGGCAAGCCCGTCTGCGTCCGTCCGCGTCTGCAACGCGTCCAGAGCCAGAAATGCTGCCCTTTTTCCTCCAGACAAACGACTCGCAAGGGATTCCATCTTAGCCTTAAACAGTAACCCCTTAACATGTAAAAACTCGTTGGATGTGGAAAACTGGAAGGGGCCAATTTGCTGTAAAAATTGTAAACAAACTCTCATGCCTATGCAGGAGACCGCACCGGAAAACATTACTAAACAGACCTGCCTATATGGTGGTCTTATAAATGCCCGATCACTGTGCAAGCATGCTCAACATATCTATGACCTGATATTAAATGGCAAACTTGACTGCCTTTTTGTAACTGAAACCTGGCTGAAGGCCTGGTGCAATCCCGATATAGTCAGTGCCCTTCCCCCCGGCTACCTCATTCACAGACTAGATAGACCAGAACAACGTGGGGGAGGCCTGGCAATCATCTACCGCAGCTCATTAAAGTGTTCAATATCCCAATTGCCAGACCTCAAAGGAGCAGAGGGCATTAGCTTCTGCTTTCAATTAGAGGACTCCTTCGCTTTTTCAGGTGCTCTACTTTACCGCCCACCAGGCCCTTATAAAGCCTTCATTGACAGTATTGGGGACATTGTGAGCTCACTCACCCTCAGATTCGCCAATTTTACCCTATTAGGAGATCTTAATATCCATCTCGACACAAAAAACGATCCAGGGGCAACAAATTTCAAGGAAATCATGGACACATTCGGCCTGGAGCAGCAGATTTTTTCCGCCACCCACAATGCCGGCCACACGTTGGATAGTATTTGCTTTAACCTCAACACCCTCATTGTCAAGGCCCCAGTCAACCTAACCTGGACTGATCATAAACTGATTCCCTTAGAAATCAGATTCCAGTGTACGCCAAATACCAAGAGGCGCACCTTGCCCCCGCAACAAGCTAAGTTTAGGTGGAAGGAGATGACAACTCACCCTGACTTACACCAAGCGGCGCTAGCTAATAGACCTAATTTGTCAGGAGATCCAACAGTCGATAACCAACTTTTCACACAGTGGATATATACCCTAAGAGACGGTTTTGCATCCCCAGGTCCACAGAACAGCCGCCCATCAAATAAACCTTCTGCCCCATGGTACACCAAGACTCTGAAAGAGTTACAAACTCATTGCAGGCTCCTAGAAAGCAGATGGCGACTGAATTATGAGCAGACCGAATTAACCAAATTCAAAACGGCTCTCAAAAATTACCACACCCAGATTAAAATAGCCAAAAAAGCTTACTACACGGAAGTGCTTAAAATGGCAAATTCTAATCAAAAAAACTATCTTTAAGATGGTCAACGCGTTTACCAACCCAGAGTTACTGCAACAAGAGATACCCCCTTCACAGTCTCTCTGCAATAACAAAGTGGACTATTTCGAACAGAAGGTCCAGATATTACAACAAGACTTCACTCTACCCCTCTGTCTCTCTGCTAACAACAACGTCGTCTTAGATAAAGACAGACCAACTTTATAAACTTTCGGGGGGCGCTAGGTGGTGCACGACCAAGATGGCCGCACACCTGTGAGGCTCTGGATGCTTGGTGGCATAATCCTTCATTTATCCGTAGAATAACTTCTTTAATCCTCAATTGGCAGCCTGCCTCTTGTTCCTTACACTTCCCATTGGCTGCAGGTTTGCAGTATTGGCACCCAGCTTCTGGAACACTCTTCCTTTAGACATAAGAACCTGCACTGAATTCTCTAGATTCCGTAGGCTTCTTAAGACTTGGCTATTTACCCAAGCTTATAACTAGATTCTGCAGACAACTAAATATATGGGGTCCAGCAATACCTTAAGTTCAGCGCCAAGAAACCAATCGGTGTATGTGCGCTTTGTAAGAAACTTTAACATAACATATCATAACATTGGCTCCGGTGCAAAATTCAGCGCTCCCGGACCTCGGCAAGTGGTGCTTCTGCTGTGCTTTGGGACGCGAGGGGTGAAGGTGGTGACTCGTCTGGAGGTTCCGCGCTGCCGCTGTGCCTACTTGTGCCCGGGGATTCCACGTGGTGACAGGCCCTCTGGTGGGCCTCTGCCGGAGTTCCACTGGTGTCGCCGAGCCATCTGCTGCACGTTATCATCACAGCACAGTGTGGACTGGCCCGTCCCCCGCTGCCTGCTCCTGCTCGGTGTGGGTCGGAGTGCTGCGAGATCTATGACCCGACCTAATCAGCGACGACCGCTGAGCCCTTGCTTGGCAGATTGCTGTTCCAACGGTCGCCATGCCAGGGCCGCTCTCCATTGTCCACCGGCCCGCCTCGAGATGCCTGCTTCCCCCCTGAATGCCATTTCAGCTGCTGTTCGGAGCGTGCACACTGCTGCCTGATTCCACTCTCTTGAGCCGGTCCTGCACTCTCGAACCCTGACTTACCTTGCTCGCGGGGGGACTCCGGCTGCATGTGAACCGCGCCTCGGATCCCAGCCAAGATTTCTACTCATCTGTCAGACGCCGGCCAGCGCATCCAGCATCATCCTTTGGCGTTAGGCGCTGACTGTCACGCCCCTTTCCATTGCACCGCCACTCTTCTTCCACACTGCTGCCGCTCATCTGGGTGCCTCGTCTGGAACTCTGCTTGGCTGCAGCCGCTGCGCGGCCCCGAGGATCCCATGTGGTGTTGGGCCTCTGGCGGCCTTGCGCTGTGGCCTCACTCCTCCGGCTGGCATTTTCACACTCCCAGGGCCAGTTGCATACCACGCTACCGCCTCCCTGATCACAGAGCCTGCAGATCCTTGCATGCGGTGCCAACAGTGACTGCATCGCGCTAATTCCTGGCGCATAAGGTGAGCTGCGCATTGACATTGTGTCCTGTCAGCAGTTATCTGCCCGCATATATCAGCATTGCTGGATGTCTTCAGTCGCCCGCTCGCCCATTGCCGGTCCGTGTTGTGCACCCTGCGCCGCACTGCCCATTGCTCATTTGCTGTACCTGAACTACTGCACTCTTCCAATTGCGGCAGGGAGCGCATGACGAGGCTCGTGGCGCGACAGCCCACTGCGGAGTCTATATCCCGATATATCGGGGGCCCTACACTTGTGCTGAGGCCTCCTCCGTTGCTGGTCTCTTGCAGCACACCCGGTACTCACTCTGACCACGTGTCCTGGAACATCATCTAGAATCTCATTCCTCTCATCGTGTTGGGCGCTTTTCCTTGCCATATTTGCAGGACGCTGTGAGGTGCTGACCTTCTCAACACAAGTGTCTAGCAACCTGACTGTGCCCATCCGTCATTTAGTCATTAGCACGCTGGTTTGTCCTGACTGTTCTTTATTACGCACCTGACAGCATTACACAGCAACGAATCCTCCTCCGTGCAGATTGAGACGCAGCCACTTGTATTATCCGTTGTCTGTGCAATCTGATGTTTGCCCGCTACCTATATCTACTGGTCACAGTGAGTCCTCTGGCTGCTCAACTAGTGTGTTACTGTTCGTGCTTCAACTCCCTTCCCGGTCCAATACGCCATTGTTGCTGCCGTAGGTAACAGACTCTTCCAGCTCCCCGTCGCTGTCATCCTTTCAAAAACTGCTGGCGCGGCCACCGACCGATTATTATTCCACCTGTTGGCTTGAGGTGCTACTAATAGGCACTTCTGACTACACCGCTCGCTCCCCAGATGAACATGGGCAAACCGGACGGCCGCCAACCCAATCTCGTCTTCGACGCCCAAAAAAAAGTGGTCACCCGCTCGACTTCTGAGGAAGTTGGACAGCCCAGCAACGAACAAATGCAGGCACAAACGTCGGCTCCGGCTGACGAATTGAAAACCCTATTGCTGGCCATGCAACATAGCCTCTCTGCTCTCTCCAGCAAAATGGACTCCATGAACAGTCGCTTAGACTTTCTAGTCCAGAAGGTGGATAAACATGACGAGCAGATTAAAGAGACTGAAAGACGGATCTCCGACACTGAAGATGCAACTTCGCAGATGCAGCAGCAAGTCATGCAAATGGACAAACTTCTAAAGGTCATCGCCGCCAAAAACGAGGACCTTGAGGCTCGCAGCCGCCGGAACAACATCCGCGTCATAGGCATTCCGGAGAGCACTAACACGGGCCGCATGGAAGACTTTATCGAGCGCCTCCTGAAAGGGGCTTTTGGCGAAGATGCCTTCTCCTCCCAGCTCATTGTGGAGCGGGCGCACCGCTCCTTGGGACCCAGGCCTCCTCCGGGTAGTGCTCCACGCCCAATCGTGGCGCGTCTCCTTAACTATCGTGATCGCGATTCTGCTCTCAGACTTGCCCGCGAGAACAAAACGCTACACTACGAAGGCAACGAATTTACCATCTATCCGGACTTCACCATGGCGGTCCAGGAGGCACGTCGTAAATTCCTGACAGTCAAGCAAAAGCTGCAGAAGGTGCAAATAGAATACGCCCTTATGTATCCGGGACGTCTGCGAGTCTCGCATCACGGCAAGCACGTTTTCTTCACCAACCCACAACAGGTGGAAGACTTCCTCAAATCCCTCAAGCGTCAATCTCCACGCCGGGACTCCGATGGCCACACTTCCAGGGCTCCATCCCCTACAGCGGACTGACCCTCCAAATAGTCACTGCTGACATGGACTACAACTATCGCCTGATGCACGTTTGCAGTGTTTGCTGTCCCAGAGATCATCCCCAACAGCGAGCTGACTCTTGAGATGGACAGTGTCATGCTGGGCTTCTGTTTCGTCCCTGCCCGCTCATGGGAAGTGGCCGTTGCCGGCACTCGCAGAGTGGAACATTGCATGCTTCCCTGTCGCTCTTATGTTCCTGTAACCCACTGTCGACAGATAAGTGTATCCAGAGATTTGCATATATTGTATGACTGTATAATAGGCTATTTGTATTTTTTGTAGGATTGCTACGGACTATGCCAAGCACCCTCCCGCTTTCTCTCCCCCCCCCTCCATCCTCGTACCACTGGGTAACTGCTTCGCAGTTACTATTGGGAGACGGGAGGGTTTCGTGGCCCACAGGTGCCCCCCACATGGGCGTTCCCCCAACTTACTTATTTTTCTGTTGGTTTTTCTTGACTGGATTGTAATGTCAAGGGTTAAGTGGGATTTGGGTGGGCTTTCTTGTCCCAGCACGATTGGGGTGCTGTGGTGGGTGGGGTTGATTTTGAGTGAACGTTGCCCTGCCTGCAGGGTTGAGATGCTACTCTGCACAATTGGGGTGCTGTCTTGGGAAGGGGTGGGTTGGGACTTATGCACATCTACTTTCACCCTAACTTTGCTTTCTGCAGGTAGACTTAAGACTGTACATCAAGAGACACAATTCTACATGTTTTTTTTTTGTTTTTCTTTTTCAGAGCACACTGTGATACTACCCAATTACTAGGCCATGCGCACACGTCCTGAGGCACTACAAATAAATCTCCTCACATGGAATATCAGGGGATTGAGAGATCCCCCGAAATGCAGACAAATACTCACTTACTTAGATAGGCATCATGTTCACATCGCCATGTTGCAGGAAACCCACCTTGATCCGTCACGCGCACCCACTTTCGCCAGTAAGTGGGCTGTTGTACGTCTATTCTCCTCGTACTCCACCTACTCCAGAGGCACAGTGATTCTTATAAAGAAGAATACCCCCTTCATTTTAGGTGGCACGCACCAAGACTCTCTGGGGAGGAGCTGTATTCTATGGGGCACATTAGAAACGCAATCTGAAAGAGACACGTTAGTGACAGATTCCTTACCTTAGATTCCTTACCTTAGAATATCCCCAGGCGTCAGGCTGGATCCGGAAAGTTTTTGCGTAGCAGTACCCTTGCGCGTCGGTAGGCGGCGTCGTGCGGCTCCGCGTCCGTCGTCGGCGTCGTGATCGCCGGGATGACGTCGCGGGCAGTACTTAGGCGCCGCCCTGCGCGCTGACGTCAGTTCTTCTTTTCCGCGCCAGTAAGCGCAGATCCGGGAAGAGCAGTGCCCTAGTCACTTTTTGACTATCTTTTTTGTGAATTTTTCACTGTTTCTTCAACGAGTCTTCACGACTCCGAAGGTGTCGTAGGGATGCCCGGCTTTAAGCCCTGCGAGGAATGTGGTCGCATGATGTCGATCACGGACCCGCACCTCGAGTGTCTCTTTTGTCTCGGCCGAGACCACGACACGAAGTCGTGTCCTGACTGCCGGAAACTTCATCCAAAGGCTTTGCGAGAGCGGTCTCGAAAGCTCCTCGAAGTCCGGCATTCGGCTCCGCGCCGCACCAAGCCCCGGTCCCGGGAGAGGTCGAGGGGCCGGACGCGGAGTCCCCGCCGTTCGTCGGATTCAAAGTCTTTGCGCTCCTCCGGTAAGTCGAAGCACAAGAAGTCTAAGCGGCGTCATCGCTCTAAGACTTCCCCTCGCCGGTCTCGCGACTCGGCTGAGGTCCCTGTCGGCACCGTCCCCGCCCCGCGGCCCCGGACGTGCCTGTCGAGTTACCCCCGCAGTACCCGCCCTACCCGGGCTCGGGGGCGACTCCGGCCGATATACAGGAATTCCTGTCGGCCATGGCCCGCCTCTTCGGGCCTCCAGGTCCCTCCGGTGCGCCTTCGGGCCCCGCGGGCCCTGATGGGGTTGCTCCGGCGTCGCCGTCGACTCCGGTCCCGGCGTCGCTTGTCCCACCAGCCTTCGTCCCGGCCTCGGCTCCGGCCCCGGCCTCGACCCCGGCTCCGGTGGGGCCGCAACCCCCATCGACGCCGGTTGACCTAACCACGCCTCCGCCGACGCCGATGTCCCCGGTGCCGTTTCCGACGCCGTCCGGGGCTCCGGGCGGCGTCGTTCCCCGGTTCTCTCCGGGTCCGGACATGGAGCCGGACCGGCGTCGCCCGACGCCGTTTCCGGCGCCGATGAGACCTTGGGTCCCTGATGTCCCTCCTCCTCCATATTTTCAACCTGAGGAGGACCAGGAGAGCTGGGAGGGGTCTGAGGACCCTCTCACACAACAGTGCGAGTTTGACCCGGACTGGGTTGAGGAACTTGGGGATGCCAGTGGTCTGGATACCTCCCCTGACTCTGGCATGCTGTCTCCTCCCGTGGCAACGGAGGAGGGGGCTAATTTTGCAACGGTGTTGCGTAGAGCTGCTGGAGCCTTAAATCTCCAGTTGCCTACAGTGGTCGTCAGGTCTAACATCCTGACTGAAGTGCTTCAGCCGGCGGCCTCCTCTGCGGAGACTGTGCTGCCGTTCAACGAGGCACTGACTGACGTTCTTTTGGGTGCCTGGTCCAAACCCACCACAGGGGCTCCTGTGGATAGGAACGTGGCCCGACGCCATCGCCCTGCTCCGGGCGACCCCCTGTTTCTCTCCCAACACCCCACCCCTGAGAGCTTGGTTGTCCAAGCCTCTGCCTCCCAAACAGCCTTCCCTACCGCCCCTCCGGATAGGGAATCCAAGCGCCTGGATCACTTTGGGAAGAAGGCTTTCTCTTCCTCCAGTGCTGGCTTGCGGTCTGTTAATACCGCTTGCCTCTTGGGCCGATACACCCACTCCCTGTGGGATTCGGTGGCAACTGTTTTGCCGCAGTGTTCTGAGGAGGTCCAGACACTGCTTACCCGCGCCATTGCGGAAGGGCGTGATGCGGCTAAATATACCATCCGCTGTGGCCTTGATACCGCCGACTCGCTGGGCAGATCGCTTGCAACGACGGTGGCGCTGCGTCGCCACGCCTGGCTGAGAACCACTGGTTTTTCAGGGGATGTCCAGAATACACTCATGGACATGCCCTTTGATGGAGTCGGTCTTTTTGGTTCGAAGGCAGACCATGCGCTGGAGCGTTTCAAGGACTCACGGGCTACTGCTAAGTCCCTGGGCCTTGCTGTTGTGCGCCCTCCGCTCACGTCTGCTTTTCGCCCCTTTCGTGGCCACGGAAGGGGCGCCCAGTCACGTCCACAGCCCGGCCAACGGCCCGCGCAGCAAGCGCCTTCGCGTGGCCGAGGACGTGGATACCGCCGTGGCGGTTCGGGCAACCAGCGTGCGGGTCAGGCCACCACCTCCAACCCGTCCGCGGCCTCCAAGCCCTCCTAGTCCCTCCTTTCAGGTGCACAGCACGCCAGTCGGGGGCAGGGTCCGCCATCACCTTCACCACTGGCGTCCCATCACCTCGGACAGGTGGGTCTTGGACATTGTCCGAAGGGGCTACTCCCTCCCCTTCGAGACCACCCCCCAGCCATGCCACCTCAATTCCACCGCATGTCAGGGGATCACTTGGTGCTTCTACAGAAGGAAGTCACGGCCCTCTTGGCCAAGAGGGCCATCGAGCATGTTCCGACCCCAGAAGTAGGGCGTGGTTGCTACTCCCACTATTTTCTGGTGCCCAAAAAGGACAAGGAGGACATGCGTCCTATCTTGGACCTCCGGAACGTCAATCGCTTCCTCCGGAAGGAGAAGTTCAAGATGCTCACCCTAGCTCAGGTCTTGACTGCCCTCGACCCCGGAGACTGGTTGGTAGCGTTGGACTTGCAGGACGCCTATTTCCACATCCCCGTCCTGCCGGCCCACCGGCGTTACCTTCGGTTCACGGTAGGCCTCGAGCATTTTCAGTTCACCGTGCTCCCCTTTGGCCTTACCAGTGCCCCTCGGGTGTTCACGAAAGTGATGGCGGTGGTCGCAGCTCATCTGCGCCGGGCAGGGGTTTCAGTCTTCCCCTACCTCGACGACTGGCTGCTGAAGGCGGGCTCGTCCCAGGCAGTCGTCTCCCACCTCCAGACTACGGCCGAACTCCTGCACTCGCTGGGGTTCTCCATCAATGTGCCGAAGTCGCATCTGATTCCTTCTCCACAGCTCCTTTTCATCGGAGCAGTTCTGGACACGACGCAGTTTCGGGCCTATCCTCCCGAACGGCGAGTCCGGGATATTCAGGCTATGATTCCGATCTTTCAGCCTTTATCCTGGGTTTCGGTACGGATGACCCTGAGGCTGCTGGGCCTCATGGCCTCCTGCATCCTGCTGGTCAATCATGCCAGATGGCATATGCGGGCTCTGCAGTGGGACCTGAAGTTCCAGTGGGCGCAGCACCAGGGCGACCTGTCCGATCACGTCCAGATCTCGGAGGGGACTGCAAGACAGTTGCAGTGGTGGCTCTCGAACCGGCAATGGGTCATGGGCAGATCCCTCTCCCTTCCCCAGCCAGAGCACACAGTTGTGACGGACGCGTCCCTTCTGGGATGGGGCGGTCACATGGGAGAGGCGGAGATCAGAGGCCTCTGGTCTCCGGCGGAGTCCCGGCTCCATATCAACATCCTGGAGCTCCGGGCGATCCGGCTTGCACTCAAGGCATTCCTTCCCTCTGTCAAAGGGACGGTAGTGCAGGTGTTCACCGACAACACCACCGCCATGTGGTACTGCAACAAACAGGGCGGGGAGGGGTCGTGGACCCTTTGTCAGGAGGCTCTGCGCCTCTGGACATGGCTGGAACATCAGGGCATGTTCCTGATGGTTCAACACCTGGCAGGTTCCCTGAACGCCAGGGCGGACGAACTCAGCCGCAGGTGCATGATGGATCACGAATGGCGTCTTCACTCGGAAGTGGCGCAAGGACTCTTTCTACAGTGGGGAGAGCCTTGGTTAGATCTATTCGCCACCGAAGAGAACGCGCAATGTCATCAGTTTTGCGCGTTGGAATTTCCAAGGCGGCACTCGCTCGGCGACGCTTTTCGTCACGAGTGGAGTTGCGGTCTATTGTACGCCTTTCCGCCTATACCACTTCTACCCAGAGTGTTGAAGAAGATTCGGCACGACCGGGCCCAAGTCATTCTTGTGGCTCCGGACTGGGCTCGAAGAGTTTGGTATCCCGAGCTACTCAGTATGAGCGTAGATCCCCCGATCCGTCTGCCTCTTCGGGAGGATCTTCTGTCGCAGCAGCAGGGGACGGTCCTCCACCCGAACCTGTCCAGTCTACACCTGCTTGCGTGGAGATTGAACGGCGGCAGTTGATTCCTTTCGACTTGCCTCCCGAAGTTTGTGATGTGATTCTGGCAGCCAGGCGTCCCTCCACTAAGGTGGTATACGCCTGCAGGTGGAACAAATTTGTGGCATGGTGCACAGCAAAGGCTGTGAACCCCCTTTCTGCCCCTCTTTCTGAGGTCCTTCTGTTCCTTCTTTCTCTGGCCCAACAGGGTTCTGCCCTGGGTACCATCAAGGGTTATCTCTGTGCTATCTCGGCCTTCCTCAGGCTCCCTGATCAGCCCTCCCTTTTCAAGTCCCCTGTTGTTAACAGGTTCTTAAAAGGCATTACACACCTCTTTCCTCCTGTTCCATTTGTGATGCCTCAGTGGGACTTGAACTTGGTTCTTACCTTTTTAATGTGCGCTCCCTTTGAGCCTCTGCATAACTGTCCTCTTCGTCTTTTGACTCTAAAGACAGCCTTTCTGGTGGCCATCACCTCCGCTCGGCGGGTGAGTGAGCTCCAGGCTTTATCTTGCAAACCTCCCTTTCTGTCTGTTCATCCAGACAAGGTTGTTCTTCGGACGCGTCCGTCCTTCTTGCCAAAGGTGGTTACTGCCTTTCACATTGGGCAGACCATCACTTTGCCTACCTTCTTTCCGCCTCCGCATCCTTCCAGAGAGGAAGAGAGGCTCCACCGTCTGGACCCAAAACGTGCGCTCTCCTTCTATATCGACCGCACAAAACACTTCCGGGTGGATGACCAGCTCTTTGTTGGCTACGTGGGCGCCAAAAAGGTCGGGCGGTGCACAAACGAACCATCTCCCGCTGGGTTACCTTGTGCATCAAGACCTGCTATTCTTTGGCTAAGAAGGAGCCTCCTGTTGGGCTGCGTGCCCATTCCACCAGGGCAACAGCTGCTACCACGGCCTTGGGCCGCGGTGTTCCGCTGCCCGTTATTTGTCAGGCAGCTACGTGGGCCTCGCTGGACACGTTTACAAAGCATTACTGCCTTGACAGTCAGGTCCGGAGGGACGGCTTCTTTGGCCGTTCTGTCCTCCAGGACTTCCTTGTCTGATCTTTGTTCGCAGACCCACCACCGGGGTTGGTATTGCTGGGGTATCTATTCTAAGGTAAGGAATCTGTCACTAACGTGTCTCTTTCAGATGCACAAGTTACTAACTTGTGTAACGATATATCTGTAAGAGACAGTAGTTAGTGACAGATTCCTACCGCCCCACCCATCCTCCCCGTTCTGCGAACTGATTTCTAGGGTTAAGGACATCCCTTTCAGGGCCCTAGTATTTTTCAGACACCTATGTCAGCTTCTTGCATGGCTCTGCGTTCCTGGCGCGGAAAGTCGTGTACAGAACTGACGTCAGCGCGCAGGGGCGGCGCCTAAGTACTGCCCGCGACGTCATACCGGCGATCACGACGCCGACGACGGACGCGGAGCCGCACGACGCCGCCTACCGACGCGCAAGGGTACTGCTACGCAAAAACTTTCCGGATCCAGCCTGACGCCTGGGGATATTCTAAGGTAAGGAATCTAAGGTAAGGAATCTGTCACTAACTACTGTCTCTTACAGATATATCGTTACACAAGTTAGTAACTTGTGCATCTGTCACGTTGGTATGCTGTTATGGGCCAAACATAGATGACCCAGACTATTTCACCACGCTTTGGGGACACATACTCCAGGTAGGCTCCACCCATATTATCTGGGGAGGGGATTTCAACATTGCACTCCACCCTGCCTTAGATAGGTCTAATCCTCTGCCCTCGCATTACACCAAGACACAAGGAGCGCTGGCGGACATGTTCTTGGCTCATGGCCTCACAGACGCCTGGCGACACTTGCATCCCGACAGCAAGGAGGGTACTCATTACACTGCAGCGCATTCATCCTGGGCACGCCTGGACTACTGGGTGGTCTCCCGGGGGGTTGTCCCATGGGTCACTCACGCTGAGCATCTAGCTCGGACATATTTGGATCACGCTCCGGTTCTCATAAGGGTTACTCCACTCAACTCGCTCACTACCCCTAGGTTTTGGAGATTAATGCCTGAGGCCCTGCGGGATGCTGTCTTCCGGGCGGAGCTCGGTACCGAAATATCTGAGTTCTTCCAGCGCAACATAGACTCCGTTGCACAGGTGGGCACGGTCTGGGAGGCCTTTAAAGTTACGATTGGGGGATCCTGTATGGCTAAAAGTTTTGGAGTCCTGAGAGACCTCCGTTGCACTCTACGTAAAGTGGAGGGGGAACTTAAGCAACTGGAAAAGACTCTATGGAGGGACTCCACTGGGAATCAACTGGCTATATTCAGAGACAAGCTCACAGAATTTAAACACACGGCTGACCAGGAGGCCCGCTTTCGAGGAAAGTACTTCACGGCACGTAAATATGGGGAGGGCGGACGTCTGGGCAGAGCCTTAGCGCAGGAAATCTGTTTGCCCAGATTTTCTAACTACGTTCTAGAAGTTCGGGACAATGCTGACATGCGCCATAGAGACAGCCTCGATATTCTAAATGTATTTACCGACTTCTGTGCCAATTTATATAGTACTCGCAGGGTCGCGGCCCCGGATTTTGCCACATATCTGCAAGATATCACCATCGGTTGGCTGGGTGAAGTGCAGAGGGAGTTTCTCGCCGCACCTCTTGAAAATGATGAGATACATGAAGCTATCATGCAAATGAAGTCCGGTAAGGCCCCGGGATCAGACGGCCTCCCCATTGATTTTTATAAAACCTATCTTGACCGGTTGCTCCCTGTACTCAAGCAGGTTTTTGTCGAGGCTCAGGAGTTGGGAACTCTTCCTCCATCCCTGAGGGAAGCCCTGATCTCTTCATTGTTGAAACCCGGTAAGCCTGCGGACCGGTGCGACTTCTATCGCCCCCTCTCCCTGATTAATACAGATGCAAAAATTCTCGCAAATATCTTGGCTAATCGTCTCAGCTTGCTCATGGAGAAGCTAGTCCTTCCAGACCAGGCTGGGTTTATCCCTGGTCGAGCAACATCACACAACCTGCGTACACTCTTTTCGATCCTACACTCAGTCGACCCCCAACTGCCTTTGGTGGCGGTCTTTCTGGACGCCACGAAGGCTTTCGATTCCGTTGAATGGGATTACCTATTCGTAATCCTTCAAAACATGGGTATGCCTAAAGGGTTCTTGGCATGGATCCGCCTTTTATATACTGATCCGGAGGCTAGGGTTTTAATCAATGGGCACTCTTCACCCCCCCTTCCCCATTACTCGGGGCACTCGGCAGGGTTGTCCGCTCTCTCCCCTACTTTTTGCCTTGGCTGTCGAGCCTCTTGCGGCCAGAGTTAGACAATACCATCACGACAAGGCGCTCCGCTGCTTCCTCCGGCCCATACTCATTTCACTTTATGCGGACGACATCACTTTATTTGTCCGCAACCCACATTCCAATCTTAATCCAATCCTTTGGGAATTCATTCGCTTTGGGGGCTTCTCAGGTATTCACATCAACTGGGCGAAGTCCCAGATTTTCCCCCTCACCTCGTCTGTAGCGGCGTTCACACCTGACTTCCCAATAGAGTGGTGCGCTGATGAGGTGAGGTATCTAGGGGTGTACGTTACCAATGACTGGGAGGAATTGATGCGGCTCAACTACGGTCGGACCCTGGAAGAGATCAAGATAAGCGTCACACGATAGATTGCTCTCCCTCTCTCTTTTGCAGGGCGCACCTCCCTAATAAAAAATGGTCGTCCTTCCTAAGCTCCTTTACCTTTTTTAAAATATTCCCTACGACCTGGGCAGGCATTTCTTCTCTGCACTCCGATCTGAGCTGATTCGTCTAACCTGGGGGGGTAAGCAGCCCTGGCTACAATGGGTTACGCTTACTAAGCCCTATTCCCATGGAGGGTTCGATGTACCTAACTTCGAGCTTTACTATCTGTGTGCGCAAGCTCATTACGCTCATTATTGGTTTCGCCCCCCCAAATACATGCCACAGGTGGCAGCTGAGCATTGGCTATCGGATCCCGTACCGCTTGAGGGCGCCTTATTGGCCACCATTGCGCCACGTGTGGTGGACACATCGCCAATTGTTTGCACAGCAAGGGCATGGCAGGGCATCATTAAGCGCTCCCAAGCCCCCATGCTATACTCACCGTTACTTCCTTTAGTCTATCACCCTAAGATGCCGATCCTGCAGGAAGGGGTTTTCCACAAAACTAAAGCTAAATACGGGATTAGCTGCTGGGGGGACCTTTACCTCAATGGTAAGTTCCGTACATCACAGCAATTATTTTCTAAACAACCGCCTTCTCCAATGGACATTTTTCTTTGTTTGTTTGCGTCAGGGCATCAAAGAGTACACACCTACATACCCGCTGGAGCCCCCTGAGGTTGCCCCACTGCGCATAATTTTGCGCAATCAGGACGCTTCGCACTTGGTCTCTACACTATACCATAGCCTGTACACTGACTTGGTCCCTGCACAATGCGCTGCCAGAGATAGATGGGCCGCTGAGTTGGGACAGGCCATTACTGATGGGCAGTGGACTTACTGTTGCTAGCAGACAGAACAAAGCTCATCCAGTGCCCGACTACGTGTCCTTCATTATAAATTCCTCCATCGCACCTATTATACCCCAGCCAAAATGTGCAGGTATACATTACGTGATGGTGATAATTGTGATCGCTGCGGTGTTGCGGGGGCAGATTTCCTGCATCTTGCCTGGGATTGTGGCGCTGTGCAGGCCTACTGGTGTCAGGTATTTGCAGCACTAGAACAAATGACCTCACTGCAGTTGCCGCTCTCCCCCTTGCTCGCCCTATTAGGTTACACTGAGAAGCTGGCTGTGGCACATCGGAAATTTGTGTCCTTTAGCTTACTATTGGCAAAGAGGAGGATAGCATGTAGGTGGGGCCGAGGTCGGGCGCCCAAATTTAAGGACTGGATCAGTGACATGGTATTCTGGCAGGAACAAACATACACGTTTGCAGAACTCCTTACCATTCCCTCCCGTCCCCGGGACATTTGGGGGCCTTTAACGTTATATTTGCTCACGCATCCGATAGATAATACCAACACTACCTAAGGTTTTAGTCCTGTAGCCTATCGTATGGTGCCTACTCATTTATTGTATTGCCTTCACTTTGCAGTATTGTGGACACAATTCCCATTTCTTTGCATATCTCTTTCCCGGTGTTAGTGGTGACCTCTCCCGTATGAATCCTGGTACATTATCCTTACTATGGCTGTTATTTGACATTATGCTCTGTAGATTTCAGTTATTGTGCTCTCCTGTGTTCCATACTCTTCAGGATCGTATAATTATGTATCTACCTGTACATTGCATATGTTGTATTGGTCCTCTTTGTTTACAAAATCTAAATAAAAAATAAAAAAACTTTACAAACTTTCAAGCAGATTAGCCTAGACCAATCTCGCCAGGCAACGCTTGCTATTAAATCGGGCTCCCCCTTTGACCCCTGTCCCCCCTCGATCTTACACGCCATAATCGATATTGCAAATCCAATTATAAAAGAAATAATTAATGCCTCACTGTCATTAGCAAATATTCCTACTGAATGGAGGCTTGCAGCAGTCAAGCCGCTACAAAAGAAACAACTTGCAGATCCCACTACCCTTACTAACCTCCGACCTATTTCCTTACTACCATGCCTTAGTAAGATCACTAAAAAGCTCGTTAATACCCAACTTACAACCTACCTCGAAGAAGGAAGGATCCTACACCCCAACCAATCTGGGTTCAGATCCCAGCACTCAACAGAATCAGCTTACTGTATACGGCTGAATCTCTCAAAGCTGCCCTTGATCAAGGAAAAAATGTGGTTCTGGTCTTATTAGATCTATCGGCCGCGTTCGACACGGTGTCACATGTAATTCTCCTGGACCGTCTTGAATCTTACGGCATCTCCCACACAGCCCTGGCTTGGCTTAAAGGGTTCTTGCAGAACCGCAGACAAGTCATCAACCTTGGTCAACATAAGTCAGAAGAAAAACCCCTGCTTTCCGGTGTCCCTCAGGGTTCCATCCTTAGCCCAATGCTTTTTAATGCCTACATGGCCCCACTGATCAGCCTGATATTGTCCTTCAACATAGAGACAATCTCATATGCGGACGATACGCAGTTAATTCTGGTCCTAGACAAAAACACCACACAGGCGGAAGAAAATTTCCGCTCATGTCTTACGGCCAAGTTTCAATGGATGGAAATCAACCACCTAAAGTGCAACTCTGAAAAGACGGAAATACTTCCTCTAGGACAAGGGAACACTTTCTCCCCCGAGATATGGTGGCCAACTAACACTCCCCCGCCTCCAAACACAGTAAAAGTGGTCGGAAATCTGGGTATCAAATTTGATGCTACATTATCCTTCAAACAGCAATCACTGGCAGTTGCTGGTACCTGTTTTCATATCATAAAATCTCTAAAAAAGTTCTTCGATCTACTTCCCATTTCAGCCAGACAGGCAGTTGCTGTGGCCCTAATCACATCTATATTGGACTACTGCAACAGCCTGTACGCAGGGGCCAATAAGTTGGTTTTACATAAACTAAAAATGGTTCAACACGCAGCAGCACGTCTAGTGCTCAAATGGCCCAGGAGCTCATCTGCATTGGCGGCCTTAGAAGCATTACACTGGCTTCCCATTCATAAAAGAGTTCTATTTAAGATTCTAATCATCACTTTCAGAATATTTCACTCCTCAGGACCGCACTACCTTCGGCTTAGATTTACGCATTATACCCCCTCCCAGAATCTCAGATCATCTAACGCAAACCTGTTAAAACCACCAACGTTTAGATATGTCTCGAAAGGATGCAAATCGCTCGCAGTGATAGGTTCTAAAGCATGGAACCAACTCCCCAATCTGCTCCGTCAGATCCAATCTGAAACGCTCTTCAGGAAGGCCCTAAAAACTTGGATCTTTTCATCCTCCAATGCACTATGCAAAACACTTATCTAACTCCTTGCAGCTACCCATTTTCTACTCAGGGATCCGCATAGCGCCATGATGCTCCTCGGAGTGATAGCTGCGCTCTACAAATGTCTGTTTATATTACATTACATTACATTACAAGACATAGTCAATGAATTTGCCTCCTTCTATGCACGTATTTACACACCGGAAGCACCGGCCAACGTGTAAAAATATATACACGTATCTCGAGGGCATTGATCTTCCTCGCTTGACGGATAAAGGCAGACAACTCCTGGAAGGGGATATTAGTAAGGAAGAAGTATCGGCAGCCATCGCTAAACTGCCCTACCACAAGGCACCAGGCGAGGACAGATTCCCTGTGGAATATTATAAATGGTGTAGAGCGGAAGCGATTAACGCCCTATACGCCCCCTGCAGGAGGCAGAAAGGACAGTCTCCTTGGGCCCTCTCTCTAATAGGGCAGTTATTGCGGTACTACCCAAACCAGGGAGGTACCCGCTACTATGTAGCAGTTATCGTCCCATCTCTCTCCTGAATGGGGATATTAAAATACTGGCCAGCATCCTGGCTGCGCGCCTGTGAAAGGTCATACCTTCTCTCGTCCACCACACACAGGTAGGCTTTGTTCCGGGCAGCTTCTCTAGAAACCACTTCCGCAACCTAGCCCACACCCTATGAACGCGAAGGACATGCCGGAGGATGCAGTAGCCCTCTCTCTCGATGCAGAAAAGGCTTTTGACCGCATAGACTGGGGATACCTTTTCGCCACTATGAAACGCTTCAAGCTTGGCGACCAGGTCATCTCCAAGGCCTGACTGCTGTATGACTGCCCAGTGGCTCGGGTCAACTGCAGAGGGTTTCTGTTGGATACTTGCAAAATCCAGAGAAGTACATGTCAGGGCTGCCCACTCTCCCCCTCCGATTCCTACTTGCCATGGAACCCTTGGTTTCTGTCATCCACCACTCGCCACATGTAACAGGCATATCTATCGCGGGCGGCTTCTTCTCTAAAATATAGCTATATGCCGACGATACCTTACTTACCCTTAGAGACCACCCGCGTTACCTGGATGGATTGCTAGAAATCATAGAAGAATTTGCAGCCCTATCAGGCTACAAGGTAAATTATGATAAAAGCGAAGCCCTCCTACTTTCCTTAGACACCACAAGGGCCGCAATTCATGGTTACCCGTTCTGGTGGAAATCCTCACGGCTTAAATACCTCGGAGTACTGGTCAACAGAGGCCTGGAAGGAATGGTGATGGATAACTTATCGCCCATCACAGGGCAGATGAAATCAGACTTCGGTATATGGTCCTTAGTGGGATTCTTAACAGAAAACGAGAGAGGGGGGGATCCTAGATAGCACGTGAAAGGTGCTGAAAGTAATAATAATAAGTGAATACAAAACCAGTAATCTTGCTGTTTTTCAGTGTTTGATTTACTGGTCGTACCTGTAGAAAAACACAAGCGACAAGGGAAAACCAATAGGTAAGCGACTCTAAACATGTTGTTGAGTACAAAGTGAGGAACATGTGGGATACGGTTATCTCCACATGTACAATGCTAATGGCACTTGTAGTTATTGAAAAAGTTGCTTACCCGTGGTGTACGGATAAGAAGCCTCACCTCAACCTGGCGACAGCTCAGGGAAGGGGCACCGCTCTGAAAAGAAAGGATTGGATTTGTCAAACGTATCCAAAGTTGATTTGACACCACTCCCTAAGGACAATGTTTCTGAGGGGAATCGATCACGAAGAAGCCAAAAGGTGTGTGTAGTTAGCTGGAAGTTGAAGAACAGGTAGAATCAGTTGGTTGTTATGGGCCCCAGGTATGGTGGCGTGAAAACTGGGGCGTGTGTGCACTCCACCAAGCGAGAGTACATCTAGCTGAGTCAAAATGGCTCTCAAAGAAGAACCACTATAATCACTCTCACTGACGTCGTGTGGAACATAATTTAAGCTGAACCACTGCGCCTGATAGAGTGTTAATGTAAGGTGCCTACATCAACGGGCATGCAGAGTGTGCGCGATACGGGGGTGCTACGCCTAGTAGATGGTGTAAATACCATCAGCAGAGTCCACTATAGTGTGATAGTATGCGCTAGTTGTGCCGATATATCCACACCTCAACAGTGGTTACACACAGAGTCTATAGTGGCGTATTCATAATGTTGTTTTAAAAAAACCATTGGACAACAGAGCAAATTGCAGTCGCTAGACGCTCCTGTATAATGAAAGATAGAGGCCTGCACCTTGATCGTGTGCGTCCGAATCCCTTGAATTAAAGCCCAAAGAGCAATGTTATTTTTATCTATGGTCGGTACAATTCAGTTTGCCAAACTGTTAACGACTGAGTGAAGACTCCCACGAGGTATGACCCGTGCATTAAAATTGAGACCGGGGAAAACACCCCAAGTCCACCCCCCATGCGTGTGTTGCAGAGGATTGTACCTTTAGCTTGTGGGACAGTAGTAAATTAGGTCCCACAGCCTCTCAATCCCCAACTGAGATGTAGTGAGATAGGTACATTCCAATTACGATATCCCTTCTGGGGCGATCCGGTAAGAAACTCCGGAATTATCTGTAAGAATGTAGAATGAGGCAGATACGCATGTGCTGCAAATAATGCTTACACGCCTAACATTAAACCCCATAGAAGTAATCTGAGCTATGCATATTATTAAGTGTTGTTTTCGTACCCCAGTGCAGAGGATAACGATGTACGTCGTGGAAAACCTATCTTATCTCATGTTAGGAAAATACTGCATAGTAAGTGGGGACAGTATACTGCCTGGGTCGAACGGTCAAGTATTTACCTCTGTTCCGGGCAGCTTCTCTAAAAACCACTTCCGCACCCTAGGCCACACACTATGGACGCAAAGGACATGCCGGAGGATGCAGTAGCCCTCTCTCTCGATGCAGAAAAGACGTTTGACCGCATAGACTGGGGATACCTTTTCGCCACTATGAAACGCTTCAAGCTAGGAGACCAGTTCATCTCCAAGGCCTGCCTGCTGTGTGACTGCCCAGTGGCTCAGGTCAACTGCAGAGGGTTTCTGTTGGATACTTTCAAAATCCAAAGAAGTACATGTCAGGGCTGCCCACTCTCCCCCCTCTGATTCCTACTGGCCATGGAACCCTTGGTTTCTGTCATCCACCACTCGCCAAGTGTAACAGGCATATCTATCGCAGGCGGCTTCTCTAAAATATAGCTATATGCCGACGATATCTTACTTACCCTTAGAGACCACCCGCATTCCCTGGACGGATTGCTAGAAATCATAGAAGAATTTGCAGCCCTATCAGGCTACAAGGTAATTGTGATAAAAGCGAAGCCCTCCTACTTTCCTTAGGCACCACAAGGGCCGCAATTCATGGTTACCCGTTCCGGTGGAAATCCTCACGGCTTAAATACCTTGGAGTACTGGTCAACAGAGGCCTGGAAGGAATGGTGATGGATAACTTATCGCCCATCACAGAGCAGATGCAATCAGACTTCGATAAATGGTCCTTAGTGGGATTCTCCATGTGGGGTAGAGTTCAAGCAGTACAAATGGTCACGCTGCTGCCCTTCACCTATACCTTGGTAATGCTGCCCATAGTGGTACCCTTAACTACTCTAAGCCTCATCGACTCACGAATACGGGCCTTCGTCTGGGGCTCCGCCCGCCCCCGATTAGCCGCGTCCAAGCTCATGGCTCGCCGCTCCTGTGGCGGCCTGGGCTTACCATCTGTTTAACACTATACCCTAGCCCTGCATCTCTCCCAGCTCTGCTATTTGCTCCCGGGCACGCCGGACCCCCCTCAGTGGGTGACAACGGAAAGATCACTCTTTAACTGTGGTGAAGGCCTAGACCCACTATATGGGTACCCTACCCTTGGAGAGACAATCCCCCTTCGTCTCACCCTCACACCTCGAGTCATCCTCCTACATGACACCAGAGACTCTCCGGATATCACCAGCCCACAACGCCGCCTCCTTCATAAAGCGTTGTTCACAGACAAGCTCTGTATCCTCTGGAACTGGAGATCGACCCCCCCCCCCTGAGAGGACTGGATGGTGGCAATGATCCAAACAGCGTTCCACGAATGGGTTATTTACGGCCTACAGGACCAGATGGAGGTATTTATCCAGACGTGGACCCCCTTCCTCCGAGAACCTACGCACTAATGCCCCACTGCCTCACTCAGCCTGCACTGGGCCATTAGTCCAAAACTAGACGACTAATGGTGTGACCACCTTCTCCAACTTACCCCCCTCTTCTTCCTTCCTCCCCACTGATTTCATCTCACACCCTTTCCCCTACCTTTCCCCCACCCCCTCCTCACCTCCCCCCACTATTCTTATTTCCTCCCTCTCCCTATCTTCTTCACCTCTCCCCCACTTCCCCCTCTTCTGCCCCATCCCCCCTACCCCTCTCCCCTCTCCACTGACCTTCAATCTCCCCCCTTACTCGACCGACTCCCTAAACCACACTTGGACACGTAGGTAGGCACCTTCTCCCCCCCTTCCCCTACCCAATGCGGATAGCCATCATCGCATACCCAAGATCTGACACACTAATTCTCTGCTTAGGGATACAGCGTATTCCGCCCTCTGAGCAGCGCACCAACCTTACGTTCCCATCGATCTGCTGACCTATTCCCCTTGCTACACTGCACATTCGTCCCCTCACCTAAACACTTACCACCACCACTCTAGACTCACAATCCCTTTCTCACCCGGATTGGATAGGTGACTCCACCACCACCCACCCTCCCCCCTGTACCCCACTTCCCTACTCCCCTCCACTCGACGACCCATACCAACACAAGACCTCCCCCTACTTCCCTCCTAGAGCACTCACCACTCTGGCCATAACACAGATCTCACCTGAGGACATCCCCTAGCCGCCATTCATGAAGCCTGCTGTCTCTAGACGAATACCACCACTTCTCGAATGCTCTGAGTTGTTATACTGTTGATGTTGAAGATGTTACTATCTGTATATGCCCCACTACCTCCCACGCTCTCCCCCTCCTCCTCTCCCTTCCGTTCCCCTACCCTCCCATTTCCCCCCTCCAATACCCCCCATCGGCATACAGAAGTATCCACCATGTTTCAACCAATCTTGTGTACCGTGATATACCGAAGTATCATTGTTTCACTGTCATATTCTTTCTCTCCTGATACTTAACAAAAAATTCTGACACAAAAAAAAAATCAATGGGTGTTGCATGGTAACGCTCAAAGCACCACCCAAAGCACACCCCTTTGCCACAGAAAACTGCTGCGAGGAGGGCCATATTTACAAGGTGGCATTAAGCCACTCAAAGTGGGTTAGTGCCGCCTTATAAATATGGATGCTCCGGTTGCGCAATACCCCTGTAAATATTCCAAATATGTAGTTTGACCGCCCAACCCTGTTTTTTAAAACCTCGGAAATTAAACCTCAAGAACACTTGTACTCTTGGGGTAGTAGTGGCACACCTGAAATCGACTCATTGCTTCTGAAAATGTGACTACCTAAAAGTAATCTGAGCTATAACTTCTCTTTATTTATTACTTGGTAGCTATATCAGTGTTTTTGGTGGTTGAAGGATGAGGGCATAGTGGAGCAGAATCTCTTGAATGTCCGCAGTCCATGCAGCCAGTATAGGGATGATTTTCCAAGGTGGATGGTGGACAATTGACTTTTAAGGAGGCAGTGGTTTTGTGCGGTGTCTGTTAAGTGGGTGGGTTTAGCATTGAAAATGGACTTAGTATGTGCAATGCTGATATCTCTTGCCACTGTAGTGCATGAAGAGGTTGAGCTTACTTTTTTCTTTCTGCGTCAATATGACTGATACTGGTTTAGACACATTGAACATCAATGATTTAATACACCCTCTTTGCATTATTTGGTTAGGACAAAACTTTTTATAAACTAGATGCTGAAATGATCTGATTACAAGAACCTCATATTTCCTGATTGGATCATATGTTATGTTATGTTAACATTATTTGCTATAGCGCACGACTCACCCGGGGGCATCTCGGCGCTGTTGCGGATCCTGACAGGAAGGTGCGACACAGGGAGAAATAAGTATACGTAAGCTTTTAGTAATATCCTAAATTTACAGTATGTGGGCGTCTCTTGGAGGGTTTGAGGTAGTTTGTTCCAGTATCCTGGGGCGAGATAGGAGAAGGCCTTTCCCCCGGAGCGAATTTGACGAATTCGGGGCACCCACAGTAGGGCTTGGTTGCTGGATCTGAGATTGCGGCTAGGGACATAGGCCGTTAGTTTGTTTTGGAGATACCGCGGGCCTTTGCCTTTTAAGGCGTTATACGTGAGGCAAAAGATTTTGAAACAAGAGCGCTTCTTCACTGGTAGCCAGTGCAATTCTTTCAACAAAGGCGCTGAGGGAGTGCCCGCAGGACGGTTCAATATAAGTCTGGCCGCGGTGTTCTGAACCACCTGGAGCTTGGAGAGCAGAGTATCACTGACTTCTGCCAGGAGAGCATTTCCATAATCCAGTCTGCTTATCACCATTGCCTGAACCAATGTTCTGCGGACGTTCGTGGGGAGGAAAGGGAAGATTCTGCGCAGGAGGCACAGGTTGTAGTAGCAGGCTCTCGTGGTAGCTGCAATCTGATCTTTCATCGTTAATGCTTGATCTAATTTTATCCCTAGATTTCTTACGGATTGATTGGGCACGGGAGTAGAACCCAATTGGTGGGGCCACCAGTCGTCCCACCAGATGGTTGGGGCTTTTCCAAACAGCATAATCTCCGTTTTTTCTGGGTTTAACTGGAGGCAGTTCTCAGTCATCCAGTTGGAAATTGCTAACATTCCTGAAGCAAAACGTTTTTTCTCCCTTTCCAGGTCTTGGCTTATAGTAAACATCAGCTGGGTGTCATCAGCCTATGATATGATCTCAAAGCCGAAATGCTCAGCGATCTTTGCTAGCAGGGCCATATAAATATTGAACAGAGTGGGGCTCAGGCATGAGCCCTGCGGTACACCCTTGTCCAAGCGCATTTTGCCTGAGGAATATGGGCCTAGGAAGACCGTCTGCTGTCTGACAGGAAGTGCTGCAGCCACTTTAGTGCCGTACCCTGGACACAGATTGCCTGCAGTCTTTTCAAGAGCCTTGGGTGAGAGATGGTATCTAAGGCTGCCGACAGATCTAATAATATCAGAACCATGGGTCTTCCTGCATCCACCCCCTGTCTCAGTGAATCGTTCACGGCCAGGAGTGCAGTCTCTGTACTGTACCTAGGTCGGAATCCCGATTGTGAGGGATCAAGAATGTGATTGAGTTCAAGGTAGGATCCCAACTGTTTATTAGGCCTTCCAGTTGTTTGCCCAAAAGAGGTAGCAGAGAGATCGGGCAATAGTTGCTGAGTGATTGTTGGTCCAGCGTTGCTTTTTTTAGTATAGGCCGTACACATGCTTCCTTCCATTCTGTGGGGATAATGCCTGTTTTTATAGAGCTTGGATCGCGGGGGCACAACAGGTAGCTAAAAGAGATATTATCTTAGGTGGGCATAGATCCCGGGGGACCCGGATTTGGCTGTGGCCAAGGAGTTGTGTATTTCCTCTAAGGTGAAAGGCTGAAAACTGGGAATTACTTTTTCCTGCTCTCCTATCAAGATGGTGGTCTCTATGTCCTGCAGAGGGGCAGCAGGAAATTTTGAGTAGATGTGGAATATCTTTTCCTGGAAATAATTAGCCAACGAGTCGCAGAGCTCCTGGGATTCCACGGGGGATCGTCTGCATGCTTGTGGGGAGATAAAATCATGTACTATACTGAAAAGAACTTTTGGGGAGTTGTTAGTTTGTTCGATTTGGTTGATAATAAAAGTCCGCCTGGCGGATTTGATATTCAGATGGTATTGGGACAGAGCCTGTTTGTACTGTTCCTTATCTTGGGGCTCTTTCCTTCTCCGCCAGCATCTCCCTAGAGTCTTACATTTAGTTTTTTCTATTTTTAGTTCTGGCGTAAACCAAGGAGCTGATGGTCGCCGATATGTGGAACCATGATTTTTAATGGGAATCGTTGCGTCCAGCGCCGTTGTGAGCGCAGTGTTAAAGGATTTCAGCAGTTCAGAAGCCTCAAAATTATTATTTGGTAGCTTGGGGTCAAAGGCATTATTGAAGGCTTCAGGAGTAAGTTTATGCCAAGGTCTGCGCGCTTCATGTCGCCGTCTATATGGTCCTGAAACAAATGGGCTATTCTGTTGTAACTGTTACAACCAAAAGAATTTTCCTTAGAGATCTGGTAATAATATGTATATATAATAAATGGCATTGCATGCAGACAAGGCTGATGAAAGGGTGACCTGGGTCATTGCATGGGTTTGCGCTCTACTTGGTGTATGGTCCTAACGTTGACAACCTGAGGTGCTTGTCTACTACTTCTAGAAATGCCTAATTGGCAAGGACCTTACATGGTCTGTGGTTATTTAAATGCTTTTAATCAACCATTGGACAATTCCAGTAACAAAACTAATAGATTGAGTAAAGACATTGAATATTATCCACATTAGGAAACCTTGGTTTTGATGGGTAGGAGGAGGCACTGAGAGAGGGTGGGGAGTCAGGTTGTCCATATGTTTTACCCTGCATCATCAATACTCACCTGTCAATTATTGGCTGTAGCTGCTAGCTCATTGGAGCTTCTTTTTTCCTTGGAGGAGATTCAAATGGGGATTACGGGTTTGCCAGATTCTGGTTCTCTTCTATCCTTGAAGCTGAGGAGCTGCAATTTGCCATACTCTTCGATGGAGGCATGTATTACTATCTTTATGAAGAAAGGTAAGGATCTGAAGTAATGTGGGTCATAAAGTTCCACATCACTTGTAAATGCTAATGCCACATTTTCTTTACAATAATTGCTTGAGAAATAGCTATGGTGATCTCCTCACTTGTTTTGCCTATGCTGCATGGTTTCATACCCTGAATGGACACAACTGTTCATAACAACATTGCCATAACCAGTTTCGACTTGAGCTGGGATGATCCTGTTGGCTGTGGAAAAGGCTCTCTGCAGTGTCTTCTGTCCCTTCCTCTGGAATGTTGTCGGAGGGTTTGGATTTGTCCTTAGGTGCTTGAGGTGTACATACTCCCTTCATAAGGAACTTATTGGTCACATAATATGGAGGGGCTTCACTCGCCCCACTTTTCATTTACCGAGACACAAGACAGGAGTGAACAATGTCACATCTGCTTTTTCCCCTGTACCTAGAACCCTTTCTGTACACGGGCTCAGTCCTATCTATTGAATGGGCAAGAATGAAACATTGTTGCCCATGCAGATGATCTTGCTATGTTTACAGTTATTCCTGCAATGGTAGTTAAAAATATCAAAAAAGAAGTGCTCCATTTTGGATCAGTCTCTGGCTACTCGCTTGGTTTTATACAACTGAGGACAGTAACCAGAAGATCTAACAGCAAGGCTGACGAAAACTCTGCAAACCATTTTGCTCTAAACAATGCCCACCCACTGCCTCAGCAGTTTATGTAGAGTAGAGTTTAGGGGATGCAGGTGTCTTGCGGTATGGATGCAAATTTAAATTGGTTAAACATGAAGCAAGCTATGAATCTACCTTTCCTGAATTGCACTATAATGAGCTCTCCCTCATTATGTCCACTGTGTGTTCATGTTGCTTTTTCATGGCTCCCCATGCCACAAGTTTTATTTTGCCTGATGATTCCCAATGAGTATTTGGTCCATATCGTTGCCAGTCTACTCCCATATGGCTGGTAGAGTGACCAGGGTGATGTCCAGAGGTTAGCTTTGTCTATTGTGCTGTCTCAGGGTTCACTGTGTGTCAAGGCTCCTATGAAATGGTACACTGTTTGTTCAAGCTGCTGAATGATGATTCATGGTTTGGTAATGCTGGTATATGATGATTATCTCTGTCAAGGCTACTTTATGATTTTTCCTGGTGTGGATTGGCTTTTTGTCCGAAGGCTTACTTATGCTTAGTGAGCTGTCTGATGGAGAAATTTGACCAGGCTACTGTATGATGGTTAACAGTGTGATGTGGCTGCTTTCGCATGCCAATGCTGCTGTCACCCACACCACTTTTATGGATAGGCTGCTGCTTGATCCATATGTGTCAAGTCTTGGTCGAGGTATGCCTCAATACGTTTTGAGCTAGCCCAGCGCACATAGAATCTTTTAAACTGTGCTTTAGTATAGCTTGGAGAGTGCTTGGGGCGGTTTTTTGCATATTTGCACTAACATGGTGTGCACTTGCAAAAGCAGTATTTAAATTGGCCTAGATTGGCTTGGAGTTGGGCAGTTGAGGATAAAATTAATTGTATTAGGACAGCCTCTGAGTAGCTTTGAGTATAATAAATAAGGTTACTACAAAAAATAGATACTGAAGGGAGGTCTTTACGCACGTCAGTGTTTGGGAGAGCCTCATGAAGGAGCATGTGAATCAACGGTTTATGGGATACGTAGACTCTGACTGGCGTGACAAAAATAAAATATGATCTGGGTACTGCAATACATAGTGGATTGCTTGAGGTGAGAAATGATGGAATGGGAGAATACTCCTGGATTTGTCAATACTTTCAAAATAGTTACTGTTGCATAAGGAGTTAACTGTCTCCCCCATTTGAGGATGTCCAACCTTCAGTGGTGTATGAATATGCATCAAGTGTTATTGATGAAAGCCCCCTTAAACTCATTCTGATCTGAAGACATAGCCTAGTATACAGATGTCTTAACCAGCTTTCAATCCAACATAACTTGCAGTGTCTGTGCTAATCTCCCCAGGTTTAAACTACTCTACCTTCCCATTCAAACATGATTGTATAAAAGGAGGAACTTTATACAATTTGGAAAAAGGTGTCTAAATGTTTACAATGGACATATAATGCACACTTTCTAGCTGGTGGTGGGTAATGCCCTTAACGCAGGATGCCAAAGTTCAGATTCACCTGTAGGCCCACTTGAGACAAGCCAAGCCAAGATAATTTAATTTATTTACAGAGACTTTCATCCAGTAAGCATTTACTTAATTCACTGAGTTGCAATGTAGGACATGTGCATCAAGCCTGGTAATGCAGCCTTTAGCCTTCTTCCTATGTACGTCAAACAATTGGGTACTGATAATGCAAAATGTTCATCTTTAACAGAATTAAGGAGACAATGAGCAACAGAACACCATGTTTCTCCTCTACAGCACCAACCACAAGAACATCCTAAATATACTAACTTCACCCCCTTGCACAACCAGCCTAGGACCAAGTGCACAATGTCTGCAAACTATCACATATACATCCCAGCCTTATCCTGAGTTTGAGTTGAGTAGGTGAATGGGCTATAAAAATGCCTTTACTGCCTTTAAATTTTGTTTTCAGCTTGTCACGTGCTCAAGAATAGAGGGCAAATGTCAGGCTGTATCGTCTGACAAATTTCTGCTTATTCCTTTAACAAGTGAATTGGTGTTTGCAAAATTCCCTAACTTTGCAGTCAACGACAGACTAGTAAAGTGGACTAGTTGACAGTCTTGTGTTAAAAGGCCTGAGAAAACAAAGGCTGTAAGCTGTCAGTTTGTTTTGTAACACACACAACTGTAGACCTGGGTAAGCTCTCTTTTGTTTCGTGGAATTTGGCTGACCTAAGATTGAAGCGGGCGTTGTCAGATTGAAATTCTTTCTTGGAAGAGCACAATATTTGTCTCTTCCAAGAGTCTTGGTCTTTATTTCCGATCCACAGATCTGGCTGCCTTAATTTGTATATTCTAGCCATCCCTTGTCGGAGGGGCAGGGCCTCCGGAGGACTAATTACGTGGGTCAGTCTCCCTTAATTGCCAAGTGAGACAACTTTGTAATGACTCACCAGACATTCTGGCCATTGAAATCACCAGCAAATGCAGTCCAAGGGTTATTGTTTTTAATGTTTACGTGCAAGGGACCTAAGCTAGGGACGACTTCACCCACCCTACAAACTCTAGAAAATCTTCTTTACCACTATACCACCCCACACCTTGTAATAGTGGCGGGCGATTATAACACTTAATTTGAGCCCCTTGATGAAGATAATATTAGCCTCACTCACCATGAAGACGTAGCCTGGGCTATTCCCTCTGTGTGTATTCCCGCTATCCATAGGTGGACACAAGTTGCTTAGCTATTGAAGGTCCTAACTATTGAGTTTCGACTCAGGGCTGCTAATGGTCGCACTACTTCTGATACTGCAGGGGCTCACACATTCAATAAACCCTTCCATACTAGCTGAATTGACTATTTTCTTATTGATCTCTGGCTTTAGCCATCTGTTATTGATATGTGTGCCTCCGAATGGATTGAAAGTGACCATAACCCCCTTTCCCTGTGCTTTTATGTGCTTTTTGCTACCACCTCTCCGGGTTTCTGACTCGTTGCTTCTTTCCACGGAACTTATAATATCCTCCGACAGGCGCCACCTAAAATGCCACCAAATGGTTACCAGTACGGATTTTCTGCCCACACTTAATGCTGACATTACTAACGTCTTGGCAGGACTTGATGAGGGAGGGTTGTCCCACTATGATCACTTAATCACCACTCATGAGTTTGTTTTTTAACGCATTGCTGGGTACATTGTTCTTGCTGTTATAAGTAAGACACACACACAGAGAAGGACCAATTCTTGGTTAAAAAAGAGCATTCTTTAGCTTGTGCTTTCAAAACTATGGTTATGCGTAGAATTTCTATAGCCAGAAAAGCCTACAAAGCGTGCATTATTTGTGCTAAACACAACTGGGATTCACAAAGGTGAAATGCTTTTAATGATACATGCATGGATAATGATACATCTTTATTCTGTCACCCGTAAGGGTGCACTAGTTCTAATTGAATCTGCAAATAGTGTTGGTCCTTCAACCTGGGCAGATCATTTTAGCAATCTGTACTCTGATGATCCAGCACAAAATCTAACGACCATTATGTCATTACCACCATGCCCTCGCCCTTCCACACCGCTTTTTGATATCACAGATGTGATTGCCTCCCTTTCAGCTGTGGCTCGAGGTATGGCAGCTGACCGGGCGGGTTTCTGGCTGATGTATATCATCTTAATTATTGCCAGCTCCATTGCAACAGGGGCGCGGACATTCCAAAGTCATGGAAAGGTGCTGTCATAATTCCCATACACAAAAAAGGCGATAGGTCTCATCCTAACAATTACAGACCAATTAACCTAATTGACTGCATCCAAAAAGTTTTTAGCCCCAACTGCTCACCAAAATACAGGATTGGATCGTGGACATGGATATTCCTAGCCCTTATCAAGCATGTTTTCGAACAAAAGTTTCCACCCATGACCAGATCTTTCAGTTTCTATTGATTTATTGGTGTACTGTCACAATTGGCAAGGTATCTTTATATGTAGCATTTGTGGATCTTAGATCTAATTTTGATTTGGTCCCACGTACTATGTTGTGGCAGGTTTTGTTTAACATGAAGTTGCCCTTGAATCTTTTGTCCCTGGTCATGCGCCTTCACAAGGACAATTATTCCCAAATCAGTTGGGGGGGAAACAGGATGAATTGACAGAGGAAATCCTTGTACGTAGAGGTGTTTGTCAGGGCTGTGTATTGGCCCTACGCTTTTTTCTTTTTATATTAATGGTATTGTTTCTTTTTTATATTCAGTTGAGGCTTACGCTTCCTCATTGGCTCAAATTAAAACTCCTATCCTGCTATTTGTCGATGACACCCACCTGATCTCCAAGACCGCCAGTGGACTGCAGAAGTTCCTTAATAGGTTCGGGGAGTTTGTCTCACTTGGGATTTGGAGATTAATACAAGCAAAACTAAGTTGATGTCATTTAACCCCCATAGATCGTTCACAAAGACTCTTTTGGGGGTCTCCCCTAGAGATGGTGGATTGCTTCAGCTATTTGGGTATTTTACTTAGCAGGAGTATGTCTTGGAAGCCCACATTGAAAAATCTGCCTTGAAGCTTAGACAGCTAACGGGCTCTTTACATAAGGAATATAGTGCCTCTTTTACCAAAGAGATCCCACTGGCACTTCATATATAAGAGGCCAAGTCTTTGGCATTGGCCCTTTAAGGGGCCGAATTGTGGGGGGTTTCTAATGTAGAGCCACTAACTAGCATTGAGAGCACATTTATTCACAATCTCACCCTTTTATCCTCCAGTACTCCACTGCACCCGCTTTTTCACGATAAGGGCACAAACAGGCTTATAGGCAAATCTTTGCTGCGTCTATTGTTATACTGTAGGCGGTTGTGGACTACCCCAGAATTAGCCTACTATGATCTAGCATTAAAGGTTGTTTTGGATGCTGACCAATTTCCTAAAATACCCTGGTTAGTGTATATAACGAATTCTCTTCACCTTCCTGGGCTTTCTGAGCTATGCGATCATCTTGCTACTTCCTCTTTTTCGCCAAAGAATACAATGAGATCTCTCTTCTGGGTAGTTACATTGGCCAGGGACTCCAGGAAGGCTGCTCTTTCCAGGTTGACCTGTGACTTTCTTAATTTTAAGCCTGTGAGCAGTTATGAGCCTTGGTGTTCATTCCTCAAGACCGGAAGTAATACTTCCAGTTCAGAGTGAGCGCTCTTCTGCTGAGAGTTTTCACTTCAGGGTGGTCCAGTGGGACCTCATACGTTTGTCCAGGATGTTTTCTTTCAGTGGAGAGTGTCGCTCATGTATTTTCTGCTTGACCTAGCTATGCCCGCCCACGCAGACTCTGATTGGCCCCCACTTGCAGAAATGTGGGTGTGTACAACCACAGTGCTGCTTTACGAATTTTGAGGTCCGACCCCAGACCCATCTTGGTTGTTTCTGTAGCTAAATTCTTGGATGCAATTTGGTTACTTTGCCGAATGTTATCTTAACTTTTGTGTTATTTTTATACTGCTGTTTTGGGGTTTTATCTTTTGAGATAAATGTAAAGTTTTATTAACTATTTATTATGTTTTTACATGTTTATGTTTGTGCTTCTATGGCCCTGGTGGCCGAAATAAAGCTATTTTGATGATGATGATGAGAAGGTGACAGGGCAATAAAGATGTCTTCAATGCCTTTAAAAAAATCAGCTTGTCACACGTGCTATATGTTTAAGAATAGAGGGCAAATGTAAGACTGCACCATCTGACAAATTTCTGCTTATTCCTTTAACATGTGGATTGGTGTTTACAAAATTCTCTAACTTTGCAGTCAAAGACAGAATAGTAAAGTCGACTAGTTGACAGTCTTGTTGTGGTGGTAAAGGGTGTGTGAAAACAAAGCTATAAGGTCTCAGTTTTTTGTAACACAAGAACCTTTAAATACCTGTAACTGAACTGTGCAAATGTCTCAAAACATAGCAGCTAGAAAACCACAAATAGAACACTTGTTTGTAATTCAGAATTGTGTTGAAAACAAAGAGTTTTAATAGGCTCAAAACAATCACAACACTTTACTTGGTGTTCCTCAAATGATACCTCATCACTGAAACCACATTTCCACACATTGTTTGTGCGCTATATAGTTTTATCAGTAAAACTGCATGTTGGCATTTTGTTCCCATTTCAATGGAAAATGTTCTGAATGTAAAAGACAGTGGCTCCTTCTGACCTATAATAATGCCTCAGCAACATATACAGTTTCTAGTCTGTAGCACACTTTTCCGCATCAGTGAGAATCTGCAGTTTACAGCTCGCAGAAATTAAATGGCCCAATCGGTATACTATTTCCCATCTAGGGGTAAAATAAGGAGGGCTGAAATATGGCAGGGCAGGGCATTATATAGCAATATCAACTCCTATCTAACTGTTCTGGCCCACAATAATGCCATAACACTCCGCAGTCTGCAGCCAATTATGTCTAATGCAGGCTGGTTAACAACTTCCTTTTCCTGCTTAATGCTCTTACCCTCATACAAGACCTGTTCGCTATGGGTCTTATCCATCACTCAGTACCGTACCAGCCCCTAAACCAGTCATCACCAGCTGAACAGACATGGAATAACTGAAGGGATCTGACACATAAAGCTGGCCACTCGGAGGACTGCATTTTAGTCCAGCACTGCAGGTCCCAATTAGCTACATTCTTTGCATGATCCTTTACATCTCACTTTGGTACTAAGATATGACATGATAGTAACAAATTCCATCTGAGCAGATCTTACCAACCACTTCCCTCACTAAACATGCCTTGCTCAGGAACATGAACTGTAAACTAAGTATCAGACTGGACAATCCAGTTCAGTGCCCACATAAATAGATTAAGATCATATGAAATACCACAAAAAGACCTACACAGTTGCTCAAAGCTGCATGCATACCAAAAAAACATGAATTGCATGATTGTCTCAACCTAATATAATCTTAATTTGACTTGTACTCATTTTAGTTGTCTATTTTCTTACTCGTATACTAGTGCGCGACCTCCTCTGATGTGTCTGTAAAACGTACCTTTTGTCCCAAATTTTTATCCTGAATTTTGATTTTCTGTCCTGAATTTTTGACCTGAGTTTTAACCCTTTGTCCTGAATTTTTACACTCACCATCCTGAATTTGCACCCATGCCAGTTGGTCACCCTAGGGTGAGGTCAAACCCTGATGGACTTGTCAGCATGGGCACTGCAGAGCTTAAGCCTAAAGTGCCATGAGTACTTTGTTACAAGTGACAATGTAGCGACTTATAAATTGGGTGGCGCATGGGCATGCCAGGCCCCTGAGGCCAGGCCTTAGATGTCACCAGCCCTAGAACTTCTTTCTGGTGGCTGAGGTAAGTGTCTTTCTGCACCTGTGTCAGCCAATTACACAGATTCACTGCCCGAGGATGCTGCTTGCAGCGAGAGTCAGCGTAATTTTAAATTACATCAACAGTGAATAACAAACTGGTATTAAATATTGATATATTAATAAAAGGTCATAAAAGACCAATGGTAAAGCCCTGACACCCATAGGAAGGCGACACTAGGCAATTATAGACTCTGGAAATAAATAATGCTGCTTCATCGATCAGATTTCCAACTGTTGCGCGACCTTACTGGACCTTACTGGAATGTAATTCCTGCTTGTGGGATTCCTTTTCTTGGCGTAAACATTTTCGTTAGGGAGTTTGACTCAGTTGCACTCAATCTCTTATTACGTTTTCCACTGTATACTGTTTCCCACATACCTCATTATGGAATCAATTTTGGCAACAAACATTATGAACAGTAAGAGGGGAACTGTATCCCATATGCTGCATAAAAATACTTACCCCTAATTTGGTTACATTTGTAGCGGTTTCATTTGCTAGCCCCATGACAATCTGGTGTGCTTAATTTATTAAGAAACGTAATTAGAGATTTGTTCGATTTTTGTCACATTCATTAACCCTAATAATCGGCTATTGGCTATCCCAAATTTATGAACTTGGGGACTTATTAATGGGGTTTTGGCGTAGGGCAGCGCAGCAAGTCACATTGCTGCGCTGCCCTATGTGAAAGTGAAAGGGCAGGAATGTACCGTATTTATCCACTAAGGTGTATGCCTGTCCTTTGCTCCTGCACTGGTGCCGTTTTGACAGCCTAGGGCCAACGCAGGCACCCTTGCACCACGGTGCCTGTGTTGTCGGCAGGATTGTTTTTGTGCAGGAAGGGACACCTTCCTGCACCAAAACAATCTTAGGAGGCTTTTTCCTCTTTCTATGAATGCAGCACACTTACAGGAAAAAAGAGGATAAATAAAGGGGCTTATTTATGAGAGCCCTGTGTCACTTTTGCACCACATAAAGTGGTACATGTGTGACGCAGGGCTCTTAATCCGATTTATGAAGCCATGCAAAGCTACACTGCGTGGCTTTATAAAGCTTGAGTGAGGCAACGCAGCACAAATTGCAGCATTGCCTTAGTCTGCGCCCGGGAGGCGTTCCATGGGCGTTGTGGTGGGTTTTCCCACGAAACACCCACGGTTTTTTACACCAACCCAGATTTCCAAAATCATGTAAACCTGGGGAAGCGCCAAATCCATACGCCTCCCGAGGTGAGGCGTAACGAGGAGAAATATGTTTATTTCTCCACATTTTTTCCTCTTTCTATGTGTGCTGCATTCGGCAGTACACATAGGTGTCCCTTCCTGCACAAAAACATCCTGCAACAGGGTTTTGTAAATCTGGGGAAGCGTCAAAATTCATGGGTGTTGCGTGGGAGCACCCACTGCGACGCCCATGGAACGCCTCCCTAGCACAGAGTAAGGCAGCATAGCGATTTGTGCTGCCTTGCCTTACTCCATGTCAATGAAGCAATTCAAAGCCACACAAGATGCTTTATTTGACCTCATAAATATGACTTTGTTGTTTGCGCCACCGAAGCATCCCAAAAAGTGTCGCTCCAGCAGCGCGAGGGGCTCTTAAATATACCCCTTGGTTTTCTTTAGATTTACGATCATATAATTTTTCCTTTTTGAGACGTCCAGATCAACTAAAGGGCGCCGTCGTCCTATAAAGGTGCTGTTGACCAGAACCAAATCATCAGGGTATGCTAATATAGAAGCATTAATATTGCTGCAATATATAAAATAAAGAGGCATGGTACTAAAATGTAACCCGAGGTAAACCATTTTCTTGTCTAACACTTCTTTGTATCAGCTCTGATTTTGCTAAATCATACTTGTACCCAGGTATTCTCGTGGAATTCTTTGATAAGCCAGACAAGGCTGGGATCTATTCCACACACAAGCAGTTTTTCCCATTGTTCTCTCCTGCCCATATCAAATGTGGGGCCAGAATGTACTTATCCACTTACTCTGAATTCAAGACTTGGGGGCATAATTACGAACCCCTTGAGCTTCCATTGTGTAGTTTTGTGTGCCACAACGGCGGTGCAAACCACCAAATGATGTTTATGAGGTCATGCAAAGCCACTGTGCGTGACTTTAAATGACACCATAGATATGGAGTAAGGCAAGGCAGCACAACTCGCTGCGTTGCCTTACTCTGTGCTAGGGAGGCATTCCATGGGCATTGCATTTGGTGTTCCCACACAACACCCAATGATTTTGACGCATCCCCAGATTTACAAGACCATGCAAACTTTGGGATGCGCCAAAACCTTACGCTTCCCCAGGGGAGGCGACCCGAGGAAAAAATAACTTTATTCATTTATATACTCTAAAAAGCCTCCAAGGATTGTGTTTAAGCAGGAAGGCACCCCATCCGGCACAAAAATAATCTTGCATGCAGTGCAAGCACCCTTCCACCATGGTGCAAGGGTGCCTGCGTTGGCGATATGCTGCCGAAATGGCGCCAGCGCAGGGGGAAAGGACAGGAATGTGCCGTTATGCCATAGATATGGCACATTTCTGCCCTTTCACTTTGATGCAGGATGGTGCAGCAAGGTGAGTTGCTGCATTGCCCTGCGCCAAATCCTCATAAACATGCCCATTGGTTTCCCTTTTCTTCCCACATAATAGATAGGGATAGGTTAGGAGCCATCCATATCCTGATGAAGATATCACATAAATAATGAGGAATGGTCTTGATTGTGCGTTGTGAGTGTGTGCAAATAATCTATTTTTAATTTACAGGCATGACCTAAAAACATGCCCAAATAGAACTCAAATGTTTTCTTGGTTCAGCCACCAACATACATTACTATACATTGCCAAACAATATTTAAACAGCAAAATCTGGTTACTGCCTCTTTTGTGATTTGAATTAAATCTATTTAGGTGCCCACTCTGAACAAAAATGAGCATAGGAATCTGCCTGTCAAAGCTGTATAACAAACTAAGGGCCAAATTTACCAACATTTTGCAACATGGTTGCACCACTTTTGTGGCACATTCATGATTCAAAATGCTAGTAGATATTTACAAAGCCATGCAAAGAGCGATGTGCACGCCTTGCGAGGCTTTGTAAAAAAAAAATGTAACGCAATGCAGCAGCTTGTGCTGCATTGCATTACAGTTCATTCTGGGAGGCGTTCCATGGAAGGAACAAGAGTGTGCCCATGCATCCACCCATGGATTCCAAGCAATCCCAGATTTACTAAGGTTTGTAAACCTGGGATTGTGTGAAATTGCTACGCTTCCCAGAGGATGGTGTAACGAGGAGAATAATCTTTTTTTCTCCTCGTTATTTTCTCTTTCTATGTTTATGTGCAGCACACATAGAAAGAGGAAAATGCCTAGAGAGATTGTTCTTGTGTAGGAAGGTATCCCTTCCAGCACAAAAAACAATTCACCTTGTAAAGGAGTCACTGTAGTGCAAGAGTACCTGCATTGATGCTAGGCTGCCTGAAGTGCACCAGCGCTATGAGAGAGCTTAGTAGGTATGGCGCATTTCTGCTCTCTCCAGTGCTTAATTTGAGCCTGTGGTCAGCAGAAGGACTTTATCAACACCGGCGCTTTTCATGAGAACCAGACCCATTCATTTATGGTAGGCACAGGGAGATTAAGTGGTTTGCCCAGAATCACAGGATGTTGAGCTGATGCTGAGATTCAAACCTGGTCCCTCAGCTCCGAAGTCGGCAGCTCTGGCAATTACGCCACATCCTTCCCCCAATTTCATGGTTAGTAGTTGGTTCTGTTTTAGGCGGCACTAACAGGAGAAATGGGCTGGTGCAAGCTGCCTCCTGACAAGAGCCCTGGCACTTATGTTTTTTACAAATTAATCACTGGCTCTCTCCCTTTCATGCAACGCAACACAGCAAGTTGCCTTACTACATACGTTGCATGAAAGGTTAGTAAATCTGGCCCTAAGTGTCATCTAATGCCATTTCTCCCTGAAATACATCAGCACAGTTTTTATAGCGGGTCTGTGCCACAAAATGACTATTTATATGATTTCTGTCTCATCAGGCATTCCTACACCTCTTAAAGAAGGCTGCGAAGGACAACACCCAGGCTGGTATGAGCTGCAGCAAAGCAGCCCTGATCAACATGTCCACCATAGGTTCATCCATCGCCTTGTGTCATGAATATTATGGAGTCCTTCCTGTTGTCTCCTATCGTTGTAGCAAGGTAAGGCAAGCATGTTCCATTCTATGCACAAATGTATAGCGCCCAGTTCAATTGCCACTATAAATCTTTATGAATGTGATGTAGCCAATTTGCTCTGTTAACCTCCTATAAGGTTCTCTGGAGTGTCAGTATTTCCATTGTGAAAGGGCTTTGTAATGTTCCACTGGCTCCTTGACAAAGAACGCCTGGCTTTGGAAACTGTTTTATTTTATTTTATTTTAACTGTTTTGTTTTTTTTATCTAAAGAGCTGCATACCAGCTGTCTGGTAACCTCAGAAAGCTTGAGTAGAGATACAGACAGAGCAAGAATAAGAACTAGTCCTGGGGGTAGAAAGCAGTCAATGAGCCAACAAAAGTATAGTGTCTGCTTGAGTGAGTCCACATATCAAAATACAGTAAATGTTGAAGCCTTAGGGGCCTATTTATGAGATTTGCATCCTATTTGCACGATGCAATGTGGTACATGCGCGAACCTTAAGTAAGATTCATGAAGCCAACAAGGCCACTTTGGGTGGCCCTGAGTGGCTCCATAAACCTGGAGTAAGGCAGTGAAGCGCAAACCGCTGCATTGCCTTACTCTGCCCTTGGAAGGCGTTCAGTGGGCGTTGCATTGGTGTTCCCCTGCAACTCCCATGGTTTTGGACGCACTACCAGATTTACCAGAAATGGTACATGAGGGTATGCGCCAAAAAGATACTCCTTTCCAGGAGAGGCATAACAAGGAAAAATATATATTTGTCCTTGTTACTTCCTTTTTCTATGTGCCCCTTCCTGCACAAAAACAATCCTGCATGCAACGCAGGCACCCTTGCACCATGGTGCAAGGGGGCCTGAGTTGTCACTAGGCTTCTGAAAGGGCACCAGCGCAGGGGAAAAGGCAGGAATGTGTCGTATTACCTTAAATACGGCACATTCCAGCCCTTTCCCTGTCAGTCAGTGCAGCTCAGCAAGGTGACTTGCGGCATTGCACTGCATGACTTTTGCATATACAGGCCCCCTTAGTTCAGTGAGGTCCTTTGCGGCCTGAATATGTTGTAGGTGTCTGACCAGCAGCAAGACATTGCAGGTTGGAGGTGGGCACTTAAGTAATCAATCGAGTAATCAGAGAGATAAGACTTCCCAAACACGAGATTAATTAATTGTGTTTGTAAGGGTTTTGTGAATTTAAGAGTGATTTTCCAATTTGAGGTGAAATGATTGGGAATTCCCCAGGGAGGAGGTCAGCACATGAAGGAATCTTCCACCTAATTTCCTGTAACACATCGGCTGAATGAACAGAAGATTGCAGACCATAGCAATCTGCTTCAATAGTAAGTGGCACTGCTTGAAGAAATAGTCCAGTGCGCAACTTGGTAGAGTTTTATGAATGAAGCAAATGATTCATAGTCAATACTTTTAACAAAGTGACCATGGAGGAGTTTCAGTATAGACCTAAAGTGGCTCTGGTGTTTCAAGCCAAAACAGGAAATGAGTCATTGTGACTGATTTGTTCGGGAGGCCAGTGTAGAGACCACAACACACATGACCACATCAAGAATTAGGGTGAGAAGAGTGGCGGAATGCTCGGACACTTCGAAGCACTTAAGAATGGAAGTTGGCTTAGATACAGAGTTTATTTTTGGGTTGAAGGAGTGCACTTCCAGACTTTGTTCACTGAGACAGGGGAGGGTATCCAGTGTTTCAGTCCAGAATACAGGAAGTGCAGCTGTGTTGATAGTGTTCAAGAGTAGGATTTCAGGTGTCTCCCTGTTTATTGAAGCCCCTTTGCCTGCAATGAGTGGTGCACAAGTGATGGGCCGTGAGACACTTTTGGTAGATTTCCGAACCATCTTCTCGCTTGAGGTCAAAGTGGGTTATCACCTGTGAACCATTGGTAAACAAACCTGAGGTTATGCAGAATGATAGATAGCAAGTGGTACGAATTAGGTGTTGAAAAGCTCTGGTGACAAGGTTGAGCCTTGGGATACAGTGCACTTTATTTTGCTAGTTCCAGGAAGGAAATTGCCGAGTTTAAGTTGATGGGTACTGTTTAGAGGAAACATGCACACCATAGGAATGCAGTTCGACTAGTATCTGTTGGACAGACAGTCTGCCAAGTCTGATGATCAATGGTGTCACTTGGCTTACAGTGAACTATAAAGAGCAATTGGGCCCATGACAGCATTGTTCATTATCTGCTTTGGTGAATTTTTTTTTAATTGTACTTGCAGTGTTTTAAGCTGATGATTTGCAATGAATTTGATTAATTGTGGAAAAATAAATAACATTGATGGTGTCAAAGGAAGTTTAGTAATCCAGTAAAATCAGGGATTAGAGAAAGCTTGATCAAGTATATTGAGGAGTTCATCCCTAATATTTAGCACAATCGTCACACTGTGATTCACCTTGGTCTAAACCCTGACTGGAAATAAGTTAGTAAACCATTTAGGATATGTCCAGTAGTGATATGTCCAGTAGTGAGAGACATTATTTAGCCTGTTGATGATTAGTGTAGGAGCTGTAAATCTAAGATTGACATGTTTGACATGGAAGGGGCCCAAGATTTTATGCATATGCATCTCATTGAGAGTGGAAAATTCACAAAGGGGGTTTTCGCAACTTGTAACAACAAGATTGGTTACCCAGTCATTAGAGCAATGGAAGAAATTATCACTCTGAGAACATCGATTTTATTTGTGAAGAAGGACATGAGGTTAGCACTGAGATATTTCAACAGTGTCTAAAGAGTAGATACAGGGGGTATATTTACTAAGTTTTAGTGTCGTGTTTGCATCATAAAAGTGACACAAAATCTTTTTTTACTAATTTACTTTCCAGCCCAAAACTTGCTTTGTGCTGGAAAATCACTTGAAAGTGGTGCAAACCAGCGCATAGTGCTGTTTTGCCTTACTTAGCACCAAGAGAGATCGTTCCATGGGTGGTTTATGGGTGTTCCCATGCAACCACCCCAGGATTCCGATGCAAAATCCTATTTACTAAAAAAAGTAGACAGGATTTTGCATCCAAAAATTGCGCCCACTTAAACCAGGTGCTATCACGGAAAAATGTTTATTCCTACTTTCTTTTCTGACTTTGCTCTTAATCTATAGTACATATAACAGTATGGTCCTATTACCAATTCATCGAAGAGAATTGCGATATTTAATTTGAAATGTAGGGGAGCAAGAAAGCAATTTGAACAGAACACACTTAACACTGTTTCAAATAGTAAAACACATTTTATATTTCAAAATCATTTATAGCATATACATTTTTTATGGAGTTCCTTTGAGCACGGTTGCTCCAAAAAGAGTGCAAATAGAAAAGTATTTATATAGATGCTCATGTGCAGATCTGCACATACAGCATCAGAAGCAGTTTGCGGCTGCTACTAAATGGGCATCGGGGGTGGAGGGGGTAGCGGAGGGAGGGGGAGGCATTAAACATTTTTTTAAACCCACTTACCTGGATGAGGCCGGCTCCTGCATTTCCTCCTTCCTCTTGTCCCCTTCCTGGCTTCTGTGGAAGCAGGAAGCACCCAGGCTCCCCTGAGCCAATCATAACGCTGCAATGCAGCGTTGTGATTGGACTGAGCACCGTGGTTCGGCGCTCAGACAGGGAATGGGACTCTGGGTGTGATCTCCACCCAGGCTGTAATGCAGCCTGGGTGTAGAACATGCAAAGTGCGCATGAATGTTTGGCCGGCCCAAGAGGGCCAGCAAAACATTCATGGGCACTTAGGAGGGTGCCACCACTCCACCCCCAGCCTCTAAACAGCTCAGCCCCGCCCGCCCCTAAACAACAGAGCCAGTACGTTTAAATAAAATTATAATAACGTTAAGTTATTATAATTTTCCTTTTCTTTTTAATTGCTCACTCAGTGAGCACTGGAGCAACGCTCCTCCGCCTTAGTGGAGGAGCCGCCATTGATCAGGAGAGACTCCAATACGATGTATTTGTTTACGTGCGGACACGTTGGAATTGATTTCCATATTCACTAAATAACTAAAGGCCTGCCCTACTCAGCCTTGCCTTTAATGGATAATTTTGTGTAACTCATCAAACTGAATCTACGTGATTGGCCATTCATGATGAGATGGAATTGTTGAAGGTTGTGGACATCAAGCATTTGGTCAAGAGAAAAAGATGAATCAAGGTAGTACACCTTTTCCCACCTACTGTGCGGCTGCACTGTTTTAGGTTGCCCTATTAAGCCCCCCCTCTTATCAACATCCTGATGAAGAACCGTATGCAAGGGCTTAATCTACCTCATGCAGCAGTCGGGTCGAAACATCGACAACAATAATCCTCTAAGCCTGGATTGAGTATATATATATGGCTATAAGTGGCATGCTTTGAGTCAGTCACCACCCTTTCGAACAAGGAACATTGATATTGAATAAACCTCCCAGGCAGGCTGTTGACTTTGGCTAATTCTAATTTCTCATAGCCATTAATGTTAATTAGTGAATACCATGGGAACTACAATTATTTCTTTATTTTTTCTGATCACTACACACATGAGCACCTCTACAAACACCTTTCTGTTTGCACTCTTTTGGAGCAACCATGATCAAAGGAGCTCCATAAAAAATGTATACGCTATAAATGATTTTGAAATATAACATTTGTTTTATTATTTGAAACAGCGTTAAGTGCGATCTGTTCAAATTGCTTTTTCTCTCGCCTACATTGCAAATTAACTACTGCAATTCTCTTGGATGAATTGCCAATAGGACAATACTGTTATATGTAATTTATGCTACCCAGGTCCTATGGCCTTCTAGGGTTACCCCATTAGCTTGCAATGGTTTGCTCTTAGTCTAAGCATAGTATTTTGTACTGGAAGGGTATCCTTCCAGTACAAAACCTGTGCTGGACTCACTCAATCACCCTTACACTATGGCTCAAAGGTGTGTGTGTGGCGCACTGCAGAACATTTTTGTGCTGGCTCTAGGGAGAGGGGAGGAGATATATTTCTGTACATATGGCGCTCTCCTGCTCTCTCCTTCTCACGCAGCGCAGCATTTGCAGCTGTTGCTCTGCCTGCATGATAAATAATTTAGTAAATCTGGCCCTGAGTTGTAAGTGCCAAAGTCCTATATATATATATATATATATATATATATATATATATATATATATATATATATATTCAATATTTAGACAAGTTCTTTACCTCAGTGATGCAGGCTTTGAAGTATTTGCTTTATGCCTTCATAGGAGCTAGTTTATAACCTCTGAGATGCACACAGCATGATATGCGATCACCTATATTTGTATAGATGGGTGGCTACGGTTCAGGGGATGTTTGGAATAATTGCAAACTCACTTTTAATGTAGAAATTGACTTAGAAGTGATCTGTCCAAGAAAGCTGCTGAAACCTGTTGAGGAGACTTTTAGGAAACAGGAAGTCGATTGATAGTGTGATATATTACTGAGTTAGTTCAGTACCAACAAATTAAAGCTAAGAATGTCCCTGCCTTCAAAGATACATTGAGTGACTGTATTAGGAATCATTTGTCCTGATTTTCAAATCTCCAAGAATAAAAATTTGATTAGAGATTGTTAATATGTTTTGATCCAAGGCAACAGGGTCAAAATGGAAAGAAGTGAGGCATATTTTGAGATGATATCAGGTAACAGAACAACAAAAGAAGGTGGAAGGCATGGGGATACACTTAATGACAAGACTTTCAGGCGAGTTCTATGATATGTATCTCCTTGATTGATACAAATGGATTTGTTTTCAACCATAGCAACACTCCCCTGAGCCCGATTCTAAATTAGGAAGTTATAGTTAGGTGGGAGGTGATAGTCTGTTTCAGTTGCCAAACAGTCAGTGAATCATTTTCCAGCATTGGAAAAAATATGGCATTTTACACTGTTAATCTGACAGTAAATGTATGAACAGTGGCATTTGCTGGAGTAGAAAAGTAGTATGGAACATTATTAGAAGTGATTGGGGTATAAGTAGATAGAACACTCAGAGCAGTTGCAGAGGCCATGTCCTGGAGAGTAATAAATTATATCACAATTGGATATTGGTGCATAATAAAGATCAATACAGCGCTTGGTCAAGTGGGTGATTGTCATGAGGCTCACCTTCCTGGTCTGTGGGCAATAAGGATGCTGAGTTTAAAACAAGACAACAGACTAGAGTCCAATGGATGGCAGATAACACAAGCATTTTGTAAGAGGACAATCTGGTTGTTGATAATGTTGAGTTTTAGTGGTGAACAGAAAGCCAGCTAAAGCATTGGGCACAGCTACAATGATTGTAGAAGCAAGGACAATATTTTCAGAAGCTTCCATAAGTTGAACTTCAGCGACTATATCTGTCCAGCATGGGGAAAGCCAGGCAAGGACTGCATAAAGGGCAGATGAATATTATGTGAAGGACGTTTTTGATCACCTGGCACTGCCCCAGTACCCTAATGGAAACCCATCCTTTTCATGACAGTACAAAGGGAACAGTTATCCAAACTTGGGTAGTCCTAGAGTAGGGTCAGATGAAAGAGCTGGTTTCATACTGACAAAGGTTTGTTCTCCTTCCCTAATCCAATGCAAAGTTTCTGTAGTATCTCTCTTAATATAAGCTTGGAGAGGTTTAACTACAGAAGCAAAACCCAACGTCCATTGTCTACAGATGGCTACCATTCCCAGCGAAGAGCACACTTAGAGACGATTATAGGACAAATAGCTACCATATGATCTGCAGAGAAGTGTCTTTCTCCTGCAGACGTGTTGAGACCTAAATAACAAACATGGATAGGGCAAAATTAAAATTTATCCTTTGAAATTTTATGTCCCTTCTTAGCCAGTTCAGTAAAACGAGACAGTCAACTTTCCATTAGTCTATTGCAGGGGTATCCAACCATTTCTATAATAAGAACTACTTATGTTCAATGAAAATTATCCTGAGCTACTGATATTGTTAGAGTTGTAATTGTGACCACATTAGACAAGATTACATTAGTAACAACCATATGCAAGATTACCAGAAGTGAGCATCTTAGTTCATCAGGCATGGTTGCCAGCAGTAATGTAAAAAGTGCTTTGTCAATTTGTAGGGCCTCTAGGTTGGTAAACATAATAGCCATAACTGCAATGCACATGGCACCAAGGTAATAGTAATAAGTCTCCCTAACGCCACATGATTTATTGCGGAGTTGTCAGACTTGAATATATTTTAGAAATTCAACTATTTTTCTACAAAAATCAGTTTGAGGTTGGAAAATACATTTTCATCTTGATTATATGCTTTTCAATTTTGGCATGAATATATTTCAACTAATCAAAAGCTTCTAATGTTATATGGCTGGGGTGCACACAGGAGAGCTACATACAGATAGCTAGAGAGCTACCAGTAGCTCACAAGCTATTGGTTGGAGAAGCCTGGTCTAATGAATCAGAAGCAATCCACAAAGCTTACACATATTGAACCATCATTGATCGTCCAGGGAAGACAAGGATATTCATATCCTTTTTGAGATCTTCTTAAAAGATGGGTGATGACTCTGTAAATCCCTGTGGGAGATGTCACCACATCAGCTGGCCACCCGGGAAAATGTGAATCGACTACCCCATTTATAGAAATAAAGAAAAAGACACAGCAAAGATGTACATCAGTAAACCATGCAGCGGTGACTGAAATGCAAAACAAAATAGTCACATGATTAGGTACAATTCAAAAACAATGGGCCTAATTTAGAGCTTGGTCGACGGGTTACTCCATCATGATGGATATACCGAAGCTGAAATATAAATCCCTTAAGATAGAAAGAGTTATATTTCGTCGGACGGGATATCCATCACCGTTGTGACGGAGTAACCCGTCCACCGAGATCTAAATCAGGCCCTGAGTATTATTACCACATTATTAGCTCTAAGTTCTTGAACAAATCTGCATGTAGCTTTACCTTTCTTTTTTTATTGGGACAGTGGTGTTACTGCACGTACTCACAGTAGGCACTAAAATCCCTTGCTTTATTAGGACAGAAGTAACAGGATGAACTTTTTTTTTTGCTAAGGGTCATAATGGGTGTTGAGGAATATATATGGTCTAACCCATGAGCGCAATACCAACCTTGTTTGCAATTTCAGACCATAAAGAAAAAAGCACGTCATAAATGTGAAAGATAACAGACACTTGGGAAAGCCTAAAAGAAGTCTAGCACATGTTTAATGGAAAAACACAGCAAGCAGTAAAACTATTATAAGTGCAAGTTGTAGTGTCCATTGACCAGCACTTCTTTGATCTGTTGAAGCACATAATGCTAAGTTCAGTACATTTTTACTCTACTTCTATACACTTTCTGCCAAACAGTAAGCAGAGGAAAGAAAACATGATTAAACTGAAACTCATGAAACGCACTAACAGGCAGGTGCCTAGTTATTCTCATGAGAAGATTGCAAGAAGACCTTGAGAAAATACTGCAATGTGCTTAAGGAAGCTGACGACTAATAAGGGGCTGATTATGATGTAGTTCGGAAGGGCTCTGAACCGGACTCGCTAAAAGCAAATCTGATTCGGAGCCTCTATTTCCAACCGAATCGTCCCACTATCCGAACGACCAAGTATGATGCGAATAAGCCGTCTGCGCCGACCGAATCGGTTCCGAACCCGAATCCGTCAGTCCGAGTCGTTCGGGGAGACGAATCGTGCAGCTCAAAGGGGCCAGCTTCTGAACGAGTGAGTACGATGCACGAGTCTGACAGCCGTACCGATTCGGTTTTGCTGGAACGAAACGGCTTTGGGAATCGTACTTCGGGGGGCCGTGGCAGGCCCCCCTGGATCCTGGGCCCACCAAATCGGTCCCCTGGGGGTACCCATTGGATCCCTCTTCCCCAGCATGCACGATGTGGCAGGCACCATGGGGTGCCTGCCACAGGGTGCACGCTTTTCCCCAACCACCCCTTTTTGTAATGCTAGCCTGTGTTTGCGTGTGGGACACAGGCTCCAATTGGATTCAATGAGAGTCCGAACAAACCGAGTCCGTCAGCATACATTGACATCGTATTTGGTCGGTCGGACTCGACTGATTCGATTTGTTAGGAAAGCCTTCCTAACCCAAGTCGTTTGGAAGGCTTTCCTAACGACATCCTAATCGGCCCCTAAATCTTTGATTCTCGCCTTACAATACCAACTTCAAAATGAGGCTATGTTTGCTTGAACAATAAGGCAAAATGTGCAATGTACAATAGTGAAATCCAAAATGCCTGCTGGATGAAATGCATGTTAATGTGAATTAATGCAAAGGCTTTGATAATACTCTAAGCAGTTTGAAAAATGATTGCATGTGAGCTAACACAGGCAGATTATAAAATGACCAGTTTGTACAACATACACAGCAGCTTCACTGGACCAAGATAAAGCAGCCTTTTAGCCACGGAATCAGCAAGGCGTTCCCTCTAGTCACTTCATTTGGAAGCACACAACTGGAATGCGGAGTGGCAACAGCAAAGCATTCAGCATGTTCTAGACATATAAACCATTTTTATCAGTATCCCGGCAGAAGTTGTACAGTCCCGCTGCATCCAGAGAAGCCCAAAGTCTTATATGACTGCTAACTAATATGTTGAGTCTGAGTACAGTTAGTCTTTTTCTCGCCAAGGATAGAAATTTGGGTGAAGCCAACAAGCTCAGCAACCTGGGCTGAGTTCACATTCGGTAAACAGCAGTGTTTAACATTTTGATGTTTAGTACATACTGCATATCCAGCAACAAGTTCACCTTCGTCATTTCTAAGACATGATCCATCTACAAAATAGATTAGTTCACAATTTGGGATTGGTGCATCTGTCAAATCAATCCAGGGCTTGTCACATCTTCACTTGCTACAAGATAGTCATGGGGCTCTCCCTCCTCCAAGGCGGGCATCTAGGATGATATGGGAGGAGGACAACAACAATCTCATATTGGGACAGACTGGTAGTGAAAAAGTGTTAGGTCTTGGTGGTGAGCAGGAGAAAAACAACAGCTACAATCAGGTTGAACTCATCAACCAACTTTATTTCGCACTTCATAAAATGCATAAAAGTACACATATAAAAAGTTAGCATAAAAAGGTACATTAAAATTAAGCGTGCAATAAGTTCAAGATTAGGGGCAGTACCAAGCCCGCAGTAATACCCTTTACATAAAAGGTTGAATCAGAAAATACAATCATAAATATTAAAAGAGACAAATACGTCAATAAAAAGTGATCTCAAAGTGCTGTAAGTGAGGTGCTGAAAGCCTTAAGAGTTCTCATGGCGGCCAGTAAAAAGGAGGCCAATGCATCATAAACCAATGGAGTATCTAATGAATAAAATAAGGAGAGACCTGAGGCCACAGAACTCCTTGAAAATTTTCTTAAGAGTGGAACAATAAAGACCTTCCTCTCAGCTGTGTATAATGAACAAAAAAGGAGGAGATGTAAAGTTGATTGGGCTGTCTTATTGTCACAGGGACAAGGCGGTAAGTTGTCCAGGGAAAATTGGTTATTTGGGTACGCCAGCATTAGCGGGATAAGGTTCAATCTGAATCTGGTCAGGATGAATCGATGCTGGTCATTCTCCACAATCTGTAAGTATGAGTGTGAATGATTTGATATCTGTGGTATCGTTTCATAAAACTTTATGGTTTGTTTCCCTTTGTGGCTATTCCACCTGTCATGGGTAGCTTGGTTTATAAAAATGGCCTTTAATCTTGATTTGGGAAAATGTTCGCAGAGAGTTGGGGTATCGTACAGAAAGGCAAGGCCCAAAAAAGTTTGAGTTTTTCTGACGTACGATAGCCGGGGGATTCTGTGTGGGTAATCCAGATTCAGGGTATCTTTGAGATTTTTTTTATTTAAACCCACAGTGCCCATTTTCCATATGGATAGCCAAAGGTAAAGTGGCGCTAGCTTTATGGCATGCGTGATAAAGGGCATGCTGGTTTCTTTATGGGCTATAAAATTGTTACTCGATTGAGAGATTGACAGCAGCCTTTTAATGAATTTGTCTTCTTGTACTTGAAGTGGTGTTACGTCACTGATACCCCAAATTGCTGCCCCGTGTGTGGCAATTGGAAGCGTTTTTGCCAAATAAATTGTAAGCATTTCGAGTATCGGCTAATGGCCTAATTTTTTAGAGAATCTAAATCAAGTTTGCTTTCGTCGAGGTCAAAGGAGAGGTGTATAGAGGAGTCAGTATTAAGACTAACATTTACGCCCGTGGGATCCCCTACCTCGTGGAAAATGTCCTGAAAGTATTTTACCCAAGAATCTTCATCGATATGGGTCTCTAAAGATGGACCATTGTTGTCTTTCAGAAAGGGAGTATTAATAACTTTCCAGAAAGCAGTACTGTCACGAAGGAGTGAACCTTTCTTTAAGTTGTCCCATGCCTCCAATTTCAGCTGACTTAACCTACGTGCCCTGGCTAGCTTATAGGATTTCCTCAGCATGCGGACCTGCTCTATATTTCTGGATAGTGTATTGAGCTCTTGCGCAGATTTAAGGGGGTAACAGAGCAGTTCTTATTGAACCACTGATGCGGCGTAGGGTCTCTTGCAGGGCGTATCAGCTGTGATTTTAGATACATTAATAGCTTGTTAAAAGCCTCAGTTATACAGGTCTGGTCTAGGGATGGGCCCAGGCAGATTTTTATACCCTCTTGGTTAGCCAAGGCGAAGCTTGTAAATAAGTTGTCCACATCGACCTTCTCCCATTTCAGAATGAAGCCGTTATTTCTGGCTAGGATTGGTTTGGGAAATTTGGGGCTGTTGTTGGGTTTCGACACCTGCCATGATAGGGCGCTAGACAGCGTGGCATGATTGCTGAATTCAGTAAAGTTAATCTTTGGCTTTGAAAGCTTTGAACTAAGGGTCTCAGAGGAAATAATGTAATCTAGAGTAGATAGGTATTCCCCTCTTTGAAAGGTTGGAAGAAAAGACCCTGTATGTGGATCTATAGCATTATGAACCACAAGTTGCCACTTCAGGTAGAACGCAATACAATGTTTTCAGAGGCTTTGACTCAGTGAGTAGAAGCGGCTACAGAGTGAAGACATGAAGGGAGCCCTACCATACAGGGTCTAAAGTGAAAGAATGGGTGCTGTGGGCATTTTTTGTTCACCGTGATCCTGTATCATTAATACAAGGGCAAATCCATCTTGTTTGTGACAATGCAGTGTAAATGGTTTTGCATAATCAGATAGAACCGTGGGAACCAAAGCAGGTGCAGAGCTCTTTTCAGCGGGGGCGGGGTGGGAGGGAGGAAGTCGACAGACGACGGAATAGGTATAATTAAATAAATAAATAATACCTATTGTGTCGTCTGTCTGCTTCCCCCCCAGCTGTGCCCTGCCCCGCGTCACCCCGCTTGCGTGAGCCGCCCGCCGCTGGCTCCTTTAGACTATTGCAAATATCTAGGGTGTCCTTTTTAATGTAATTTTGCAGAGGTTTTACTATAGTGGTGTATTCAAGAATCCACAGTTTACAATAATTATCCATTTCAAAAAAAGTTGCACCTGAAAGACAGTACCAGACGTGGTCGCGGAGAGATTACTTCAATCCATTCGGTCGATAAGTGGCACTTTCCAGCTGAGATTTCATGACCTAAATAATTCACACAATGGAGACAGAACTGCAATTTCTCTTTTGAAACCTTGTGCCTATTCTTAGCCAATTCAATGAGGAGATAGACAGAGTTGTTTTTGCATTGGTCTAAAGTAACCGATACAGCAAAAGGTCACCAACTTACCTCACTAAAGCAAAGTTCATTGGAAAGCCCTAAGTGTTGAAATCTTTCTTTAAGGCTTGGTAAAGATTGAAGAAGACACTGTAAACCCATAAGGAAGTCTTAACCATGGCAGCTAAGATCTTCTTGGGAACGCAAAGATAAACTGACTCTCTTCGTGGATAGGTATGGAGAAGAAGGTGGAACACAACTTTGCCACAATAAGTCATTGGGCATTTGCGGGGATACAGAAATGGATGGCAGCAGGGCTGGGAACGACAAGGAAATTAGGGTTGACCACATTATTTATGTCTCTCAAATCTTGGACAAATCTGTACACATTGACCTTTCTCATCCTTTTAATAGGAAGTATAGGAGTATTACATCTGCTGACAATCCGTCCTAAAACACCTTGCTTACTAAGATCTGCGGAGACCCCTTTGGCTTTATCCGAGAGACTCCCAGGAGTCCATGTGTTCTTTCGCGCAGATTTTCAGGAGGCTTTCTACTCTGTAAATTGAGATAATTTGTTCTCCTTTCTGGTTAAGCGAACGTTTGGCCCCCAGGCTTATCAGGTGGGTCAACCTGTTATACAGTTACTTAATTGTTATGTTAGAGATAGGGGCTCCATGTCCGATGCTTTCCAGATGTATAAGAGAATGCAGAAAGTGTGTGTCCTGTCACCTTTTTCATTTGCTAAAGCAATCAAACCTCTTGCTGGGTGGCTGAGAAGGAACGCACTGGTCACAGGACTAGAATAGGCCCCAGGTGTCACTTTTAGAGTGGCGTTATACACCAATGGCGTCCTTATGTTTTTGGAAGACCCTTGCGATACAGGACCCCACATGCTTCAAGTACGTCTGATTTTTAAAAGATTTTCGGGGCTTATTATTAATAGAAGTAAACCCTCAGTTTACCTGGTTAGATGTCACGCTTCAGCTTTAGAACGGTCCAGGGACCTCCAAGTCTTGGTGGACAGCTTTAAGTGCCTTGGGGTCTACGTGATGGACAACCCGCTGTGGGCCTGCTATAGAAATATTCTGCCCCAGCTGGACTGTCTGGTTCGAGACTTGGGGTTTTGATCTGTGCTTCCCATGTCCACTGTGGTGTGTTCCACGATTTATATGATGATCTTCTTGCCGCATCTACTGTATCAACTACAAAACTAACCCTTCGTCATACCACAGCACATCTTCAGATGGGTTGATGCACTTCTGAGGGAATTCCTTTGGAACCTTCAGCCCCCTAGGATTGCCCTGTCAAAATATTATGAGTCTACATATGACGGAGGCATTACTGCCCAAACATTACAAAACAAAATAGGGTGTACTCTACTTAATATTTACACAAGGGAGTGAGGTAACAAGTGAACTATTACAACAACAAAGAAAATACCCTCGGACATTAACCATATTTCAAAAGATAAATTTGATGTTCAAACGTTTACCTAAGAAAATATAAAGAAAGGGAATACAAAATAAACATGATCTTTATCTAATTTTATTTCACATAAAGAAAATATGTAATATCATAAACATTGAAAAACATACCCTATACATACCCCACTTAAGGAGATATAAACAAACCCAATCACATCTCCCTTCCAAAAAAAGTCAACACAACACATAATAAGGCGACATAAAAGAGCTTATAATTATTTTTAGGAAGGAAGCCGGAGAGCCTAAGGGATCATGTAGATGACATGTGTGTCCTTCAATATATTTCAAAATGGGGTCCCACTTCAACTTTCATTCCTGCTGTGTTGTTGCTGTCAGAAGGTCCAGGGGGACTGCATCGCCCAGCCTGCCTTGCCCGGCCGCCGTGTCATCTGAAAGCACCAGGAGGCGCTTTAAATCGGGCCGCGGGCTCCCGCAGCGCGGGACGCGCGCGGGCGTGCCCAGGCCAGCGCGCCCGTCTGCGCCAGGGCGAGACAGGGCAGGGCCACCCCTCTGTGACTCGCTTCTCATTAACAGTTCCGGATTTTGAACCTAAAGGTACTTTCTCTTCTTGCCATGGGCAACTGACTCATATACTACTCATTTTATATTTTTGTTTATGCATTTCATTACTGGCTGGTGGCTAAAGCTTTAAGTAGTCTCAATTCCATCGTGAGGCACGTTCTGGGTTACAATCTATTGACTATTGTCTACCGAATTTGTTTCTACTATCTATATTTCATCTCAGTTTTTCTTTTATCAATACATTGTTGCCTGTGCCCAATTAATTCTGGATTAATTTAATGGGGAAAAGGAAAGCTCTGGATAGTGGGGAGGGGGGGCTTTTGAAGAAAGGCAAAAAAGCAAAAAAAACATCCAAACAATTGTTGTGTAAAACCCATACTGTAATGGATCGCATTGCCAACCTTGTTGGTGATTGTGAGGAGATTTTACTTGCCTCATCTGGCCCATGCAGTACTTCTAATGTGGCCAGTGCATCCCCCCTCACTCCAACCACTATCTCTAAAAAAGCTATCCCGGCAATTCCTGATATGTTTAAAAAATCCTCTTTAAAGGGCCAACAAGTCTCTATTCACGAATGTACATTGCTTGAAGAGAGTAATAACTCCTCTTTGCTAAGTTCTGGCCCTCCCTCAACTTGCGCCACTGAGTCTGCCATTATATGTTCAAACAGATTTTTACCCCTAATGGAAATCTCCGAGGAACATAATGACCAGCAGAGTTCCAAGGGGTCAGAAGGTGAACGCATCAGATGTGACGATACAATTAGTAGGGATTTGTGCTCTTGTACAGATCTGTTTAGAAACCAGATAACTGATTTAAAGGCCCAGACAAAGCAACTTATGGAGGAAGTTAACCAACTTAAGGGCATGATTGACACTCTCTCCACAGCACTAAAAATACGTTTTAGTAAAAATTATCCAGCTACAGAAGCCCCGACTCAGATCCAAGCCTGTAGAACATGTAACACCACTAAAGGAAATTCATACAGTCCAATTACTGAAATTAAAACTAACGGCCGATTAGCAAAATCTAACAAACAACCAACTAGTGGCCCAAATATCATGCAGTATTCTGCCACCAATGTAGAGCCAGTGAATAGTTCCCATAGTTTGCCCAACGTACGTGCTAGAAGAGAAACTTACATTCCTTTTCGCCCTAATGCTCAGCCTAGGGCAACCTTACCTGCCAGAGTAAGCCATGATAAACCTTTTCTTCGATCTTCCAAACCTCAAATTTTCTTGACCAATGTCCCAAAAATCTCGCCTAGCTTAATTAAGGAGGATGAGCAGTCCATGACCAACAAGTGTACCCAGTGGTTGAGACATGTGCGTAAGTGCAGATCCATAATCAGGGAGGATATATCCTCAGCTGTAAGATATCCATCCAAGGATAACAACTCTGATTATGTGTGTCTTACCCTTGTTTCTCCATTGTTGGTAGAAAATCTGGTGGCTTTTGATTTAAGAACATCTCATATGATACACACAAATATTAGGCTGAAACTGAACCCTCCTGACTTTGTTTCTAACCTATCCTTTAATGCCCCAGAGTTAAGTTGTATCGGGGACTCGTCCCTTCAAAATATAGATTGACATTTAACAGACTTATGCCCCCAATCCAGATCCCTAGTAGTCACCCAACAAGGAGAGGCCGAAAATCACTGTACAAGATGTCCTCCTAGCATTCGCCTTGACGGGACAGATTTTGTTGAAGATCCGCCTAGGGCCCCAACACCATTATTGATTGATCCTCCTAGCCAAATAGGTAACCATGTCCTAGTTCCAGTTATCCCCAACACGGGCAAAACTACGGAGGCCAGCCTGGGTACATTCATAGGCATTCAAGATACACATCTAATGACAATAGCTTCTTGGAATATAGCAGGGTTGACCAACAAGATTTCATCACTGGACTGGCCAGACTTAATAGAAAAACAGGATATTATAGTGTTTCAAGAGACCTGGGCATTAGCTCCAGTTCACCATTTTGGCTATTTAAATTTTCATAAACTAGCAGTAGGTGGCCATAAAGGCAGACCATCAGGAGGGCTAACAATATGGGTAAGGCAGAGTTCTGCTTATAAGATAGTGGAAATGGAGATCGATAACATTGATATTATGGCAATACTTATTTGCCCAAAACATCCCCTAACTTACTTATAGTTAACGTATATGCTAGGGGTATGGTGGGTGGTAGATCATCCAAGACAATCACTGATCTTAACAGCTTTCTAGATAGAATAGGTGAAGGGAATAACATAGTCATAGCAGGAGATTTTAATACTTCATTTGAGCCCCTGGATTCCGAGGATAGCAACCTTAGTGCTGACGAAGATGCCCAGTGGGGTATTCCCCAACTGGAGTTACCATCAATTAAAAAGTGGACCGAGGCAGCGCTCCAGCTCAAAGCATTTAGCCTAGAAAGGGGAGTTAGGGCAGCAAATGGTCGCACACCCTCTGACTGTTTAGGATCTCATACATACAACAATGGTCTGAGAAGCAGTCGTATAGACTATATCTTTATTAATATAGAGAATTGGTCATCATTAGTGGATATGGAGGTCTGTGTAAGGAATGAAAGCGACCACAATCCACTGCTGCTAAAACTCAGAGGTACAGGTTATGCAACATCTTTGCCCCTAGTCGGTGTGAACGAGACTGCTGATGCCATAATCAGTAATGATATGAGGAGGATCAAATGGTCCCGGATTGTTGAGAATGAAAGCTCCCTTGATAAAATGAAAGCAGAGGTGATGAGCTCACTAGATCTTCTACAAAAATTAACAATCAGGGTGAAATCAACCTTAATATCACCCAAATTCACGAGACCATGTTTGAAAACATTAGGCGTTTCTTTGTTAAACCCTTTAAAACCCCTAAGAGATCTTTATTAAAGTTTGACCATTGGTATAATAAGGCTTGCAAGGTAGCATACAAGCAGTTGTCCAGGGCAATAAAAACTAAAGACATAGGCAGGATTAGAACAGCACGTAAACAGTATAAATCCACGCAAACATTAGCAAAAAAGGAATGGGATGAACAAAGGTGGAAGGAACTTTTACAAGCTAGCAAAATGAAAAACATGCAATCATTTTGGCAGCTTGTCAAATGGGGTAGAGGAGGTCAAGGCAGTGCCCCCTCAAACCACATAGCTCCCAACCAGTGGGTATCTTTCTTTGAGAACCAATTTGCAGTTGCAGAGAACATACCCCCCTTTCAAGTTTCAAGTGTAGATTCACTAGTAACATTTTCCTTAAGGGAAGTGGAAACCGCCGTGAATTCGGCACCAAAGGGAAGGGCCCCCGACCCCGATTGCATCCCGGCGGACCTTTTTTTTATCTGATAAGGATAATTGGCTCAAGTATATTCTGATTCTTGCTAATGCGATTGCCAGAGGAGCTCCCATTCCTGACTCCTGGCGAGGAGCCGAAATCTTACCTATCTATAAGAAGGGGGACCGTTCTAGCCCCAGTAATTACAGGCCAATCAGCCTAATCGATTCCACCCAAAAGATTATGGCTAGATTGGTCCTGAACAGAATTCAGATCTGGATTGCAGAGAACAATATATTATCCCCCTTCCAAGCAGGTTTTAGGGCCCTCGTAAGTACAATTGACCAAGTTTTTTATTTTGTTTCAATTTATTGGCGCGTTGTACTATTAGCAGGTGGAACTATTTATGCCACCTTTGTAGATCTCAAAGCAGCATTCGATACGGTCCCGAGAAACAAACTCTGGGCTGTATTGAGAGATCTAGGACTACCCCCTGAGCTCTTACAGCTTGTAGTCAAACTGCACGAATCCAACTACGCGCAGGTTCGATGGGGAGCTCAAGGGAACATTACTTCCAAATTCCCAATCCTTAAAGGGGTACGTCAAGGGTGTGTACTGGCCCCCACCCTGTTTTCAGTGTTTATAAACGGTGTGGTTAATTATTTTTCAGAGTACTCCACCGTCCCAATTCTTATGTTTGCGGACGATACCCTAATTTTATCAAAAACACAAGTTGGGTTGCAGCGAGCATTGACCCGTTTTGAGTCATTTTGTAAGGACCATGAGTTAATGGTAAACGTGGATAAAACTAAATTTATGGTGTTGCACAAACACAAAGTAATTAAGTCAAGTGTTGTTATGAATAACGAGCCATTGGAACAAACGGACATATTTACCTATCTTGGAGTAAATATAGGCCGTAAACTAGACTGGAAACCCCAGATAGAAATTATGGCGCTTAAGCATTCTCAACTTGCAGGAGCGATTTTGAAAGAACACAGGCTCTCCCAGACTAAGCCGGTTGGTCCTGCACTTAAGATATATAACACCAAGGTTATGGCTTCTATTCTGTATGGGGCGGAACTTTGGGGTTTTGAAAATCTGTCCCCACTAGCCCAGGCTCAAAAAAGATTTTTGAGAGGTTTGGTAGGCCTCCCCCAAAGTACTCCTCTTATACCTTTATATTCTGATTTGGGGTGTAATTCCCTGGTAGAGGTTGCTAGGTTCAGACCATTGGCCTATTGGAGAAGACTCTGGTCTACCCCGGAATTAGCCCATTATGCCCTAGCTCTCAAAGACACCAGAGATGCCGATACCTCTCACAAGATCAGATGGTTACAGCAGGTGAAAAGTCCCTGGTGAATATGGGCATGAGGCATTTATGGGAAGATCCGGTGAAAAATATATTTCCTTCCAAAAAAGCTTTTAAAGAAGCATATTGGGCTATGATCAGAATTGGTAATTTGTGTTCTTCCAATCTATCATCTCTGACCAGTACCTTTTTGGATCACAAGCCGGAACCTTTGTATGAAGAATTTTGGGATTTTATAACCAGGCCCACTGACAGGAAACGTTTTTTTCAGTTCCGGATAGGAACATTACCGACCAAAGCCTTCACCAAAACCTGGCACCATCCTCAAGATAGTAAATGCACATTCTGTCAGAGTGTGGATGAAACAATCCCTCACATATTATTTGTATGGCCAGCATATAGTTCTCCACGGAGCAAATGGCTTTAACCAATTTGCATGAATATGGGTACTAGGTCGAGTGTTATTGCTCTACGAATATTGAAGACCAGCACACAAGAGGCTGTTGTGATTGCTATAGCGAAGTTTTTAGGATGGGTGTGGAGAATTTGACGCAAAATTGAAAGCAAGCAGACTGCGACAGTGCTTAGTTAGACACTCTCTTCTGCTTAGCCCTCCCGCCTGGTTACTTATTATACTTCTTAACTAGTATTGGGACCCACTGGCATAGAATTTTATATGAATTGTTAATAGCCTGCACTGATTTTAATTTTTTTAATGCTAAAAAAGTCAGTATAAGCTTTCTTAATTGATATACAAATTGCTTGTCTTTTATTATGTTTTATCATTTTCCTATGTACAGTCTTTGTTGAGTACTGGATTTTATACATGTACTTTTTGGTGATGTTAATTATTTATTGTCTTTTAAGATCAGTGCGATCGAAATAAAGACTAAAAAAAAAAAAAAAAAAAAAAATGTAATATCATAAACATTGAAAAACATACCCCACTTAAGGAGATATAAACAAACCCAATCACATCTCCCTTCCAAAAAAAGTTAACACAACACATAATAAGGCGACATAAAAGAGCTTAAAATTATTTTTAGGAAGGAAGCCGGAGAGCCTAAGGGATCATGTAGATGACATGCGTGTCCTTCAAGATATTTCAAAATGAGGGTCTGCTGTATTTCTAGATTCCGGCTTTTGTACTGCCCTTCAAGGCTTCTATTCTGTCCATATTTTGGTCCCGCTTAGATCACATATGGAGAACATATTGTGGTGAAACATATGGCAACCAGCAGTCACCTTAACCGACTTAGCATCTACATTTTAGCCCCTGTCCATAATGAAAGTAAACACTATCCACCCTATTACTCCTAGGGAAAGCACTCTTTTGAAAATTTTCAGTGGGATGAGACTCCAGTATTTTTTTAATAAAGCACACCTGCCAGCTGACGTTCAGTTTCATTCAAATATTTGTCCCTATCTCGAATGATGATACCTGCTCCCTTTTCTGCCAGTTTCATGATACATTTTTCTAAATCAGATAAGTGTCTAATCGCTTGTGGTCCTTTACTTATTAGATTGTACTTAATATATTTATCTCTAGTGAAAATCTGATCTATTAATGTGAGAACCACATTTTCAAATAGAATTAGCTCCTATCCCCCTTGATGGTTTAAAGGATAGATGCTGGATTGTATGCGTAATCCTGTTGTGTCAAAAATAGGTATGGATTAATTTTTTCCAAAAAAGGTTTCAATCTCATAGTTTTAAAGAATCTATATAGATCCAGATGTGTTTCGAATGGATCATTACAGTACAAGGGTACAAAAGAGGCCTTTATTTAGGGGACTTGTCTCATACTGTTGTAGGGTATGAGACGATAAATCAAAGACGAGCAACGCTATCGTTTTTACCACTGGTAAAACTGTTTTCGCGTCTGATGCTGGCCAGGCCAATATTCATTCTGGAGCCAGCCTTGTTGAGCTCTTCGACTAACCCTTCTTTGTCGCCCCCTTTGTGGAGCTTAATATAAAAAAAGTTAGTGTTTACATTGATCTGACATTACATCTTACAGGCTGGCCCATTTCATAATTATTCATCATTATTAATGAATGGTGGTTTGAAAGCTGGGGAGACCCAGCTTTCACTTCGGAGAGAGTGGCGATGCAAGGTACACACCTCTTGCATCTGCTATATGGTAAACATCCCCTGAGATCTCTTTCCTCAGCCACAAGGGTGGTGCTTCAGGTGTGGAAAGAAACCAACAGGGCTCTGGGGTGGTTGGGCTCTCTGCGTCATTGCGAGTGGACTGCTGCTGCCGGGCTTCCTTTCTTCAACCCGATACGGCCTGTCCCCCGGCTTTTCACGGCACAGCCCTGGTATATTCGGCCCTATATCTGACCTCCGGCTCTGCCTGTGCAAGCAGCCAGGGGGCAGTGACTTTGCGGGGAGCGCCCGCCGAGGTTTGGTGTTGGTGCTAGTGCGAGGACCGCAATCTGATCAGCGGCCCACTTCCACCTGGGGTGACCAACCATCCATAAATTTCACGGACCGTCCGTTATTTTAGTATGATGTCTGTAAGGCGTCCTGTAAGGCGTCCGTAATTTGGGGTCCCCAAATTACGGACGCCTTACAGACATCATACTAAAATCAAATTGGGGAATTTCAGGAATGTATGCTGTTCCCCTGCGAGAAGCCCCATGAGTTTAAAAGTTTCCACTCTGGGCCTCTCGCACTTATCTTTTAATCTGTAGATTGAGGCTGCCTGCAGCAGCCCCTCCCAAACCTCTCATAGACTGTGGACTGGCCCATTGTCATTCTGAGACTACAGACGATTATCACAGATAGAATGACAATGGGCCCTATTATAGTGACAGCATGTGGTGTGCCTTCTCCTTCACAAATCTTGATTGCAGAAAGGGCCTGATGTCGCTTTGCAAAGCTGCGCACATACTGAAAAACTGAAGTGCACAATTGTCTCAACCTTATATAAACTTATTTTGACTTGTACTTATTTTGGTTGTCTATTTACTTATATACTTGTTAGACCTGGCACCATTGGCGTGGGTCTCCCTTCCATTTTTCGCTGTTGTCCCCCTGTTTTTGCTGGTATTAGATGCTCTGGGCGCTGTGCCACTGCCCTTCAGTGCCACAGCGCGAATGCTCCCTGTGTAAAGATGACATGTGAATTGGTATATCCATGATTGGCTTATTTGGTTTATCTGTTAGTCCCTAGTAGCGTGGCCTGTGTGTGCCCAGGGCTGGTAAACCAAATGCTGCTGGTGGGCCTGCAGCGCCGGTTTGCGCCACCCACAGAAGCAGCTTGTAAATGATGTCTCAGACCTGCCACTGCAGAGTCTGTGTGCAGTCCAGAACTGCCATCTTGGCTGTGCAGTGCACCCACTTCCCAGCCCCTGAACCTTCCCTTGGCATCATGTAAGTCACCCCTATGGTAGGGTGCATTGTATGTGTAAGGTAGGACATGCCTTGGTGTGTGTAGCATGTCCTGGTAGTGAATTACACCCAATTTCGTTTTTCACTACTGTAAGCCTACCTGTTCCCCATAGGCCAGAATGGGCAGTTTGACTATTACATGCTATAGTCCTAACTGACCCCAGGAACATGGTAGAAAAACGAATTTAGTATGCCTGAGCTCAGAATATTAAAATACATCTTTTAGTGAAGTTTATTTTTATATTCTGTGTTTGAAAATACCACTTTTAGAAAGTAGGTATTTTCTTGCCTAAGCCTTCCAGTGTGCTCTGCTGTTATGTGTATTGGCTGTCTGGTTTTGGAGGGTCAGGGCAGGCTGAGCCAGACCTGGGTTGAATAGAGAGATCTGTGTTTGGAGTATGGGGAGGGGTAGCTCCTTGACTTGAATAGGGCTGTGCCTGGCAAGGTGAATGATGGCTCCACCTCCCACTGTGCGTCTGATAGCAGACCCCCTCTTCCTGAAAGGAAGGATGCAGCCTGGTAAACAAAGTGCTCCAGGACTGACCAGAACTGGTTCTGGCTGCGTTCAGTGACTTGTAGCTTTTGAGAACAAATACTTTTGGGGTATAAATATCTGTGCTGAAACCCCTACAAAGTGTATTGCTCCTGGACATCAAGACGAACCTCTGTCCGTGTAACTGAAGGAATCTGCAGCAGGTGACTATCCTTGTGCTTGTGTGCTGTTTCTTGGATTGGCCTGCAGTGGTTACCATTGGACTTGGAAGAAGAGGGAAAAGGACTTTGAGAGAACTTTTATTAATCTTGCTAAAGCAATCACCCAAGGGCTAGGAGAGAGCTAGCCTCCTGTTGAAGTCTCAGGCACATCAGACTTCACCACCAGCCTCCTGATTCCTCCCAGCGAGGATTTCTATCTGCAGGTGAGGCTCCTGTGAGTTCCAGGGCCTCTAGTTCTACTACAGAGAAGAGAGTGCTGAAATCGTCGCTAACGCACGTTTGCGAGCCGCCCGAAAAATCATTGCGCTGCTGCCGCCGAGTGCTTGCAACCAAAGATCGAGTCATCGCACCGAGATCATCGCTTCACGACATCGCAGCGCGGACGCCGAGCGTCCGCCATTTTCATCGCATCAGGATCGTCGCTCCCTCGCGGAGCGCCATTTCTTCGCATTGCAACCCGATCGCACACGCAACAGGATCGTCACCTCGTCTCCTCCCTTGCGGCAAGGAGTCATCGCACCAGCGGTCTAGCGTGCAGAAGTTTGTCGCATCGTCTCCACACGCATCAGCAGATCGGCGCATCATCCTCCCTCGCGGCAAGGATTTAACGCATCGCCGGCCTCGCGTGCAGAAATTCATCACTACAGCTCCTTTGCGACAATTTGTTGACTTTGCTACGAAATCCAGGTACTTTGTAAGTAAAAGGGTCGCAGAGACCACTGCTTTGAACTGAACTCCTCTTTGCGCACTTGAACTATTTTTGCAGCATTCCAAGAGTGATCCTATTTGACAGTATTGTGGCTTTTTATTGTTATTGGTCTTGTGTTAAGTCTATATATAAAGATACTTATTTTTTATAACTCCTTGTGTGGTGTCCCTTTGTAGTGTTCCTCACTGTGTTACTGTGTATGGTCATAAATGCTTCACACACTGCCTCTGAGATAAGCCTAGCTGCTCGTACTACGTTACCACAGGGTTGAGCAGGGGTTATCAAAGGGTGTGGCTCTCTTACCCTGACTTAGGAAGAAGGGTCCCTACTTGGACAGTGGCTAGCCACTGCCAACGAGAGACCCCCATTTCTAACAATACTATTGTGCGACCTCCTCTGGTATGTCTGTAAAACGTATGTTTTGTCCCAAATTTTTGCCCTGAATTTTGACCCTTTGCCCTGAATTTTTACACTGACCATCCTGCATTTGCACCCATGCCAGTTGGTCACCCTACTTCCACCGGGACCCTCTCAGGGCAGGCAAGCCCCAAGAGGTGAGCGGCGCAGACAGTGGACAGAAGGCTGGTGCTCCTGGTGTGCTAGGCTGCAGGACTGCCCCCATTGCGCAGAAGCGGGCGACGTTAGGCCTGTGCGGCTTGCGCACGGTGCGGTAGCCAAAACCACCCCTTCAGCGCCTCAGCACCTAGCCGTTTTAGTGTTTCAGTGTTTACTCTTTCAGAGCCACAGGCATTACAGCTCTACAGCCACCCAGCAATCCTATGCAATTATACCCTCAGCTGCATTGGTCTCCCCTTGGTTGCCTGGATTGATGCCAGCACCAGTGTCCATCATCTAAATTCTAAGGAACGGCCCGACTGAGGAACTGTTCCCCATATGCGAAGCAAGTTCAATTGACCAATCCAGAGGAGTATTTGTTTTGCATTGTGTCTTGTGCCATTGGCTTAAAGTACAAGGGCATTTTGCTGCCTGTTCATTTCTGGGTGCTACTTCCTGCCTGCTATTTGCCATCCAGCTTGCCTGCTCACAGCACATCATTATTAACTACAGCGCCCCCTGCTTCTAGCTCCTGACATTAGGCAACTCCTACGACCGGCACTCATATTGTCATATCTAGTCTCTAGACCTCTGGTAATTGCCCTCTGGCCATATCGGCTGGTGCATTGCTGCAGCAACTGACTTGGGAGCAAGCAGCCAAGAGAGCATGAGGTCAGGAAAGACCAGAACTCTCATGACAGACATGAAACGCAGGAGAATTTAGAGTGACACCAGTGACACTAGGATAAACTGCAGCTGCCATGGCGTACTCACCGATGCAGATCACAGACTTTTTCAGAAAGTACCATTATCAGAGCATAAAGAATCTAACACCATCAGCCCCCACTCAGAAGGATCCACTGTCGGATGGGGGAAAAGCCCTAGCCGCACTTCAGCCTCAAATCTTATCCCCACCGGGAAGCACAGCCCAAGCATAAGTTCAAGCTCAAGCCTATGTGCACTGATCTCCTGCCTCCTTCTAAAAAAAAGGGAAATACAAAAAAAGGAAATGCGCAACACAGCTGGTCAGTGACCGGAGCCAGATTTCACCCAGCCCTGAGGGTGTCATGGAGACCAGCAGCGTTTCTTCTGATACATCAGATGAGGCCATAAAAACTGAGCCATGGCAGGGCCCAAATCCTGCACAGAACCTCCATGGAACTGCAACGAAATGTGTGGGGAATGGCCAAATTTTCATTACAGCTGTTCACCCAGCTGCTCGACCAAATTCCAGCCTAACCCCCCCAAGGCAACCTGGACAGAGGGTTGCCAGCCCTCTTGGTCTTGTTGTTTAGCTCCGTGGGCGCACCTCTAATTTCCTCGAGCATTCTTAGTGAACCAGAGCAGGAGCTGCGGCTGTTATCCAAAGAGTGAACACCAGTCCATGGCATACTACCCATAAACAGTGAAGCTTTCAACCCTCTATCTTCGAAAAACACAGACATGTGGTCCTCCTTGCTTGGCACAATACAGTCCATGGCAGATGCCATGACCTAAAACTCTGAGAAATTGGATTCCCAAGTGCACATTCTAAGTTCCATTGGGGCCCTAATCACAGGGATCGACAAGAAACTTGATGCTCTAAACAACCTAATTAGACGGGCTCAAGCTGCCGTGGCACTGACAGAAGTCCCTCAAAGGCCCCAAGGCCCATGTCCATGCTCACTGATTCTGAGTAAGGTGTCCTCGCTGCTGCAAACCATGGAAGCCATACTTCAGGACCTCAGGACTCCATTCTGCCCATTTCTGCATGCAACAAGGGGGAATAATATACTACTTACAGAGCACACCCAGGCCTCACTGCAATCATACTACGAAGAGCAAATAGTGCCATTATCGGCAACATCTCCCACCCCCGGTCTGAGCATGCAAGAATGAATAAATACACAAGACAACTTTTGTTATGGGAAAATATTGCTGCAGGTTTATTCCATACAAGAGTATGCAATATGTGGGTTATCTTACGGGCGATCCAAGGGCGGGCAGCTGTGCCAACCTATGCTGCCCCCGCCCGCCTGGTGAGCCAGCACTGTAGGACACGCCGTCAGTGCTACCTTTGATGATCCTCTTCCGGATCACGTGACACGGTCTCTTCTACTCACGCCCTTTTCAGGGCGGAGCGTAGCAGGGCAAACCCCCGGTTGGTCAGGCCCCCAACCGCCCGAAGGACTAACGGGGCGCCGTCGCGGTTTTCCAGGAACCTGCCCTGAGGCTCCTGGTCTTTGGCTCTGGCACCCCTACTGTGCCGCGCAGAGGTACCCTTACTGTACCGGTCTGCCGCAGAGGTACCCTTACTGTACCGGTCTGCTTCCAGATCGCCCTGTAACTCCGCCTGCAACACAAAAGGAAAACATTAAAACATTCAGAGTACCCTGTCCACCAGCCAGGACGCCGGGTAAGAGGTGGGGTGGGAGACGGCGTGGCTGGCGAACAGAGACCGCCAGGAGGGGCGGGGGAGGCTTATATGCCCTCCCCCACCTGGCGCACCGGAAGGACGCCACAGTGGCGACCTGGCTAGAGGGTTCCTACAGAACCCCCCAACGACTAGAGCGGGTGGGTGGTGCCCAAAATGGCACTAAAGGGCCGCCCTGCTGAATTGGCCCCTGCGGGGGCCGCGGACAGCCACATAGTGCCATTATCGGCAACATCTCCCACCCCCGGTCTGAGCATGCAAGAATGAATAAATACACAAGACAACTTTTGTTATGGGAAAATATTGCTGCAGGTTTATTCCATACAAGAGTATGCAATATGTGGGTTATCTTACGGGCGATCCAAGGGCGGGCAGCTGTGCCAACCTATGCTGCCCCCGCCCGCCTGGTGAGCCAGCACTGTAGGACACGCCGTCAGTGCTACCTTTGATGATCCTCTTCCGGATCACGTGACACGGTCTCTTCTACTCACGCCCTTTTCAGGGCGGAGCGTAGCAGGGCAAACCCCCGGTTGGTCAGGCCCCCAACCGCCCGAAGGACTAACGGGCGCCGTCGCGGTTTTCCAGGAACCTGCCCTGAGGCTCCTGGTCTTTGGCTCTGGCACCCCTACTGTGCCGCGCAGAGGTACCCTTACTGTACCGGTCTGCCGCAGAGGTACCCTTACTGTACCGGTCTGCTTCCAGATCGCCCTGTAACTCCGCCACAGCTCTGGAGGCGGCTCCCGTCGTCGCCAGAGCCCCCCACATGCGAGCTATACTGTCACCTACAACCTGCTATTTCCAGTGCCTCCTGCAGGTCAAGCAGGAACAGGTCCATCCCCACCGGAGATAAGTGGACCCCATCATTCTCAAAGTATCCCTCTACTCTGGACTGACTCCGCTCGTGCCTGCTGAAACCCAGGCCCCTCTGGTCTGTGAACTCATGCATGGCACCATAGACCCTCTTACGCGAATGTTCCACCGCCACGCTGGATCTGGCCCCGTGCCAGTTTCTACGAGGGATGATTTCCGACCACCAGGGTTCGTATTGACCCATGCGTTTGCTGATATCCCCCAAGTCATGCTTCATGGTTTATAACAGTGCCCTCCTCCCCATGGGAATAAGGTCGTTGCCCCCCAAGTGGATCACCAAGATGCTGGGGAGGGCGCACCCTAGAGCTAACTGTTGCTCCAGTCTGTTCCTGATGCTTCTCCAACTCATTCCAGGGAAGCCCATCCAGACAAACTGCGTTTGTGTAAACCCCCGCATCCAATTCCTGCGTGCAGCCCACTGAGCCATCCTGGCCAAGTATGAATGGCCGATCACCCGCGAATGTAGGGGGGCAGGGTCGTACACACTGCCCACCCTTGGGCAACCCCAGCGGTGGAAAATTACCTGCTCCGTTAAATTTTAATTTTTGTTGATCGCTGGACGTGCCAAATGTTCTTTTAAATAGTAGCCTTTTGTGGCTTGACACCTTGTTTCCCCATTTCTTGGGACGGCAGCACACTATGTTGGCTGACAGCGTCACCACCCAGTGAGGCTACTATAGCTACCCGGGCGGGCATTTGAGCTTAACTGCAGGAACATGTCACCTACCCTTGGTTCTGGGGTGCACTTACTTCGCCCGTTGCCAGACGGTTGCACAAACCCCTTTGATTGCTAAATCCTGGTGAACACCTTAATGGTGTCAAATCTGGGTTGAAACAATATGTGTCTAGTGCCCACTATTGGAGACACCTCACCCTTCGTGCAATTACAACTTACGCAGCGCACCCCGCTTGCTTAACTACCGTCGGATCACAGATGCACAGTACCTACTGTCCATCTCCGACCCTGGATGCTTTAAACCTGCCAGAGTGTCGTAAACCAAGATTCCCAGTTCCCTGTTTTGCTGCAGTACACCTTCAGTTGATCCGCTAGGAGATATCACAAACCGCATTCGTCATGCGAACCTTAAGTACCCCATTTTCACCTGGGCGTACTTCGAATGAGACACGCTCCACACAGCTGTAAGGCCTGAGACACAAGTATATTAAACCTATTTACTGGGATTTTTAACTTGGCACCCTTCTGATTGGTGATGCGGAACCTCCTACCCAGCATAAGCTGACCGTCTAGCGTTGACGCCACACCACCCGTGTCCCTGGAATCACCCTCCATCCCCCTGTGCAATAGTCATATTGCTAAGTGGGCAATCAATTCAACATCCATCCTTTCCTGCCGGACTGTGGCTTGTTCAGTTTGATCTGTGGTGGCTGCACCCAGACTTCCCAGGCAGCATTATTGCTGATAATGTGACCAGTTTACCTTGGGGGAATCTCCCGCTTGCAACTTGTAACTACAGCGATTGTTTAATGAAATGATACTGCGAATCTGAATGAACTATGCACAGGTAAATGGCCTCCCACATGCGCAGTTGTTGTGAAGAGCAAAGAGGATGGGCAGGATGTGTTGGGGGACCTCCCCTACCAGTCTCTGCTGTAGTTTTCCCTTAAACGGAACGGCCTGCTGTGCTCAGCGGACCGGTGAAATTTTATCCCAAGCCTTCTTATGTGTAGTTCACATGGTGAAAATTGGGGATACTTGTAATACCACTGGTGGGGGGAACAGGGGAAGTGCTGGGCCTACTGCCAGCATCTCCCATGTTCCGTCCGGGTTTCCTAAGCACCAGTCCCGTACCCTCCTAGTCCCCCTAGGATTTAACAGAGTTGATCCCCCAACCTGGGGTGCGATGGCCTGCTAGCCACTGGACCAGTATGTGAGTACTATCAGGGACCTCAAGCTTTCATCTATCTCAGGCAAGGAATGGCCACCTGCAGCGCTCCATAATAACATTATCTTCACCGGCAAGTTAGCATAGCTAAATTATCACTTTGATGTCCAGTATGGGTCCCACCCAACACTTAAAGAAATGCCTGCTTCCTTGGTGTAGGTGATGCCGCCTGCATATACTACGCTAAGAGCAGAGTGCACCCGCTCTGTGATCCCCTGTCTGCTTGTCTGCCCTTCCTTTATACCCAGGGATACCTCAAGCAACGCTCCAATTCCGAAATGATGGGACTGTGCAAGAACTGTAATGAGTCTTCGCCTGCCCGAGTCACCCAGCGGACAAGTTGGCCCTGACTAACCTTGTGTTCTGGTGCCAGATTTGGGAAAGCGTTTCCCATGTTCTGTCAACTACTGTGCTGTTGGAATGCTGAATGCAAGGTGGGGAAGCTAACCTGCCCCAAACTCTGCGGACACAACAGGCTGCGCAAGCTAGCGACAAACATCTGAGAAGCATGACAACCAAGAAAACCGTCCCCCAACACCCGGGGGCCATGCCTTGGCCTGTAACTATGCACAGATAATAGAAACGTTATAAAGGTTCCGTCAATGTGACATATTTGGACTTGACCCTCAAACTAAGCCTGGCACCCCTAGGTGAGGACTGGCTCTCTCAAACTTCTGCTAATCTGTACCAGGGGGCATACAAGTTAGTGGGACAGTATGTCCAGCTACCTGCCTATACTTGAATACTGGGAATGCCTGGTGTTCCTTACTGCGTTGTTGCTTCTTGTGTTCTAAACCAGCGTTTCCCCAACTTCTTAAGAACAGCACACTTGTAAGGTGGCAAACCCCACACTCGCCAAGCTGCCATGGCTAGAGACAGGTTAGTCTGCGCTAGGCAAAGACAGAACCTGGGCATAAGATCCCAGTTTCCTAAAGTAAACAATAGGTGTCCTGCTCCATTATCAAATGTGCCACATGCACGCTGAAATACTTAATAAAGCCACCCCATGTCTTAATGATTTGGGCGTGCACCGGGAGGCTTCCTTTGCATTGAATTAAAACCTTTAACTGACATCTTGCCTGGCCAATATGGACACATACACACGAAGCATTTGCCGCAAAACCTTCAGCTAAAACCAGTTTACAGGTGTGTATCGCCTGCCAGATGCTGTTGCTCTGTGCTGGGCTACTCAGTGTGCCGCGGAGTGCTCTACTCTGAGTTTCCCTACTCATTCCTATCTCTGCCCCCAGGCTGTGTAGTATGCCCAGGTGTGAGAAGGGCCCTCCAATGTAGCGGAAGCCGCAGTCAAGATAACTTCCCCATAGTTTGCTGAGAGTTTTGGTCCCAAGGAGTATCTGACTCCCACTCCCTGCAATGCCCCACCCTTCTCCAAGACTTCTACACGTGCACCGCCCAATGCTGTGATGTTTTGATCACAATCCTAGCAGGTTGCTCACTGCCAACCCTGTGTGTGGTTTGGTCACCTAAGTGTCGCCCATACTCTCTCTGGGTTGTCTGGTCCATCTTCCTGTGACCCAGATGCTACGATCGTAGCCCAGTCGAAGTCCCAGATATCGCAGCCAGATACCATGTGAAATAAATAAAGACACAGGTGAACAGTGCACTCACCAAATGTCATGATAATGAGCTCATATGTTTAAAAGACCCATGTTTTGAGACCCGAGTAAAATAACACTCAACGCCCAAATATTGTGAACTCCCAGTGGCCCAGCTGGCCCCCAGACCTCACCGACCTGGCATCAGGCGGCTACTTTCAGTTCGCACCACACATTCCTCCAGTCGCGCCGCCAATCATCGAACATCACAACTACCCCCTTGCCCCTGGAAGCTATATGCCCGGGATCACGACCGGCGTCCACCTCGGGTTGCGCCATACATCGCTGCCAGCCTAACAACCCCACAATTGCTAACCCTGTGCAGGTGTAACAATTCAGACTAATCCAGGCCCCCAAAGCTATAAGAATGGTCTGGGCCGCAGGCCATAGTAAATGCTAATGTATGTTGACTTAATCAATGCCTGTTGATGTGGTCATCTCTAAATAGACAAACAGCACCAACTTGTGGCCCACTGTCACAGGCGCCGATTTTGACAATAAAGTGACGGTGCCGCCACCAGAAATGAATTTAGCACAGGTAACTAGATGCTGAGTATCACCAGAATAGGCAATTCAGCACATAGTAGAGTCCAAGGGTGACTTTCTAACAGTCGTTTCAAACAAAGGACGCTGTAACTTAATGCATGGTTCAAGTATGTAACGCGTGTGTCCCTCTCCCTTCTGTGGCCGGGGAGAAACATGTTTGTGTCCCTCTCCCTGCAGTATTCAATTTCCATTTTTATATCAATACAATACTCGGTAGATGAATGCATGTAATAGACATCATTTACATCACGATGTTAAACCAATTAACGGACAGGCGACCCTGAGGAACACACATAGCCCCTGTTAGGTAACAGTGTTCCATCTGTTCTGCTGTTCAGTCATCTGCGTTTATATTCCTATGATTACAATCTATCCTACGTGGTTTTCTTCCCTACACCCCTTTGCACGACCATCCCCAAGAGAGGGGACCACCACCGCCCGTGCACCCACCCCGCTGATCCATGATCCCCGTGTCACGGTTCAGGCACAATTCCCTTTCAGCAGCAGACGTTCCATGCTAGTTCACTGATCGGGGGAGGGGGGAGGTAGCAGTTCCACGTCTGATTGTCAATTATGGACAAGTTCTACTTTTCTACTTATACACAGGCTGCCGTCTTGCAGGTGCTCGGTGCTATGCTGTGCCCGTCAAAATAGCCACTTAACCTGCAGATTCTACTGAGCGCCGTCACCTGCCGGAGCAGGCAAGGTGCAGGGTGACGAGGTGACACCCAAGCCGCGGCAAACAGGATGTGAGAGGTAAGGAACGTGATGAGGACTCGAGCGTGCCGGCGAGATCCTCCTAGAGTGACCCTTTCCATGCCCCCTCCCCACATGAAGGTTGCAGAAGTTCCTGTGAGCGATCAGGGTGTATTACACTGTGCATAGGAAGCGGAAGGTAAAACAGAAAATATTTTTCGAAACACCGCTTTAACCCACTTTTAATCACATTCCATTCTCGTAAGAAGTTGGGTGGAGCATCTATTTGCGTTACCTCCAGGAGCATAATGCAGTAGCATAATGCCTTAGTTCCTGGTATCTAGCCACTAGGCTTTCACACACAGTCCCCTTCTCTCCCTGTACTGGTACACAGTTGCTTCTGACCGCTGTACCTCAGTGAGGTCTCTCTACCCACCTGGCATCTAGTGTGCCTCGGTCATGCTCCCAGAAACACCCCGTGCCGCGGCACCCAACAGGTTCATACACCCGTCTTCACTGCCACACACATGTCCGCCTCCCGGCCACCCCACCACTGTCCACACTGACAAATTCACAGGGCGAAGGAGGCGAGGGGGACCCACAGGGGCAGATGCCCGCCTGGGGAGCAGGACAAGCAAGGGTGCACCAGCAGGGGGCGCCGAGCCCGCAGCTGTGCTGCTCTCCACAATCGCTGTCCTCACCTCCCGTCGGGGCCCGGGCACACCATGCCGCGGGCTCTCCGCATGTGCCGCTCCCCAAGTCACCGCCACCGACAAAGCAGACGCAGCCACCCGCTCTGCCTGAAAACCACACTCCCGACACCATCAAGGGAGGGAAGGGGGAGGGCAGTGCTGCAAGCTCCGCCACAGACCCCACGTGTGTGAAAGGAAGCCATGCACTGTTTTCTCCTGAAGTTCCACATGGCGCAGGCTTGCCCCGAAGGCACCACAGCGCTTACATGCCATGGGCCTCGCCACACTCGCACGCGTACACTCCGTCATGCACGGGGAGATCAAGCGACTTCTCCAGGACCACAGGACTTCGAGGGTCGGTGCCAAGACTCGAACCCAGGGCCCCACCGAAGACGTCCAGTTGGGCCTCCCACTCGCCTCCGACACACCGTCTGCCCCTGCACCCCGGTCCGACTGGAGGCCGTGCCTGGCTGAGGCCTGGGCTGGAGGCGGCATGTGTCAAAGGGGGAGCATCTAGACTAGTTGGCAAGCAGCGCCGGGCCATCCTAAGCGACCCCTGGCCCGAACAGCCTCCGGACCCGGAACTAGGTGCGGCCACACAGTGGAAATGCGACCCGCGGCACCCCGTATCCGAGACTCTGCTGCACCTGGTGCAGAGGGCGCAGCATCACACGAACTGTGCCTGTCCCCAAGGCAATACTCGCGCCTTGGTAGTGCCCAGTAGGGAGGGCTCCGGAGTCAATGCAAGGCCGAGGAGTGACACCCTGTCCCTGCACCATTCGTGGGGTCCCCATCCAATCACTGTGGCGGATGCGGCCTTGCTCCGAGGCCGGTCGGGCCAGCGACATCTGGTGGGCCACCACCATCCCCCATTGCCGTCCCCACATTCCCGCCCGCCAGTGCGGGAGCAGCCTCTCTGCGCCGTGGCGGGCTGCCCACGTTCTCCTGTGGCCCTCCCGGGCCTCCGTGCCACCAACCAAAGGCACAATGCCGCGAGGGACATAGCAGGCCGACCACAGGTCCGGGTAAGCTGCCCCCGCCGGGCGAGGTCAACATGGTGTCCTGCCCAGGGGGGAGGGGCACACTCACCACGCTATCTTCTCAGCTCCCGGACCCGGCCAAAGGACACAGCCAAACGGTGCAAAGGACAGCGACTTCAATTCAGACGGCGTGGCTGGCGCCCGAGCTGAGGGGCACTCCGCACACCTCCACCTCTGTGCCCCCACCCAGTCAGGGCAGTGCTGGCCCTGATCAGGGAGGGTGCCGCCGCCATAGCCCTCCAGGAGCTGCCCCCCCCCCCTCACTGGCGGACCGCTGTCACAGCCGTAGCCGGGTCGAGCAACCCAGCCTCGGGTGAGGTGGGGGGGATTAACACTCACCGCGATAGTAGGCAGCTCCCAGGGACACGTCCGAAACGGCGTAAGGAGCAGCCACACAGACGGCGTGGCTGGCGAACAGAGACCGCCAGGAGGGGCGGGGGAGGCTTATATGCCCTCCCCCACCTGGCGCACCGGAAGGACGCCACAGTGGCGACCTGGCTAGAGGGTTCCTACAGAACCCCCCCCAACGACTAGAGCGGGTGGGTGGTGCCCAAAATGGCACTAAAGGGCCGCCCTGCTGAATTGGCCCCCTGCGGGGGCCGCGGACAGCCGCAGTGATCCATCCAAAATCAAGAACAGTGCTGGGGGGGCGTGGGCAACCACTAAACAAGATGGCCGCTTACTAGAGCGGCTACGGACCTTCAACGATGTAATCTCCCAGATATCCATCACACTATCTGTCCAATAGGTGAGCAGCTGAGAAATCCACAAGCTGCTTGCCCCGAGGATGCCAATGCACTAAATATTTGAAGCGCGGAACGTTTTGGCAGTGAAAATCAATTAGGGGCCTGTCAGACAGAAAGATGCCCCGGCCTTGTGTATGGATCCGCCGCGACTGCAGCTGACTGAGAGTGCAGGTGGCCCCATTGCACGAGTTGAGGCCCTCCCCAGCATAAGCGATCTGGCTGCAGTGATCGAGCGACCCCCTGGAGCCAACCTAAAGCAGGGAGGGGGTGAAGAAGCCCTGTGCGAAAACTTCCATGCTGAAAGAAACATTATGCGGCTGACTTCGGGTCCTGGGTGCGGAACGCTCTTTGTTAGAACTCAAACTGTTTTTTATTCCCTGTGTGGCAGTAATCAAGGCAGAACTGGATTGAAGGGAAAAAAGCCCCGGCCTCGTGTGTAAGGCCTGCTGCGACCCCGGTTACTTGGCGGTGACTGAGGGTGGCCCGCTGTGTGAATTTGTGACTCCTGGTAACGGTGCTGGGGCTGTGGTTGATGGGAGGTGCCACCGGAACAGATCCAAAGCAGGTGGAAAGCAACGATGCCCCTACGAACACTGATATGCTGAAAGAGGCGCAGTGAGACTGATCCCAGGCCCAGGGTGTGGCTTGCACTCAGATAAGATCGCCCCCTTACTGCTGCTAGTGTGGATGAGCGGTGCCCCTGCTGTGCGATCCCTGGCGACTGTGGCACGGACTTGAGGCAATCAACGAAACCGAACCCTGGGCTCACTTGCAGCCCCTGGAAGACTGCAGGGACTGTGAGCCGCAATCAACTGAGGGCTCGCGGGGCTCTGCACCGGGGAGTGCCCTCCCGGACTCTGCGTAGATGGCCCACAGGGGTCAGTTGCGCAGTGTTCTGCTGGGCCCCTAAGTGAATGTTGGACCCCTGTGTGCCAAGCTGACAATCGAGGTAAAACATGCAGCCTTGTCAGCCCATTTAAACTGCAACTAAGCGGAGTGAAAATAGTGAGGTGTCCAGGCTGGTGACATGTGGGAGAACTGCCCTGTTTGATAGACATCTGGATAGACAGAGGGGATGTGTCTCCTGCAGCGCTTTGTAGCCCTTTGAGAATTACTGAAGAGGTATGCCCCAATCTCCCACACTCTCCTTTCCATACTATAAGCGCACTAAACCGACTTAGGAGCACAGAGAGTTGCAGTCCCGCGATCCTAACGGTGTGCTTTCAACAGGCCCGCTGGGGACCTTAGAAGGTCTGAGGGCGAGCAGTGTGAAACCCAATAGGCCACGGAGGGCATATGTAGTCTGCCCGGATGGGCGGCAGCGAGTACTACAGTGACCCCTTCTTTACCCTTGCCCTGCTACTTGTGACCATGGTTGCGAATACGGCAACACAGCACGCAAAAGATGACTGCCGGCAGAGGAGCACGAAACGCTCACCAAACAAAGCAGGATAAATATGCGCACCCCAAAGAGACAGCGACAACGGAAGGGACCATGGAGTGCGAGCATCAGCAGACCATGTTCTTTCAGAGAGTGAATCTCACACACTTCATGAAATAATGGCGTTGATTCAGGAGGCCACAATTAACTCGACCATGGCAGAGGTCACTCTGTTGTGAGCTGACTTACATAAAATTGACACCCAAATGAAGGAGGTGGAGGGCTCAACTAGAGCCCTTAAGGTCAACACAGTGACCCCAAAGACTCAAGTCAGTGAGTTACAAATCACACCAAAACCTTGGAGGCACGGCTTGAAGACTATGAAGGCCGCTCAAGGTGTAACAATGTATGCATTAGTAGAGTCCCTGAGCGCTCGGACGTGCCTGCAGTTGATCTGTTAATTGAAAACCTCATGTTGAAGATGATGCAACCACATGGCCTCTCTAAGTACTTTTCGGTGGAACATGATATTTAACTGTCGGGATCCGGATGTCATTTCGCAGATGGCTCGCAGCGCCCCACCGCTTATCTACAAAAGTGCCACCATTACCTTCTTCCCAGACTTCACGCTTCAAGTCCAAAGAATGCATTGCAGCTTTCAAGAAGACAAGAGAGCCTTGAGGCTCCGTGAAATAAAGTACTCTATGATCTTTCTGGCAAAGCTGCGTCTAGCTGCTGAGGGCAAGACATGGTATTTCACAATGCCTGAGGCCACTTGAAACTGGCTAGATGGATGGCGAACAGTTGGAGGCCCTAATCATCGAGCGCTCCCCGGAGTGCGGCGGATGGAGACCAAAACATCAGAGCCGTATAGCGATGGCAAGGGCCAACAGGAGCAAAGTGGTTCCCAGCAGATGGAGGCAACCTGAGAGTCCACTCGCCAGAACACCCGCTGTGACTATCCATGGGGTAGCGGCTAGCTGCCTGCAAATAGACTAAGTGCACCACTCTGCTTGGAGCATATTATTTGCTCTGGTGCTGTAATGGTCCACATCTACGAAACGGCAAACAAAGCGGTGCCTATGAGACTTCACTTGAACTCATATTGCATTGGTAACATTTTTCCTTTTTATGTTAGGGGGGCTGATGTAGGGCATCTGGGTATTGGCCTCAGCCACCTATAGTTGAAACTGTTGTGTTGGGGCGATAGGCACTCTGCAAAGTTGGGGGGGCAGGCAGTTCAAGGTCTGTGATGCAAGGAGGCAGGGTGGGGGGATTTATGGGGAGCTTTCATAGTTTTACTCATAGTGAATTTGTTTAAACTTTTTATATGTAGCACATTGTCACATACACAGCCGCGACTTTCTTGCAGCAGACTGGTGCTTTTGCCCCTGGCCCTTCCCATTATGGGGCGAGCTCACCCAAAATCTTGTCCCGCTTTACACTCATGGATGTGGAGTTGACTGCCCCTAGTGTTAAAATAATATCCTGGAACGTCAACGGGCTAAGAGACAAAATTAAAAGGGGGTGGTACTGCAAAAACTTAAGAGGCATGCTCCAGATTTGGCTCTCCTCCAGGAGACACACCTCCCAGGAAACACATATCGGGCATTAGACAAGTAGGGATGATGGCTCATGCAGGATATACTACGGGTTCCAGAGGGGTTGGCATTTTGGTGCGTAAATGACTACCACTTACAATACAGAACACCTGGGTGGATACACAGGGTAGGTATGTGATACTATCACGAAAATGGGAGGGTAAAACACTCAACATTGTATCAGTAAATGTCCCCATGGCTGCATGACATGGCATTTTTTACCTAAGTGCCCTCCTCTTCTGCCACCCTGATGGTGAGTTAGTAATTGGCACGGATCTTAATTTTACACACGGTTAGGCCAAGGACCGTTGGCCCTCTCGACAGATTGGTTCCTCCCATCGTCCTCTAGCCAATTTCTTGATGACCCCAGACTTGTTGACATTTGGCGTGCCTGTAACCTGGGAGAGCAACAATATACATTTCACTCCGAGGCCCACGGCAGCCTCTCTGGTATTGTCTACATTCTTACTTTATCACACCAGCTCCCTTACTTCTGGGATATTCGACATCTTGCCAGGGGCATATCTGAACACTCCCCAGTCTGGGCAGCCTATGGTCTGCCAGTCCAATGCGAACATCGTCGCATTGTGATTAACCTGTGGTATCTAAAGGTACCTCACATCTATGCCGCCCTCTGTGAAGCCACATAGATTTACTTTGAGGAAAACGAAGGATCTGGGGACTTGACACAGTCCTTGTGGGAGGCATATGAAGCCATTATAAAAGGTCAGGGGGTCTCACTGATAGTGGTACATAAGAAAGATAAGAGGGCCATTTTGGAGACGCTCGAGCGGGAGATCCACGATTTGGAATCCAGACTTACTGACTTCGGGCACGAATACGTACAACACATCTTAACCCTAAAACTATAAGAATACAGAGACGTTGCCACAGAGCCTGCTAAAGCCAGCTATCTTGCCACTCAATGTTGGTTCTATGAGGTGGGTGATAGGGCTGGGAATCTTTTCGCCTGGCTAGATGGGAAAGACAGGGCAAAACGATGGGTACTTGAAATACTGGCTAACAAGGGGGAGCGGGTGACTTCCTGCACATAGACAATCATTTTAAAAAAATTCAGTTTTTTCAACTTCTATGTGTGCTGCATTAAGCAGCAAACATAGAAGTTACAAAACAGCATTTCAAGATTGTTTATGTGCAGGAAGGGTGACCTTCCTGCACATAAACAATCTTCCCCTCAACACAGGCACCCTTGCACTATGGTGCAAGGGTGCCTGCGTGGGCGCTAGGCAGATGAAGTTATCGCCAGCACAGGGGGAAACGCAGAGCTGCACCATATTCTTGTGAATATGGTGCAGCACTGCGTTTCTGAAGTGACGGAGCGTGTCGTTAGCCTTCTAGGCTTAATGACATGCTCCACCACTTTATTTGTAAATATGCCCCATAGATTTTAAAAGCAGTGACTATTTGCACATCTTTGAATTTGTTGGTACCCATACCAGCATGTGAATTGCAGGGCATTTCTCAAAATGACTTCTTTCTTACACACAGTCTTGCATTTGGAAGGCGCAAATGCAGAGTAAGACAATTGGTAGTGAAACTTGTTCTACTATGTTTCTGGAAGTCTCCCAATAAAAATGGCACCTCGCTTGTATGGGTAGGCCTAGTGCCCGTGACCGGAAACGTGGACACATCACATTTTTCCACTGATACCGGAACCTTTTTTTTTGCCATTGCGTAGCTGTAGATTTTGGGCCCTAGCTCAGCCGGCACCTAGGGAAACCTAGCAAACCTGTACATTTATTAAAAACTAGACACCTATGGGAATCTGGGATGAGTTCACTTGTGTGGCTCTCGCCAGTTTCTGTTACCCAGAATCCCTTGCAAACCTCAAAATGTGTCTAAAAACCATTTTCCTCACATTTCTGTGATGGAAAGTTCTGGAGTCTGTGGGGAGCCACAAACATCCATCCACGCCGCATTTCCCAAGCCTCCCAATAAAAATGGCACCTTGCTTGTGTGGGTAGGCCTAGTGCCTGTGACAGGAAACCGCCCAAAACGCAAAGTGGACACATCACATTTTCCACTGAAAACTGACCTTTTCTTTGGAATGTACCTAGCTGTGGATTTCGGGCCCTAGCTCAGACAGCATCTAGGGAGACCTAGCAAACCTGTACATTTTTGAAGACTAGACACCTAGGGAAATCTAGGATAGGGTGACTTGTGTGGCTCTCACCCGGTTCTGCTACCCAGAATCCCTTGCAAACCTCATAATTTGTCTAAAAAACACATTTTCCTTACATTTCTGTGATGTAAAGTTCTGGAATCTGCGGGGAGCCACAATCTTCCACACACCCAGCATTTCCCCAAGTCTCCCAATAATAATGGCACCTCATCTGTGTGGGTAGGCCTAGTGCCCGCAACAGGTAAGAGCCCAAAACGCAACGTGGACACATCAATTTTTCCTCTGAAAACTGACCCTTTTTTTGCAATGTGCCTAGCTGTGGATTGTGGGACCTAGCTCAGCCGGCATCTATGAAAACCTAGCAAACCTGTAAATCCTTGAAAACTAGACACCTAGGGGAATCCAGGATGGGGTCGACGTGTGTGGCTCTCACCAGGTTCTGCTACCCAGAATCCCTTGCAAACCTCATAATTTGTCTAAAAAACATATTTTCCTCAAATTTCTGTGATGGAAAGTTCTAGAATATACAAGGCGACACAAACTTCCAACCACACAGCATCTCCCCAAGTTTCTCGATAAAAATGGTACCTCACTTCTGTGGTTAGACCTAGTGATGGTGCCTGAAAACGGCCCAAAATGCAACGTGGGCACGTCGCATTTTTCCACTAAAAACTGACCCTCTTTTTTCAATGTGCCTAGCTGTGGATTTTGGGCCCTAGCTAAACTGGCATCTAGGGAAACCTAACAAAGCTGTAAATTTTTTAAGACTAGACACCTATGGGAATCTGGGATGGGGGTACTTGTGTGGCTTTCACCAGGTTCTGTTACCCAGAATCCCTTGCAGACCTCAAACTTTGTCTAAAAGAAGATATTTTCCTCGCATTTCTGTGATGGAAAGTTCTAGAATTTGTGAGGAGACACAAACTTCCACCCACCCGGCATTTCCGCAAGAGTCCCGATAAAAATGGTACCTCACTTGTGTGGGTAGGCCTAGTGCCCGTGACAGATAAAAGGCCCAAAACACAACGTGGACACATCACATATTTCAACTGACACTGACTCTTTTTTTGCAATGTGCCTAGCTGTGGATTTTCATCCCTAGGTCAGCCAGAAACTCGAAAAACCTAGCAAACCTGTACATTTTTGAAAACTAGACACCTAGGGAAATCCAGGAGGGGGTGACTTGTGTGGCTCTCAACAGTTTCTGTTACCCAAAATACCTTGCAAACCTCAAACTTTGTCTAAAACACACACATTTTCCTCACATTTCTGTGATGGAAAGGTCTGGAATCTGTGGGGAGCCACAACCTTCCACCCGCCTAGCTTTTAAAGTCTCCTGATTAAAATGGTACCTCACTTGTGTGGCAGGCCTAGTGGACATGGACACATCACATTTTTTTACTGAAAACTGACTCTTTTTTGCAATGTACCTAGCTGTAAATTTTGGGTCCTAGCTCAGCGGGCACTTAGGGAAACCTAGCAAACCTTTACATTTGTGAAAACTAGACAAATCCAGGATGGGGTGACTTATGTGGCTCTCAACAGGTTCTGTTACCCAGAATCCCTTGCAAACCTCAAACTTTGTCTAAAAAAACTCATGTTCCTCACATCTCTGTGATGGAAAGTACTGGAATCTAAGGGGAGCCACAAACTTCCTTCGACCCAGCATTCCCCCAAGTCTTTTGATAAAAATGGTACCTCACTTGTGTGGGTAGCCTAGTGCCCGCACCAGGAAATGACCCAAAACACAACGTGGACACATCACATTGTTCCACTGAAAACTGACCCTTTTTTGGAATGTGCCTAGCTGTGGATTTTGGGCCCCAGATCAGCCATTACCTAGGGAAACCGAGCAAACCTGTACTTTTTTGAAAACTAGACATATAGGGGAATCTAGGATGGGGTAACTTGTGTGGCTTTCACCAGGTCTGTTACCCAGAATCCCCTGTAAACCTCAAACTTTGACTAAAAAACACATTTTCCTCACATTTCTGAGATGGAAAGTACTGGAATCGGCGGGAAGCCCCAAACTTCCTTCCACCCAGCATTCCCCCAAGTCTTCTGATAAAAATGTTACCTCACTTATGTGGGTAGGCCTAGTGCCAATGACAGGGAAGGACCCAAAACATCAAAATTATCTATCACAAATTACCAGGTTTTGCAAGGGGGTCCCCTGCATTTTTGGTCTCGGGCTTGGCAGCCATCTAGAGAAACCAACCAAACCCAGACATCTTTGAAATCTAGTCACCCGGAGAAGTTAAGGGTGGTGTGGCTTGCGCAGATTCCCCCAATGTTATCTTACCCTGAATCCCCTACAAACCTCAAATTTAGCGAAAGAAATCCAATTTTCCTCACATTTCCGTGTGGGAAAGTAGTTGGATCACCAGGCTGGCACGGATTTCCCACCACCCAAAGTTCCCCTAGGTCTCCCAATAAAAGTGCTACCTAACTTGTGTGGGTGGGCTGAGTGCATGGGACAGGGAAGGGGCCAAAACGTATTGTGGAGGCATCAAAATAGTCGATCACAAAAAGACCTATTTTGCAAGGGGGTCACCTGCGTTTTTGGTCCAGAGGGTGATGGCCATCTAGGGAAGCCTTCCAAACTTAGACATTTTGGAAAACTAGACACCTGGAGAGTCCAGCGAGGTGTAACTTGTGTGGATCCCCTAACGTTTTCTTACCCAGAATCCCCTGCAAACCTCAAATTTAGCGAAAGAAATCCAATTTTCCTCACATTTCCGTGTGGGAAAGTAGTTGGATCACCAGGCTGGCACGAATTTCCCATCACCCAAAGTTCCCCTAGGTCTCCCAATAAAAGTGCTACCTAACTTGTGTGGGTGGGCTGAGTGCATGGGACAGGGAAGGGGCCAAAACGTATTGTGGAGGCATCAAAATAGTCGATCACAAAAAGACCTATTTTGCAAGGGGGGTCACCTGCGTTTTTGGTCCCGAGGGTGGTGGCCATCAAGGGAAGCCTTCCAAACTTAGACATTTTGGAAAACTAGACACCTGGAGAGTCCAGCGAGGTGTAACTTGTGTGGATCCCCTAACGTTTTCTTACCCAGAATCCCCTGCAAACCTCAAATTTAGCTAAAAAAAGGACGTTTTCCTCACATTTCTGTGTGGGAAAGTTGTGGGATCACCGAGCCGGCACGAATTTCCTACCACCCAGCGTCCCCCCAGGTCTCCCGATGAAATGCTCTCTCACTTGTGTGGGTGGGTCAAGTGCCCACGACAGGATAGGGCCCAAAACGTATTGTGAAGGCATCAAAATTATTGATCACTAATTGACCTGATTTTTCAAGGGGGTCACCTGTGTTTTGGGTCCTTGGTTCAGCGGCCATCTAGGGAAACCTACCTAACCCAGACATTTTTGAAAACTAGACACCCAGGGAAGTCAGGGATGTGTGGCTTGTGTGGATTTCCAGATGTTTTCTTACCCAGACTCCCCAGCAAACCTTAAATTTAGCTACAAAAATTGCATTTTCCTCACGTTTCTGTGTAGGAAAGTAGTTGGATCACAGGACTGGCACAAATATCCCTCCAAAGTTTAATGGGTGGCTCTCCAAGTCAGGTTGGACACATAGTTGAATTTGGACATGTGTCTGCAAGCAGTTCTTTGGATTCAGAGAGGTTTTTGTCAAGTGCCCTGAAATTCCATAAAAGTTCTAGCATCAGCATCCAGAACAGAAATCACTGCTGTGCACTTAAAAACATTTTTGGCCTTGGAGTGTAGCAAGCTTAACTATTACCCCTTTAAAGGTTATCTGTGAAACTGGCTACCGTTCAGCTTGCATGCTCCTTGGGCGAGGAATGGTGCTGACTCTAAGGATCCAAAATCCCAAATGTGCTCACAACATCATTCCTATTGAACAACACAGGCTCACCAGCCTGCATGTCTGTGATCCATCCTCATGAAACCAAAACTTTAGATGCCAAATAACTACATACTCCAAAATTGATCAAAAGCTCCAACGTTAACAGAAAGTGTACCACTTAGTGCCCAAATGCTATAATAGCACTTGGGTTCATAGTTTTTTCCCAGGAAGGCACTTGAGGATTCTGATAATCTGTGTTCATAAAGATTTCATTTGAAGTAAATATTTGTTGTGTTAAAATAATTTTCTTTTACAACGTAAAGTGCAGACTGGGCAATCCTTTTTAAGGAGTATTACTGTGTTAGCTGTAGTCTGAGGGGCATATGTATGAGAGCCTTGCGTCATGTTTGCGCCACGCAAAGTTGTACATGAGTGGCCTTGTGAATCTTGAGTAAGGCAACACAGCGCAAATCGCTGTGTCGCCTTATTCTGCACAAAGGAGGTGTTCCATGGGTGTTGCAGTGGGTGTTACCTTGGGTTGTGACGTATTCCCAGAGTTACAAGACATCAAAATCTTATGCCTCACAAGGGCCGGGGTAATGAGGAGAAATATCTTTATTTCTCCTATTGTTTTCCTCTTTCTATGTGTGCTACATTCTGCAGCACACATAGAAGGCGGAAAACGCCTCTATGGATTGTTTTCATGCAGGAAGGTGCTCCTTCCTGCACAACAACAACCCTGCCTGCACCACGGTGCAAGGGTGCCTGCGTTGGCGCTAGGCTGCCAAAACTGTGCCAGCACAGGGGGAAAGACAGAAATACACCATATTGGATAAATACGGTTAATTCCTGCCCTTTCACTTTGGCGTAGGGCAGCGCAGCAAGATGAGTTGGTGCACTGCTCTACGCCAAAACCCCATAAAGGAGGCCCTGAGTTGCTAAACCTACATCACCTCCTTAATAAGCCTTAGATTGGACTGCCCCATTGCCTTTGAAAGTCATGTGCTAGGGAATAGTACATTGCCATTTCAATGTTGGGTACAATATTGCTGTGACCCCATTATACTAGTAGTGAAAAGCTCCAATTGCTGCATTTGGAGCTCAGTGGCCTGTACCTCTCCTGGGAACCTTAGTAATAGTTCAAAGTTCATATTTAATGCCCCCAAGCTTCTCTATCTAAAACACAAGGTCTATGTGTTTCTCAATCCAGTTTACACAGGAAAATGCCAACATGGGCCCAGATTACCAGAGACTCATTAAATTCCAGCATGTTTTGTAATTCCTGTTACTGCACATCACAGAACTCTGGGGCATATGTACAAGAATTGGCGATAACTATCGCTAACAGTTTTTTTATCGCCGTGTACCGCGGAAAACTATCACCGTGTTAGCGGCGTATTTACAACACGCCGCTAAATGGCGATAGTTTCCCTTACCAGGTGAACTTTCCCGCGTTAAGAATAGCAGCACGGCGATAAAAATCCTGACGTTAACGTGGAAAAAGTGGCGATCGGCCAGAAACTGCACGCTAATTAGCGTGAGGCCACTTTTTTACACGTTAGGCCGGAAAAACCACTATAAAACGCCCGCTCCGTAGCCCAAACACAAAAAAAAAATAAAAATAGAAGAACCATGGAGGAAGCTGGACCCAGTACCGAAGTAAACAACAACCCCCCAAACACCCAGGGGGACCAGGCAGAGACCCAGGGGAAGGGCAAGGAGAAGAGGAAGACCCAGTTCAGTCAGCAGGAAAACCAGGTCCTGATTGCGGAGGTGACAGAAAAACAACAACAGCTTTTTGTCAGCTCCACAGTGTCATTGGGAACACAAAATGCAATATGGCAGTCCATCGCAGCCAAGGTGAATGCTGTCGGAGAGGTGAGGAGGACAGTGGATGACTGCAAGAAGCGCTGGCATGATGCTAAGCGCAAGACCAAGGCGAAACTTGCAGCCAATCTCAAAGCAGCAATGCAGACTGGAGGTGGGAGTCCAGTGCCACAGGAGGAGCTGGATGCGTTGGAGGAACAGGTGTCCGCTGTCATCAGCGAGGAGACGGTGGTTGGAGTTCCGGGACAGGATACTGCTGAGCATGACCAGACACATCAGCAACAGGGTGAGTAGCAACCAGGGACTGGGGGGACGGGGTGGATGGGCCCAATGGCACTCATGCCAAATTAAATATCTCTCAGTGCACACCCACAATGACTGTGGATCATGTCCCAGATACCCTTCCTGGTGTGAGTTGCCCATTACACCATGATGTGCATGTAAACCTGTCTGTTTGGTAAGTCTACTGTGTCAGTGCACAAATATGCAGTCATGTCTGTTATCATCCACACGCAAACCCCAGCATTCAATAATCTGAACCAGGACAGCATGTATCATCCATATGACCATCTGTGTGGCAAATACACAAACACACATCAGCCTGCCATTTGCATCTGATGGGAGGGGGGGGGGGGGTGATAGGGCCTGAGCACCACTAATACGCCTTTGGAAATCCACATCCATCAAATCTAGGCCCACTTACACACCACACGTGGGGCCAACGTTGAGGGTAATGGGTGTTGTCACTGTCTGTTCAGCCTGCAACAACAATAGAAACTCACGCTGCACCATACTCACAGCGGGTAAGCCAACAGGAAGGCAGTAAGCAATGCATGCAAGGAAAAACATGACTGACGACATGCACACAAGAGAAATCACAAGAGCTAAAGCTACCTGGATGTACATGTGTACTGCATTGTGCAGCACACATAGAAACAGCAATTAGCCCATCACTGGGAATCTGCCTAAAGGGGTCCATCCTCACACATAACCATTCTCGCACCAAACCCATGCACATGTGCACTACCCAGCAAAGCTGACTGTCTGTGAGCCACACTGACAAGGCAAGTGACAGTGCATGATGAATTGCATGCCTGCACCCTAAACATTTTTACATGGTGCAGGCCACGGTCACTGAAGTGGCTGAGTGTGGAGTTCATCCTTAAAGGAGCAGGTCACACTCTGACACTTCCTCGTGTACATACATATGAGAAATGTCCATGTTTAACTGTGTCCCAGATAGGCAGTGAGATGACCAGGTATGTGTGAACTAGCCGTGCCCTCTTTGCTCAAATACAACATTCTAGCAAGATCCCAACTTAGCCCTACGTACATGATGGAAATAGGCATGTGTGCAAATATGTCCAAGTCAGTCGCATGCCACAAGTAGTGTCTCCCTTTACCATTGCTACAAAGTCTCACCTGGCAGATCTACTCACACTCTACGGGGTGGACAAAGCTTGTTGTGATGGGGCACATTGCATGTCACATTCCAAGATGGAGCACACCATATTCACATAGATGAAGAATCGTTAGGGCATATGTCTACCAGCTGCTATTGGAACCACAATGTCTGCTTCAGTGAAGTGGTGTTGGCAATAGGGACTTATCCCAAAGTGCAAGTCCTCAGTCAGCCCCTTCCTGTGGCCTAACAATGCCTTATAAATAAGGAACTCTCTCATGCTGTGACCACTGTGAGCGGATAGAGCGATGTGCTAGGGATGTGTAGTGCACTGCAATTAGCATATAGTCAGATGCTGTACCACCATTTCAAGGGTGGCATCACTATGAGCCAATGCCAAAAGTAGCAGCTGGGAGAAGTGGCTATGACACTGGCACTACAGGGAGCAACGCTAAATTCCCCGTCCTGTGTGCAGCAGAACTGTGGGCCCGATTCACAAAAGTAATCTGAGTCAGAATCCTAACTTTACGACTTTCGTTATTCACAAAAGGCATTTAGGAGTAGTAAAGTTAGGATTCCTAACTTTACTACCCCTAAATGCCTTTTGTGAATACCGAAAGTCGTAAAGTTAGGATTTTGTCTCAGATCACTTTTGTGTATCGGGCCCATTGTTCTGCCATATGCCGTGCACATTTGATCGGCAAAATGACAGCATTCTGCATGGGCATGAGGTTGAGCCTCCATGCACAGGAACATACAATTCAAATGATGCTGACACACTTGCACTACGCAGCAAGTGTGCCGATGTCTGTGCATGGTAGATGGACTCTGCGCCAGGCTCATGTGATATGCAGGGGGTGGACGGAATCTGTGGTACCCGGCGCATACATCCATCTTCATGATGGATAAGAGTTGCAATGTCAATATCTGCTCAAGCCCATGTCCCTACGTTGTGTTGTAAATGGGCAACAATGTGCTGACCAACTCCGTGAGTCACACTTAAGATGTTAAACTTCACAAAAGAGTGTCCCTAGACTAGGCCGTAACTCCTACTTGCCACCATGTTATCCATGCAAGTTTACTGTGCTCATAACTAAAGTATCCTGACACTATCCGTCCAGCTAAGTAACATGTCATGACCACACGTACACATTCAAATGATTGTCCTATGATAGAATAAGTTGCATACAAGGTAAAAAGCAACACTCCACCAAATCACCCCTGACCTAAGTGCAACCAGAATTCTAAAGTAGTAACCATTCATTATGAAAGAACAAAATAAACTACCCTAAACTAACACTAATCACTACTACAACTAACCTAATCTAAACTAACTGGAACAAAGTGAATGATAACCTAAACTATCTACCATAACTAATACTAAACACACAACAACATATCTAAGACATCAACCCCCCTCCCACCCTTAAAGCACATGATGAGACTGCACAAAGACATCTAAGCTATAAATAAACTAACTACACAGTTATCCTACACAAATATATATATATTTTGGTTTTATTTTTTATATAACAACAAAGACATCAACCCCCCAACCAAAGGAAAAGGAAACGTATCCCCAAATACTATAGAAGAATAAATATCTAAAACTAGCTTAAAATCTAACACTAACTATACCTACACTACAACTACACTACCTAACACTTTAAATACTTACCTAACACTAACTAAGAACAAGAAATAACATTGGGGGAAGGGAGAAGAGGGGGATGGGGCTCAAAGTGTCCGGTCAATATGGGAGACCCAGGGCTGCCTTTATGCCCTGCAGGTGCCTGGTATGCTCAGCCATTTCCTGACGAATTTCTGCCAGCAAAACATTGTTGTCCATGACTGTGCGCCGGTCCCGCACAGTGAACGGCACCACCTGATCTGCTGGTGCAGGTGGCATTGTCCCTTGTGTGTGTGGTGTTGAAGGGGGATGTGTTGCTGCCTGTCCACGCCGGGAGCCAAGCCTGTCGCCAGAGGGGCCAGGGATGGCCTGTGTGACACTCTGCCTACCGTGGGTCATTACCTCGGGCACCGACTTCCAAATCCCAGCTGCCCGGTCTTCTTGGTACCTCCGTGCCATGTTGCGATATCCCTTTGAGACCTTGCGGATATGGAGGTACTGGTCCTTCCTCACCTGGAAGGCGTGGGACTCCTCTGGCGACATGTTGTCTGTCAAATAAGAGCAATGATAAAATGTGAGTCCTGATGACTATGTCAATGTTCTCCATTTAACTCAGAAACACAAGGTCAGTGAAACATGGGAGCCTACACCCTAACGTAACATTGGGAAGTTAGAAAGTGACCTGGACAATGAAATGTTGAATCCAGGATCAGTAACAACATGCTGGGGAGACTGACATGGCAGTGCATGTGACGTGACATGTAGTGTCACAACCAAATGAGACGGTCAGTGTCAAATGATGGTGCTGTGACATACCCTGACTGAGGGTGACATGTACAAGGAATTGGAGGAGGGAGGCATTAGCCCTCTGGGTGTAGCGCCTCGCTCATCCTCTTCTGTAACACAGTGCTGCATCATATGTACAATAATTAGGTGCAGCCCTGCGTGTCCCCCAGCGACGGTGTGGAGTTCATCAACTCAGCGCCAACACAGGCACCCTTGCACAAGAGTGCAAGGGTGTCTGTGTGCAGGGGAGGCTTGTTTATGTGTAGGAAGGTTACCCTTCCTGCACATGAGCAATCCTGGAACAGCCCTACTTACACTTACATTTGTGCTGCATCAAGCAGCACACATGGAAAGACGTTAGGTGGCTGAACACTGACTTGTACATGAGGCGCAGGCCCTCTCTCCACCACAACTTTGCAATAGGTGACGCGGTGCTGGCGAGTGGGGGAAACGTAGTTTACTCAAATTTTATAAATCTGCATGTCTTTGATCCGCAATTCTTACTCCGATGACAATTTTACAACGCAGGGCTTTACAACGCAAACTGTTACAATGCATTACCCCAAAGTAATGGCCCCTGGAGTCATAATGGTAATAGTGTTATAATGGGGAATGCGTTTTAACAAATAGCGTTGTAGAGGCCTGCGTTGTAAAATATATTGCGCAGAAATAACTGCAGAGCAAAAGCATACAGGGTTAATGCATGTGGAGTGGTGTCCCAAATTCGGCGAGAGGGGCTTGTACATTTGCCCCTGAGTCTACCAGGGGAATGACCCCAAGGAGACAGCTTGGCAACACCATTGCAGTGGCAAAACATGCCAATGAGATACTTAGGGCCATCTTTGCTAGGTGTTCGTGGAACGTGGCATTGATATCCTTGGCCAAAAGCTTCGCCCTGCTACTTCTGTGAAGCTGGTATGCAGCATAACTACAATAGTACTGTGCAGACCTGTGTCTGACCACGCACGGCCTGAAAACCACTACCTCCTTGTGCATGATCGGGCCCACTTGCACAGTCATCTCAGTCAAGGATGTACATGCATTCCATGTCTGGTCATACTCATCAGCAACACCACTCACATGTCTCCTCTCCTATCTGTACGCTCTGTAATCCACATGCATGTGCTGTAGTGACAGAACCCATAGATATCACTTGCATGGGTATCACTGACTGGGGATGTGCAAAGTTACATCTGGAAGACATATGCATTGCTCCATCTTCACATACTGATTTGTACACACTTCAAACTTCCACAAAACATCATCACACTGGATGCAAGGTACATGTGATGAACACCCATACTGCATACTACAACGTCAATGATTTCACCCAGACATTCATCACATCTCACAATGCCATTATTTAATGGCTGAACTCACCAGTGGCATGTGGGTCCTTTAAGGTGTCGATATCCCATTGTGTGATGAGTTGTCTTCCAGCTGTGAGACATGAAAAGAAACGTGTGTTGGTATCAGACGTAAAAGCACACGTGTCCTATTCATCATACAATTCATCACCATCACTGACAATGCTCTGTGACTGTACTGTTGCAGTCCAAGTTGCCTACATGATTGTGTCTACTTTGCCTGTCATTCCCACAAGACCTGAGAATGCTGAGTTAGGCCAACAAGACAATGATGCTGACAACTTTGCACATACTACTTGTGTGACACATTCCCAAGGCCCCATTTCTCCACCCAACATGATGTTATACATGCCCTGTGGGGGGGCGCTAGAGAGCCCGGAGCAAAATGGCCGCACTTTAGTGCTGCTCTGCTGGTCAAGCCCACAATCCGTCTAATATCCTGTTTATTTGGCGCCAACCACGGCTGTAAGACATATATCCTGACTCCTGAGGCACAGAGGAACACTTTGTGGTTACTGATTCGGCTGGTCAGTGCCCTACGACATATCTATACAAAGTCTCGTCGATCGGCGCAAGATGGCGGCCCCGGAGTTCACTGGCTATTGAGCTCCCCTGCCAGGATTCTCTCACGCCCTGCTGCTGTGCCCCACATCTGAGACGTCTGCCTCTGTAAAGCGGGCTTGCCGGACGGCGGTTCGTTGGTGGCGTGCTGGGGAGCGCTTGCACTACTATCCCGCTTGCTGGATCCACGAGACGGGAGACCGCCATTTCGGGAGCTGCCGACGTGAGGTGAGGTGCCTGCGTTGCGACCCCCCCGGCCCGCTCTGGCCGCTGCCGCGGCATGAAATAACATGGGTCCAGTATATGGCACGGACTGACGAGCCCCAATTCCGTACGCAGCGATAGTCCCTATCGCAGGCTCTCACGACGCTGTCCTGTGCGCGGCCCAGATCTGCATGTACGGCCCACCCTGCATCACTGTGCTGTGGTGACGGAGCGCAGTTTCTATTGTCGGCGCCATTTGCTCGGCTGGAGGTGGATCGCTGCGGAGCCGAGCGTCGCTGAACCTTCGGATCTGTGTGGGAGCTCCTACTGAGTTTGGCGGCGGACTTCTATGGGGAGGTACTGATTGCTGGAATGTGTAATTAGATGCCAGACTGCGCGCAATTGCCCCAGATTTCTATATTGTGACCCTCCTAACTCTCCTAAACTCTCTAACTGAGCAGCCTGACTTGGGGCCTTGGGAGTGTGCGGCTAATCTGGCGGTCTGCTGGTGGTTCTCCCGCCTGGTCTCGTCTTCATCATCCTGATAGCCCTGGGAGTGTGCTGGGCCGCTACGCCTCAGAGATCTGCCTGATCTTGTACTCGTTGTGACATGAGACCTGCGTCACTGTGATCACAGGTGTATTGTTCTGCGGTGTTGATGACTGTGCCCCCTGGGGTCCAGTGTGCATTCTCTGAATCCCCTGCGCTGTGTGCTGCTGGTCCGATATTGTGAAGGCGCTGTATCTAGATTTGCTGCACGTCTCCTGCATAAACCGGCTTGTCCGGCTGGGCAGTGGTTTCGCTTCCTTGCCTTTCTGTTCGACTACTGTGCCTTTGCTGCTACATACCTCCTGACTGTGTGTTATACTGCATGGCTTGACAGGACCTGCAAGTCCTGACCGCTGGGGACTACCTATTCCCCCCGTCTGGTGTAGAGAATAACACTAACAAAGGCCTACACTAGTCGTCGTAGACTGTCTCTGTGCATTGCTGTAGGTGGTGGGGTTAACGCTGTCGCACAATCCTCCGACTGTCAATATCTGCGCTGGACTGCAGCCACAATGGGGAGGACGGACAAGCAGCAGAGCAAGTTGCAACTCGAGACCAAAAGCACACGAAAACCCAAACCCCTAACGCTTCAGATACAGATCCGGATCCTGATGCGGGGCCGACTACCAAGCTGGAGCGCCTGATGTTGAGCATGCAACAGAGCTTACAGTCCATAGATGCAAAGATTGATCACATCAACCTGCGTATGGACACCATGGCGGCTAAAATAGATAAGCATGGTACGCAGATGGCGGAGGCTGAGCAGCGTATCTCGACTACGGAAGATCGCATGGAGGCTGTCAGCTCCTCCTGCGCCGGCATGGAGAAGCTGCTGGAGGTGATAAGAGCGAAGAATGAGGACATCGAGGCTCGGTCCCGCAGAAACAACCTTCGCATAACAGGCATTTCAGAATCCACCAACACTGGGCCCATGGAATCCTTCGTCGAGACGCTGCTTGTATCTCTCCTGGGCGCTGACCAGTTTTCTAAGGTGCTCATAGTGGAAAGGGCCCATCGCTCCTTGGCTGCCCGTCCTGTGCCTGGGGCTCCACCCCGACCCATCATAGCCCGACTATTGAATTATCGGGATCGGGATACAGCGCTTCGTTTGGCCAGAGAAAAAGGCGGTCTGGACTATCAGGGGATGAAGGTGGAACTCTTTCCCGATTTTACCGTAGCTGTGCAGCAGGCGTGTCGAGAATTTCAAACTGTCAAAAAGAAACTACAATCTCTACATATCCAATATGCGATGCTATACCCTGCTCGGCTGCGGATCCAACATGCGGGAAAAGTGCGTATTTTCACAACGCCCAAAGAAGCACTTCAATATATACGGCGGATTGAGCGGCAGGAGTCACTCCGCGACAAAGGCGCTGACTCGGACACTGAGGGCTGAACACGTGAGATTCATAATGTTTGCTGTATTTAGCGACAATCTCCCTAATGGCTTAATATGATATCTTAAATATTAGGGCCAGTTATTGTTAGTATATTATGTGTATATTAGCTTGCATATGATCTTTTTGTATCACCTGCTATGCTCCGCTTGTTCTATGCTGGAGGTAAAATGCTTAAATTTCTGATATTGCAAGTTGCTCACTTTACAATGTTGGCTCTCTGAAGGTGTTATGTACGAGGGCCCGTCAACTGTTCATGTGCTGATGGCTGGTTAGCCTACCTCTTCTGGTCTTGACCCACCCTGTTAACTCGGGGGGCCGATGGCTACTAGTGACCCACAGTATGGGTATTCCCCGCAAAGTTCTTTCTTCTGTTCAGGTGCCCTTTGGTGCCTTTGTAATGTCGTTTTCTGTTTTTTCTCATTGTATTTACAAGGACTTACAGATACAACTGTATACATGCTGTTTTGTTTTGTTTTGAAACAGGGTACTCACAGCATGGTTTTCATGCTGAAGTGGGTGGGGGGGCTTGTTGGGGAACACTATTACATTGCTAGAGCGTTGGACACTTCACATTGGCAGAAAAGACTTTACACTAAACTCTTTTATTTAGGCAATGGCACGGATACACTCCACACCATCGATAGACATGACTGATCCCAAAACACCCATAATATCGTGGATAAGCTGGAATGTTAGGGGGCTTAACAACCCTAAAAAAGTGCGACAGGTGTTATCATACCTAGATCGTCATCACATCCAGGTTGCTCTATTGCAGGAGACTCACCTTAACAAACATGCAGCCTCAACTATAGCTACCAGATGGGCGGGGGTGCGACTGGCTGCGTCTTACTCCTCCTATGCGCGGGGAGTGATGATTCTTATAAAGAAGGGCATCCCTTTTGTGCCAATACATGTAGAGGAGGACGAGGACGGGCGATATATCATAGTGCAGGGTACATTACACGGTGCGAAGTTGGTGATAGTGAACTTATATGGTCCCAATGTTGATGACCCTGCTTTTTATGACACATTGTGGGGCAAGCTATATAAATTGCCTTCGTCAGTCATTATCTGTGGGGGCGATTTTAATGCTGTTCTCGATCCTGAATTAGACAGAGTGTCGATGGTTGACCCCCTTCCCAAGAAAGCCACTAAGTCAGTGCATGACGGTATGGTATCCCTGGGGCTTACGGACATTTGGAGAGTGAGGCATCCAGGCTTCCGGGAAGGTACATGCCACTCGTATGCGCGCCAGGCGTGGTCACGCATAGACTACTGGCTGGTCACGCAAGACATCGGTGCATGGACTGTACAGATTAAGCATTTACCTCGGACATTATCGGACCATTCCCCAGTGCTCCTCAGCATGACGCTGCCATCTCGCATCCCCTCCCAATTCCAATGGCGACTGCAACCGTCTTCTCTCTTAGACCAGGTTTTTTGTGAGGGTGTGCGTGAAGCTACTGCTGACTACTTCTTACACAACACCGGGTCGGTTCAAACTGTTGCAACGCTCTGGGAAGCTTTTAAAGTGACCATTAGGGGGCCTGTATAGGTCTACAAGCCAGAGTGCTGAAATCATTGCGTCGCACTATGGCTGCACTTGAGCAAGAATTGCGTGAGCTTGAATGCGGATACGAACAAACAACAGATCCAGCCATGCTGGCACTTATTAAAACTAAAATCACAGAGTATAATGATGTGGCGGATCAAGAATTCAGACATATGTCACGCCGGGGCATTGCTCGATATTATGGCGAAGCTGGCAGGCCGGGCAGAGCACTGGCTAGCCGTATTCTTGAACCCCGCCATAAAACTTATCTAATCAACGCTGTCACCGCAGATGATGTCACGCATTATGATACACCTAATATACTTAAAACCTTTGCAAATTATTATGAGGGGATGTATGCCCATCGCCAGGCAGCGGATGAGGCAGAACTCGCGCAATATTTGGATGATATCGCGCTGGTGTTGCTCTCGCGGGGACAGCAGGAGTTCCTAATGCATCCTCTTACCCTGGATGAAATACGGGACGCTATTATTGCGCTACCTAACGGAAAATCTGCTGGTACCGATGGGTTGCCAGCAGAGTTTTATAAAAATATATAGATCTGCTCGCCCCTTGCCTTCTCCAGTTATTTGAGGAGGCATACGAGACTCAATGTTTGCCGCCGACCCTACGTGAAGCACTCGTGATTACGCTGCTAAAACCTGATAAACCGCCGGATCGGTGTGATTCTTATAGACCGTTATCATTAATCAATACGGATATTAAAATTTTAGCGAAGGTAGTAGCAACCAGATTGAAGTTACTTCTCCCTGTCATGGTCCTCCCTGATCAATCTGGGTTCGTCCCAACCCGCTCAATAGCACATAATTTGAGAACACTCTTTGCTGCGATGCATGTGCTTGAGCCCACCTTGCTGGCAGTTGCAGTGCTACTAGATGCTGCAAAAGCATTTGATTCTATCTCCTGGTCTTATATGTTTGCAATTCTACATCGCATGGGAGTGCCCTTTATTTTTACTAACTGGATCAAGCTACTCTATACTAACCCACTAGCTCGTGTGAGGGTTAACGGTCAGATATCGGAGATTTTTACTATTCAACGCGGCACACGGCAGGGGTGTCCGCTATCGCCTTTACTATTTGCACTCATACTTGAACCATTGGCTTGTATTTTAAGGCAGCGCTATGCACAGGCAGCGCTACGTTTTCAACAGCGCCCCTTGGCTGTTTTCATGTATGCTGACGACATGGTGTTGTATGTTCGGGAACCCGCTACGCACCTTGCACAACTCCTTAGGGAATACATACGGTTTGAATGGTTCTCTGGACTGGGAATCAATTGGTCCAAATCGATCATACTACCCCTCATGGATAACACACACCACATTGATCTAGATTATCCCTTAACATGGTGTACTGACACTGTGAAATACTTAGGAATATGGCTCCACAGGGACCCGCAAGTGGTCATACAATCCAATTATGGCACGGCTATCACGCGTCTTGAGGGGCAAGTAAATCGCTGGATCAAATTACCCTTATCCTTTGCAGATCGTATAGCACTCATGATGATGGTGATCCTTCCACGTTTTTTATATTTATTTTTAAATATCCCGGTACATTTAACACGACATTTTTTCGATAGGCTCTGTTCCCTCTTGATAACGTTAGCCTGGGGAGGAAAAAGTCTTGTCTCAAATGGGAAACACTCACACTTCCTTACGAGCAAGGGGGTTCACAGCGCCAGATTTTCATCTCTACTACCTTTGTGCGCAGGCTCATTACGCCTATTATTGGCAACAGGACCCAGCTTATATACCCCATGTGGCGGTGGAGGCGGGTGCGGTACACCCTATACCACTTAAAGCTATGATAGTCAACAAGCACACGGTATTTGAAAAAGGGGAATTTGACACTGTACAAACCACATCTAGGGCCTGGCAAGAGTTAGGAAACGGGCGCAAAAACTGCCATTGTATGCTCCTGGCATGCCATTATTACATCACTCAGAACTTTCTGTTACGCAAGAAACTGGTACGTTAAGGACCCTTCATGACATGGCTCTTCTGACAATGGAGGATGCGTTTCCTGGGGGTCAATTTATAGCGTCTGAAAATATAGCCACCGGGGGCAATGCCACTACCATGCAGCTGTTTGTCTACACTAGACTGCGCTCCGCCATGCGTACACTTTATCCACAGTTCCCTGCAGAACCGCAGACACTTGAAGGGTTGCAACTTATATACACTACCACATCCAGAGCCAGGTTAGTTACGAGACTATATCATGCTTCACAGGGGGATACGGCCGCAATTGATATGACTGCGTTGGCTAAATGGAATGACATGCTCCCTGAACCGCTTTCTGAAAACGAGTGGATGGACTGTTGCCGTCTGACTGGACACTTAACAGCGAATGGGAACCTGCGACTGGTGCATTTTAAATATTTACACCAGCTGTATTATACTCCGGCACAGCTATATAGGTATGGGTTGAGAGATACTGATCATTGCAAGCGCTGTAATGCCCCGGACGCCAATTTCTACCACTTAGCTTGGGAGTGTCCAAAGGTGCAGGAGTACTGGGGATTAGTCACACATATTCTGCATCAGATGGTGGAGCTGCCCATAGCATGTACTCCACAGCTATGCTTGGTGGGCGCTGTAGCTAATATCAAAGCATCTCATAGGAAATTTGTAGCTATATCCTTGCTATTCGCTAAACGCAGAGTCTCTATGGGTTGGGGAGGAAGATCTGCACCTTCCACTAAACTATGGCTGCAGGACCTGGCATACTGTCGGGATCAGCTCGCGTGCTATGCTGAGGAATTGCCCATGGCATCGAAGCCTCGTGATATCTGGGGTCCACTCACTGCTTATCTGCTCACAGTCACCAATGTATAATGCCCGATCTTTTTTACAACAATGTTTAGCCTATCCTATCGTACGATGCATTTTAACCTGTTGTCATGTCAATGTATATCTGTCATGCCAGATTGTGTACTGTTAAGTTCTGCCAACTGACTTCTACATTATGCGAATCCTTTACCAAAGCTCTGATTTGAATATCTGTACTTTGCCTTTTACTTTTTGAAAATGTACAAATAAAAAAAAAATACATGCCCTGTGGACGATAGCATCGCTGCAGATCGCACAAGGCTGTGTCACAACTGTTGGTGGTGTATGACACTCTGGAGATGTCCTATTTCAATAGAACAATTATTCCTATCTCATCCATTGTAACACGAAGCCTATGTACAAGGGCAGCATACCTAACTTTGCAAAACAAGGAGGAATGCATTATTACTCTTCCTTTTGTGCAGCACACATGTTAAAAAAACAATGCCTTGGATTTTTTATGTACAGTCACCCTTCCCGTACATGAACAATCTTTGCCCTGTAAGCACTATGTTGCAAGGGTGCCAGCATTGGCACTACGGTGCTAAGTGTTGCACCAGCACAGGGGGAAACGCAAGCCTGCACCCTATGCTTGTACATATGGTGCAGCATTGCGTTTCTGATGTGGCAACGTTAGGCATGAAGGCATGACGTCTAACGCCTCACACCGCCACATTTGTGCACATATACACCATAGTGTTACACACCGCATTTTTGGCTTTTCGTATGGGTGTTCATATATCAATTTTGAGGGTGAACTTACCACACTGTAGGCCAATGATGACTCCCAGGTGGTCCAACAGGTCACCCTAACGGCCCACGCAATCCTGCCATTGGTGCTTCCATTGGCGGACAATCCTGTCCACACCGAAGACACGCAGCATCTGTGCTCTCACGCACTCCCACCTGACCTTCCGCACACGGACGTCATATCCAGAAAGGATACAACCCCCACTCTCCACCATCAAGGGCAGGTAAAATTTGACCAGCCAGAGGAAGCCCCCCAATGCCCCCTCTGACATCCTGCCCTCCCTACTCACACCCACCATCTCCCAGCACACACCTAAACCCACTCCTAAGAAAAAGAAAAAAACAATATATGCCCCAACAACTAGTAATTATTTACACTACCCCTTAGACAAACACCCGACAAGATTGAGGACAAGACGCAAAAAACACGTACAAACAAGTACACAACACTTCACGGAGACACTATCGACAGTTCACAGGACACAGCAACACTCTCTCAATCACAAATCTGCAGCACACAACACCAAACACCTCCAACACTCTCCACAATCACCAGCAATGTGCTCAAAAGAGAAAGTGAAAGTGCACAGCACTCCTCCAAGAAGCAGGAAGCATGCAGACATTACTTCCTGTGTGTTTGCGGCCCGTTTTTTGACTACGCGGGGAGATTCTGCACGCAAATTGGCTTAGGGGTAATATTTTGTGTTGTTTAATGTGTGCAGCAATAGATTTTCCATCGCAATTATGAAAAAAACATCGCGTTAATGCGGCCAGATTTTGCACGCTACGTGCAAGCTGTTACACAGATAAACAGTATTAGATGTAATTTCATCTCAGACCCCAAATGACACCCTAATAAGCATTTTTTACCACAAATGACACCCTGAAAAGCATATCTGACCCCAAATGACACCCTAAAAAGCATATCTGACCCCAAATGACACCCTAAAAAAGCATATCTGACCCCAAATGACATCCTGAAAAGTATATCTGACTCAAAATGACACCCTAAAAAGCATATCTGACCCCAAATGACACCCTTAAAAGCATCTCTGACCACGAAAGACACCCTAAAAAGCATCTCTGACCACGGGAGACACCCTGAAAGCATCTCTGACCACGAAAGACTTACCCACCCTCAAAATTGCAATTGTACAATACTTACCGCAAAATGTTTGACTTTCACTTGTCAGAGAGATGTACTTATGCAGAGGATAAACATGCACACAAGGTATGTGTGTTGTGTTGTTTTATTGCACAAACTGTGCTTAGGTGCATTTTGCACATAAATTTCACAAAGGACTCACATTGTGCTCAGGTGAAGAAATTGTTTGATTTGGTTCATTCGGGCAGTTCCTGCAGCAGAAACTGTGTGGCGTGCAGCACCAGCCTCATCTTCTTCATCATCCTCAGCATCGTCTGGTGCATCTGGCACTTGGATCCATGGGTTATTGGTGCGTACACATATATTGTGCAACACACAACATGCTATGATTATCTTGCACACTATTTCCGGGCTGTACAACAGTCTGCCACCTGTGATGTCAAGGAACCGGAAACGTGACTTTAGCATGCCAAAAGTGCGCTCCACAATGGCCCTGGTGCATCCAAGGGCCACATTATACTGCCTCTGGGCCTGGGTGATTGTGGCTCGGAGGGGTGTCATCAGCTATGGGGAGAGTGCATATCCTTGATCACTCAACATGTAATGGAGAGATGTGTCCATTAGTTGTTGTGCATGCTGTGTTTGCAGTGTTTATATTTTGTGGTGTGTGATTTGTGCTACTTTGGAATTCAGGTTAGCCATGTGTAGCTTCAGACAATTGACCAGCATCAATGCAAATTACATTGCCTCACAGCTGCTCCCCCCTAGCCTATTTTATTGTGAGCGCTGCGCGGTTGCATCACTGGCACTCCAACGGCGCGCCAAAGGCAATCCCGTCTGCGCCCGTCCGCGAGCCAAACGCAAACAGCTGCAGGGACCCTGGATCTCCTACCGTCTAGCGCTATGACTCACCCGCCCTCCTCAAAGTCAACGCCAGGAGAACGTACAACTGCCAATAGGCCACACCAGACACAACTCACGTCCAGTTCTCCTGCTGCCGCTGCCGCCAGACCTTCACCACCGCCCAACACCTGCACTTCCAAATCCAGACCAGCCACAAAGCAACACTCCACGGCACCCTCGCCTGCAGGGCCCCCGGAGGCCGGGCCCGCTTCGGCCACACCATCAACATCATCACACACCACGCCATCTACTCCATGGACTACGTACTAATTTCTGACCTGAGCTTCCACCTCACAAACCACAACAACTCCAACTCCCGTACCCTCTGGCCAAAGCTCGCAAACATCGGACTGACCCAACTCTTCACCACACTGACCCACAAGGCAGGACACACCCTCGACCCCATCTCCGCATGTGGAAACAGCGTACACATCATCCACACCACTCAACCCCCATGGAGTGACCACCACTGCGTACACTTCCTCGTCAAGAAACCCAAGCCACCCAAACCCACAGCCCGCGCCACACAAAGGTACTGTAGCTGAGTCACCAAGGAGCTGCTCCACTCCACCATCAACGGCAACACCCACACCGCTGCGCTGCCAGGGATTTCCACACATGGATCTCCAACTGCGCATACAAACTTGCCCCGCTATGCAACTCCAACATACAGCGTGCAAGAAAAGCCGCCTCGGTCACAACCGACCTCCAAGATGCCAGATGCATCTGCAGACGCCTGGAGAAGAACTGGAGCAACATCAAGACACCCAAAAGACTTCACCACCTACAAGGACACTCAGCTCATACTCTCCCTCACCAAGATGCCCACACCTACCAGACTGGGCTTCCATGAAGGATTGCAGGAAGTTGCGACATGGATGATCAACAGCTGCCTGGTACTCAACGCGGAGGAGACATAAGTCCTCATCCTTGTAACCACCCCATCAGCATGTGACAACACCTGGTGGGCCACCGCCTTCAGTAGCCCCCCCCTCCCCCCACCCTCAACGACCCCAGGTGCCTAGGCATCGTACTCGACTCCTCCCTCTCCATGAACCAACAGGTCTGCGCCGTGGCCTCCAGCTGCTTCAACACCCTCTGGATCCTCCATGAGACCTTCAAATGGATCCCCCCCGAGTCAAGAAAGACTGTCACCCACGCAGTCATTACCATCAGACTGGACTACCTAAACGCCCTATATGCCCGCATAGACAAGTCTGTGCTCTGCAAGCTCCAGACTATACAGGACACCGCCGCCAGACTCGGCCTTGTGTTCATACTTTCCTCATAGGTCCAGACCCTCCATCGCACCTTCTTGGTTCCCACCTCTCCCAGCATTTGCAAATGTGTGACGGAGGGGCTGTGCCTTTGGGGATAGTTTGTCTACAAGGCTAGCCCCAGTAACCGCAGTCACTTGGGTTGTTGTGTATGGTAGGTGGACATGTTACTAGGCATGTTGTATGAAATTTGCTACATGTGCATTCTCACATTTGTGAGTTCCATGATTGTGGACTTGAGGTGTGTGGTGTGTTCAGTTAGTACTTACCAACAAGCAGTGCATTTCCACATGTGCCATCCTGAAACCGCTGGTTGATGATGGACTGGCGGAAGATGTAGGAATCATGCACACTCCCTGGGAACTTGGCTACGACATTGGTGAACAAGCCCCGGTGGTCCACAATTGCCTGCACATTGATGGAATGTGTGTGCTTCCTGTTGCGGTATATGTGTGTAGTGTCCGCAGGGGGCACAAGTAGGACATGTGTGCAGTCAATTGCCCCCAACACCTGCGGGAAGCCAGCAATGGCATAAAAGCCTTACTTGGTCTCAAGCTGTTCCTGCGCAGTGTTGGGGAAGCGTAGGTGCTGGGGTGTCAGGCTGATGATGCCATCCAAGACAGTTGGGAGGAACCTTGATAGGGCTGACTGTGAGACTGCCCCAACTCTGGCAGTTGTTGGTTGGAATGTACCAGAAGCCAACATGTGCAGCACTGCCAGCAGCTTTGTCTGCGGAGGGATGTTGGTTCTCCGCTCTGTAGGTGCCTGCAGCCTGGGGGCTATCTGGGTCAGGATGCGGAGGATGGATGACCTTTTGAGCCTGTAGTGGGCGATCACATCCTCTGGCGTTAGGTCTGTGAGGGTGAGGCATGTGCAATGGACCCGCTGTCTTCTTCGGCGCTGCCTCCGTGATGGTCCTGGGGGCGGTGGCAGTGGCGGTGGTTGTTGTGGCCTTCTTGGTGCTCCAAGCTGCATGAGTAGTACCTCCATGGCATCAGTGGGTCTTCAGATAAGGATCTGGGCTAGTCTCCCTTATGTACTGTTCTTTATCACCATTTTTAAGGCCACCTTTTTTCTGGTCTTAAGTCCCAGCCGCTAACGGGCTTTAGCGGCTGTTTTCTCAACGTATCGCGGGCCCGGGCGATCATTGTAAATATCGCAAAGTGGGGTTAGCGTGCGTTTTTGCACGGGAACGCCTACTTTGCATCTCAGCGATAGTTATCGCTAACATAAGTGGAGATGGTGAAAACGGCCGATTTCACCTGGAATCTGTCGCTAACGGCTGTTAGCGACAGCTTGTGAATACGGCGATAAAAATATCGCCGCATTGGCGGCGGAAAAGTGCAGCTAACGCGGCGTTAACTCCTTGTACATATGCCCCTTTGTGTTTTAAAGCAAGCATTGCAGCCCCACAAAATCTCCCATTTAAATTTGGGAAGGTCAAACCTGATGAAATTTACTGGGGGAGCAGTGCCCAGTAATTAGTGGAACAGGCAGATTGTGGCGTGATAAGGACTAAAAATTGCATGTTGTTCTGTTGTACGGTTCATACTTTCTTGGTAAAACTGTGCATTTGTTGGACAACATAAACGTCTAAACTGTGCGAGATTGGGTCCACGCACACCATCAGGATATGTTAGCCTGAGTCCTGGCTAGCTTACAGTGCACCATCTGTACCCCTAACCAAGCAAGGTAACAGGTGATGCGTGCAACCTCAGAACATGACAACCCTGACACCACAAAGTAATCATGGAAACAGATCTAAAGTCCTTTTGTTTGGTAACTCATGCATGCCCAAAAGGAGACAAAGGAAATACCAGAATTGGCTTTTAAATATTTATTGAAGCAATAAGATTCTTGTATAAACTACATGTGTTGCAGTTATCAATAGAAGGAGACAAAACACAGTAACTAGCATCGGAAGAATGGTAAAGAAAATGAACAGTTCAGCCATTGTGCTGTAACATAGAATATATGCTTGCATATAAGTGTAGTTATAATTGTGCTACTACCTAGCTCTCCCTATTTTGGAATGTCTAGGGTGGATGAATCTGGGAAACAACCATTACAACGCTGTCATTACAACGCACTACATTTACAACGCAGTCATTACAACGCAACTGTCTTTACAACGCATGTCACTACAACGCATGCCATTGCAACGCATTACCCCTACACTATCCAACACTTACCCTACTGTTGCACTCACTGGAGTGGGAATAGTAATTTTTACCCCTACACTATCCAACACTTACCCTACTGTTGCACTCACTGGAGTGGGAATAGTAATTTTTACCCCTACACTTTCCAACACTTACCCTACTGTTGCCCTAAAAGTATTATGCGTTGTAATGGTATCCGTTGTAATGGTATGCGTTGTAGTGGTATGCATTGTAATGGAATGCGTTGTAAATGTAGTTTCTAAAAATGCATTGTGATGGCATGCGTTGTAAAATCATGCGTTGTAATGGATGTTGCGATGTAAAAACCCCATTGTAAAGGCTTGCGTTGTAAATGTTTGCATTGTAACGTGTCCTATTCGGTGAATCTATCAGAATCCCGGCAGGTAATCTAACTCCCCAGTTACCTGTGGGTATGTTTCATCTAGGAGCCCGTCTTGGTATAGAGCTGGACGCCAGCGTTCTCAGGAGGTAAACAGGATTCAGTTGGCCTGGAATTCCGGCATGGGGCGTCCTCAACAGTGTCAGTGAAATGCTCTTCTAACTACACAAAAGAGTGATGTTGTTTATATAATGAACTTCACCAATGTTGCTATGCCGAACTCTCAGTCAGGCTGATATTATTGATTCTATCCTGACAAAGCTGTTGCCGAGAGACCAATAACAAACAACAACACTTTGCGCAGTGACCATTAGCATTCGTACAGAATGTTCACGGCTCTGATAATATGCCTACGAAAATGTGTAAATGTAAGCAAAGTTATTTCATGGAACATTATTCCATACAAGCATGCAAGCAAATGTGTGTCAAATGTCAAAGTTCAAGAAAAGATTTCAACTTTAAACATGAGCATGGTGGTGTTGTTACCTGGGCCTAATGTGACCACATGACACCCACTTCTTGGACCTGAGGTGACTAAAAGCTTCCTAAAAACAATGCTAAAAATATAGATTTAATCATGTTTAAAAACCTAAAATCATAAAAGCATTGTGTTTCTTTAATAATAAAAACATACAGAAAGCCAAATTGTATCCCTCAAATTGTATCCCTCACTGTACAGGCAGGTGGAAAAAGCACTTGTATACAGCAGATCACAACCCCAGATATTGTCACCAGATATGGTATTACCGGTTTCACCCCCCACAGCAAACTTGATCATTCAACATCAAATAGCTCCCATTAGAAAGCAATCTGAACGTTGGATGAATCATAGCAACTGGGGAACCTTTCAGATAACATGACAAGTGTGCCTTGGACGTGTTGCATGCACCATGGCATGTAACCTCCCTGCAAACTAGAGAATGGCCTAAAGTCTATTTGACTTTTTTGTTTTACTATTCTCGCAGTCTGTACCAGTAAGAAAAACCTCAGTAGCACCATTCCCACAACGATAAGTGACAGGTAAGATCCATGCCTCATGTACACTCCCTTCTCCTAGCCCTCCATATCTGCCTACTTGATGGTGTTGCAAGCAGTATTTGAAGTGAAAAGTTGAAATCAGCAGAGACATTAACCTGTATATTATCCAATCTGGTGATGGTACCTTTGCAACAGTAAATAGTAATTGTTCTATTGTGAGATTGTGTGGTACAAACAAGCAAGTGGCATTTATTTGCTTCCATGGAACACGACCAGTACTTAAAGTCTGTAGAGTTCAACTTAGTAGCATGATAGACATAAGCTTGATAGCCCATGTTGTAAAAAGGACATGTCACTCTGTATGATCCCAATAACAAACGACACAATGTTACCCAGAGATTATATCCTATTGGATAATGTAGCCATACCATTGTCAACTACTTCTGAAGCCTTTTCTAAATTTGCTCTTTCAATTTCTTGTATTCTCTCAACAGCTTCCTGCTGTGAAACTTTCCACACTTCTTCATATATTGCAAACAGAAAGCGCTTTTGATGTGACTTTCAAGGCCGTAACAAAAAATCCTGTATGGCCATGTCATCAGAGAGAAGACACAAGTATTGTTTCACCTCAGACAACGTTGAATGTTTTAACCACTCTAGGCACAACTTTCCAATGCTGTATCTTGTGACCACTTGTGTTGTGTCTAGGGCCAGCTTTAGTGCTGGTGGCGCCCTGTGCGACAATCATTTTTGGCGCCCCCATGACCTCCTCCTCAGATTCCCTTACTACCACCAGGGCAAAGTGCCCCTCATCTCTCCATAGCCCCTTTCTCACATTCATTTCCATTGTTTTAAAGCACTAGTAAAGGCTGGCTTTACTATAAGAGTGTATATCTACCAGAATGAACCCTTTTTAGCAATATTAGGAATAGATCATGAAAGACTGGAGGAAAAAAACATAACTTTCTAACCTATTTAATGCAGTTTGCATGCAGCTCTTTGAAAACAGTTCAGCAATGGTCACTGTTCTATATTAGGGTTGTATCTTATGAACTGTAGCAACAAAAGGATCTCTGTGACAAAAACAGTAATCCTCTCAGCTAGCCACATAAAATACAGATCTGTGATCTACACAGTATGCGTTCTTTGCAGCAGGCTTAATAACTCTTTGCACTACCATATGCTGAGCCAAATCTGCCACTAGACAACATTCTGAGCTCTCCCTCTAGCAGCAACATTAATCACAAGAGTTATTTTGACATTTTTATTGCTGCCTGAAAACTGGATGCACAATGAACTCATCAGCAGCTGTTTTAAAATCGTAAGTTATTACTAATCACAGTGTCCCCCCCCATAGGTCAGCGCCCCCCTCCCCAGGTCAGTGCCCAGTGCGGCTGCACCGGTTGCACCACCTTAAAGCCGGCCCTGGTTGTGTCAGTACGTAATGTGGGTCTGACCTATTTATCTTGAACCCTTTTGTGCTGTCTAGAAAATGTACCTGACATCCATTATTATCTACCGGCCACACTAACTATCCCTCTGGATTGGAACGTGAAGAATCGCCCATTTCTAAGCATGTTGTTTAGCTTGTCCTCAGTGTAATTTGTGAATTTTTGCGAGTTCGCAAAGAGTGCAAATGTGGAAATGTTTGGTGTATTGAAATCTCTTATCATGGCCAAGTCAAGACAGGACGTCTGCTGCACAGTTTTATTCAGGAAAAGTAGTTGTTTTGGTATGAGACATGCTCTAAATAAAGCCTTGTTCCCCTGAACCTGCCGATCTCTAGTTCACCATATAGATTTTGAATCAATATTGGCTCTCCAAAAGTCATACCCTTAGTTCGACAACTGGGAAATGAAAGATGCAGAATAAATGAATTTGGTGTCAGTGAACATATTTTTTTCACCGGGTAAGGCGTATGTTTATAATAATAGGACTCTGGGTCTTCTGGATTGCGACCAGAAAAATATGCAAACATCTGTGTCTTTGAGCTACCCTGTGGTGGTGTTGGGCAGTGTTCCCATTGGGTGTCATTAAATACTATTATATTCACATGGAGTACTTGCTTTGTGTAAATAATAGTGACAATAATGGTGAAAACAAAACATTTCATCATAATTAGATGTCCAGTCATACATTTCTTCGTTATTGAATACTGTGTAGTGCTCTAAATCAGCAAGCGTTTCATGTACTGTGTTAATGTCCCAGTCGTCAGTGATAATGCCAGGAGTGATTACATCATTTAAAGAAATCCTAAAAACATATGGAACTTTTAAAGTTTCTGTCAGTCGAAAATATATCATAGGGTACCTTATTCCAAACAATTCCATCAGGAACCAGAACAGCTGAAATGTTCACCAGGGAAAGGTCTCTTCACACTTTGTTTGATGAAGAATGAGGCTTCAAAGCCTCATTCACCAGTTCAACAGCAGAGCATTGCGTGAGATAGTGTTCATTCAGAAGCAAGAAAGAGACAGACACAAAGCCTATCCTAATGAAGAGGAAAAGTAACAAAACTGTAATCCAAATGTATATCCATGGAGGGATAAGGTATGATATTTTGAGCCAAATAAAATGTTTGTGTGGTCCTCTTTGTGGAGATGGGCCTGGCGAATCCAAAGAGAAGCCATCAAAGTTGATACAAACATGGGCGGCGTGTGAAGCTCTCTAGAACTGGTTGCTGACTCCAATGGTGGTACATTGTAGACACCATCATTGTTTGCTTGTAGATTTGAAATCTGTGTGGTCAAACATGAGAATTGTATGGAATTTGCTGATGTAACTAGAAGTAGCGACACATCAGTGTTACCTGTTCCCAGCCGGGTAGAAAAAACATAATTGTTGGTTAAAGCTTGTAACAGGACTCTCTGTGCGGTAGTGAGAGGAGGTAGGTAACTACCCAGGAGCCCTCAAAGCCTACTATGTAAAACCTGCCACTTGAAGTGGTTTGATGAGGTCAATAGACACAAATCTCTTGTTTTTGCTACCGGCAAGAGACGGTAAAAGTACGGCTCTGGTGCCTTCAACAGCTAGGGCAAGCACAGGTGCTCTGTTAGATGGCCCACATTCCTTCTTGTTGATTATGTTCTCCCGTACTAGATCCTCAATGTTTGGAATCCATCCAGTAGTTACTGGTGCTTCCTTCACTTCACCAGTGGCAGAAAGTTTCGGTTGGACATTGCTCTGAGCGTCTCTGAAGTCGTTCAGTTCCTGTAAAACATTTACTGATATCAAAATGGCATTTCCGTCTCATCTGTACTGGGACTGTCAAGGTCTGGAACCCACATCTTAACCCCAAACAGGACTTCATAGGGAGTCCGACCATCCAAGAATTTTCTAGATAAATTGTTTAAGGCTTTGTACCCCATACAGGTGGTGGACCCAAATGCAACCTGAACTTAGTACTCTAGCTGTTAAAGACTGCTTTAAGTCCTGGTTTTTCCTCTCCACTACTGCGTTTCCTTCGGGATGGTAGGGGTGGAGTAATGTAAAGCCACACCCAATTTTCCCATGATGTCTTTGTATGCCCTGGAGGCGAATGCCGGAACCTGGTCCGAATGGAATGTTGCTACTGCATATGTGCTGATGAAGACTTGCAAGTCCTTTATAACAGTTCAATTGTCAGCCGAATGCTGTGGCCATACCCATAGGAACCGAGAGCAGGAATTCACTGCCAACATGATTCATTTGTAAGACCCATCTGAGTGTAAGGATCCGCAATAGTCCAGATAGACACGACCCAGAGGCTTGTTTGCGATCAAAAGAGGTATCTGTGGTGGACGAGATGAGGTGGAAACTTTTATCTGCTGGCAAATGTCACATTTAAGTATTGTAAAGAAGAGGGGACCCCATGCTAATCCTTCAGGTTCATAAGACAGGGAAATTACAATCCATGTACAGAAACCTTAAGCAACCACAACAATTACATTCTCTTATTAGAAAAATATATAGTAGGGCAAAAAAAAATATATCCAGTGTATAAGACATTTTTTATTAATCGTGTTCAATAATTTATGTATGTCGCATATCACAAAATTGATGAATTAAAAGAAACATTTAGTATTTCTAAAAAGACACAATGTTTCAAATATACAGCTGACACATTCACATTCACTCAAGCCACACACTCTAAAGAGCAAGGTACAAAGGAGAGATGTTACATAAGATGGTTAATATTTCAATAATTTGTTACATATACAGTTATTATTTCATGATATTAGACTCATGTCTTGTGTTAAGGAGTCATTCTGTGGCTCATATTCAAGTGTCTACACGTGTCTCGGCATACGCTTTCTTCAGGAAAGCCACTTTATAATGTCACATTTAAGGAAATAGTCTTTAGCCTGTTTGTAAAGACCTGGCTACCAATAGCATTGCTGAAATACTGAAATTGTAGCTGCCACCCCTGCGTGAGCAGATGCTAGACCCTCATTTGCTGCTAGGATCAGTCCTAACCTGCGATCTGAATTAAGTATTACTCTATCCCCCACTCCGGGAATAGGGGCAAATGGAATATTTTGCGCACATAACTGGTAGGAGTATTTTAAAGGAAAACGTTTTGGCAAGAGGGTGCCATTGCATGCAGCATTGACAGCCGTCATGATGTCTCCATTTATTCTCTTACTGGAATGAGTAATTGCAGTGACTGCAGCAGTTTGCACTGTTGCTTTTGCGGCTTCACCAGCCATTGAAGTCCCTGCAACGCGTATTCCTACTCGTTGGAGGCTCAGTGTGTGTATGACATGAGCCCGTGGTAAACTTGCTTTAAGTTTAGCCACTTGTCTCCAAAGCATCTTATGCTTGATCATATACCCTTTGGAGTCTCTGAATCCATTCTGGCTCCAGTAGTGTAAACACTTATTGTAAAACTGGACATAATAATACAAATCACACTCTATAAGTGTAGGGAACCCAGGATCTGTATTCTGAAGTGCCTGAATGAGAGCTTTTAGTTCAGCCAGCTGTGCAGTGCAATCACCAAGTGACTGCCTGTATGTCTTATGAAGTTAGAATTCTCCACCCCTCATTTTACCCTTTACTGCTGCGCAAGCAAAAGAGTATTGTTGTTTTGTCCCTACTGCAGGCTGAGCAGAACCATCAGTGTAGATTATAGACTCATGCTGATCTAGACGCATTGTTTTGTTGGGCAGAGGATACTCGTGTTCGTACTGGAGGTATGCTTGTGTTTGTAGTGTAGAGTCCAATATGTAATCTACATCTGTTGCTGTGAGTGAGTTGCCCATGGTGTCCATCTCGGATGTAAAGCTTTCGCCCTGGGAACGCTGGTCTTTGTAACAGCCTCTAAGGCTGGAATGGGAGTCACAACAATTATTAGTTTTCCCTGAGCCAATGATCTTTCTTTCACTACAGCTGCCTGTACCCACGTCAGGATCTTTTCTCTCGGTGCAAAATGCATTTCTGCATTTGTATATAAATGCAAATTATATGCAATTGGTACAGTGTCTCCATTGAATGTGACATAGGTGTATCCTGATGTACCCGCAGTTATACACATCACCAAGTTTGTTGTGTTGACACGTTTGTGCAAGTGTTTTGAAGCTAACATGTCAACCTGTACTTATCGAAAATCCTGTGTGGATCAAATGTCCTGTGTACGCTTGAAAAGTCTGGACGAATCAAGTCGTAAAACAGTTTTACCTGTTGTGCATAATCTGGTATGTAAGTTCTGCCGAAAATGTGAAAGTCCAATATTGATTGGAGTCTTTTCAAACAATTTGGAGGTTGTAAATGCAAACGCTTCTCTAAGAACTGTGTCACAAGGCTTTTGCCTTCACTTGACAGCTCGTATCCCAAGAACAGGACACTGAGATAGGCAATCTTAATTTTTTAGGTCCAGCTAGGCAGCGCATGCGCTGTCTCTTCGAGGCCTGCTGTAATGACTCAGTGGACTTCCAGTGAGGTTATTTTTTTACTATTGGCTGCTTGCATTTTCACTCGTAAATTCAGCATTCTGATTGGTTAAAGGCATCCATTTGTCATGCCTCTTTTAGTGTTGCTCCTCCCCGAGAGCAGCGAGTAATAACAATCTCACTACACGAGTTAGGTTTATAGCTCTGTTTTTGGAACTTCTTCTTTTGTTCTTTCGTTTAAGAACGCATTGAAACGATACTTTGTGTTGGCTGACATTGAAACAATAGTTTTGTTTGTTCTTTTGTTTGAGAACGCATTAAAACGATAACGATATTTTGTGTTGGCTGACATTGAAACGATACTTTGTGTTGGCTGAAAAAGCATTTATACCATCTTTTGTGTTGGCTCAAAAAACATTTATATCATCTTTACATTCTCACTATTCTTTGGGAATGCAAAATAAAAAAAATAAACTTTGCAAAAGTATTTCAACGTTCGTTTAATGTTTTGTTTCCGTCCACAAAATTATTTTAATGTTCGTGTGTTTTCCCGTAATGTTTTGTTTCCGTCTGCAAAAAACGATTTTGCACTTAAGTTTCATTTAAGTTACAAATCGGGTCAGTAATTAAAAAGAAAAATATTCTTCAAAGCACCCGCGCTTTACCTTTAAACTTGTTAAGCTAAAGCGCAAGTGCCGCGATTGCTGGAAAAGTAAAGAAATAGATTTTTTTTCCTTTTTCTTTACTTTTGCAGCAATCACGGCACCCGTGTTTTAGCTTAACATGTTTAAAGGTAAAGTGAGGGTGCTGCAATAGTAACAACAGTAAACAAATAGAAAGAAAATGGCGGCTGCACGCTTTTTTTCCTATTTGTTTACTTTTGCTACAATCGCGGCACACATGTTTTACCTTTAACCATGTTAAACTAAAGTGCGGGTGCTGCGATTGATGCAAAAGTAAAGAAATAGAAAAAAAAATGTTTCTTTCCATTTCTTTACTTTTGAAGTAATCGCTGCACCCGCGTTTTAGCTTAACATGTTTAAAGGTAAAGCACGGGTGCCACAGATAATGTTTTTCTTTTTAATTACTGATCAGAGTCTAACTAAAATGAAACCAAAGTGCAAAAACGTGTTTTTAATGAAAACTGCTGTGTAAAGCACCCACGCTTTACATTAACATGTTTAAAGATAAAGCAGTTGAGCTGTTTTTCATTCTCACTTCCATTTCCCTCCCGTCCGAAGGGCTTGCTTCTATCAATACAGCGCATCAATAGCTCTCCTGATTAATTTGTTCCCAGCTTTACACTCAGCGCGCCCAGTTCGTCTCTGGTGCAAACTTTGCTCTGTAGTTGTTTATCCCAGCCTGTGCAAATAGATCTTATTCTCTGCGTGAGGAGAAGCCCCAAGTTTCATCTTCGTCCTTTTGTTCTCCCTCTCCTGCTCTGCTCCTCGGGAGAACAAAAGCCGCCTGACAACATCCAGCCCTGGGCATCACGCTATTGTCTCTTACAAGAAAAATTGTTGTCCGACCTGAAATGTGAGCACTATTAATACCAGGCACAGAAGGCGGCGTACAGGAGAGCGGCTCTCATGTATCATCTGTGTGTTATTCTTAGTGCCAATATCGGCAACACTCGCCACCCCACCATACAGCAATCTCCTATAGAAATAACCAAACAAGACACCTTCTTTGTGGAGAAAACTGCTGCAGGTTTATTAGCATTACAACTATGCCAACATGGTGGGTTATCTTACGGGCGATCCCAAGGCAGGCAGCCCCTCGCCGCCTGCCACCTGATGAGCCAAATTACACCGTGGCCTCCCCAACGGTGTTTGCCATATTTTGGGGGAGGGAAGACCCCTCCCACCAGTGGACCCACAGACCACGCCCCTGCTCACGCCCCATACGGGGCGGAGCCTGCCAGGCAACCCCGGTTGCTCAGGTCCACAACCGCCCGTAGGACTAACGGGGCGCCGTCGCTCCTCCAGGGTCCAACGCGAGGACCTCCCTGTGGATATTTGGCCTTTGCACCCTTGTTGTGCTTCTGTACATGGTACCCGTATGTACCTACAGCCTCTGGATCGCCCTGTAACTCCGCCTGCAACACAAAATAATACATTAGGTAAACCCCCCCACACACCCCCAGCCTGAACGCCGGGTATGCGGTAGGGAGGGAAACGGCGTCAGGGGAATGGGCCAAGAGGGCGCCCAGGGGGCGGGGAGAGGTATATGTACCTTGCCCCCTCCCCGGAAGTGACGCGGCACCTGGACCACTGAGGGTCCCAAACACTGGAAGGCTGCCTCCTGTGCCCTCCTGTGGCACTAAGGTGGCCGCCCTCTTAGCGGGTCTCCTTCGTGGACCCCGGGCAGCCTGCATAGTGCCAATATCGGCAACACTCGCCACCCCACCATACAGCAATCTCCTATAGAAATAACCAAACAAGACACCTTCTTTGTGGAGAAAACTGCTGCAGGTTTATTAGCATTACAAACTATGCCAACATGGTGGGTTATCTTACGGGCGATCCCAAGGCAGGCAGCCCCTCGCCGCCTGCCACCTGATGAGCCAAATTACACCGTGGCCTCCCCAACGGTGTTTGCCATATTTTGGGGGAGGGAAGACCCCTCCCACCAGTGGACCCACAGACCACGCCCCTGCTCACGCCCCATACGGGGGCGGAGCCTGCCAGGCAACCCCGGTTGCTCAGGTCCACAACCGCCCGTAGGACTAACGGGGCGCCGTCGCTCCTCCAGGGTCCAACGCGAGGACCTCCCTGTGGATATTTGGCCTTTGCACCCTTGTTGTGCTTCTGTACATGGTACCCGTATGTACCTACAGCCTCTGGATCGCCCTGTAACTCCGCCACAGCTCTGGGTGTGGCCACCGTCACCCCAGAGCTCCCCACCAAGGTAGATTCCCTTACTTACACCCTGCTGTTACCAACGCCTCGCCCAGATCAAGCAGGAACAGATCCATCCCCACTCTGGATAGGTGGACCCCATCTTCTTCCCAACATCCTGTGACCTTAGAGTGCAGTAACCCATGCCGGATGAAACCAAAACCCCTTTGCGCCGTGAATTTTCTCATGGCATTGTTAACCTTCCTGCGAGAGACCTCCATGGCTTCCTTAGATCGTGCGCCCTGCCACACCTGCCGTGGTGTTATCTCAGACCACCATATTTCACAGGCCCCCAGCTGATTGCTCAATTTACACAAGGTGCCCGTCATGTCCTGGAGCAGTGCCCTTCTCCCGCGGGCTGCAAGGTCATTCCCTCCCAGGTGTATAACCAACACATTAGGAGGAGGAACGCCCCCCCCCAGGATCTGCTGCAGCTTCTTCAGCAAGCAGGACCAGCGCATGCCAGGTTCTCCTAGCCAGATAATGTCTGTGGCCGTAAGGCCGTGCCTCCAATTCCTGCTCTCGGCCCACTGTGATATTCGTAAGACGCCCGAATGGCCAGTGACCCAGACCATCGTTCCTGGCAATTAAAGAGATGAAAGGTTGCAACGTTTTTATTGACTCACTGCACATCTACAAGAAATAACATGTACACATTACACTTCACTGCAAGCCACCGGCATCTGGTGCCGCAAAATGTCCCGGACGTCCCCCTGTTGTCCTTCCCACAGTACTGTTGCCTCACTGTACATTCCATACAACCCAGGCACTTAATACCCTTCCTGCCACCGGCGTCTGTTGCCGCCAAATTACAGACCGTCCACCTTATTGTCAGTACCTTCATCTTTCCACCGTCAGAGCCCCCTTACATTGGCCATCAAGACCGAATGTATCTTTTGTAACACTGAGACTTCCAACGCCCCACCTGTTTGATGCCTTCCGCTGGCAGGCCTGCCCTAAACGCTGTGGTGGCTGCTCCTATGCGGAACGAGTGGCTGCAGAATCGTTTGCCATGTACCTTCTTGCCCGCCAATGCCAAACATGCCTGCATTACGCTTTGTAACTGGAACTTAGTGAGGGGGGTACTGTCTGCATGTATCAATAGGTAACCCTCCTGTTTGGGGCGCAGCGCCAGGTAGGCCGACACCAGGCGCACCGGGCAGTACCGCGCCGTTGCCAGCTGGTGCAGTACAATTAACCTCCCCTCCCCTACTTGGTCCGTTTTCGACCTTCTTAATACTATTGTGAGGAGATCTCCCGCCAGGCTCGCATCCTGCCTGTACAATGCCACCCCAGACCTGTCCTGCTTGGACCTAGCCACCAACTCACCTACTCTGAGTGCCCCAAAAAAGGCCAGGCTGAACGTTGCCGAAAAGAGTGCCGCTTCAAAAGGTGAATGTGTAGCCTTGTGTACCCAGTCCAGCATCCCCTGCAGAGTCTCAAAATCAATGGGGGACCTAGTGTCTGGCGGCCGTGGCTCGCACCTGGCCCAGCCCTTAATCGCCGCCCTTATTAAGAAGGATTTTGTTGGATCCTCCTGCCCATTTAGTTTAGCGTGGTGGCTTATCGCTGACAAGTGTCCCGCTATCCAAGGGTGGCTCTTCCCTTCGTCTTTTGCCCATATAACGAACCTTTGCACCCTGCTCTCTAGCGACGCCTCCCCCTCTTCCCAGGCTCCTGCCACTGCACAAAATTTTGCCACACACGCCCTATAACGCTTACTGGTCCTTGGCGCCAGGGAAAGTTCACCCAGCCCCCTCAGTCGCCTTTCCACTTCAGAAGGAACCAGAGGTGTTGTGGAAAAGGTGTCATCTCCTCTCTCGCTCTCGGCCACGCCTCCCGGAACCGGCGCCACTGAAAACGAGAGAGAGCGTCAGCTGCTATGTTCTGCACCCCTTGGATGTGTCGCGCCCTGCATTCGACATTGTTGACCAGGCAAGCACGCACCAGTTCCCTCAACAGGCACAACACTAGTGGACAAGACGCGGACTGTGAATTGATGGCCTGCACCACAGCCATGTTGTCCGACCAGAACACCACCCTCCTTGCTCTCAGCGCAGCAGGCCATAGGTGGAACGCTATCACTATGGGAAACAACTCCAGAACTGTAATGCGGGCCGTGATATTCTTTTTGTGCCAAGCATTTGGCCATTTCTGCGCACACCACTCCGTGTCTAGGATAGCCCCAAAACCTTCTCTACCTGCCGCGTCTGTGAATAGCGCCAGTTCTGGGCTTCCCGTCCAAGGTTCCCTCCAGATTACTGAGCCGTTGAAGGTGGACAGAAACGTAGCCCACATGGCCAGGTCTTCCTTCATTCCCTTGCTTAGCTTCACCATGTGGTGCTTCTTCTTTACATTCGCCGTTGCCCTGGCTAGCCTGCGCGCAAACACCCTCCCAGCTGGTATTACTCTGGCTGCGAAGTTGAGTTTACCCAGAAGGCTTTGAACGCAACTGAGGGATGCTTTCTCCTGCCCTATGACTGACTGAATTTGCTGGGCCAAGTCCTGGACCTTGTCCGCTGGCAGCCTGGACTCTCCCACCAGGGTGTCCAGTTCGATCCCCAAGAATGTTAATACTTGCGCAGGCCCCTCCGTTTTCCCCCGCGCGAGTGGTACCCCCAGGTGACCTGACAACTCTTCGAAGCTTCTCAGGGCCTTACTGCAATCCTGTGTGCCTTCCCCCCCTATGAAAAGGAAGTCGTCAAGGTAGTGCGTGACGTCCGCCACCCCGTAGCTTGCTTGCAGGGCCCATTGCAGGAAAGTGCTGAAAGCCTCGAAATAGGCACAGGAAACAGCACAACCCATGGGCATGCATCTGTCGTAAAAGTACCTGTCCTCCAGCCTGAAACCCAGCAGGTGTTGGCTGCTCGGGTGAACTGGTAGCAAGCGGAAAGCAGATTCAATGTCTGCTTTTGCCAACCAGGCCCCTTGCCCGCCCTCCTGACTAGGTCTAATGCTACGTCCAGAGTACAGTACGTGACAGAGCAGGATCCTTCCTCTAGCCCATGGTTGACCGATTTCCCTTCCGGGTATGACAAGTGGTGAATTAGTCTGAACGACCCTGGCTCCTTCTTGGGCACCACCCCCAGGGGGAGACAACGAAGTTGTGAAGCGGGGCCGCAGGAAAGGACCCGCCACTCTGCCTAGAACCCTCTCCTTTTCCACCTTTGCTCTTACTACTGCTGGATGTTCCCTTGCTGACTTAAGGTTATCGGCCTCTTGACTTCCCAGCGGGCCCACATAGGGAATCTTGAAACCCTCGCTAAAACCTCCCAGCAGCAAGAGGCCATCCTGTTTGTTAGGGTACTGTCTGAGGAGAGGCAGGAGGTTGACCAGTCTGACTGGCGAGGGGCCCTTGACTGCCTGCATGGGAACTGGGGCTACGTCCCGGGGGGGTAGGGATATCGCTGGTGTCGCCCTGTGCTGCCGCTGTGACAAGAAAATGCTGATGCTGGGAGTTGGGGGAGGGGTGGAGGCATGCTGGTTTTCCGCGCCGCTAGGCTCAACTAGCCTGACCGCCTCTGCCGGCGGGCTGACGCTCCTGCTGCGAGTGACAAGAGACCGCAGGGTGAGGCCCCCACATCTGTCGCATGCGTGCTGGAACTTGCACGTTTTGCCCCACGAGCATGAACCTTTGTTGAACAAGCGGCATGTCCCTGGAGGAGACCTCCTAAAGCCCCCCTCTGGCCACCTCTTCGGGAACCCCCGAAATGTCTGTTTAAACCCCTGCGACTCCCACAGATAAGGGCCTTTACCTGTCCCCCGCCCAGCCTGTGCCTTGCCCATTGTCCCTGTGTTCTACTGTGCACGAGAACCCATGTGGTCTAACCAGAGCTGAACCTCCTTCTGGTCCCACGTCATCTCCGGACACACGGACATCTTCTTCCTGAACTCCCTGTCATAGTTCAGCCACCCGTTCCCCCCCCACTTCAACGCCTCGTTGTGGATTAACCTGCTATATTGCAAGAGCCCTTGTCCCACCTCGGGATGTTTTTCAAGAATGACAGCGGACAAGATGGAAAATGCTTCCAGCCAATTTTCAATGTTCTTCTCCGGCCAAGCCTGAAACTTTACTTTCTTGTCCTCCTCCTTTCCCCCTGCCTTCCTGGCATCTATGCCATCCTGCCCAAGCAACAGCAGGGAGAAAATGTCAATGAGTTCTCGCCTCCATATGGCTTCCTTGGCCGCCTGGGGCACCTGCCAAGCCAGGGAGCAGCGGCCAGAAAGCAGGGGGCTGCAGTAACCAACTGTATGGGTGCGGGCGGTGGACACAACGGGGGGAGATACAATAGCGGGCTTTGGAGGAGTAAGTGCTCCAGCTGTGAGTTCTTTGGTTACGGAAATAGTATTACCATTGGCCGCAGGAGGCCCCACCGCTGCGGACGGTGTGCCCACCACCAAGCCTGCGCTTGCCCTCTCCAAGGAGGGCTGTGTGACTGTTGTGCGCGCATTCGCTTCCTCCCCTGCTGTCATAACCGACATGGGAGAAATTTGTTCGGTCACCTCTGTTAACACCAGCGCAGCCGCGTCGGGGACCCTGCGTTGTATCTGTTGTTCGCTCCCCTGGCTTCCCCATGCAGCAGCCGCCACTTGCGCCCCTCCTGCCCCCCTGCCTGTCTTGCCCCCCACTGGCGGTGAGCAGTGTCCCTGTTGACCTGCTCTGACCTCCGCCATGAAGTCTCTCATGGTGTCTAAGATCTTACCCAGTTCTTCCTGGGTGGCAAATTTCCCTGTTGCCAAACTGTCTGGAGGGGTAGCCGGCCCCACGGGCGGGGACAAGTTCAGCTGGGAGACGGCATCCCTGGGCGCAGGCGGCGCCCTGGGCTTAGGGGCGGCGGATCTGCCGGAAAGTCCTTGCTCGTTGGCTTGCGGGCCCGCTTGGGCCTGGATGGACCTGCCTCGGTACTGGGCTCCTGCTCTGTGATGGGGGCGTCGTTGCCCAACCCCGAGTCCTCTGGATCTCCTGCGTTCAAGAGAGCCGTGGCCCTTGCCAATCCCTTGGTCTTGGCCATCCTGATAAATGCCGCCCACAGTGCCTCCTGGGACGAATCGGGCATGGTATCCTCCACCTGGGACGTCTGCGAAAAAAGTGGGGGGGAGCCCTGGCCTTCCATGCTGCCCTGCTGGCCCAACGGTCACCCAATCTGAGGAGACAAATAGCGGAATCAGAACCAAACCCTACAGGGTGCCCCCTGGTCTCATGCAGACCCTCGAAACATATCCGCCATTGCTCTGTCCCCGACCCCACCTTGTACTTACATAATATTGCTTGGGGTGGATGACCTTATTCTGTGGTGTGCCCTATTTCGGATTCCGTGGATGTTCTGCGAGCGGGGATGAAGAAAAGTAAGTTAGCTGTTGCCCCGGGGTTGGAACCGCACCCCGCCTACTCGGTGGGCTGCACTTCGCATACTTAAACAACCCTCAATCCCCTGGTATGCTTTCCGCCTCCCCTTCGCCAAGTCCCCTTTCATACCTGTCCCCTGAAGTCCCTTCCTATTGCAATGCCCGCCTCTTGCTCCAGGTGGACCCTGCGACCCAGTCCGGAGTGCACCGTGTGCCCCTAGACAGAGTACCTGATCCTTGGCCTTGCGAAGCGTGGCCTTTGGCGTCGTGCCTGTCCTTCCGAGCAAGAGCTGGAAGGGAAACGAACAAGGATTAGCATTTCCCCCCCTGTTAGATAACGCTCGAATTTATTGAGGAGTCGGTTTGCCCGGAGCGGACACAGCTGGAAGAAAACCACAGTGCTGCCGACTGTACGATTGCCCTGTAACCGGCCACACAGTGCAACCCATGCGTCCGCAGCGGCACCACCCGCTGCGCCCACGCCATACTACAACGCCCCTTTGCTGTGCCCCGGAGGCTGCCCCAGCACAGCGCCCAACCGCACTAGCCTACCGCGCAGATCCCCCGTGGCCGGGCCTGCCACCGCCTGTCGGTTTTCACCCCCATCACTCTCCCAACGCCCCTGGTTTCTAGCGCCATGGTCGGCAGTCCAGGTTTCGGGCCACCTCCTCTCCGACCCAGTGCCAGCGAACCCTGTACCACCAGAGGGGAGGGGGCAAACCCAGCGACCCCACGTGCTTCCTCTTACTCCCTGGACCGAGCACACTGGGGCCTCAATGAGAACAGGGCAGGGGTTTTGAGCACATGACCCCGATTGCGTGCGCTCCCCTCTTAACATAAGTGCGGACCTTGACTGCCAAAGAAACCTCCGCACAAAAGCGGGGGATAAAGCGCAGCTCCCCCGAAGCATCTGGCCACCACCTGCCGCATTGCCTGGATACTAGCAAGCCATAACCAGGTAGTACACCGCCACTAGCGCCGCGCTCAATCACCCACAAATGCACCTCGTGAATTTGTCTGCTGCCCTTACTGCCGCCTAGACATGTCTCGCCAACAATGATCGCTCAGATCGCTAGCCTTAACATTGGAGGACTAATGTTGCCCGGGCACTGCTGATGATATGAGCCCCACTGCGCAACACCAGGCCTTTATACGCCAAACCTGTGCACCGCGACCCGCCAATAGCGCGTCCACAATCCGGTACCTAATGCCTGCAGTCGAAAACGAGCAATGCCCCCAGCCGCACCCCCCGCACCACAACAGTTCGCCTAACTCTCGACGCCGGGTCGCATGTTACATTGAGCACGTGGGCAAGGGGGGACTCGCTGCGGTTCACCTGGCTGTTAGGCGCTACCGACTTGTGCCACTCGAAGCCGTGGTGTCCGGCTGTTGGCCACGGTCCGACGCGCAGCGCGCATCTAAATGCTTAATGCCGCCTGCGCATATGATGAAACGGGACCACCGGCGAGAGGGCAAGACAGTATACCAGATCGGACACTGCTGCCGTCAACTTGCCCGTACTGGTCGCAGCCGCGGCGCCCACCCCGCAGTAGCGAGGAAGCCACCCGTATGCTCTACCCCCCCCCCCCAACATGTAATAATGCCGGCGGCCACGGTGATTGGGCGGCTGGCCTGGAAGCGCCGCGTCGGGGGGGAAGCAAGACGGCTCTAACTCGTGGACCGGGGCACCGTGCAAACAGGCAGCACAGCGCCCTGGCTGGCCAACACGCGGATGTGCCCCTTTCCCCATTCCTGCATAAACGGGAGCCTGGCTGCTCTCCCTTGACCTCTCGCCCCCGTCCGGCTCCTGCCCAGGGACGCCTGTGTCACCGAGTCGCCTAGGCCAGGGCTGCTGGCCTGAAACCGCTAAGAGCTGCCCACACCCCTCCTCACCCTCAGCGGACCGCCGCCTCGGCGATGGCCGGGCTAGACCCCCGTCCAGCGGGTGCCTCTGATATGGGGGTTGCGGGGGTGAACGGGGTGATTGCTTACTTGGCTACAGCTCGTGGTCAGCTCCTGGCGATCTCGGCACACGTCCAACGGCGTCAGGGGAATGGGCCAAGAGGGCGCCCAGGGGGCGGGGAGAGGTATATGTACCTTGCCCCCTCCCCGGAAGTGACGCGGCACCTGGACCACTGAGGGTCCCAAACACTGGAAGGCTGCCTCCTGTGCCCTCCTGTGGCACTAAGGTGGCCGCCCTCTTAGCGGGTCTCCTTCGTGGACCCCGGGCAGCCTGCAGAATGTAAACTCCACAGGGGATTTAATTTACATGCGTCTGCCAATGAATGACACTTTATTAGGTTGGGGAAGAGGCGTGCAGGCTTTGTTTCCGACTTGGCTTGTTTACAAAGTGTTTACCATGTGTTGAGCTGCTGCCTTTTTTCTTCAAAAGCCCGTTTAATACTATACGGTTTCTTCAGGTCACATTTGGAAACACTCTTTGACAGCCATCTTTTCGGCCAAAGTAATAATCAGTGAAATAAAGTGCGCCTTTGCTATGCTTCTCATCAAATTGTGGGAGCAGCCACATGAACCATAGTAGTTACTAAAACAACTCTAAAATTTTCAACAGTGCATTTGTATGTATATGTATCTAGAAATGTGTAATAAATAGCAGAATGGCAGGAGTAGAAGTGAGAAGAGAACTAGCCATTTTAGTTCGGTTGTTACACAGTACGTCTTCTTTAGTCTGTAAACCCTATTTTCTTTAATGCATTTCACCTACTGCAGGCACACATGTTTTCCCTCAACATTAGCGCGCCATGCGCGTTTTGACTTTACAAGCATGTGTATCAAAAATAGGGGTTTGCCCAAAACATCCCACTAAGACCTGGGCACAAAATACATGAAGCAACAAAAGTTGGTCTTCTTTTGGGAACAAATGGATATGTCTTTAGCCAGTTAACTTCTTAATTGGTCACTGGTCTGGTCTTATACAGTGTACCAACACATATATTAGATATCTCTATACCAATAGGGACCCTCTTTACAAGCAGCCCTGGACAATGGCGGCCAAGGTCTCGCATCTATAAGAGTTTATGCTATTGGCATTGTAAATGACAATGCCTTTTATTTATGTGTTAATTTTCAAAACACAAAGGACATTGTCATTTACAATGCCAATAGCTCAAACTTGCGTAAAAGCGAGACCTATTGCATTGCAAATGCTTGTTTAAAATTACATTCATAGCCATGTGAGCAAATCCCAGAATTATGCGATCTACTTGGTCAAGTGTATTGTTAAGTCATCATCCGTTAGGTATGTCATCGACATAGGACAATGCTTGGTGATCAAAGTTTTGTAACAGTTCTGTTACACAAGCTGAAAACAGCCCAGGGCTATTCTTATACCCTTTGGGCAATCAACAGAATAGTTTTTGAGAGCTTAAAGTGCTAAATGCGGTCAGATTTTGACAGAAAAACCCATTTGAAATATCTAATGTGGTTTTATAATTTTTGTGCACTATATTGTTCATTAGTGCCGTGCTTTGCGTGTTTTATACAGCAAATGTGCATGTAGCAGTGTTCATGTGTCTATAATCTAAGACTAACAATATGAATGGTCCACATTCGTTACTGGAAACAAGGGATTATTCATTGGTGACTTGTAACTTTCTATTACATCCTGATATTCAAGTTGTACGAGTATCTCTCTAACTTGTTTTTTATCCTCATGTTTGATGGGGTATTGACTTTGTGGTTGTGGGCTGGACCTCACAGGTACTATGTGGTAAGGGGATCCTTCATCCCAACCCACGTGGTTGCGGATTACGCTGGAGCTTGCACTAAATCCCACTCTTTGGAGTATGTGTATTTTACTGATTCTGAAACGAAGTTGGAAAAAGCTAGTAAAATTACTGTTTCTCCTTGTGGGCAATCTCTGACAAATTCAGGTGGCCAATCTTTTTCAGCCAAGAGAATGTCATAGCCGAATGACAAGTTCTCCCAAAAGAGAACATTGACAGAATGTTGTATATCCCCCTCCATTTGGACGGAAGCCGTCTGAAGATGGATAGCGTACAGAGAATGAGGCAGGTGAATCAGTGCGAAGGTTGCTGCACGTTCGCAGAGGTGGTGGAGTTTAGGTCCAGTGCGAATGCATTGTTGTGCTCGGACGCCGAGCTGAACTCCGAACTGTGGAGGCCAATTGGTGCGAGCTGCGGTGGCCGGGGTAAGACTGCAGAGGCTGGGGAGTATGCAGTGATCAGGCCCTGCAGTGAGGCACTTCACATTCTTTCTTCTCTTTCTGCTATCTGCTGCCACTTGCTTTCATTTGCTGCCTGCCTGCTCCCTCTGGACAGCGGGCCAACCTGCGGTGAGAGCCGTCCACACAACCAAAACACCAGGGGAGTTGAAGCTCCGTGCGTGCCAGAACCAGTTTCAGAAGGGGCACCAGTGGATACGGGACCTAAGTGGAACGGTTGCTCATCACACAGGAGGGGAGGGGGAGGGGAGCTCAGGCAAAGAACCGAACCACACGAAGGGGTCACCGATACGGGAGGCCCCTACCAGAGAGTTGGACGGAGACTGCGAAGGCGGGCGAGCTAAGTTTCGGTGGGGCATGCTGTCTCGTGCGCTCCTAAGCTACTCAAACCCTGCCAGGCTGCCTTCGACCAGTGAGCTCCCCAGTCCCAACCGCAACATACCATCTTTTCAAACCTACCACCACTTTGGGCTCCCGACACCTCGTCCTTGATTCACCAGCTGCCCGGGTCTGCTCAGACCACTCACTTTACCACACACCAGCCTCAGGCAGAGGATAGGATCCAAGACAGGGAAAAGACAGCGTGCTCGTGCCCCCCTCCCATTCAAGAAGGATACAAGACCACACAGAAGCCTATAGGAATGGGAAGAGGCAGCGCTGATCTGACTGGACTAGTCAGACAGATGTTATCCACCTACATTGAATAAGTAAGCTTTCTCCAAAGTCCTCTAGAAGAGCTCTCTATTTTCCAAAATATACCGAGGATCCGAGGAACCACAAAAAAATTACAATAACAACAACAAGTAAAAGGCAGGGAAAAAGGTGAAGAAAGCAAGGAGAACAAGAGGAAAGGAAGTGAAAAACAAAAAATAAAAAACAAAATTGGAAAGAACATGTGAGGGAGCGCCTGAGCAAAGGGACCTTGCCAGCCAACTCAGGGCAAAAACAAGCAAAGACAAGCAAAGTGTTACAGCATCACAGCACCAAAAAAATAACAAAAAAACAAACAAACTAAGAGAATAGCAAACCATCAGGAGAAATGAAGAGATGGAAAAAAAGAAGTAGTTCTGTGAGGCACAACAATGGGGTTCCTAGCAGCACAGATAAAAATTCCAATCCCTATCCCCATGAGGTCATGGAAGACAAGGGGACCTACCCTCAGTTTGGGAAAGGCAAAGCAGAATAAGTTGGCTTCTGCAAAAGGCAGGGGGCAATCGCAGCAATCAGTGCCCCTAGTAACAATTGACTCAGTGTTAGTGTAGGGTTTTTAGTATCGACAGGAAGAATGGCGCTCAGGCTAGTTCGCGTTGTGTCTTATTGTGATCAGTGTGCGCACGGTGCGGCCAGGTCGGGGGAAAATACCCTTTAACCCCCGTGATAGTGTAGATTAAAAATCCACACAAATAAAGTAAGCACGGTCCTGGGCACACGTAGTGAGGGTATAACACTGGTTGAAATGTCTCGTTTTTGTAGGAATGTTGATGGTCTACACCAGAATGTTAATCATAAGTTTTTAATATTGCAACAAAGAAAAAGCAACCAGCTGGTTGCTTTTTCTTTGTTGCAATATTAAAAACTTATGATTAACATTCTGGTGTAGACCATCAACATTCCTACAAAAACGAGACATTTCAACCAGTGTTATACCCTCATTACGTGTGCCCAGGACCGTGCTAACAAGTGACTCAGGGCCTCATGACATGGACAAGTAGGGCCAGAGCGCAGATGAGTCAACGGCGTGCATCAAAAGAAGCCTCACTTACTCCTTTCAAACAAAAATGTTGTCAAAGTTTTGCTTCTTGAAAGATGCAGGCTCCACCATCTTCTCAACCATCAGCAAAATTAAAGGCCTGCAGTTACCACTCAAGCCTCTACAGGTTTCAGTCTTTCAAAGGACAAACGTCCAGGCAGACAAGGCTCTCCCGAACCCTAGAAACCCCATGACCAACAATGATCCCCAGCTGTCTACCAAGGAGGGCGGTATGCCATCACCAGCACAAGCTACCTGACCAAGGCAGGAATCCAAAGAGCACCAAAAATACCAAGAGGATACTCAAGCCATGGGAAACCAAGGGGTTGCACCGGAGTCGTCAAAGTTAATATCTCAGGCTGGACACCAGACATGTCACCCGGAAGATGTGCCCACTTCCTCTTGGGATGACAGCATAGCCAAGGCACAGGAGATTTTCCCTGATATAGATGCAATCCAACTGGCCCAAAACTCTGCCCATATCCACCCCCCAATAAAGCAACCCCAACCCCACCACCACCAGAGCCTCAAGAGCAACTCCAAGAAGAACTAGAGGACCAGGAACACCTGGTGGATGAGCAATGGTCAATCTCATATCTGGGCACTCAGGAATGGGCAGAAATTTTGGCCTCCTACACATTGGATTTACTGGGGATAGCTTCCGCTTCAGCTGCCGTCCAGGCCCTTAAAGGAGGGGCGGAATCACATAACAAGAAGAGTGCCAGCCCAGGAAGAATAGCTGCGCCACAGATGGACAATGCATGGGCATCCCTGTTAAACACCATGCAATGGTCCGTGGAAGTCCTCCAGTACCAGTGCAACAAGATGGATTTTCAGCTGACCTTACTCAATACCCTGACTTTTTATGTCTCTGGCATAGATGAGAGGTTGGGGGATCTAAATTCACTGATGAAGCGGGCCCAGCTGGAGGCAAAGCTGATCTGCAGCTTGGCCCAATGGTGGATAAATTGTCCACCCTCCTGTCTATGCTCAACAGCGTCCTAAATGAGCTCAAAACAGAACTCAAGAAGGAGCACTCCGCCAAATAAAGGACCCCAGTCACAAGAGCCCCAGATCACAGAGAGCCTGACTTGGAGGCACCAGCATGGACTGACACTCAGATACCAATCACCGGCTGCCTACATGGGGGACCTGCACATCTTATGACAAACCATGAAGGAACCCCTGCCATTGCACTCCCATTGCCGGAGGAAGCTTCAGCGCAAAATGAGAAGCAGAAGGCAAAACAAAGGTGGAAGGCTTGGATTAAAAGAACATTCACAAATCATCTAGCTGTGAATTCCCTCTTCCATCCAAAACAAACCCACTTGGAGGTCAACCACTCTTGCCCTGAACCCCCGCCCCTGGACTCCCCAGGATTTCTGAATCATCCCACCCAAATGGAATCACTCTCTCCCCACCATTACTCTAAGAGGACTGACACACGGGAAGAAGCTGAAACTAACTCACCTAAGGAACAAAATATCCCCACACCCATACATAAGGGTCACTTGATTTCCACAAGTCTCTCTTCAAGGAGCACTGACAGCGCTTCCATGCCCTGCAGCACAACAACAGTCCTAGCACCTCTCTAAAACGAACCAACACAGGAGAGGGTCCCAGAAAGGAACCAGATAGTAGCCGGAGGAACAACCAGAGCAGAGGCTAGGCTAAGCAGTGAGCCTCACGCAGCGCGCACCAGTTGTCCTACTCCAACAGAAGGTGCCTCCGTCTCTGGATTAGACCCCTGCATATTGCACAGGAATACATGGGGCCTTTCATCAAGGGTCGTCAGCACAGAAGAATGGAATGGCCAAGAGTTAGCTGGCGCCAGGCTCCCGAAAGAAAACAGCACACCCTACCAGCAGGGCAAACCATTGCAACTGAATGGGAACAATTTTCGCCAGCAGGGCTTACCCAATCACTGAGCACCTGAAGGGGTAGGGTCACACAGCACCCTTGGCCTCCAACCCGCAGGCAGACTCCTGCATCCTACTTTTCAAGCCTGAGTATAACTCAAGAGGAAATTGCTATGTGCAAACTATGGACAACATTCTACTGTTGACGGCAACTATTCTAAGCCTAGCTGATATAAGGTCCACGGACTTGCTCGAAATTGAGTTTATCAAACCAGAAATCACCTCTGCTCGTGAAGTCACAAGGACCAAATGGAAATCAGCATCAACTGCCCAAAAAGTGCTCTTGTAGCAACAAACATTCAAGGCGTGTGTCATAAACAGAAGTCTTTGCCACAATATAGGCTGCTCATATCCACTGGTTCTCAATGCAGGACACAAAATCCACGCTGTAGCAAAAACCACCTGCTTGGTCCTCAGGGGAGCTTGAGGGGAGTCGCCCACACGAAGGAGGGAGTTCTACGGCAGGCAATACCGATCGCAGCACTCACCATCGACATCGAATTGGCACTCGGGTCTCAGGTGGATATCCAGAACTACAGACAGCGTTACCCACACCCAATGACAAGACCCTCATCGGGCAGTACTACTCTGGAAGACCAAACCAACTCCCCGCTTGTCAGCAGATTGGCAAGCAAAGTCATGGATCCCGACATTTTGCACTACATCAAATCTTTTGATATAATCCTGTTTCAGGAAACATGGCTAACGGACCCGCGCCAATTAGAGGGCCTCATGCGCTTTTTCACACAAGCAGTCAAGCGTTCACAACACTGCCACCCATCGGGGGGCCTGGTAACTTATGTGTCACTATCCTGGCTTGGGAGTTCGGGCTGGACTGTTCTCAGAAGGAACAGGGTCAAGACTGATTTGCATATGGCTGGGTCCAAACTGGGGTGGCGTGGTGAGCAAAGGAAGGATGGATTAAACCCAGATCTTTATGACTGGAGGTGAAGCTGAAACTAACTCACCTAAGGAACAAAATATCCCCACACCCATGCATAAGGGTCAGTTGATTTCCACAAGTCTCTCTTCAAGGAGCACTGACAGCGCTTCCATGCCCTGCAGCACAACAACAGTCCTAGCACCTCTCTAAAACAAACCAACACAGGAGAGGATCCCAGAAAGGAACCAGATAGTAGCCAGAGAAACAACCAGAACAGAGGCTAGGCTAAGCAGTGAGCCTCACGCAGCACGCACCAGTTGCCCTACTCCAACAGAAGGTGCCGCCGTCTCTGGATTAGACCCCTGCATATTGCACCGGAATACATGGGGCCTTTCATCGAGGGTCGTCAGCACAGAAGAATGGAATGGCCAAGAGTTAGCTGGCGCCAGGCTCCCGAAAGAAACCAGCTCACCCTACCAGCAGGGCAAACCATTGCAACTGAATGGGAACAATTTTCGCCAGCAGGGCTTACCCAATCACTGAGCACCTGAAGGGGCAGGGTCACACAGCACCCTTGGCCTCCAACCCGCAGGCAGACTCCTGCATCCTACTTTTCAAGCCTGAGTATAACTCAAGAGGAAATTGCTATGTGCTAAATAGGGACAACATTCTACTGTTGACGGCAACTATTCTAAGCCTAGCTGATATAAGGTCCACGGACTTGCTCGAAATTGAGTTTATCAAACCAGAAATCACCTCTGCTCGTGAAGTCACAAGGACCATCTGGAAATCAGCATCAACTGCCCAAAAAGTGCTCTTGTAGCAACAAACATTCAAGGCGTGTGTCATAAACAGAAGTCTCAACCACAATATAGGCTGCTCATCTCCACTGCTTCTCAATGCAGGACATAAAATCCACGCTGTAGAAAAACACCCTGCTTGGTCCTCAGGGAAGCTTGAGGGGAGTTGCCCACACGAAGGAGGGAGCTCTACGGCAGGCAATACCGATCGCAGCACTCACCATCGGCATCGAATTGGCACTCGGATCTCAGGTGGATATCCAGAACTATAGACAGCGTTACCCACACCCAATGACAAGACCCTCTTCGGGCAGCACTACTCTGGAAGACCAAACCAACTCCCCGCATGTCAGCAGATTGGCAAGCAAAGTCATGGATCCCGACATTTTGCACTACATCAAATCTTTTGATATAATCCTGTTTCAGGAAACATGGCTAACGGACCAGCGCCAAATAGAGGGCCTCATGCGCTTTTTCACACAAGCAGTCAAGCGTTCACAACACCGCCACCCATCGGGGGGCCTGGTAACTTATGTGTCACTATCCTGGCTTGGGAGTTCGGGCTGGACGTTTCTCAGAAGGAACAGGGTCAAGACTGATTTGCATATGGCTGGGTCCAAACTGGGGTGGCGTGGTGAGCAAAGGAAGGATGGATTAAACCCAGATCTTTATGACTGGAGGTGAATGTTTGCATTGTTCAGCATTCCGTCTATCATTTGTTTCTTTTGCATTTGTCACCCTAAGTGGGAAGGGTATGCCCAGATGTGGGTCCTGTGCTCACTGCGCCACTGGATTCAATTTAGTCTGGTTGATGAGTGGTGATGCCCAGGATGCTTGTTTCCGGTCCAGGGAGGACCTGACTTGGCAGCTCGGGCTGGACTGTTCTCATAAGGAACAGGGTCAAGACTGATTTGCAAATGGCTGGGTCCAAACTGGGGTGGCGTGGTGAGCAAAAGAACGATGGATTAAACCCAGATCTTGGTGACTGGGGGTGAATGTTTGCATTGTTCAGCATTCCGTCCATCATTTGTTCCTTTTGCATTTGTCACCCTAAGTGGGAAGGGTATGCCCAGACGTGGGTCCTGTGCTCACTGCGCCACTGGATTCAAGCTAGCCTGGCTGATGAGAGGTGATGCCCTGAAACCGGTCCCAGGATGCTTGTTTCCGGTCCAGGGAGGACCTGGATTGGCAGTTTGGGCTGGACTGTTCTCATAAGGAACAGGATCAAGACTGATTTGCATATGGCTGAGTCCAAACTGGGGTGGCATGGTGAGCAAAAGAACGATGGATTAAACCCAGATCTTTGTGACTGGGGGTGAATGTTTGCATTGTTCAGCATTCCGTCCATCATCTTCTTTGTACTCTGCGTACACCTGCTCAACATTAGACTATACATTCATCTCGCTTTCACTATTCCACCGAGTATCTGCAAATACAGGGGGCATTCCTCCTAGCAGAGGCACCTGCGCTGGAAACATCGGCAGAAGTTCCACACTCAAGTTACACGATCAACTTCAAGAGAATCAAAATCACTCTGCCAAACACAGGGGAGGTGCTTTAATTGGCAAATGTTTCACTACTAGGACATAAAATGACAGCAGGCAGCCTCACTGACAGATGGAAAGCTTTACTGTAAACCTAGCCAACTCCTTCTTTATGGAAACCAATGCAAGATTCCACCAAAACACCAGGGAAGTAGGTCGGATCTCTATTGCTCACCGCACTCAATTGAAACAACACTAAAGGGCCATAAACAGTACACTGAGATTGCTCCTATCTCATCTCTCTACTACACAAGCTCGCTGATAAAACTAAAATGGAAAATAAACAGATCTCGAGAAGATGACCACCTGGCAAAACTATTCTCAGACATTCAATGTAACAACATCTTGCTTCCCGGAAAAGATCTGGGCTGACTTTCTTAAAGCTCACTTCAACCATCAATTCCCGAGCTAGCCAGTAAAAAGAGTGAGGATAGATCTTCCGATCATCGACCAACAAGGCAGCGGCACCCCCTCTCAAACCAGCCACAATCAGCATGTCTCAGGAGTCACTCAGGAGGCAAGGAGACCCTTGCCCCTCTATTTCGAGAGGTCAGAACTCTGGGGAAACTCCAAGCCTCCTGGAAGGGCTCAGTCATTTCCCCAATACATAAAAGCGGAGACAAGGCTACACCTAACAATGAGGCAAAATACTTTGCAGGCACCCTATTAGAGGAACTTCAAGCTTGGGCATCAGTAAATTCCATCATTCCACTCAACCAAGCCAGTTTCTCCAAACATACGGGCACAACTACAAACATCCTGGCCATGTCAATGCTCATAGACGCAGCAAGGAGCACTAAGCCTCTACACCTCTGCTTTATAGATTTCAGAGCAGCCTTGGATGACATAGACCGGGCTAGGCTTTGGAGGAAACTGGCAGACTGGAATGTCCTGCGGGAACTGTTGGACATGCTGATCCTACTCTACATAGACACCTGGGTGCAGGTGAAGCTGGGCGAGGGCACACACCTCTATACTCCTCTCCAGGCGAGTGCCCACTACCAAAGGGTTAAAACAAGGGTGTGCACTCGCCCCCACAATATTTAACTTCTACATGGTGGACCTGAGGCAGGTTCTCAACACTAGCAATTCGCATGCCCCTAGGCTGGAAAGTACGATGCTATCCAGTTTTTTTACGTGGATGATTTGGTCCTGGTGAGCCACACACAAGTGGGCATGCAACATCTCCTCAACGCAATACAGGCTTACGCAATGGAGAACCTCCTGGAAGTAAATCTCGAGAAACTATCAACGGCGGCAAGAAGCAACCCTCTGCCTGGTATCTGGGGAAAACACTGGTCCAAGCCACAACAAACTACAAATACCTAGGCATAGCAATCGAGAAGGGGGGCCAGTTCGCCATACAGAAGTAGACGATCAAAAGAAAAGGGATGGCACTGGCAGTGATGCTAAGGAACCTCAAACTGAATTTGACAGGCCCAATACTGACACTCCTCCTCCAGGTAGTTCGATCAAACAATCAAAATTTCTATAAGCAATCACCTCTGGAAGTGAAACCCTGAGAGGCAGAGATGCCAAGACTCTAGACAACACACTAGTTAAGTCTTACAGACTAATTTTCAGCATTCCAAACTACGCTTCGGTGGCATAGATTTGGTTAGAGTTCGGCCTAACAAAACAGTCCTTGGCAAGGTGCATTGATTGTCTACTGGCACAAGATTAGGAACCCATCTGCCAACATCCTGGACCATATTTTATGGCAAGAACTGCAGCATCGAAGCACTTCGGCTGACAGAAACTTTCTTCAAGAATCTCTTTCAAAACTGGGCTGTCTCAGGCCTGGGACATTCCAACTAGTCAGACCATCTTTAAAAAAACTTGTTTGGAAATCAATAAAAAACCTCTCACTTGTAGAAGACAAGGCCACTTTCTCGGGCCACAGCCATGCCTAGATGACAATCAAGAGCTACCGATCATTTACTCCTCAAAAATACTTCAGTCTAGGCTACTCAAGAAAGGTAAAGGAAAAATCTTTAAAACACCGTTTGGGGATACTCCCCTCAACTCTGCATCTCCGCAATGGCAAAGGGTACAATTCTCTAAATGCAGTTGATTATGTGCTTAGCAACGGAAGTCCTCCCGCACCTGCTTGGCATCTGCAGTGAACTGAAAGATGAACGGATCTGACTGCGCAAAACTTAGCTCAACTCAAGAGGGGTCGACACGCGGAGACAGGCAGTGATAGCCTGCTTCAACACAGAGGATCTGCAGCTCAACTGCAGGCTGGTAAAATTCCTCACGCTGGTAGAAAAGAAAATGCCAAGAGCCAGCAAATACACTCTACCAGCAGCGGGTGTAGCTGCTATGGAGGCATGCGACCTATCATCTGTAATCTTCAACTGGGCTCGCAACCACTGCACTTTATTCCCCGTGATCCGATGTCTAAACTTAAACCCCTTCATGGACAGCACAAAGGGAAATATTTAACTTGCTCTTATAAGTTAACTGCACTTATGCATTTTCTACTATGCAAGGTAGAGTCTGAACACTATATAAAATTGCATAAATAAATAAATAATTGACTTGGGACACTCATTGCTGCTGTACTCTGATCATCCTCCTCTAAGAGCATTTTTCTGATGATTCCTCAAAGGAATGAGAAGGACGTGTATCAATATCCTGATACCTATCAGGCTGTTTAATGAAATCACTTAAATTATAGGGTTTTTAAGTGGACCCCTGTTGAGGAGATCCACCCCGTATTTTAGTCTTTTCTGGTTTTTTCTTACTATCCCACTTCTTCTTAGAAGAATCAAGGGGCATATTAGCAAGACCGGCGCGGCGATAATGTCCTGCACATCTAACCTGGGCTTCTATTGGAATTCCATAACGCATATTAGCAAGCCCATTATCGCCGTTTTAGCGGCAGTTTCCTGCCGCTAAAACGGCGATAATTTTATCGCCGGTCTTGCTAATATGCCCCCAAGTGCCTGCTTCGAGTTATCCTTTTCAGAAATACCCATAAGCTGTGGTGTATTAGGTCTGGCTACCAAATTATCTCTACCTATGGATGCATAGGTTTCTTCAATCATTTTAGACAGTTCATGCTCCTGATCCACTTGAGCAACCTACATGAGTCGCTGGCGAATAGCCAACACTGCTGCTTCCCTTTTATATTACTTAGTATAATTGAGGCTACTGTGGCACAATTTCCTATTCATTTCATCCCCAAATCCAGGGCAGGGGCTGCCCCATACTAATTTTGAATCTGTTTAAGCACCTCAGCCATAACAGCTAATGACGGGGTACCATGTGCTCTGGTATAGACTGCAGCAAAGACTGTGGCCCAAGTGGTGCAGTCTTCCATAGGGGGAGCCATCCCCATTGGCAGGCATATTGTGAGAATTCTGTTTTTCTTGGGGTCCCGTACGGGAAACACTGCTTCAAGCTGATTCGTTTTTTGTGCCATCCAGAATGGAATCTCATTCTGTCTGCTGGGAACTTTACCCATTGTTGCATTAGTGGTTACTGGACTAGTTCCAGGCATAGCCAATTATGGATATGCTGCTTGAGCAGCCCTTTGTGGGATAGCTGCTATGGTTCACATAACGAATTGTATTGGACGTCTATAGAGTGTAACAAAATCTCTGTATAGTTCTCCAAGCTCTAGATTGGTAATGTTTGCTGTATCTGGATATGGTGTGTAGCCAGCTAAGACAGGCCATGTTGCTCCTTCATTCAATCAATCAGTTAACCAATCAGGGGTTTATATAGCATGGCTACTCACACGTAAGGGTTTCAAGGCGCTGAGGGGGGGGGGCTGCTGATCCGTCTGGGCGCAGGGGTTCAGTCGAAGAACCAGGTCTTGAGATCCTTCCTGAATTGGGTCAGCGCCGGGGATTGCCTGAGGTGGAGAGGCAGGGTGTTCCAGGTCTTGGTAGCGAGATGGAGAAGGACCTTCCTCCAGTTTTGGTCTTGTGGATCTGTGGGACGGTGGCCAGGGCCAGTTGGGTGGAGCAAAGGTGTCTGGCGGGTAAGTGGAATGAGAGGTGGTGGTTCAGATATGCTGGTCCTGCATCATGGAGAGCTTTGTAGGCATGTGTGAGTAGCTTGAAGGTGATTATTTTGTGTTGACTGGGAGCCAGTGGAGTTCTTGAAGGTGTTGGGTGATGTAGCTGCGGTGGGGGATGTTGAGGACCAGTCTGGCTTCTGCGTTTTGAACCTTCTGTAGTTTCCTGAGGAGTTTCTGGGTGATGCCGGTGTAGAATGCCTTGCCGTTGTTGAGTCTGCTGGTGAGGACTGCATTGGTGACCGTCTTTCTGGATTCTGTGGGGATCCATCCGAATGTCTTTCGAAGCAAGCGGAGTGTGTGGAAGTAAGATGCAAATACAGGGTTGATCTGGCAGTTCATTGTGAGCGAGGAGTCCAGTATGATGCAGAGGCTACGTGCGTGGTCCGTGTGAGTGGGGTTCCCAGTGCGGGGGGGGCCACTAGGAGTCATCCCAGGCTGAGGGGGTGGGTACTAGAATGAGTACTTCGGTCTTGTCTGAGTTGAGCTTGAAGCAGCTATCTGTCATCCAGGTGGCAACGGCCTTCATACCTCTGTGGAAGTTGATTCTGGCGGCTGTGGGTTCATTGGTGAGGGAGAGGATCAGCTGGGTGTCATCGGCGTAGAAGACAATGTTGAGTCCATGGTTCCTGACGATGGTCTACGAGGCGGGCTATGTAGACGTTGCAGAGGGTGGAACTCAGGTAGGAGCCCTGGGGCACCCTGCAACTGATCTCTGTAGGTTCTGAGAGGAACAGAGGTAGTCTGACTCGCTGTGTTTAGCTGGTAAGGAAGGAGTGGATCCAGTCCAAGCCCTTGTCGTGGATGCCGGTGTCATGGAGTCTTGTGATTAGGGTGCGGTGGGAGACGGTATTGAAGGCTGCCGAGCGGTACAGTAGGATGAGGGCTGTGGTTTTGCCTTGCTCGAGGAGGGAGTGGATGTCATCGATGGCGGTGAAGAGTGTGGTCTCATTGCTGTGGTTGCTTCGGAAGCCGGATTGGGAGATGTCCAGGACATGGTTCGCTTCGATGAACTCAGACAGTTAGGCATTGCTAACCTTCTCTATGACCTTGGCTGGGAAGGGGAGCAGGGAGAGGGGTCTGCAGTTCTTGAGGTCTTTCGGGTCGGTGGATGGCTTCTTTAGTATGGGGTTGATCTCGATGTGTTTCCAGTCATCGGGGAAGGTGGCAGTGTCGACGAAGCAGTTGATGGAGTGAAGCTCGGGGGCGGTGGAGGAGGCTGCTCTATGGAAGATGTTATATGGGCAAGGGTAGGAGGGGGGCTCTGGAGTGGATGCTCTTCATGGTCTTGAGTGTGTCTGTGGTGAGCAGAGTCCAGTTGAGCAGGATCTGTTGAGGTATGGCATGGTTGTGTACAGTGGTGTCGGACGTGGTGGGAGGGTCTTTGGCCTTGAAGCTGTCGTAGATCTGCTTGATATTGTGGTGGAAGAAGGTGCAGAGTTTATTGCAGAGGTCTTTGGAGGGTGGGGCGTATGTGGTCTCGCTGTTGGGCCTGGCGAACTCCTTGACAATGGTGAAGAGTTCTTTGCTGTTGTGTGCATTGGCATTAATTCTGTCTTGGATGGATCTTTTCTTTGTGGTTTTGAGGAGGAGGTGGTGTGCGTTGACAGTGGTTTTAAAGGTTGCATGGGTTTCTGGGGTTTTGTTGTTTTTCCATCTCTTCTCGAGTCGTCTACAGGTGTGTCTGGACTCGTGGAGGGTGGGAGTGAACCTGCTGGCTTTCTTGGAGTGTTGCTTGCCTGGGGTCTTCTTGAAGGGTGCGAGAGTGTCAGCGCAGTTGGAGATCCATCGGTGGAGGTTGCGTGCTAAGGTGGTAGCGTCTGCTGATGTCGGTGGCATAGTAGTGCTGAGGAAGGCAGTGAGATGTTCTTCGGTGACCTTCTTCCATCTACGACAGGGTGGCGGTGAGGGTGGTGGTGTAAGGTAGGTGTGGTGTAGGCAAAGTGCAGGCAGTGGTTGTAACGATCCTGTCCAAAGACGGGTACTCCTCAGGATACGTGCGGCGCTATAGGGGTTCCACCCTTTGACATCCCCAACTCCTACAATTATTGCACAGAGTTTTAGGGCGATCAAGTGAGGGAAGGGAAAGGTAGGGAACAGCAAGGAGTAGAATCTGTAAATACAAAGAACAGTATGATGAGAAAGATATATGCATGCAACACTACACTCAATGTGTCTCACTAGTTCATCCAGTACCTGACATATTCCACCACTCGTCTTCTCCCTAAACTCCTGCACCGCCCATTACGGTATTCATTCATACACAGGGCTTTACAGAGCAGGGAGTTTCTGACACAGGATTACCGGTAGGATGAAGAAGGTGAGGCTACCAGTATACTGTCAAGAGTCTCGATGTCCAAATTACCCTAAGGGTAATCACTCGTTAAGTCACGAGTAGTTTCCCAATTCCTTTCCCACATTAGTTCAGAAAAGAAATAAGTCAGGCTCCTACGTCGGAGCTATCTCTAGATAACCCTAAAATAAACAAGTCTTGTAATCCTGATGTATTACATGCGAGGGTGGCGTAGCCGGTCCCTTTGTGGTGTATAGAAAGAACAAACAAATCATAGAGGGAGTCACCAACTGAGGGAAAGGCAGAATCCAATGTCTTTCCTTCTTTAATGTCGTCCGCTGTTTTACCACTCTTACCTCAGAGCGCGGTGGGGGTCATAGCAGCGACAAGTTTTCTCCCATACAAGCAACCCCATACAAGCAACCCCGTGATAAGAACGGAAGACCTTCCTCAGTCCTCTGTCTCCGGTGCGGTGATGACGCTCCTAGCTCCCGCTACGTCTCTTCTCCCGCCTTCCAATACGCAGGCAGAAAACGCTCACTGAGGTCGCAGCTCCTAGCTGCCAAAATACAGAAAAGAAACACGGTCCATGAGCAGGGACGCAACCGCGTCTCTGCCTCTCTTCGAAATCCGGGTCTGAACGCAACAGGCTCGCATCCAGTATAACGCACGCCTTCCAGGCGTTTTGCGTCCTAATTTAAGGACGTAGCTCCTCCTCCTCCCCATTTCTCATAGCAGGGCTTTCTGGGACATGTAGTCCAAGGCAGGCGCAACGTTTGCCGTTCCTGACAGTAGGTCCCCCTGCCGGGCGCCTCCTAGACCCAGGTTTATCGGGATGTTTGCGGTAGAAAGAGACGACAGCAGCCGGGGCATGTACATTGGTGCAAGGTTCAAATGAATCGTCTTCTGAGGTGTAGCCCTTCTATGACACCAAAAACCACAATTTCCCTCTCCTGTATTTGGAATCCAAAATGCTTTTTACCTCATATTCCAGCCCACCGTTCTTGGCTATGGGAGGAGGGGCTCTTCGTCTTGCCCCTACTGCAGGCTTAAGAAGGCTGCAGTGGAAGACCGGATGAATCCGGAGGTAGCCTGGCAATCTCAACCGATATGCCACTGGATTGATCCTTTTTACCACCGGGTAAGGGCCTATGTACTTAGGGTGAAACACGCTGCGCAATCTAAACCGGATGTTTTTCGTGGACAACCACACCATGTCCCCTACCTCGTATTGAGGACCATCGGTCCGGTGGCGATCTTCCCATCCTTTATAAGTCAATTTCGCTTGCAACAGCTGTTTCCTCACTTTCTTATGTACCTCCTGCAAAGTCTTGATATGATCACGAACAGAGGGCTGGTTAGCTACTTCTTCGGGCAAGTCGATGGGCAAGATGCGGGCACAGAAGCCATAATTGGCTGCGAACGGAGAGACACCCGTAGAGCTATGAGAAGCATTGTTGTAAGCCAACTCAGCCATCCATAACATGGAAACCCATGATTCCTGTGCTTCATTGGCGTAACACCTCAGGTATTTTTTCAAAGTCTGGTTGAGCCTCTCCGTCTGCCCATCCGTCTGCGGATGGAAGCTCGTATACACCGCAGACTCCACTTGCAAGGCTTGACACCACATCCTCCAGAAACTCGTTATGAACTGCGGGCCCCTATCCGACACGATGACCTTTGGGGTTCCGTGTAGCTTAACGATGTTCTGGGGCACCAGTTGTGCGGTTTGTCCGGCTGTGGGCAGGTTTTTGCAGGGAACGAAATGACCCATTTTGGTAAGGCTGTCCACCACCACCAGAAGTGCGGAATACCCCTGATCCATGGGTAGACCGGTGATAAAGTCCAAGCTGATATGCTGCCCCGGCAAGTGAGGAGTGGGCATGGGAATCAGTTTCCCTTTCTTTTTTGTTGTAGCCCCTTTTCCTCGAGCACAACTCTCGCATCTTGAGACCCATTCCTTGATATCTTGTACCAAAGAATCCCACCAGAAATATCTTCGTATCAACAGGATGGTTTTATGAACGCCAGGGTGTCCAGCCAACGGTGATTCGTGACACCAAGCATAGGCCTTCTTCCTTAACGGGCCTGTAGGTAGATACAGCTTACTGTCCTGAAAAGGCAACCCATGCTTAATGGCTCGGGTGGATATAGCTTCGGCCCATTCCTCCCACTCTTGGGTCGTCTTGTAGCGCAGTACTTCATCCAGGTACTGTTCGGCCTTGAGAACGCACATCACCTTAGAGGGATCCATGATGGCGGCGGGAGGGACGATGGCCTGGTCGCCGTTGGAAATCATACGAGACAAGGAATCTGCTTTGCGGTTCTCCGTTCCCGGCCGGAACGTGATGATGAAGTCATACTCCTCAAAGAAGAGCATCCACCTCATCTGTCTTTGAGTCAGATGTCTAGCCGTCTTGATGTATTGGAGGTTCCGATGGTCAGAGTATACAGTGATGGGATACCGGGCTCCCCACAAATACGGACGCCATTCCTGGAAGGCCCTTTTTATGGATAACAATTCCTTCTCCGCTATGTTGTAATTTCTTTCTGCCGGGTTAAGCTTCCTGGATAGATAAGCTACCGGATGTAGCTGTCCGGTATGTTTGTCTCTTTGGGAGAGGATAGCCCCTATTGCCTCATCGGAAGCATCGGCTTCTACGATAAAAGGAGCATCCAAGTGGGGATGCCTGAGAACCGGCGCAGAGGTAAAAGCGTGTTTCAGGTATTTGAAGGCTTCTGCGGCTTCCTGTGTCCATTCGAAGGGTGCTCCTTTTCTGAGGAGCCTGGTGATTGGAATAGCCTTTTGTGAGAAGTCCTGAATAAACCTGCGGTAATAGTTGGCAAACCCTAGGAAGCTTTGCACACCTTTGACATTAGTTGGCACCGGCCATTCCTGTACAGCCTGTACCTTCCTCTCAGCCATACCCAAACCCTCAGGACGGAGCATAACCCCCAAAAACTCTACCTCATGCACCCCAAACTCACACTTGCTTAACTTGCAGTATAATTGATGCTTCCTCAGGGCCTCCAGAACCTGTATGACATGTCCCTGGTGTTCTTTCTCAGACTTCGAGTAAATCAGTATGTCGTCTATGTAGACGACTACTGTATGATCCACGTACTCTTTTAGTACGTCATTCAGGAAGTACTGAAACGCCGCAGGGCGTTACACAATCCGAACGGCATCACTGTGTACTCGAACAGACCATAGCGGGTTTTGAAGGCTGTCTTCCACTCGTCCCCTTCTCTAATGCGCACCAGATGGTACGCCCCTCTTAGATCTAGCCTGGTATAGACCTTTGCCTCCCGCACCTGGTCCAACAAGACGGGTATAAGGGGTAGTGGGTAACGATTACGAATGGTGTTTTTATTTAGCATGCGATAGTCGCAGCAGGCTCTCAACTCACCACTTGCTTTAGCTATGAAGAACAGAGGGAAGCTGCCGGGGAACGAGAGGTCCTGATGAATCCTATCTTCAGATACTGATCCAAATAGTTCCTTAGGTGTTGGGTCTCAGGCTCTGACAGGGCATACACTCTGCAAGCGGGTATGGTGGCTCCCTCTACTAAGTCTATCTGGCAGTCATAACGCCTATGGGGCGGGAGGTTCTCCGCCTGGGTCTTGCTGAATACATCCGCATACGAAGTATATTCGCTCGGCAGGACCATCTCCTTCTCGGCGGCCGTGGCCACCAAAAACGGGTGCGCCAAAGTCATCGCACCGGAGGTAGGCTCGAGGGTTATGTGATCCCTACACTCTTCTGACAAGAATTGCACGGTCTTGTCTCTGCAGTTTATGGTGGGGTTATGGTGAAAGAACCATGGCATACCGAGTATCACCTCATACTGAGGGGCATCGATGATATTCAAGGCCAGGTCCTCCCTGTGCTGTCCCCCTCCTACTCCTACCGATAGCTGTACTGTCTCTGTTTGCTCCGTGATGAGTCCTGATTTTAGGGGTTTGCCATCCACGGCCAATACCTCCTCCGGGATTTCCAAGGGCAGCCTATGTATGTCTAGGTGTTGAACCAGACCGTTATCTATGAAGTTCCCGTAGCCCCTGAGTCTAACATAGCCTTTACCTGAAAGAGGTGTTGTTTATACTCTAGACCCATCAGGACCACTATATGGGATTCTGTAGTCTTCACCCGCGTGGTGGCCAAAGAAGGTATCCTCCATTCCTTATCCACCACCGGTCCTGAAGAAACAGCAGAAACACCGCCAAGGTCGGTGCCCGATGTTGATGCTACCGCCTTCTTGTTCCTATACGTACCCCCTGCTGTTTTGGGCCTAGCGGGGCACTCCCGAATGTAGTGCCCTTTCTTTCCACAGTACATACATAACCCCTGTGTACGTCTGCTTGCCCTCTCACTCCTGGAGAGTGGTGCCCGTAGGGCTCCGACTTCCATAGGTTCTGAGGAGGCGTCACTCCCTGGCGGGTCTCTCCTGAAGCTCCTATCCAGCGGGGACACTGGCTTTTCCCCCTTTCTATCAGCGATACGTCCATCCAGTCTTAACGCAAGACTGATGAGATCTGTAAAAGATCGAGGCTGTGGATCTATCCTGGCTATGACGTCTTTCAGTTCGTCACAGAGACCCTGGTAGAAAAGGGACATCCTTTTTTCCTCTGGCCATCCTGCTTCCGCCACCAGTCTGTTAAAAGTGGTCAGGGAGGACACCAGATCGCGTCTCCCTTGTCTTAGCTCCAGGAGTTCTTTATCGGCGCTGAAGGTAGTGGTTCTTCTGTCGAAGACCCCCTCCAAAGCCGCTCGGAAAGCATCCCAGTCTGACAGGACAGGGTCGTTACTCCGGACCAGGGGAACCGCCCAATTAGCGACATCCCCTATCAGGTACGATATAGCAAAAGCTACCCTAGAGTGATGGTTGGGAAACGATGAGGGCTTGCACGAGAAATGCATCATGATCTGGGTTAAGAACACCTGTATTTTAAGGAGGTCACTGGCATAGCGTTCAGGACTGGCTAATGGTATGGGGGGAACGGTAACGTGTATTTGGGAAGTCCCTGGAGCTATCTCGAATGGGTTTCTAGTGAGCTTTTCCACCCTTTCTCGCAGGGCTGCAGTCTCTGCTCTGGAGGCTGCCAACTCCTGCCGAACCAATGCCAGGGCCCCCAGAACCTCCTCCATTATCAACCCGTATACGGCGCACGAATCGGGAGGAGCAGGTATCGTGGGTGCGTTATTCTGTAACGATCCTGTCCAAAGACGGGTACTCCTCAGGATACGTGCGGCGCTATAGGGGTTCCACCCTTTGACATCCCCAACTCCTACAATTATTGCACAGAGTTTTAGGGCGATCAAGTGAGGGAAGGGAAAGGTAGGGAACAGCAAGGAGTAGAATCTATAAATACAAAGAACAGTATGATGAGAAAGATATATGCATGCAACACTACACTCAATGTGTCTCACTAGTTCATCCAGTACCTGACATATTCCACCACTCGTTGTCTTCTCCCTAAACTCCTGCACCGCCCATTACGGTATTCATTCATACACAGGGCTTTACAGAGCAGGGAGTTTCTGACACAGGATTACCGGTAGGATGAAGAAGGTGAGGCTACCAGTATACTGTCAACAGTCTCGATGTCCAAATTACCCTAAGGGGTAATCACTCGTTAAGTCACGAGTAGTTTCCCAATTCCTTTCCCACATTAGTTCAGAAAAGAAATAAGTCAGGCTCCTACGTCGGAGCTATCTCTAGATAACTCTAAAATAAACAAGTCTTGTAATCCTGATGTATTACATGCGAGGGTGGCGTAGCCGGTCCCTTTGTGGTGTATAGAAAGAACAAATAAATCATAGAGGGAGTCACCAACTGAGGGAAAGGCAGAATCCAATGTCTTTCCTTCTTTAATGTCGTCCGCTGTTTTACCACTCTTACCTCAGAGCGCGGTGGGGGTCATAGCAGCGACAAGTTTTCTCCCATACAAGCAACCCCGTGATAAGAACGGAAGACCTTCCTCAGTCCTCTGTCTCCGGTGCGGTGATGTCGCTCCTAGCTCCCGCTACGTCTCTTCTCCCGCCTTCCAATACGCGGGCAGAAAACGCTCACTGAGGTCGCAGCTCCTAGCTGCCAAAATACAGAAAAGAAACACGGTCAATGAGCAGGGACGCAACCGCGTCTCTGCCTCTCTTCGAAATCCGGGTCTGAACGCAACAGGCTCGCATCCAGTATAACGAACGCCTTCCAGGCGTTTTGCGTCCTAATTTAAGGACGTAGCTCCTCCTCCTCCCCATTTCTCATAGCAGGGCTTTCTGGGACATGTAGTCCAAGGCAGGCGCAACGTTTGCCGTTCCTGACAGTGGTAGTCGGTCCAGAGGAGTTCAGTGGTGTGGCTGTAGGTGATGTTTCTGTTGGCAGAGAAGATAGAGCTGAGCGTGTGTCATGTTGTGCAGGTAGGAGAAGTGACTAGCTGCATGAGTCCCATGTTGGTGAGGTTCTCCAGAAGGGGTGCAGTGTTCTAGTCACTGGGGTTGACCAGGTGAAAGTTGAGGTCACCGAGTAGGATGTAATCTGTGAATGCGAGAGCCTGGGGTGCAATGAGGTTGACGATGATGTCAATAAAGGGTGGGCAGGGGCCGGGAGGCCTGTAGATGAGAATGTTGCGGAGGGTGGTTTTGGGGTTGGTCTGGATCTGGAAGTGGAGTTGTTCCATGGTTGTCGTTGGGTAGTATGAGTGAGTGGTTAGGCGGAGGGTGTTCTTGTGGATGATGGTGGTGCATCCTCCTGGTCGGTCGGCGTGTTCCTCGCAGGTGATTGTGTAGCCATCGGGAATGGCGATGCCCGGGCCAGAGCTTGGGTTAGTCCAGGTTTCCGTGAGGAAGGGGATGTCGGGAGAGGCGGCATCGAGCAGGTCCCAGATTTCTGTGGCATGTTTGTGGAGGGAGCGCGTGTTGAGGAGCATGCAGCTGAGACGGTCGGGTGCCCTGTTGGTTGGCTGGGCAGCGAGAGGAGCTCGCGTGAGGAGGTGGTCGAGGGTGTAGCCGCAGTTTCGGCAGGAGAAGGGTCCTTGGGTGTCCTTGGGTGGCAGGCAACATGACTTCCTGTGTTGAGGTTCAAAAAGTGTGCTGGCTTCGTATCGGGGGGAGGTCCGAGAACCAGGGTCCGTGGCACTGGGCGTGGTCCAGGTGCAGCCAGCGGAGATGGGCTTGCCTTTAGCATGCCAGCGACATGCCCACTGCGCGCGCCCGATGCGCGGACGCACAGTGGCTGCCATTAAGTAGTGTGCAGGGGGGCTGGTCAACTGGAAGGCGGGAAACGCGGGTAGCAGGAAAGAGTAGCTGGAGGGGGTGGGCCACAGGGGATCGCAGTGGCAAGGGGTACGAAGCAAAAGAAAAGGTGCAAAAAGGAACAGAAAAAAGACAAAAAGCTGAAAAAAGGCAGGAGCAGAAAAAAGGCAAAAAGAGGCTGAAAAAGCAGAAAAAAGAGAGACAGAAGGGCAGCTCAGCAGCAGAGCAGTGATGCTGTACCACCAGACCACCAGGCATGAGGTGCAGGGAAGGGAGCAGTCCACGAGTAAGGTCAGTGGACTGCACCTTCACCGCGCAGCGGCCGCCATTAAGTAGTGTGTATGGGGGGGCTGGACAGCTGGGAGGTGGGAAACGCGGGGAGTGGAAAAGAGTCACTGGAAGGGAGCAGGGGCGCGGGGGATGCAGCAACAAGGTAGCAAAGCAAAAGAAAAGATGCAAAAAGGGACAGATAAAAGGCAAAAAGCTGAAAAAAGGCAGAAGCAGAAAAAAGGCAAAAAGAGGCAGAAAAAGCAAAAAAAATAAACTGACGGGCAGCCCAACAGCAGAACAGTGACGCTCTACCACTAGACCACCAGGGATGAGGTGCAGGCGGTAGTCTGCAAGTTGAGGAGGGCCTCGAACTCCTGACCAGAGGGTCAGCAGCAGCAAAGGGGGCAGCAGGTACCAGGCCGAGCAGTGCAGGGAAGGGAGCAGTCCACTAGTAATGTCAGTGGACTGAACCTTCACCGTGCAGCGGCCGACATTAAGTAATGTGTGTGGGGGAGCTGGAAAGCGGGAAACGCGGGGAGTGGAAAAGAGTCACTGGAGGGGGCAGGGGTGCGGGGGATCGCAGCAACAAGGGCGGCAAAGCAAAAGAGAAGATGCAAAAAGAGACAGATAAAAGGCAAAAAGCAGAAAAAAGGCAAAAAGAGACAGAAAAAGCTGAAAAAATAGACATAAGGGCAGCCCAACAGCAGAGCAGTGACGCTCTTTCACTAGACCACCAGGGATGAGGTGCAGGCGGGAGCCTGTGGTTGGAGGAGGGCCTCAAACTCCTGACCAGAAGGTCAGCAGCAGCAACGGGGGCAGCAGCTACCAGGCGTAACTGTGCAGGGAAGGGAGCAGTTCACTAGTAAGGTCAGCTGACTAATTGCTGAGAGGACCTTGTCTGATATTCTCTAATATATGTGGTAGGGCGCTAGAACCAGTTAATTAATTCCTGATAAGTGAGTGGGAATTCTAAATCCTCATATGCTCTGTATTGATTTGGTTCTGCTACTTTAGTGTATGTTTGAAAATTCCCTGATTTGGCATTTACTGCTGAGAATGTGACCCATGAATAGAATACCTATGTTTTGTATGATTCTTGGGCCTCTACCATAAAGTTAACATCCCCTCCCATTTGCCGGAGCCCATGTTGTAATAACATTTGTGTTAGTGCATGTCTGCAGTCAAGTGGTAGAACCACCTGTCCTGGATTAGCCATGGAAGTATTTGGAATATGTGGAATTCAGAGTGGGTACCTTTACAGGGTGATCCTTTTAAAGGTTTAAGCTTGAATAATCTACAGCCAGAAATAGGGGTTCCCTACTTATCTGAGGAGGATTTTCCCTACCACTACAGGTGTCTCTGGTTAGTTGGTGAGAAGGGTCTTTGGGCATACAAAAGAAAAGCTACTCTGGAGGCCCATTAAATAAGTACCCAAGCTATAACTTTGGTGGCGCTGTCGTACGGTTCATAATTTCTCAGTAAAACTGTGCGTTTGTTGGACAATAAACATCAAAACTGTGTGAGACTGAGTCCACCCACACCGTCAGGATATGTTGGCGTTAGTCCTGGCTAGTCACATTTCACCATCAGTACCCCTAACCTAGCAAGGTAACAGATGCTTTGTGCAAACTCAGGACATGACAACCCTGTCTCCCCAAGGAAATCATGGAAACAGATCTAAAGCGCTTTTGTTTGGTATCTCATGCATGTCCAGAGGGAGACACAAGAAATACTCGAGTTGGCATTCCAAATATTTATTGAAGCAATAACATTCTTATGTAAAATGCGTGCGCTGCAATTATCAATAGAAGGAAAAAAAACAAAGTAATCAGCATCACAAGAATGGTAATGCTGATGCCCATTGTGCTGTTACATAGAATATATGCTTGCATATAAGTATAGTTATAGTGGTGCTCCTACCTAGCGTTCCCTATCCTAGTATGTCTAGGGTGGGTGAATCTGCCAGAATCCCTGCAGGTGATCTGACTACCGAGTTACCTGTGGGTTTGTTTTATCTGGGATCCCGTCTTGGTGTAGAGCTGAGCACCATCCTTCTCAGGAGGTAAACAGGATTCAGTTGGGCTGGAATTCCGGCATTGGGCGACCTCGACATTATCAGCGAAATGCTCCTCTAACTATACAAAGGAGTGATGTCATTTATATAATAATAAAGTTCACCATGTTGCCATGCTGAAGTCCCAGTCAGGCTTTTTTTATTGATTCTATCCTGACAAAGATATTGCCAGCGAACAATAACAAGCAATAACATTTTGTGCAGTGAACTTTAGCTTTCGTGCAGAATGTATGAGGCTCTGATAATATGCCTACGAAAATGAGTGAATGTAAGCAAAGTTATTTCATGGAGTATTATCCGATTCAGGCACAAAAGCAAATGTGTGTCAAATGTCAACGTTCAAGGAAAGATGTCAACTTTAAACATGAGCTTGTAAAATGATATTCTTGAACGGTCCTAATGTGACCACATGACAGTTCACCATTAGTGGAGAAAAGCTTGCAATAGGTGGGGTTTTTTCACACCAAGGGGCATATTCTCAAGGACTCATCGCCGAGTTAGTGGCACTTTATCGCAGCCAAAGTGGCGATGAATTCATCACACCATTCACAAGCAGGTGCAAACAGCCGTTATCACCAGCTACCCGCGATAGCAGCCGCAAAAAACATCGCCACGGATGACATCGGCAACTAAGGCTAATGATATGCAGAGTAGGCGTTCCCGTGCAAAAACCCGCGAAAACACCACTCCGCAACATTCTCAACGACCAGCCAGATCGGCGATAAGATTCAAAAACATGCGATAAGGCCCGTTAGCAGCAGGGATTTAACACCTGCTCCTACCTGGTGTTAAGTCTGACGACAACCCGCACCATGAAAGGGAGCCCAGCCCAGAGCCACACCTGAAAAACAACAGATGCCATGGAGCTACTGATCATGCAGCTCGGAGCCCCAAGAGGGCCACAACACCCACCGCCACCACACCCAGCCCCCCCCCCCCCAGGGGCCCTACCCCGGTCAGCCCCACCCCCCGGACAAAGATATTTCACCTCTACCTCACAAATTCATGAACACAACAATTCGCCTGATGTCACACAAGTACAACAATTAACATTGATGTGTGGTCAGTAAAAGGAAAAACATTCATACATCTTGGAATTTCAAAAATAATCATTTTATTCAAATTTAACTCAACACTAATAATTGGAAGAGTCATGGCGGGTCTTCTCTGGACAATCTGTAAGTCACAGCCTGCAAGACAAAATTGAAGATAAGAAGGTGCGTCATGCGCTCAACAAAGGACAGAGAGAGAGAGAGAAAGAGAGAGAGAAAGAAATGGAGAGAGAGAGTGAAAGAGAGGGAGAGAGAGAAAGAGAGAGAAAGGGGGAGAGAGGGAGAAGGAGAGAGAGAGAGCAACAGAGGGAGAGAGAGACAGTGAAAGAAAGAGGGAGAGAGAGAGAGAAAGATAGAGAAAGAGAGGGAGAGAGAGAGACAGTGAAAGAAAGAGGGAGAGAGAGAGAGAAAGATAGAGAAAGAGAGGGAGAGAGAGACAGTGAAAGAAAGAGAGAGAGAAAGATAGAGAAAGAGAGGGAGAGAGAGAGACAGTGAAAGAGAGGGAGAGTGAGAGAGAGAGAAAGATAGAGAAAGAGAGGGAGAGAGAGAGACAGTGAAAGAAAGAGAGGGAGAGTGAGAGAGAGAGAAATGTAAAGAAAGAGAGGGAGAGAGAGAGACAGTGAAAGGAAGAGAGGGACGGGGAGAGACAGTGCCGACACTGCGCACCCAGGCCTCACAGCTCACCTGCTGCCACTGGTGTGTCTCCAACCACGTGCCGGTATACACTGCAGTCCACCAGGTCCCTCATCTGAAACAGAGTCCACAGCTAATGATGGCAGAGTACATATCATTGCACACGGCAACATCGCTTGGCCGCCCCTGCGCACACAGGCTGCTGCACACCAGCCCCTCCCGCCGTCCAGCGGGGATTGCCCGCACCTGCGCTCCCAGGCCTCACTGCTCACCTTCCGCCACCGGCGTGTCTCCAAGAGGGCCCACCACATGCCGGTGCAAACTCCAAGCCCGGGGCCCACGACCTTGGCAGCCTCCACATCATGCAGCCACGCACTGCGGTCCACCAGGTCGCACACCTGATTCTGGGTCTTGATTTTGCAATGGCAGAGATCATATCAGTGCACACGGCATCATCGCAGGCTGCACACCCGCCCAGCTCTATAGGTGCTACTAACTCTGTGAACCGCGAGGCAACGCCACGTGGCGGTAGGCCCGCGCTGTCCGCTGGCTCAGGCCTACACTGTGGTCCACCAGGTCGCACACTTGATTCTGGGTCTTGATATTGCAATGGCAGAGACCATATCAGTGCACACTGCATCATCACAGGCTGCACACCCGCTCAGCACTTTAGGTGCCCCTACCTCAGTGCACAGAAAGTCACCGTCCCGTGGCTTTAGGCCCGTGCCGGCCGCAGTGTAACCGGTGCCACCGACTCCGTGCAACGCAAGTCATGGACCCTATATGATTGAGTCTCGTCATATGCCAGGCGGACGCAGCCATGTCACCTCCGGCAGTGGGGAGGAACTGGGACACGTAGCGTCGTCGTCCCCCCTTTATACGTAAGCCGAGTGGGCTGGCTCGGCGTACGCCAGGCCAGCGTAGGGGTGTGAACAATTATCCCTGGCCTCTGGGCGTGGTTCATATCTGGGCTGCACAGGAAACCAACTGATGCGTGTGTCTCTGTTGCTGTGTCTGCGCCACACGGCCCGCAATCGACAATGTTGCAATGTTGCATGCAGCCTGAGGGCGTCCGCGCACGAAGGGATTGTACAAGGAGCGCAAGGCCGCTCGGGGTCTTGGCTCATACATGCCAACTGTTGTGTGTTCCTCGCTTTTGGTGCACCATAAGCCCAAGGCCTAGCCTCAATTGCAGCGCGAAAGCCACATCACATTCCCAGGATACAAGCAGTAGTCAGACTAACATTAGGGATGAAAGCCCTTTGTCTCAATACAGAAGGCGGAAGGACATCTGCACCTCCGACCTTGGAATTGCATGCGGCAGGCACCCCCTGAGAGAGATACCATGGCAAATGATGACGACTCCCACACTACACACAGCACTAATGAAAGATCAACGTATCCACACCCCACACACAGAAGTCCTTGCTCGAGGTACTCCTGCATGGAATGGCCTTGACACTTACGTACAGGACAACCCATACGTCCAAACTTTGCACACTCATACGACTCATTGCTCCGAGCTGTGGCATATCATCCACATAACAGCCACAGGTCAGAAGAGTGCCGGTTCTACGAGAGCGAACAACGCAATGTCAGAACATCCCGGGCACATGCACAACCTCTGTCACGTGGAACTGTACCGTGACCGAATGCTGCATTTGTTGGGGGCACTGCCACTGGCAGTGTTGCGCATCAGTTACCGTCTGAGCTTCCGTCTTGCGTACGTCACCTGCGTCCAGCCCTGGTTCCACTGTCGATCATGCATATTCGAGTGGCCCATGGATGTCTGCCTATCCAACACAACGGTAGCTGAACTGGATTTTAACATGTGTGTGCGCCCCCTGTTGTACCACGACCAGGAGTGTAACAGTGATACCCGTTCATGGGATGCCTTGGTATTTGGCGTATGTGCTGGCAGTTGGGCATGTGAGATTGCACAATTCCTCGTGTGCAGTGACCACATCGAAGCGCTCCCCTATTGGGCTGTGTTGCGGATTGGTGAAACGGCGTGGACGGAGCACATCTGTCCGGACCAGCTAATGGATTGGCTCGCCCCCGTGTTCGTTGAAGTCGACAACGACGTACTCTTGGAACTGATTGCCCATGAAGCTGCGCTCGCTTTCATGGACGAGTAACTACGTTCCTGCAGCCGCAAAAGATTGTAACCCATAGCACAGGTCCCAACACCCTTTTGCATCTTGGAGAAATGGACACATATCCCACCATAACAGTGGACATGGCTGCATTCGCCTGGACTCAGAATGCATGTGCGTGCAACACTGCGGGTTGACACACACCTGTGCAAGGTGAGTGGACAGCGGCGCCTGGCAACGTTCCTCAACCTGACACACCGCTGGAAGGAGAGTACACACATGGCAATGTAGCACTACATGTGACCTTGTTGGACTCCTTCACCTGCTCACGGTCAGCAGTGCAGACAGTCAGCGTCCGGTGGTACAGGACTATGCAGATCCCATGGGCTGTCAGTGGTGTCCCCTGACACGGTACAATGAGCATTCGCCAAACACCACATCACTCGTCCAGCAAGGCAAGGTGGGCTGAGACCGTTGGCATCCGTAATGATTGGTGTTCATTTGTGCCTCCCCATGTCTTGCACCCCTACATGTTCCTTTGCTGCCTGTTAGTGTATGATGCATTGGTCTGCATGTTGTGGCCCTTGTCTTTCCCGTACTGACACGCACATGCTAATAAAGTGTACGCAACCTCACAGGTGTTCAACTGTGATGAGTGTTGATTAGCATGCCAAGTCGTGTGCCTCAATGAGCATTGTCTGTACACAGGGAGGGACTGACTGACGCATTTCACTTAGGGGTGAGTCCCTATTGCCAGCTCCACCTCTGTGAGCCAGACATTGTGGTTGGGAGAGTTGCTGGTAGACCTGTGCGCTTACGTGTCTTCAGCAATGTGAGTATGGTGTCCAACTTCTTGCCATGTGGATCAATGTGTTCCATCAAACCAGGCTGTGTCCACACAGTTGAGTGTGTGTAGGTATGCGAAGAGATGTTCTGTTGTCACATGTGATGTGGGACACTACTTTAGGCCTCCTACCGACTTTGACATTTTTGAAAACACAGCCCTATTTAATAGATGGACGTGGGGCTACGTTGGGGGGGTTGTGAGATTGTTGTTAATGATCAATGAGGCCACAGCTAGTTCAACCCTTCACAGTCATCTAATTGGCCAGGTGTGTCACGGTAAAACATGCGCATTGATGTCATTCCCCAGGGTGTACCTTTTTGTGCAATCAATGTCCCTACAGTCATCCATACTGTTATACTTGATTGAACATAGACATGACACATCTGTGTGATTAGGAATGTTTTATTCGCATTCTGTGGAGTGTCGGAGCTGGAGCAGTACATGGCCATGCACACCCCACATTACATGGTTGCCCAGTGGAGGGCCAAACAGAGTCCTTTAGGGAATGACAAGTTCATCGGTAGAGGAAGGGTTGAGTCCGCAGCCTGTTTGCTGTGTCATTGGTAACCAGAGCAGATATGGCAGTCCATGTGGGGGTCCAGGTGAATGTCGCAGAGTGTTTCGGGGGACAGTGGAAGGTGTTGTACCAGGGCATGATGCAGAGGGCTGTACCAAGCAGAAACAGGCCATATGGCGGGGGATGAATGCTACAACCTCCTTTCTGACACAGAGTCATTACCATCCACATCTTCGTCCTCTGATATGTCTTCTGTGTCAGGTGTGCCAGGTGTGTGTGGTGGTGTTATGGCTGCATCACTGTATGCCACTGACACATCAGGGGGCGGAGGTGGTATGGTTGCATCACTGTGTGCCACTGACACATCAGGGGGCGGAGATGTGTGTGTCGAAGTTCCTGCAGCAGTCATCTGGGACAGGCTCTGTGGCAGCAATGGCAAGATGAGGATCTGCAGGGCATGGAAGATCCCAGCTACATCTCGCTGGTGTTCAGCCGTGGCAGCCATCCTTCCTGCCTGCATCCGCTCCATGTTCTCCATTGTCCTTCGCATCTGTGCCAACTCTGTGCTGTCGTCGCTGGAGCCTGTCTGACTAGACAGTTCTTGTATCCGAGTAATGGCTCCTGCGAGGTCAGCCAAGGATTGTTGTAGGGCATGGAGCGGACTGTGGGTGTCCGTTAGGGACTGTAAGTGGTCCCTGATGGGACTAAGACACCCACGTAGGGCATCTAGTTTGGCTGCCATGAGGTCGAAACCCAGCTGCACCTGTTCAGCCAGCCCCCTCTGGCAGTCTGACACACGGCGTTGGAATGCCATGTATTCTTCGGTGAGGTGCTGGGAGCCAGCCGTGGTGGTGGGTGCTTCCTGCTGTGTGATCTGTACAGCGGGGGGGGGGTTCACCTCGATGCAGCTGGGCTGCCCTGCTCCTGGAGGTGGGGTGCGGAGGCTGTCCATGAGCCGTTGGAGGGTGTCGGAGCAGATGGCCAGGGGGTCCTCCTCATCATCACTGAAGAGATGTCTGGTCTGCTCTGCAGGAGGTGTTGATTGTCCCTCTGCAATGTGAAGGGGAGATGCAGGTTAACAGTGTGTTCCATGTATGTTGACGCATTGTACATGTTTACATTCAGACTGCATGACAATGTACATTGTGGCTGTTTTGGAGTTGGAGGAGCTGGGTGTTTGATGGGAAACAGTGGACATTTCGACTACATGACGGATGTGAGGTTGTACTCGTACATTATCATCTGACAGTTTCCTGCTATGCCTGATGTGATTGGCCAGTTTCTACGCACATGCGGCACCAGTTGTGTCCTCTGTTCTGTGGTGTAAGTGTGGCACTTTGTACCACATTGTTGTCAATGTTGATGTGCTGTGATTGCTATCTGTGTGTGCTGCATTGTGGGAGAGTCGCCCCTGCAGCTCTGATTTAGCGGACCCTTATCCCTTTGAGGCGGTGTGCCTTTGAATTGTGTGCTTTTACGGTGCTGAGATGTTGGCGACTTGGGTCATTTGTGCTCTTGGATGGATTATGAACACTTGTGCATTGTTTGTCTGCAGATGTGTTGTTGACGTCAGGGGTTGTATGTGCACGTGGATGTGTCAGAGTGTGACCTGCTCCTTTGAGGATGTTATCCACACTGGGCCACCTCAGTGTCGTGTCGTGCACCATGTCATGTATTTTGACTGCAGCCATGCTATTGGTCATGCAGTGTCACTTGCATTGTCAGTGTGGCTCACAGAGCCGCTGCTTTGCTGTGTTCAGCACATGTGCATGGGTAGGTTGTGAGATTGGTGATGGGGGGCATTTGTGCACATGGTGGACGGGGGCCTACTTGGTGTTTCTATGTGTGCTGCACTGTGCCAAGGCCATCAGGGACATGTTCCACAGTCATTGTGGGTGTGCAGTGTGCTACACATAATTGTGCATGTGTGCCATTGTGCCCATCTCCCCCCGTCCCCCCAGTCCCTGGTCGTTACTCACCCTGTTGCTGTTGGGTTAGGTCATATCGAGCAGTGTCCGGACCCCCGACTCCTTGCACCGTCTCCGCACTGATGACTGTGGCCACCATTTCCTCCAGCACATCCAGCTCCTCCTGTGGCGCAGGACTCCCACCTCCAGGCGCCGTTGCTGCCTTCCGGTTGGCAGCGAGTTTCTGCTTGGTTTGGCTTTTCTCATCATGCCAGCGCCTCTTGACCTCCTCCATTGACCTCCTCAACACTCCGACTGCATTCACGTGGTTCACAATGGACTGCCATATTTCCGTTTGTGTTGCCGATGACACAGTGGAGGTGACGAACAGTTGTTGGTAGTGTTCTGTCACCTCCGTGACGACGATCCGGTTTTCCTGCGGACTTCCTTTTCCTCTTCTCCTTGCCCTTCCCCGGCCCAGGGGTTCCGGGCAGGTCGTCTGTGGGGCTTGTGGGGTACGCGTTGTCCTCTGCACTCGGTCTGGGTGCGTCCATGGTGCTACGCAGTTACATTTTTTTATCTTTTATTTTTTCTCTGCTTTTATAGTGCATTCTCACTCATGGTGCGTGGGAATCGCAGGCCTGTCGCTGGTTATCGCTGATTTTTGTATCGCCATTGGGGACATCGCCAATTTTTTTCGTGTTTCGCATTTTTGCGGCGTTGCGTACATTTTAACGCGGGCATTTGTCGCGTTATCGTGAGACTATCGCATGGTGCCGCCGGGTTGAGAATACTGCCTTAACACGGTGTTATTTTCCCGTGATAGACTGCGATGTGAGAAGTTGTGTTAAGCGAATTTGGCGATAGTTAACACACGTTCTTGAGAATATCCCCCCAAATCTTTTATCACAGGCAATAAATATCGTACCAGCACTTGGCTACTCCTATTAAAGCCCTTGGTATATATGGTGAGATTTTTAGCACCTTCCCCAGTGCTTAATATTCTGCTTGCCAGTCAGCATCTTTTTGATGAAGCTTCTGCAACTTCAAATGTAGACCTAAAGGACGCATAGTGGCATTTCCCCAGTAGTTCACTCAGTTCGGTGTTAGATTTGAGGTAGTTTCCCTGGTGAGAGGAATAGTTTCTGGTTCTCTTAGATCATCTCTGGTAGAGAAAGAGGCAGCAAAGCCTCTAATTCATAGCTACCTTTTGTGTGATTAATCCGCCCTGTATCAGGGCAACCTAGAGATTATATTTGACAAGTTTGAGCTGGAGTAACCTGTAGATCACATTTACCCTCACAAAAATCATCTAGAACCTCCAACATTTTTCTCCTTGCTCTTCTGTTATTATTTGCCCTTATTCCTCTACAGTCTGTCCCTCCCGTTATATTTGCTTCAACTTAAACCAAGATTCTAGTAGGGCTGTTTTCTCTTCTTCAGCCCTGTCTGTGCCTATGCTATTAATCTTATAATGTATTTCTCTATTGGGAGCTGCTGCCATCTCAGATCTGAGTACTTTGTTTTGTGATTTCTGATTTGGTTGGTTGAAAGGATATTTCTCATTCTTAGTTTGTGAATTCTAAGGATATATTAACGTGCCAAAACCACTGCTATTCAAATGAGCTCTATCTTGGATTAGGTCTTGTTGGGGATTGATCTGGACGGAGGATGAAGAACAAGCTGAGTTCCTCTGTTGCTTCTTAATATCCTAGAGCCAGTTTTGGGAATACCCATCACCGATGAGTCAATTGTATTGCAGATAGAATTGCTTTCTTCCTCAAAAATCTGAACTACAATTAAAGGCTTGCATGTCTTCGACACTTGAAGTGACAGTAATATTTGGTATTTCTCATCCTTTTTTTGTATTCCTTATATCACATTTGAACCCACTAACCCAAATTATGTCTTCTTCCATCTGGATTCCATCAGATGGCTGCACTAATTAAAGGCCACAAAACTGGATGTAGCTGTCCCATGCACTATGTTTGTCTGCCTCTCCTGAGGTGTAGCAAAATCTCTCATGGCTTGCTGTCCAGTCATTGCCCACACCACACATTGGATGTAATCAGCAATAGACCTAAACTGTAACTGCAGCTGTCTCTGGTTGACCTTTGTTTGCAGGAGTCACTAGTCCAGTTCAAATCAATCTATTCACTTAGGGCAAACTCCTGGGCTACAGCAAGGTCTGACATCTTTCTGCTTCTTGGGTCGATGCAATGGTAGACACAACACTACCAATATGGCTACTGCTGCTGTCATGGCCAAGGTTAGCAATCAATGCTACTTGATATGCAAGGTACAAATTACCTGGATTCCACCTGTACACTCCTCTGCTGCTCACGAAGATGTAGTTCAGGAGATCTGACTAGTGAGTTCACCCAGTTGCCATTTTGCACATGGCAGAAACCACATAGAAATTCTAAGATAAATGTCCTCAACATAGGCAACAGATGCCTTACTGAAATAGGAATAGAATATTCTCATTCAGAAAAAAAGAATTTAGCAGCAGTAATGTGAGTCTGCGAGTGTCTAAATCTTCTAGTTAGGGATGTCCAAAATTATGCCTTTGCAACATTTATCATGCCTACGGATGTGCAAAATATGTCATGCCAACATTACTGGTGAAGTTTTTTTATACAAAAAGAGCACATGATTTGCGAGGGGACTCAGAGTTCAGATTTCTGGGATGCCATGTAAGTCTCAATGGGGGCTCATTTGAAATTTTCTTGCAGTCAAGCCACCATAAGGTTGAATGGCTCTGCCCAGAATCCACCTTCTGTCCTAGATTACAAGAATGTGTAGTCACCTTCCCCAGTATAGTTATTGTTTGGGGAGACAGGAACTGCCACACCAACCAGATCCTTCTCCCAGTCAAAAGAGTGTAGCAAGGTTGACTTTAGGCTCCTTGGCACTACCTGACTCATCCACCAACAAGAGGCAACCTTCAACTGCAGACCAAGAGAGGTTGACTTGAAAGCTCTGACAGGTCACAGTAAGAGCTGCGGCATGCCTAGGACATGGACCCTGCACCAAGAGCTCCAGACACTGACCTTTGGTTTCCCAAAATACCCAAGATACACTTCTGCAAGCTCAGATAATCTTACCGTCCTTGGGATGGGATTGAAAGCTTCAACCAGATCTCTGATCAGAGTTCAGACAGGCCCAAGTTGCATTCCTGTGGTCTGTCCAGTGATGCCTCAAAGTGCCCACAATGGGGTTCCACAGACCCAAGGTGGCTCCCCTGCTCCACCAGGGTGGAAGGAAAGCTCTGACTGGCTCCCGAATCAGGGCTGTGTTAGCCCTGGATTGTGGGCTCCGGGCCTGGGCGCTAGGGAAAGACCATCACTGTCCCAAGCTGCTCATAGACTTTGGCAGGCCCAGGGAGACTTCTATTAAATAGGTGAGGTGAAAGTGTAGTATCATGCTCACACGAGTATTTTCCCTCTTGAGCATTGTATTGTGTCATGACTCGCGGAGGTTCGGTGCGACGCAGATCATGAGCGCTCCGACGCCTGACAGTTACAGTCGGTTGAGGAAACGGTTGTGAGCTGATGACGCTGGACTGTCTGTGGGATGATGTACTCCGTGTTTACACAATAAAACACCCTAAGTTAACTACTGTTTTGTTGTGGTTACTACATGAAAAGAGTGGTGACGATCTGGCCATCATCCCACGCAGAACTCACATGTGACGAATTCCTGGATCGCTTACCACAGGTTGCTATGCAGCAACAACGTATGGTCATCGAATGCCTGCTGGTATCCTGTATATCCGCAACCACTCAAAGAAATCTGGGGAACTGCTGGTGACACCTGCAAATTGCAAGCCGTAAGCGTGAAGGACTGCTGGAACATCGTTCTGTACGTTGAACGGGACTCTGCCTATTGGGGGTCTAACGGGGTAGACGACTCTGCCCATTGAGGTCACAGATTTATTTCCACCCCTTAAGGTCATACAGTTGGTGCTGAAGCCTTCGACCACTGAAGCCGGCTCTATTCAGTAATTGGTTTATTAAGATTTCCCCATGGATTTGTAAGTACATTTAAAATGTATTTGAACACAACAATTTTCTTTAACAGAAATTTGTCTACTACGCATAAAGCCTTTATACACTGTGATGTACTGGGAGTCTGTTCTAAGTAGTAACTGAGGCGGACACTCGTTCTACTTCAGTAATGCACGCACCAGCGAATTATCATCCACATACACATAACTTTTAGCCTACAGTATTCATATAAACACACGCTTATGGATGATTTCATGGAGTGAATGACCACCTTGGTTTCTTATCCAAGAAATATTGTGCAAAGTGTTTGTATGTTTTTGAATGACATCTGACAGCGCGGTGGTGCACACCAGAAAATTCAAGAGTTAAATTAGTTCGAGTTCACGCTATATAAAATCTGTGAAACATAACACTTGTTTATAAGATTATTATTTCTATAAATGCATAGAACACCCTTCACTATAGACTGTTCCTGGTAGCTTGGCATAGTGTTGAACGGGTAATTAAAGTCCATACAGGGACTGATGAACATCTGCTGATACTGTAGCCCCACAAATACGGTGTGTGTGTTCATATATAATAAAAAAACAATTTATTTAGGTTTCTCTTTTAAACAATTTTTTTCCTCCCGTTTTTAAATATATATTCTGTTTCATTAAAGGGAGGTTGCCAGAAAAATTTGATTCTTTTCTAAATGCTAATTATACACGGGCGATGCATTTTGGTCTCATAAGGTTTGCGGACATTGGAGACGTAATATACGCGACTTACGGCATCACGTTGGGCCGTCTTAAATGCTTTGATAGGAATGGGCTGGGTGATTGGTTTTGACTTCAGACGCTGACGGCATGGGGAAATGGTGAACGTCTCAGATGAGCGTGCCGGTGGTCGGGGGATATATCTATATTGGCCATGTCTAGTAACACGATAAGGGCATTATTTGGAATAAGGGTGGTCAATTATATAGAGGAGGGTAACAGGTTTCTGGCCGAAAATAGGCCTGATGTTAACACAGCATGGCTGCATTAAAATACATGATGGTCTGTTTTAACCGCACAAACTAGAACGAACTAGAACCAATCAGAAATGATGTAGGCTTGGTTGGAAGTTAGACGTGAAGTCTTTGAGAGATTTCATGTAACAAACAGATGAGACTCTTAGTTTTTTTAGGCATTGAAAGCTGTTACCGCCTAAGCAATTGACAAGGAGAAAGCTGTTTAGCTTCCACGTTTATAAACGCAGCTGGATTGAATTTTCGTTTTAAGCCGAATGAAGGTTCTTGGTTACTATACAGATAAACTATATGGAAGTATTTGTTGTTTTTTTCTATAGAGGAATGGTGGAATCTAATACTCCGAGTGAATTGACACCATTTTAGATTTTGGCTTTTAATGAAATCGGGCTGAACACACAACACTGATAAGAAGGGTACAGGAGGCCTTATTATACGCACTAGTGGTGACTCGCACACCTGAACTCGAACAATGTGGTGATGTGCACACCAGGAAGTTCAGGAGTGAAAGCTGGTCGGCCATTGTGATATCTGTGTAGTCTTTGTTGTACAGTGCAAGTCAATGCACTGACAGGGCCCCGACACTCTAAAGGGATAGGGCTATAAGAGAGACATATCAGTCATAAATAATTTCTTTAGGTAGCACTGCATTTTCATATCTTCATATTCAAACACCCAATCAAAAAAATATTCACACTCCCAGTCTTGAGTGAATTCGGAGGTTACAAAAACACATAGAACAACAAATTCTTCAAAAAATATGCAATGTTTTTTTTTATATAAAAATTCAATCAATCATCCAGATATATAAAAAGTTCATACTCATAAAGGACTCAAATGATTAAAAACAACATAAATACAGTAAGAAAAAGAGAGGACACCAACAAGACAATCACATTTGTCATTAATCCAAACTACTTCGTAGGAATCATAAAGGACAATACATAGATGAGACTATTTCCTTTTTCTTATGTGGTCCTGTTCCCCAAATTTAGTCACAATTGCGTCAACGTGTTTCGGTGGAATATTAATTGTAACACCACCTTCTTCAGGATAAAAACTTTCACCCTCTTTAGAAAATCACTGATATTACTGGTTAGAAGACATAAATACAAATAAATGCACCTAGTACAAAGACATACATTTTTTTGACACATTTCAACTCAAATTCCTTAGACAATTAATAAAATTCCTATGTGAAAAACATAAATCCAATAAAATGCACAACTTCACATCACCGCCCCCTATGACAACATTGTGAAAAAACATTCATTTCAATAACACATATTAACTCAAATTAGTTTGTGCAATCCATTAAAAAAAAAACTAATTATATAGAGCTTTATGTAATACCACAACACTTACCTCCCCACACTTCATTCAGGACTGGGAGTGTCACAACTACACACAAGCCTTCACTAAATTATAATACATACCCATGTGTAGGTCCATTCATTAACTCACCAGAGGGAGGCACTGAGTTTGCCTATACTTCTCCACCATGTATTAAATGTGTTCCATTTTTCTCAAATATAAAAACAACTGCATTCCAATAAAAGATAAATCAAGACACAGGAATCAATCTCCCTGTTGTAATTCATCTAAATGTCCACTAGTGCGTATAATAAGGCCTCCTGTACCCTTCTTATCAGTGTTGTGTGTTCAGCCCGATTTCATTAAAAGCCAAAATCTAAAATGGTGTCACATCACTCGGAGTATTAGATTCCACCATTCCTCTATAGAAAAAAACAACAAATACTTCCATATAGTTTATCTGTATAGTAACCAAGAACCTTCATTCGGCTTAAAACGAAAATTCAATCCAGCTGCGTTTATAAACGTGGAAGCTAAACAGCTTTCTCCTTGTCAATTGCTTAGGCGGTAACAGCTTTCAATGCCTAAAAAAACTAAGAGTCTCATCTGTTTGTTACATGAAATCTCTCAAAGACTTCACGTCTAACTTCCAACCAAGCCTACATCATTTCTGATTGGTTCTAGTTCGTTCTAGTTTGTGCGGTTAAAACAGACCATCATGTATTTTAATGCAGCCATGCTGTGTTAACATCAGGCCTATTTTCGGCCAGAAACCTGTTACCCTCCTCTATATAATTGACCACCCTTATTCCAAATAATGCCCTTATCGTGTTACTAGACATGGCCAATATAGATATATCCCCCGACCACCGGCACGCTCATCTGAGACGTTCACCATTTCCCCATGCCGTCAGCGCCTGAAGTCAAAACCAATCACCCAGCCCATTCCTATCAAAGCATTTAAGACGGCCCAACGTGATGCCGTAAGTCGCGTATATTACGTCTCCAATGTCCGCAAACCTTATGAGACCAAAATGCATCGCCCGTGTATAATTAGCATTTAGAAAAGAATCAAATTTTTCTGGCAACCTCCCTTTAATGAAACAGAATATATATTTAAAAACGGGAGGAAAAAAATTGTTTAAAAGAGAAACCTAAATAAATTGTTTTTTTATTATATATGAACACACACACCGTATTTGTGGGGCTACAGTATCAGCAGATGTTCATCAGTCCCTGTATGGACTTTAATTACCCGTTCAACACTATGCCAAGCTACCAGGAACAGTCTATAGTGAAGGGTGTTCTATGCATTTATAGAAGTAATAATCTTATAAACAAGTGTTATGTTTCATAGGGTACCCCAATATAGGGTTGAGCAGTCACCTGACCCTTCACCTACATTTACCATACCATTGCACTACATAACGGGTTTTGATATTGACCTTTTACCTAGTTAAGCGCTGCATAAATGTTGTGTGGTTTTCCCCGAAAATTAGCCTCATTAATTATGCATAAGGATTCTCAGAATCACAGCAGGATTACCATCTTCTGCATAATAACTATGTATAAGGGTCATCCTCGGCTGACATGACACAGCAAGGTAGAACCCCTGAGGGTACCTTTTCGGTATATATACACACCATATCTTTGCTTGGGCAAGCAGAGGAGAAAGACTTCCATGCTGATACACTGACGCGAGACGCTGAGGTTCCTGCATGCAGACACTCCAGCTCGCAGTGGTCTGACATCCCTCGCGGGGTGTCCATCTTGAGACCAAGACGGGGTCCCACAGTCTTTCACTCCAGGTAATGGGGTTGGCTTCAGCCTAGGGGGATTCTTGGCTCCACACCTACGTACATGCTAGGTACACTTAGGTACATCTAGTTAGGGTTGCATCGTAGGAGTATGTGTTATTCTTGACATGTATTTATATGCTTGCATATATTCATTGTTTTTAGCACTATGGTAGAAATCTACCATACATTTACTCTGTTTCTGCTTATAATCATTTATATCTGTTTCTGTCTTATGGTTGTTTCAGCACACCAATGTTACACTAGAATGACACTGGTTCAATAAATGCTTATTAAAAACGTCCCCACCGTTTATTCTGTGTATCTCTCTGAGACAAAGTGACCACGAGTGACTGAGCGAAAAGTACTGTACTGTTTCCACAACCCTGACTGGACAGGGTTGTCATGTTCGATAGTTGCCAAGAACTATTCTCTCCTTGGTAAGAGGGGTTTACAGTGGCACTGTGAGCTAGCCTGTATACAGGTGAACATACCCGGTGCGGGTGTCTGGAATCAGTCTGGACACCAATCCCACAGTCTATGTTGTCTAAACGCACAGATCCTATATAGGTTTATAGGAACTACACGACATGGCGCTGCCAACTTTGGTTTGGTACTTATTTAAAGGTCAAATCTGAGTAGTTCAGTCGTGCTTTTCTCAAAGACCCCTACTCACATTTACCCAGAGACGTCTGGAGTGGGAAGGGAAAAATCTGCTGCAGCGGAGTAGGCATATCCTGTGTATTGGCTGTAGGTTTATTCAAGCTTGAAGGACAAATAGTTCCTATTGTGCATAAAACCTTATCTCAGTTTCCTTGAAACTTTTTCAACAACGTGCGAATGCAGTGAAGGAAGGAGAACAAGAAGGCAAAATAAACATTTCATAAAATGTCAGAACTGCCCTTACTTTAAAACTAGCAGACTATGGAGTCACAGCTAGGGGTGGGACAGTAACATTCGTGATTGAGACACACAAATCATATAGAACTGAGGTATTCTATTCATGGGTTAAATTCCCACAAGCAGATGCATGCACAAATACATTTCATTCTAACACTGAAGATGAAAAAGGAATACTGTCCATATGAGGACATTGAAGTTCCGCTCACCTACCAGGAGCGCATAAACTACTTTAAAGGCACCCTCCCACATATGAAAGAAAAAGTAAGACTCGGTCCCCTCGGCAGAGACGGAGCGACTTGGCTGGTCCTAGCGGCATACACACCGCAACCAGACATTGACACAATGCCGGTAGCAGACTTACGTCCACTACACAAAGAAGTAATAAAATTTTACAGAAACCTGACAGAGTTCATGATGAGAACACTCACACTTCAAAAATACCAAAAGGAGGTACGTGCACACCCTTATTGTAGTAAAGACGTTCAGCAAATGACGCTATGTTTAGCGTGCAACCGGGGTATCGCTGTCTGATCAATCAGCGCAGTGTGCAATGACGAAGAAGCGCTGCCCTGCTGGGTAACGTCCCCCGATGGCACAGCTGGTCTCTGAATAGGATGTTAATCTACTTCTATGTGATGATAATCTTCTACGTAATAATAAATGCGAAACAGTTCAACATGGAAGCAAATTTTTTGATTCCATCGTCATTAGGAATTTCCAATAGGTCCTTCCGGGTAGGTACGGTTTAGACCCAATGGTTCATCAAACCCAATGTATTTCGGGTACAACCCTTCATCAGGGGGAATTCATGTCGTGGGTACGACAGTGATGTGTCTCCCGTGGATGATAGCGATACTCCTCGTAGAAGATTATCATCACATAGAAGTGGATTAACCTCCTATTTGGAGACCAGCTGTGCCATCAGGGGGTGTTACCCAGCAGGGCAACGCTTCTTCGTCTACACTCACACTTCAGCCAACAAGGGCTACACCAGCAGGACAAATTCAGGGGTCTACAACTAAAATAACTCCACAAACGCTACACGCAGTTATGGGTAAAATGCTCACTAGATGTGAGCAAATGCCAATCTGGATAGCTCAGATAATAACACAGTTAGAGGCAGTGTTCCCACATACAAGCCCTCATGAAAAACACAGAACGCTAACAATCTGCTTGCCAATGGGGATAGCTCCCCAGATAGAGGATTGTACCTCTTGGGGTACAGTTTTCACTGCCATATATACCAGAACTCATGGTATCCCTTCAATAGCAGTAATACCAGATGCATTAATACAAATACAGAATGAGTATGGAGCAGAACCTGCTCTGAACCTAGGATGAAATTGTTAGAAAATGTTGCCCAGGTATCAACTATTATATTAGCAAACATAAAAGGGGAGGCAGCAGCAGTGGCAATACGCCAATGCCTGAGGGATTTCGCTCCTTTACAACAGGAGCGTGAATTACCTAAAATTATCGAAAAAACGTATACCAAATTAGGTAGCGATAGTTTGGGAGCTAGTGCAACAAAACCTCAACTCATGGCTGGTCCTGAAAAGGATAACACTAAGCAAGCACCTGATTCTTCCAAGAAGAAATGGGATAATAAAAAACAAAAGAATAGAGAGAATAGAACACAATCAAGGAGTGGGTCTCCTCAACAGGAGCCCTCCGAAAGGAGATACAACCTTAGGAATCGTGATAATATTAAAAAACCTGACAGGTATCAGGATACTGATACATGTTCCTCTCGTTCCTTTCAGGGTTCATCAAAAACCTCAGAGGGGGAAGGACGGTCAGAACACAGACAAGAAGAACGGGCAAAGTCCAGAAACACACATCGTACTTCGGACTATAATATCAAAAAAGAATATAAACCAAAGTCAAAACCTCAATTTAAAAAGAAGAAGATAGCAGGTCTCAAAGTTAGACATGCCAAGGATACTGAGGACTCAACTTCTGAACGGGGAATGGGCTCTGACGATGCCAGACTGCGCAGCAGAAGTAACAATAGCTCGCCAGAACCTGATGGAATTTCTGGTGACAGTGGAGTTGAATGAACACATCCCGGTGGAAGCACCTGATACAAGGGTAAGTGTCCCACATCGGTTATATGAAATAACACTCCAAATGGAGGGGGACAAACCCAGAAAAATTAAAGGTCTCTTTTGGGAGAACCTGACTTATGGCTATGACATCCTTTTGGCTGAAAAAGATTAGCCACCTGAGATTGTTATGGAGTGCCCAAAGGGAGAAACTGTAATTTTACTGGCTTTTTCGGACCTCGTTCCAGTATACTTGAAACATTCATACGCGCAGGAGTGGGCGGTAGCACTTGCTCCAGCATTATATCGCAACCACGTAGGATGGGGTACTGAGTCAACTCACCATGTAATCCCAGTAAAAACTACTCCAACTTCACTGAGACAGTACCCTATTAAACAAGAAGTGAAGAAACAGGCCAGGGAGATCTTAGATCAACTTGAATACCAAGGTGTAATAGAAAATTGCACCTCTTCAATGAATAATCCTTTGTTTCCCGTAATGAAACCTGATAATTCATATCGTCTAGTTTTAGACTACAGACATCTGAACACATGTACAAAGACATTTGCAGTACAGAATGCACACAGTGCCGCATTGATGAATAACATTGTGCGGAAAAAATACAAAACAACACAAGATATCTCAAATGGATTTTTCTGCCAAAATATAGCACCTGAAAGCAGATATTTTTACAGCATTCTCAGCGCTCGGCTCTCAGTGTCAATTCTGTAGACTGCTCCAAGGGTATAAGAATAGCCCCGGGTTGTTCTCAGCTAGGGTAACTGAGCTACTTCAAAATTTGGATGAGGAGGCATTGTCCTATGTAGATGTTATTTATCTGATGGATGATGATTCAATGGATCATTTGGCCAGGGTGAGCAACATAATTTTGGGGTTCGCCTCTGAGGGCTACAAATGTAACTTTAAAAAATCAAAGATAGCCCACCTCAATGTCCTATTTTTGGGATATGATTTATCAAGTGAAGGAAAAAGCCTAGCAGCTAACCTTTTAGAAAAGTGTGCGCTGCTCCAACCTCCAAAATAGCTGAAAAACGTACAATCAATATTGGGATTCCTACATTTTGGCAGAACATACATTTTGGATTACGCAGAAAAGTAAAACCTTTCTACGATTTAATCAGACCTGATTTTTCAATTAGACATTGGACACAGGAACACACAAATATACTTCATTCCTTATAAGCTGACATGATAGCATCAAAACACCTACACATACGTGTAAATACCACAAATCTGGTGATCCATGTAATCGCGGGTCAATCAGGGTACACTTACCTAACCTTCAATGAAGGCGAAACAGTGCCCATAGCATACAAATCACACTTGTACAGAAATGCTGAAATGCGCTTTGCCTCTACAGAAAAAATTCTGACAGCAGTACAGACTGCTGTAGTCAGAGAAAGAGAACTAGCTCAGGGGAAACAAATAATTGTCGTAACTCCGGTACCGGCCTTAGAGCCTGTTGCAAAGGCAAGCATTCCGAATGCTAAAGATTTACATCCGAGATGGATACAATGGGCTAATTCTCTCACTGCAACAGATGTAGACTACAGATTTGATTCTACACTAAAAACGTAAGCATTCCTGCAATGCGAACAAGAATATCCTCTCCCGAATGAAATGATGCCTCTAGATCAGTATGAATACATTTTTTACATTGTCGGTTCTGCTCAGCCTGCCATAGGTAGTAAACAGCAATACAGCGCAGCTTGTGCGATTGTAAAAGGACGTATGCAGGACGGCAAGTTCCATCCTAGCAGTACGAATACACAGTCTCTAGGAGACTGCACAGCACAGCTGGCAGAATTAAAAGCCCTATTACTGGCACTAATACAAACTGATCAGGAATTCCCCACACTTATAGTGTGCGATTCGTTCTACTGTGTCTAGTCTTACAATGAATATCTTCACTACTGGGGTCAGAATGGGTTTAAAGACTCAAAATATTGCACTATAAAGCACAAAATGCTTTGGGAACAGGTGGTAGAGTTGAAAAAAGACTTGCCGGGAGCTCACATGATACACACACTGAGTCATCAACATGATGGCGTTCTCGTTGAAGGGAATTTATTGGCTGATGAAGCCGCAAAAGGGGCAGTACGAACTGCTGCCCTAGCTGCAATCACTTATTCTAGCACGAGAATAGACGGAAGCACAATGGTAGCTGTCATTGATTCATGCAAAAACAGCACAGCCTTGCCGAAAGGTTTTCCACTCAAGTGCTCCTACAAGTTAGATGCAAAAATATTGTGTATGCTCAAATTCCAGGAGTGGAGGATAGAGTAATACCAAACATAGATCGCAGGTTAGGTTTAATTCTAGCTGCACACGAGGGTCTGGGCTCTGCACACGCAGGGGTTACTGCGACTGTTTCATTACTGAAACACTATTGGTGGCCAGGTCTAACTAAACAGACAAAAGCGTTTGTACTTAAGTGCGACATCTGTCTGCAGATGAAGGGTGCGACCGTAGCACGCACACCACAAACACCATTACTGATATCAGACAGACCTCTAGCTTGTGTCTATTTGAACCACTGCGGCCACTTACAATCTGATGGGGCCTACAAGTACATCTTGGTGGCAGTGGATTCATGTTCTAGATTCCTGTGGGTTTGGCCTCAGCGCTCGGCTGACACTCGAACTGTTATAAGAGATTTGCGAATCTTCATAGGGTCATACGCAGTTGGCACATTACATTCTGACTGTGGCCCCGCGTTTAGCTCTCGGGCTTACAAGGAAGCCATGGGAAGTTTGGGTGTTGCATTGTGGTACTCCTCTCCGTACCGTCCAGAGGAAAATTCGGTCGTGGAGAGGAAAAATCGGGACATAAAGCAATCTTTAACAGCAATATCTTCAGGAGAGGCCTGGGCATGGTCGAACAGTGCCTTAACCTGCACCTGGTCATAGGTAAATACACCTTAGCCAAGCCTGGATCTCTCTATCTTGGATTCATGGACTTGACGTCTGCCTTTGACTGGGTGCAGAGAGGAAGGCTCTGGGAGAAAATGTTGACTATGGGCATTGACCCGCCCATCGTGCATTTTCTAGCAGCTATGCACCAGGAAGTGACGGGGAGAGTTCGATATGGAGCAAGTGGTGAACTTACTGCCCCAATAAGGATGGATTGCGGGGTCCGTCCGGGCTGCGTCCTCGCTCCCTTTTTATTCTGCTTATACATAAATGACTTAGAAAGCCAAATTAAAATGGGAATGTGGATGCCCCTCTGGTAGGTCGTAGGTCCCTGCCAGCACTGCTATATGCGGACGACTACGTACTGATGTCCAGAACTGGGGTGGGGCTACAGAGGCTTTTAATTAGTTTTAACAACTTTATGAATGATCTTGGTCTAAAAACCAATGTAGCGAAATCTCATATTATGGTGGTGGGTAAACCTCCCAAGATTTTAAAGACATGCTACATAATTAATGAAAAATTGACTTATGTGCCGACCTTTTCCTATTTAGGGATTCTCTTTGATCAAAAAAGTTCCTGGTGTCACTTAGTTGAGGCAAACACTAGGGGTTTCAATCGAAATGTGGAGGCTATCTTCAGATACACCAAAAAGTTAGGCTCTCGGCCCTCAAAGCTATCATTGATATCTATAAAGCCCGTACGTGTGCTGTTACTCTGTATGGTGCTGGAGTTTGGGGCTCTTGTAACATCAAGGGCCTACAGAGAGCAGAGAACACATTTATGAAACGACTGCTGACAGTCCCCAAAAGCACCGCTGCCACCATTTGTCATAGTGAACTTGGTGTGACTCCGTTGTCTTTTCGCATACAACTAGCTCCTCTATTGTTATGGCACAACATTTGGGGAAAAGAAGAAGCAGTCCTGAATCGTGCTGTCATTTTAGATTGTTTAAAATTGGATTGTGTTAAAAAAATCCCTTGGATTTCTTATATTAATGATCAGCTTGAGAAATTGGGATTGTTAGACTGCCTTGAAAGCCCCGGAAACATAGCCAAAATATCGAGAGCCAGGCTGAAAAGAGAATTTTTAACTCATTCCTATCTGGTTAGAGATAACCTGGTGAGGGAAAAAAAAAGGGTTGTTGACCATTCTTTGTTAATTTGCTCCCTAGGTACTGAGCCCTACCTCACTTTTTATTTCAGCCATGCTAAAATGTTTTACTTGATAAGATTCAGGATGGGCACTTCCCACTTACTGGTCTCATACCCACGTGACGCGCATTGCGATGCCAATTTGTATTTGTGTCCATGTGATTCAAAGTCAGTTCAGAGCACTTTGCATTTTATGTTTTTCTGCAAACTTTATATTAAATCAAGATGTGCCTTTTTAAAACCACTTTTACGATTTTTAAACATTAGAAAGTGTCGGGTTGCGCTACATCATCTACTGCTTTTAAATGATGAATTCATTTGCTTAATGGTTTATAAGTATATTTCCATGGCTGTTCCTCATCGGAATATTGTTGGAAAATGATTACTTTGTATGTTGATTTCATTATTACGCCTAGGACTTAAGACTCCCTCATGTGGAATTAAATCATGATACTGATTAATTCTGGAAATTGAAGTCGACACTTACAAGGACTCTGTATATAGATGTCATCTTTGCGTTTGGTATTACCCTGACTGAAATGCTGTTATGTTTAGGCGTTATAGCTCCTTGTTTGTGATCAAATTGCTCTAAGGGATTGACATTCGGTTATCTGTAACTGTCATTGCTATGGAATTATCATTTATTGCTTGTATTTTATTATTATGAAATGTTTTTATGATGCATTCTTTTATGGCTGGCTTACAGCCGAATAAAGATTTTGACTGACTGACTGACAGCAAGGGTATTAGGTTCGGGTGGTAGTTGGGTCAGTCACCTAAATGGGTCCATAGAGCACTAAATAATATGCCAAGAGGTTCCCTAGGAGGTGTCACCCCTTACGAAGTCCTATTTGGGACGAGAATGTGGGTACCTGATCTCGATTATGAAAGCACAGTGGCGGATAAAAAACCTTTTGACATCAATGAACGTATGGCTGTTTTACAGGATCTTAATGAATTCCGGACACTACAAAGCAACGTGCAAGTAAAATGCACCGCCACTGGGGAAGTAAAGTCAGCCACGGCAAGACCTCCCTGGATCTCAAAAGTCGGGGATCTGGTCAGAGAAAAGATTGTGGACAAGAAAGAATTTGGGCCATCCTACAGAAAGCCTGTGCCTGTCCTGGCTATCGAAGGAACAAGAACAGTACTTCTTCCGCCTCTTGCCGGCAAGAAAGGAAAGAGATTCGTCTCAATTGATCTGACCAACCACACTGTGGCCGATCCTGAATAGCAGGCCACATGGGCTCCTGGGTAGCCGCCGCTCTCCTCTCGCTACCATACAGGAAGGTCAGACAGAAAGACTTATAACATTCGAAGAGTCTACAATTCAAAGTAGTGGAGTTTCCAACAATGAAATGGAACTCATTCCTATTGAAATTGAACATCAAAACACAAATGAAAAACAGATATCAATTCGGCCTAACACCAACATCAATATGCCTTTACAGGAGACAACTGCCAGTTCAACAAAACCTACTGAGCTACCAAAGATAGATCGAACTGCATCTGGCTACTTGACCGATTTCTACACTTTTTCTCTGGATCCAAGTGAACCTCAGTCACCGCCAGCTCCATTTTCCCGCACAAAACAACTTCATGATTTTTAAATTTTCTGAAAAAGATATACCTAGTTTTACCATGGCTACAGCTCTGGATAATAACAGGAATACTGTGCCTACTATTTTGGGTAGGTTTAGTGACTGTCTTTTCCTTGATCATGAATGGACACTATCTCCTAGAACGCTTTGCAGTATCAAAAGTGAACTTGGTGCTGAAACCTCATACGTCATCTCATCGTGAACAGAGAGACCTGTCCTATGTGAAAATTACAGCGGTTCATACAATGCATTTGGTCCCACTGAACTTTTGAAAATACCACATGTATTCAAAATGTCTTTAAATTATATCATTACCTCCAGTACATACTCTGACGATTGGGATTTTGAAACTCTTCTGATTTTAACGCAATGTACTGTTATCAACATTACAGTCATCATTTTTTGCATAATACGAGTGCACCACGTAATATTTTCACATACCACCAATGGAAACATTGCCCAACACCACCGAAAGGTAGTTCAAACACGTTGGCACAAAAATGTGCTTATTTTTCTGGGTTTAATACATCAGATCCACGCTCATATTATTATAAGCTTGCACCTACATCTGCAAAGAAAAGTATGTTCACTAACACAAAACAGATATACTCTGCATCCTTTAATGCCCAACTGTCTGAAAAGGGTTTCGGCTCATGGAAAGACACTATAAACACAAAATCAGTATGGGGTACTAAGGAATGGCGGTTCAGGAAACCGAGGCACTATTTAGAGCATACCTCATACCACAACAGATTATTTTCCTGAATGACACTGTGCAACCGACTTCCTATCTTGGGTTAGCCAAGATTAAGGACTTGAACACACCTCGCATTCCCTCACTTTCACACTTGGATGGATGGCAAAACTATACAGAAAATGGTGAGGGTACACTAGATGACATCATGCATGGCATTTTATACAATTCAACAGACCCCAGTTGGAAGGGATGGTTAGTTTGGCCTATCAACACAAATAGGTGTCAGTAAAGATTCACGGATAACGCCGAAGGGTTTAGTATCCATAGGCCTGACTTACGCTATGTACAACGAGAACATCCGGGGGTGGTGACATCATACAGTGTTGGGAAGTTATGCCTAGATTGGCTAAGAACCTCGACACTGTCACAGGTGAAACAACACTTGTCCCTACTCTCAGATGACATGGATCTTAGGGATTTTTTACTAGGTCCCCGAAAGCCACTTCAGAAACGCTTCTTATATGCTGTTTTTAATGAAATTTGGAAAATCTCTCAACAGGAAGCTGTGGAGAGATTGCGTGAAATTGACAGAATTAACTTAGAAGAGGCATTGGCTATGGTTGACAATGGCATGACCACACTAGCATCCAGGATTTATTCAATGGGCAGCATTGTATCTTCTGATATAGATATAATGGAACAGGATCTGTCCATCTTACAGCACGGACAATCACAGTTACGTTCTATTGTGTCATTTAGCTGGACGCTACAATTATTGCGCTCTGGTTACGTGCCCTGGCGATATATCAACACTACGTCTCTGTTCTCTGCATATAATTTGACTAAGAAGCAGATATCAATGGCACAAACGGATGCGAAATATACAATGCTGCGTATTGAGAAATTAGACCAATTACCTTTCACCGTGGCAGAGTCACCGTCCACAGAATTGTTAATTCATGGCCATATAACATTGCCAGTAACAACTTTCCAGTTTCAATATTGCCTAGAACACCACCAGGTAGGCAAGTATGAAGCAATGGGTAGGGAATTCATCCATGAATCTTGGGAATTACCGTATAGATTTAGATGCAGGATCGGGGACACTGAAGTGTTTCTCAGCGGTACAAACTGCGAGAATTCTTTGAGTGGATCTCTCATTTGCCAGGACATTATGCTTCACTGGGCCTGTAATGGTTCAGTAGCTAACTTATCCTGTCACTTGAAAGGTTCCCAACTGCCGTAATTAATCCAGTGTTTAGGCTGCTCTCGAATAGGAGTTACTTAATGCTGAATGATCAAGGTTGTTGTGGGATGCTTCCAGGCATCGCATATCTTGTAACTGTAAGTTCCAGGGTTACTTGTTGTATGCAAGTATTGTTTCCACCGACCCACACAGTCAGGGAGGTGCTGTTATGGCCTTCGTTGAATGTTTCCTTTATACGGTTTGATACTCTGAGCTGAATGAAAGCCATGCTTTTACAGAAAGATGTGCCCTTAACCTCAGCCCGAGAGACTTTTGATCTAATGGTTGCAAGGTCCTCTGCTGAGATACAGGCACTGGTATGAACTAACTGCCCTTTCCATATTCCGGAGAAATGGTACAGCGTATCTTTAACATGTCTGATACGAAGGGTATAGTACACCTATTTAAGACCTTAGGTTCTGTACTATTAAGCACCTTTCAGACAGTCTTAGGAGTGATTCCAGCTTTCATACACTCCGTATTCAGAAGCATTTTTGGAGGGCTTCCGCTAATCCTGCTACTGGTAGTGGGTATCCTGATTTTAGTTTTTCTGCTACACAGTGGACAACCCAGTCACCAAGGAAATAGAAAAACGCTCTTGGAGCGATGTTACCGTGATCGCATGGTACTCCATCTTGGCACACCTCGATTTCGGGAGCTAAGCGAGTCTTGGTTCCTATCATTTTGACCAGTCTGGAATGACTGTGTTTTGCCTGTTCTCCGCTGCTTGTTCTGTGGACAAGAATGCGTGTTGGATCTCTGTCTAACACTTCCATCGGTTGCGCCACTGGACGTAGATGTATTACTGGACCCACTAACGGCCCATGTACTGCAGTGTCCCCAGCGTATTCCCATGTTGATGTTGGCATTCTTAGGGCCACCACGGGATGCTTCAGCTCCTGTTGGACTGGATACCGGCTCTACTACAGGCACACAGGCTTTGGATGTTTCAACTGCCCCCTCAGCATTGGCTGTGGGAACTGAAGAAGATCACCTTTGCTCGATTGACCTTATCTGTGAGGTGTTACAGGGACCGTCGTCTGCTCAGGAAAGCAGCAGTGATGTTGCGTCTCCCACACAGGACACATAAACAATTGGCTCTCCGTGTGCTGGGAAGAATTTGGCCTTTTTTCAAAACAACCAAAATTGGAATTATAAACAAATTTTTTCTTCCCTCTTATTTACTATTGCTGAGCACCATGGCTTTCAGACGTACTCAGTTGCTCAGACTATATATATGAACATATTTTAAAGGACTTTTAGAGTTTATTTTCAGAAATTTTTTAATGAATTTTTAGACATTTTTAAACGCCTTTTACAGTGTTTTATGCTTGATTAGAAGGATATTCCCTTTTTAGTATGTCGTCCGGTCGGATGAGGAGTGGGTGTTATGTTTCATAGGGTACCCCAATATAGACTTGAGTAGTCACCTGACCATTGACCTACATTTACCATACCATTGCACTACATAACGGGTTTTGGTATTGACCTTTTACCTAGTTAAGCGCTGCATAAATGTTGTGTGGTTTTTCCTGAAAACTAGCCTCATTAATTATGCATAAGGATTCTCAGAATCGCAGCAGGATTACCATCTTCAGCATAATAACTATGTATAAGGGTCATCCTTTCAGTCATCCTCGGCCGACATGACACAGCAAGGTAGAACCCCTGAGGGTACCTTTTGAGTATATATACACCATATCTTTGCTGGGGCAAGCAGAGGAGAAAGACTTCCATGCTGACACACTGAAGCGAGAGGCTGAGGTTCCTGCACGCAGACACTCCAGCTCGCAGTGGTCTGACATCCCTCGCTGGGTGTCCATCTCGAGACCAAGACGGGGTCCCACAGTCTGTCACTCCAGGTAATGGGGTTGGCTTCAGCCTAGGGAGATTCTTGGCTCCACACCTACATACATGCTAGGTACACTTAGGTACATCTAGTTAGGGTTGCATTGAGTACCCTTTATTACTGTCATGTATTTTTATACCTGCCTGTATTAATTGTTTTAGCACTATGGTAGGAATCTACCATCCATTTACTCTATTGGTGCTTATAATCATTTATGCCCGTTTCTGTCGTATGGTTGTTTCAGCACACCTATTTTACACTAGAATGACGCTGGTTCAGTAAATGCTTATTGAAAACGTCCCCACCGTTTATTCTGTCTATCTCTCTGAGACAAAGTGAGCACGTGTGACTGAGCGAAAAGTACTGTACTGTTTCCACGATCCCTGATGGGACAGGGTGGTCATGTTCGATAGTTGCCAAGAACTATTCTCTCCTTGGTAAGAGGGGTTTACAGTGGCACTGTGAGCTAGGAGGTATACAGGCGAAAATACCCGGTGGGGGTGTCTGGATTCAGTCTGGACACCAATTCCACAATCTGTTGTCTAAACGCGCAGATCCTATATAGGTTTATAGGAACTACACGACACAAGTATATCCATCTAGGGACAAATGCAAATTGTCTTCAAGGATCATTGTGCACACACACATCATTTTTGAATAAAAACCAATAGTGTTACCCTACCCCCATTCTATCTTAAAATCAACGTAATATGAAATACTTACACCGGGCCTACTACACTAGACACAGACTGTGGCGCGCTGGTCTAATTGCATCCCTGCATTGCCTGCGATGTGGAACAGCTGAGGGTGCCTTTATACACACGGTGTGGCAGTGTACGACACTATCGAGGTTTTGGAGAGGGGTGACAACATGCTTGTCAGAGGTTCTGGGGTGGGATATTCCGCTTTGTCCACGACTGGTTATGTTGCATATCACTGAGGGGTTGGGCGGTAACAGATACAAGCGCCATCTGTTGTTCCTTGGTCTCACATTGGCGAAGAGGGATATCACCAAGGCGTGGAAGGATGAATCTCCGGCGTCAGTGGCGGTATGGAAGAAGGGCTTAGACTTCATCATGGGCCTAGAAATCCCCGTTTACAAGGCGCGAGGCTGCCCCCAAAAGCATTTTAAAATTTGGAAAAGATGGGCGGACTACAGAGGGCTGTATTTGGAACCTACCCACCCCGATTCTACTATTGAAGAACAGTTGGCATGACTGTAACGAGCTGGGGCTTAAATACTTTAGATATTTGCAATTGCTGTGAATGGCTTAGACCCATATATATCAGATTTACCGGCATCTCCTTCGTACGTGATGTGGCACTACTGTTAGTTTTTCTACAAAGTTATTTAGCGAAATATTTCCATATATATAAGATGCTACTGTATCATAGGAAATGTTGATATCATTATTTGTGAAAATGTAAACATATCACTGGTGCCCTTCGAGGCACCGGACATGTACCGGCTGTTAACAATAAAATTATGTTGTGGAAAAAAAAAATCAACGTAATATGTACTATCTACCTCCATAGGGTGGTTCACGAGCAATGAAACCATTGATTTTATCATTTCCTGAGATAAATAGCCTACCACAGACGTTAATAACATAATATTTATCGGTGAGTAACAAGTTTCATCCAATTTTCCCTAGAGTGTAACCCTTTCCTCACTGTATTAAATCTTAAGATGTACCATTGTTCTCTATTCTTTCGTGTCTGCTCAAAGTTACCACCTCTTCTATTTCCTATAATTTTCTCTAGAATGAACCAACGGAAATCCAATTGGGTGTGTTGTGCCTTGGTGTAATGTTTCACAAGGGGAGGGGGCATATGTAGTGCCATGAAAGCATTTGTTGCAATATTTCTCATGATATTGTCAAACTTAGTAATGGATGTAAGTTGGGTAATCCATATACAACATAGATGTGATGTTCTTAAAGAAAGTAATCCAGATTCACATTAGGACACTAGTATATTATTGTGTCTTCCCCATTTTGTTTTTTAGTGTTAATTTTTTAAGTAAGATGGAAACTATGAAGCACTTGGTTTTTTTGTTTCCTTTTTTTTATAGCCTCTCATACAGTATGTATAGAAAGTATTCAGGCGGTTAATCCACCACCTCCATTCCTAGATACACTGGGTGATCCCCTAATTTATGGCGTCAGTGGCTAGATGCTTTCAAAACATATTTAGGAGAAATTAGTGGTCATAGATTTAGGCCAGAAAGAAAAAAGTTTATTTTACTACACTCGCTAGGATTTGAAGGAAGAGCAGCATTCAAACTTCTTCCAGAACTTGTGTTAGGAGATGATGAAGAGTTGGATGACTATCAGGAAACCATCAAAAAGTTAGCAAATCGTTTTATGTACTACCAAATTTGATTGTATTACGCCATTGTGTTGATCCTTATGTGAGTATATTAGTGGGGGACAAAGAACTACTGCTTGTTGATTCGGGGGCACGCATTACAATGATCACCCTGGCATTATTCCTAGGTAATTGAAAGAACAGACAGTTGTTGCCACCAGATCGTGCTCCGGTTTCTTATGAAGGTTGCAAAATAGATGTACTTGGTTACTTTGAAGATGTTTTGGAATTCAAAGGTAAACGTATCCAAGGTAAAATATATGTTGCAGTCAAGAGATTGAACATACTTGGGCAGTTCCACCAAGGTCTAATTGATATGATGCTGAGTCCTGGTGCTAAAGAACAGGTTTTAGCTATAAGAGATTCTAGTTTTGTTGAATGACTTTTGAACAATTACCCCAAGGTGTTTTCAGGAGAATTGGGATGAATTAAAGGATTTAGGTATAGAATAAAGATTATGGATGGTGATGTACTAGTCAAGCACAAGATGAGAAGTGTTCCTTTTAGTGAGAGGAAAGATTTCGAAAAGAAGTGCACAGTGCTGTATGATAGAGGGTTAATCAAACCTATAGAATCTTCAATTTGGCTTTCCCCATTGGTAGTAGCTCAGAAAAAAAATAATTAACTTAGAGTGTGTGTAGACCTTTGCAATCTCAACAAGGAAATCTGGATAGATTCATATCCACTTCTCAACATCACAGAAATGTTGGCCATGGTCGCAGGGGCAACATTTTTGACAAAACTTGATTTGACTGCTGTGTGCCACAAAGTAGAATTAGATCCTGAATCAAGACACCTTATGGCTTTTGTCTCCCCATCAGGAACGTTTCAATACTTTCATATGCCGTTTGGCCTTGCCTCGGCTGCGTCAGTGTTTCAGCACCTCATGGTGGATCTCCTAAAATGTGTAAAGAATGTGGCCATCTTTCAAGATGACATTCTTCTTTATGCCCCGGATAGAAAGACCCATAATGACAATTTGAACAAGGTATTGTCCATTTTTCAGAGTCAGGGAGTAGTCTTAAAATGTGAAAAATTTAAATTTTGCAAACAGTCAGTGGAATACTTGTGGCACATAATTTCCAGCACAGGAGTTCAACCAAGACCTGGTTTAGTGAAAGCAATTTTACAGGCGCCCCGCTAATTGATAAAACTGATGTGAAATTATTTCTAGGATCAAGCAAATTTTATTTGCGGTTTATACCTGATTACACCATTAGAATCAGACCGATCTTAAATCTGTTAAAAAGAAACTCTGAATTCAAATAGGATGAAGGTTGAGAGACAGCCTTTGAATGGTTGAAAAAACAACTGAGTAAAGTTAAGGCTTTAAAGGCATATGATCCCTCTGTACCATGCATTCTGATTGTAGATGCAAGTAGTCATGGTTTAGGGGCAGTTCTGACACAAAAAATTGACAGTGAAGAACGAACAATAGGGTTTGCATCGAGGGTGCTTTGAAATGATGAGCTGCTTTACTCGGTCATTGAAAAGGAACTTCTGACATGCTGGTGGTCGATTGAAAATGTAGATGTTATTTGTGGAGTAAAAGGTTTACTCTACAAATGGATCATAAACCTTTAGTATGCATTTTAGGAGATACATCTAATAGAAACAATACTCCCCGCATAGCTAGATTGCCCACCAAGTTGCTCCAATTCACATATCTCTGGTGGGAAAAACATTTGAGGAGACTTTCTCTCACGTTTTCCTATGAATGTAAGAGAGACAGTGAACAACAAGGCCAATTCAGGTTCATGTTATGATGAAGATTCAAATGTCTGCATAATAGCGGCAGTTGAAATTAAAAATACGTGTTCTGTTTCAGAAGAAGTGTGGAAAGATGCTGCTGAACAGGATAGCATCCTGAAATGTATGCCAAATTCATTGTTGAGGGGTGGCCAAAGGAATGGAATGTGGACGTGGCCATACAACCTTATATCAAGGTATGTGATGAATTGTCCGTAGAAAAGGGGTTAGCAATGAGATCAGAGAAAATAGACCCTCCTGAAAAGGTGAGAAGTATTCTGTTATCAAAGGCGCATGAAGAGCATCTGGGGGCCACTCTTACGTAGCGTAGAGTACGTGACTACTTTTGGTAGCCACAGATGGATAGAGACATTGATAGTATGGTACATGTTAGTGTGATTTGTTCCAGGAGTGACAAGGTATTACGACTATCTACTCCTCCTGTCACTCCCAATACACTACCTTCAAAACCCGGGGAAAAAGTGGGGATTGATCTCATGGGAACTTTTCATTCTTTACCTCATCATTCGCGGTTTGCTCTAATGCTGGTCGATTATTACGCCAGATGCCCGGAAGTTACATTTTTGTGAGAAGCTGATTTCAAAGCAGTTTTAGAACTTTTAAAAGAGGTTTTCATGCGGGAGGGGTTTCCTGAGAGCGGGCAGCCCTGTCAGGTAACTCTATCCATTAGAATGGGTTCAGAAATGATGCCATTGACTTCGAAGGCTACCCCTAGGAGTTGCATGGAGGAGCCTAATTCAACAAAGGTAGGATGGGCTGAGCCCTATGCACTGCAGTAGGGTGAAAAGGAATGACCACTCGAGTGAATTGAAGGCCTTCGTGGCATCTAAGAAGACGTCCACTGCCAGGAGCTGAGGCTGCAGTGTGTGGAATAAGGGAAAGAGAGTTTGTAAATTGTGAGCAGTGGAGCGCCCCAGCACAAAGCCTGATTGGTCTGGTAGGATAATATGGGAGAGAAGGGGGTGTATTTTGGTTGCCAGTATGAGAGCTAGTATTTTATTTTATGGAGAGGGGCAGAGGGTCACAGAGGTCAGGACATTTGCCAATTTTTAGGCTGGTGATTATGCGGGGCTCCCGAACTGATGGAGGTTGTAGGTGGTAGGTGGCTAGTCCTCATACATTGTCAGTAGGTGTGGAGCAAGGTCTAACCCGTAAGTCTCATAAAATTGGGCCATTCCACCTCAGGTGCCCTGTTCGCAGGCATGCCGCTGATGACCTGGAGTGTGTCTTTAAAGGTAATTAGGGTATCCAGGTATTGTCTATGGCAGTTATGTAGCCATAGTAGTTGAACAGAGTCAAGGTAATCAGTGAGTTTGCCTGGAGGCAGCACTCCCGAGGAGGCTTAGAAGGCCACATAGAACTGGAACATTGACTGCATGACGTCAGACGTGGATTGGCATGCCTCTCGGGCATAGTTCCGTAGTTCCACAACATAGAAGCTGCTCCAATTCTTCTTGAGTAAGGTTGACAGGGTCTTACTAGCTCTGTCCCCCTAGCCTCACCATAGTGATAGCCAGCAGCTTCTCTATGAAAGAACCGAGCTTCACACTCAGTGCACTCTTCATATTCCGCTGATTTATCTGTGAACTGTGCCAGGCAGTGGGTAGTTGGTGACTCAAATTATTGAAGTTCAAGATCATGTAGTTCACTCTCCAGATTCTGCAGTCGTCTGCACAAGTCTCGTAGGATTCCAGTTTGCTTGGCTATCCAGACACTTTATATAGGCCTTAAAGCCTCCCATAGCACACCTGGGGAGGGCACTGAACCAGAGTTAAGCTGATAGTATTCTGCTATGGTGCTCCCTACTTCCGCTTTGAAGAGGTGATCCCTGAGTGCACTGGGGGGCAAACTCCATGGGAAGACATGGCTTGGCTCTCCTATCACGGAGAGTGTCAAGGCTAATGGCGCATGGTCTAATAAAGTACATGCCCAGTGCTTAATGTCTTCTGTGTGTAAGCATATATCTCTGGTGACCAGCCAGTAGTCTATGCACTACCAAGCACCTACTGAGGGTGTGACACATGTACCTTCTTTATCTAGGATGTGGTTGATACTCCAGACATCAGTTAGGTCTTGGTCAGTCAGGAGTGCTTGCAGATACATAGTAGCCCAGGGCCTTGACAGTCTGTATATGTTTATGTTAGATGGGAACAAAAGACTGGTTTGAAACACCAATCAAAATGAACCAAGCTACCAATTGCTCATTAATTATTCTGATACAGCTGTTTCTTGTCCCAGTTCACAACTCTGCCAACCCGAGTGTGCGGGATCTTCTCTCCCGGTTGGTCCAATGCTGCAATAGCACCACCCTTTCCTGGAATGCTTCTTCACCTTACGTTTAAATCTACTGTAAATTCCTCTCAGGCGATCAGTCTGACTCATCTTCCATAGTCCTCTTGCATAAGTTCACAAATTCCTTGATTAAAATATTCTAACTTAGGGGCCTATTACGATGGCGGTCGGATGTCCACCGCCGGACTGGCGGTGGTGCCCGCCGGACCGGAGGTGGACATCCGACCGCGATCGCAAGCCAGAAATCCGCCGGTCAAATTAGGATGGCGGTGGTGACCGCGGCGGTGGGAAATTCCGACCGCCGCTTTACCGTCAGTTGCCATCCGCACTCCTGCCTGGCGGACGGAGCAGGACCTGGATAATGGTGGCGGTGCAGAGCAGGCTCCGCCGGCAAGATTATGATGCCGGCGGTAGCCAGCCTTTCCTCAGCGGTCAGACCGTCATTGAAAGGCATGCGGTGATTGTCTTCCGGGGGCCCGTTGCGGGCCCCAATGTGTTGGGGGGGTGGGTGCACTGGGGGGGTACCCATGGTCCCCCCCTACATTTCCCTGTACCAGGTGGCAGGCACTGTGCAGTGCCTGCCACGCAGTGCAGGGAAATGCAGGACATGCTCCTTTCAGCAACCGCCGCAATGTCAATGCCCGCGATCTGACCGCCGCGGTCGGATTTCGACAGCGGGTCATCGTAATTCGACCAGCGGTGATGTTGCGGTCCATGCGGGCGGTCTTTTCCCGCTACCATGGCGGTCGGGGAGGTTTCCCGTACGCCATCGTAATAGGCCCCTTAGTCTCCATCGCAGTCCTGCAAATGCAGACACCATGTCCCAGTGCTGTATTCTGTTTAGCAGACAGCCTCTGCATATCCAATAACATATGGCAAAGCTAAGCTTCCCTGTGCCTGCTATCCACAGTCGCTGTTTCTAATGCTACAGGTGCATACTTTTGTTGCAGTGTAGCCATATGCAAATCTTTTGCACTTTTCCAGTGTATATGCATTAGGGCTTTCTTCATATATAAATATGACTGTGCACACTACCCTTTGCTCAAGTGGAACAATTAAATGAGGCAGCTGTATGCTGCTTTCTACATGCTCTGGAAGTACATACAGTTTGTGTGGGTGAGCAAACAGGAGTTTTGCAGATGTAGTCATGGTGTTGACCTGCTAGTAGACCTTTGCACCCCCAGTTCAAATTTTAAGCTTCATTTTGTGACCACTTTGTACCAGCCTTCTGCAGACTTTATATCAATTAACTCTGCTATACTCGAGAAATGCAGGTGTGAAGTGAAAGTCTATCAAAAGGCATGCCTGCTGTGGGTGAATCTTATCCAAAGTGGTGCCAATTCTCTGCCCTGAAAATGCCAACGCATTTTGACACAGTCTCAAGAACGACTGTAGTCTGAGGAAAGGGAGGTGTTCAAATTCATACTGAAAAGGCTGACAACATTATCCCACACTCCAGTGGTGGCTCCTCCGCTAAGACGGAGGAGTGTTGCCCCACTGCTATTTAGTAGTGTAAGAAAAAATAAAATGATAATAACTCCATGTTATTATCATTTTATTTGTTCTTGTTGCGGGTGCGGCAGCTTTGGGAAGTGGGGTGGGGCGGCTCTGCTGAAGGAGCAGGGGAGGGGAGGAGTGGTTTTCACTCCCTACGTGAGCATGAATGTTTGGCCTGCCCCCATTCCCCGTCTGAGCGCCAAACCACGGCGCTCAGACCAATCACAACATGGCATTGCAGCGTTGTGGTCGGCTCAGGGGAGCCTGGGTGTTTCCGGTGTTCTTCCTGTTCTGGCCGGAGAAAGGAGTGGAGAGACTCGACGTGGGACGTGGATAGGAGGTAATTTTTTATTTTCCTGGACTTGGAATATAGCAGGATTATGCAGACATTTTGAACATGAAGGTCTGGATTTAAACAAAATGTTTAAAATTTACAGCATAATCTACTTTGAAGCAGCTTGAAATAAAGAATTTTTCTTGATCTATGATTCTGAAGTTTTTGAGCAACCAGCAAAACAGCAAAGGTCCTCCTTAGTGGCAGTCTTTCTGTGCCATGTCGCTGATTCTTTACTGGTCATTGAACTAATGTAAAACCAGGATCACACCATAAGGCAGTAACTAGTTGTAAATGTTTATTTGCCTCTGTCCATAGCACAATTATCTCATGAATTGGATAAAGTTTTACAGACATTGGAAAGATTGTCACATTATTGTTCTACTCTGATTATCTTAACTGGAGTTTTCAATTCAAATATAATAATTGATAAGGAGACTTCTGACAGTGATCTCAAAGAGATGCCTACTCAACGTTATCAATCTTAAAGTAGATATCCAACAGACAAGAAAATCTTCAGTGTGGTAAATCAATAGGGATATAAGACCCTTAATAAACAAGCATTTACAATGCAATCGGTCTCGCCTTTGGGACCTTATATGTATTTAGATATGCAGCACATTAGCCTGGGTGCTGAAACATCTACTGTTCTTGAACATGGAGGGAAAGTAAGCACCAAACTGCGTGACATGCCAGGAATGGGAACACATGGAAAGAAATATTGCCTTTCAGCAGGAAATGGTATAGTCCAAAGCTCTGTTTTTAATATAAAATCAGGGCCTTCAGTGGTCATATCACTGAAAATACAAGATTTGAAAAAATATTATTGTCTACGGGTGCTCGTGGAAGACAATTTCTATGGACTGGAATCTAGAGAATGCTAAAGTGATTCTGGTATTTTACTGACCTCTGCTGGTCGTTTTCTATCAAGAAAGTTAAATAGAGGCAGTTGCCAGAAAAAGAAAAAAAAAGAGTCTCTCAGCAGAAAGCAATTCCAGTATTTCAGTGACCTCTGCTGGTTGTTTTCTATCAAGACAGTTAAATAGAGGCAGTTGAACAGAAAAAAAGTCCCTAAGCGGAAGCAGACCAGTCCTAGGGCTGATCTCCAGAGCCCACAAAGTACATACACATATAAGTATATAATAAGTATATACTAAAGTATATACAAGAGGTCTCGAATGCTCGACCTAAAAAGGCTCAAAATGATTGTCTTACACAAATTACACATTCCTCACATGGCAAGTATTGTTCGATTATACACACTTACGATCTCAGATTCTACCTTAGAAGTGATTTAAAAGTCACTGAGCAACCATAAAGTGATTCTCTTCCTCCCTCTGTTTTTGTTACTCATGATGTTATGAATGTAAACAATTATGGCACTCCCCAAAATTTTTAGGCATTTATAACAGATTAATAATTTAAGTAAATACTTAGAATTGCTTAGGGTAAATCCAGAGTTAAGTGCAGCGCTGACTATTCATGAAATAAATAGATTTGGTCATACTTCACTTTGGGCAACATTTAGTTTTAGATTTATTGCCAGTTTCCAGGAAAAATATGACAAATAGATGTGCAATTGCTGAACAAGCTTTTCATGTAAATGGTAATTTTGATTATATCAAAACTTGAAGGTTTAAAACTGAATATAAGAAAACAGCTTACTAGTCTCCTTAAGTGTTGGGTGGACAGGGGTAGAGATACTTTAATTAAATCTTGAAAGGTATGTACAGGAGGGGGCATCTAGAGCTGTTAGACACCGATTCCATAAGGAGGCTTGGCCTACACTTCTAGAGGTGATAAAATCTAATGACATCTGTAGGTCCTTCTAGGATATGGTGTAGGGGAACTTAAGCAAGATTACAACATTCCACATTTCATCGGAAGTTCAAAAGTTGTAGATTGACGGTCTTTATGTATGGTGTGAACGGATAGTCGCTTTACACACATTGTGGGGACCTAGGGACTTATTTAGAGTTTGGTGGATAGGCTATTCCATCTCAAATGTGGCAGATGCCATGTCCACTTTATCACAAGTACATTATAACCTAAGGAACTTGAAATATGGTGGATATTCGTCATGTTTTGAGAGTGTCCCATCTGACAAACTCTAAATAGGGCGCCTAGTTTGGATCCAGCAGATTTAGCTAAAGATTCTGCAGATCATCACATGTGCTTTATCCAATATATTTCCGATCAATGGTTTGAAAAAGAGTCCTGTGAGGTGAGAAAGGACTTTTCTTTCTCTATATACCAATATATTCAATCACAAGATCATCGCGGGATGGGTCAGCAGGGATCCATTAGTTACTTGGAAGAATTATTAACTGATAGTAATGCTAGATTTTGATGTTACATTTTTTTAGGCTATTACTGCATAACCTTGAAGTTTGGGCACAAAACCATTCGTTGACTGATTTCATTGATTTAGGAAAAAAAATTCCTACATTAGACAAAATCAAGGTACAGATATTATTAGCTACAAAAGAAATAAGCTCAAAGAATCGCCATCTTCATGTGCGCCATATTGACTAGAGTGATGTGTTCAACAAAGCTGATTAATATCAACTGTGGTATAAGCTTAGATCTCAGAGAATTTGTTCATTGAACTTTATGAAAAAACCTGGCTCAGGATGAAATGTACTCTACCTCCAAAGTTATGAACCTGTCAAATTCTCAAAATTGTACACAGTAATAACTGTTTCCAGAGCACATGTAGGTAAAACAAAAGACACGGAATTGAGGGGCAGATTTACCACTTTTTCACACAGCGCAGTGCAGCAGCCGCAAATGCTGTACTGCATGAAAAGGAGAGAGGAGGAGAGTGCCAAATTTACTGAAATATGGCACTCTCCTCCCCTTTCCCTAGCGCTCGCGCTGAAATCAGCTGCCGTGCGCCACGAAGACACCTTTGCGCCATGGTGCAAGGGTGTCTCCATAAGTCTAGCATAGGTTTTGTACTGGCATGGTACCGTTCCAGTACAAAATACTATGCATAGACTGACTTAAACCATTTTCCCTCTTTGTATGTATGCTGCTAGTGCAGCATACGTTTAAAGTCGGAAAAGGAAGGAGAAATGAAAGCATTTCTTCTTCCTTGCGCCTACTTCAAAAGTGCTCAGTTTTCTGATGCTAAACCCTGTCTACTTTATTTAGTAAATCAAGTTTAGTGTCAGAAACCTTGGGTGGTTGCATGGGAACACCATGCTCCACCCATGGTACGCCGGCTTGGCGCTAAGTAATGCAAAGCAGCGCTAAGTGCTGCTTTGCATTACTTTCACATTATTTTGAGCTTTAAACTTTAGCGTTGGAAAGAAAATCGGAATAAAAAGATTTTGCAGCGATTTGCGTCACTTTTGTGATGCAAACATGCCATAAAATCTTAGTAAATCTCCCCCTGAGTGTACTGTGCTTCCCGTACGATGGACTTGTTAAACCTTCCTATTTGTTCAAAATGATGACTTGTTTCACAGCACATACAGGCCAGAAAATTTGATTGTCAGCCACTACATCAATGGCACTATCATTCTCCAACCTGCTTTATATCATACAACTATTGCCCAACGAGAAAGGGTGCTTGACTAAAATAGTTTTTTATAATAAATGTTTTTATGCTATCCTGAAGCGTCACTCACTGATCCTTTCTTTCAATATCATAGACACAGTTCCTCAGCAAAACAATACACAACATATTGTCATGTATAAATGTATCTCTAAGTTTTTTGTAGTTGTTTGTCACCATCAAGGTTGGTAACACTGGCACCAACCAAAAACGCAAAGAAAGTAATCACACTACCAAAGATGAACTTGTTAAAAAGGATTATAAATCCTGTGATTTGATCAGTGGCATAGCAAGGGGGCGGGGACGGTCCACCCCAGGCGGCACAAGTTTTAGGGGGGTGGCCTCCCCCCACTCTTACCTGCAGCTGTCACGGGGTGGCAAATGCAGGAATCGCCATCACCCCCCTCCGCTCTTACATGCGGCCACCGCCGGAGCGGCAAACGCAGGGACCGCCACAGATTTTATTTTATTTTATCTAACCTGGAATTATATTGCCACCTCTGATTTAGTCTATACATTTAGAAGGGATGTGATTAGATATTCTGTCAAACTGTTTTTTTTGGATTACGAATACTGAAGTCTGCATGAACGCAGTCATATGATTGGATAGAGGGTTAAAATGTAACTTCTGATTAGGGAACTTGAACTCTGCACAAAGCCTTCATGTGATTAGATCCGGGATGATACTTGTACCTATGTCTGAAGGTACTGGGATCTGCTCTAAGACTGGCAAGTGGCTTGCTGTTGGGAGTGGTTGGCATCTAAGATCAATGGCAGTGACAATACACAAACACAGATATGTGATTGGATATTGTTGGTTTGACAATATTGATTTCATGTTATTAGCTGGCACCTGTAGTGTATGTCATAAAATACAAGTAGCACAGTTACATCGAAGCAAGAGGTTTAATCTTCACACCCCTGCCAGTGTGCCGCACGGAATCAACTGGCACCCCATATATTCTATGGAATCCAACTGTGTTCCATTCGCTCACGCCTTACCATCTCGTGACATGTTGCGGTCATGAGGACACCACACTTCTTCTTTCCCACAGATGAATGCATAATTAAACATTGAAAAACAGAAATAACTTAAATAACAGATGTCTGTATCTTGTCGAAGACTTAAACAGACCGTATATAGTCCTACAACATGAACACTTAGCAATAAGGAAGAAACATCAATACCACCATGAAACATCACAGTATTACTTTAAGTAATCACTTCTCAATGACATAATCCTGTAGTTAAGATGGAGATCTCTCTTCCCTAAGACTCGCCCTCCTACTTGCTTCATCCTGAAATCTTGAATTCAAATCATGCACCCTGTCTCCTCCTACACAAGGGACACTACTCGGTCAGCAACATCATCACCTGACCCAACAGGTGTTCCCCTTACCTTCACCACCCTGTTTAAATTCCAAATTCTTCCATCGCTTGTTTTGATTGCATTTTTAAATACCTTCATCACCCTCTTCGCCTGTGTGAATTTTGACCAAGATGCACAACCAACTGGTGCTTTTATTTTCAAATTATTTGCTTTGGCCAATTGAACACTCTCTTTAAGTGTTTTATTGAGTTTCTCAACAGCACCGTTCGTTTCGGGATGATAAACTGGACATTTTTTATGTACTATTCCACACTCATCAAGATACTTCAAATTCACACGAATAGGATTGCGGACCACTGTCAGTCAAGACTGACCTAGGAAAGCTCTCTCACTTAAAAATCTCACCCAAAAAGTGAATCATGCTGGAAGATGAAATATCATGTACACAACTCACCTCCACCCACCTTGAATACATATCTAATAATACAATTAGATATGGAAATTGATGTTCCCCACGTAAAGGTCCTACCATATCCATTGTAACCTCATCCCATGGATGTTTTGAAAGCTTCCTGTATACCATAGGTATCTGTTTAGTTGCCAGACCTTTATCATGATTACAGCGTTCCACACTATCTCTCACATGCCTCTCCACTTCCAAATCCATCCCAGGCCACCTGAAATCCGAGTGTAATCTTTCTTTGGTCTTGACTATCCCCATATGACCTTCATGCACCAAAGAATGTCTCTCAAAACCGCTGGTGCAATTAATCTGGTTCCCCTTAACAACAAATCTTTATCCACTGACAGCTCATCCTTAAGTAAAGACCAAGGTTTATTAAGAGTTTTCAATTTTTTTTAATCTTTGATGGCTTTTATGACTTCCCTTAACATGTTGTCCTTTTCCATTTCATCCACTTTCACATTCAGAGATGACACCTGAAGCAATTTCACAGACTGCAATCCCTATCTCACTTAGATCATCATCACTTTCTTCACCTACCTCATCTGTTCTCACTAATCTAGAGAGACAGTCTGCAGAGTAATTTGTAGCCCCTGGAATGTATTAAACAGTACAACTGAGGTATTTTAGAGAGATGACTCATCTCCTAATCCTTGCTGAAATGGCATCCAAACCCTTTTTAAAAATATCTCTTTTAAAGGTTTGTGATCTGATCGAACTACAAAGTGCATGCCCCACACAAAATTCCTGAACTTATTCAAAGCCCAGAAAATGCCTAATGCCTCACACGTTCAATGACGGAATAATTTTTTCTGATTCCTTCAACCCTCTAGACGCACAGGCAATAAATTCATCCTTTCTATCTCGCCTCTGAATCAAAACCGCTCCTAGACCCTTTTGACTCGCATCTGAACTAACTGTTTCATCACCAGCAATAAAAGCCTTCAAACTAGGTACATTTTTAAAATCACCTTTCACCATCTCAAACTCTTTTTTACATTCCTCATTCCACACAAATTCAACTTTCTTTCTTAACAGAGCCCTCAAGTTCACAGTTTTCCTTTCATAATTCGGAACAAATCTGTTGTACATTTCAGACATACCTAAAAAACAACACCATTTCCTCCCTACTCTGTGGGTCATCTAGTTTCACAACTAGATTCTTCTTTGGTAAAACCCCTGATCCTGTGATCAAATGTCCAAGATAGTTTACTTCCAGCATACCAAATTTGCATTTTTTTTCTTTAAGAGTTAGTCCTGAACTCAACAACCTATCTAAGACCAATCTTACTCTAATTTTATGTTCCTGCTCATCATTCCCAAAGATAAGCAAATCCTCCTGATAGTACTCGACTCCCTCCAAGTCCCTCATCAATTCCAACGTCACTCCCTGAAACACCAACGCAGCTGATACAAGTCGAAAAGGTAGTCTTTTGAACTTATATGAACCCATCGGAGTTATAAAAGCTGTTAAGTCTGCTGAGACTGTGTCCAATTCGATTTGATGGCATGCTGATGTCATAGCAAGTGTGGTGAAAATAGTTGCCCCAGTTAATGTTGCAACCAGCTCCTGAATATTTGGAGGAGGAAATTGGTCCGCGACAACCTCACGATTCAGCGCCCTCAAATCCACACAAAGCCGGATATCACCATTCAGCTTCTTGGCAGCCACCAGAGGGGCCAACCACAGTGTAGCCTCAACCTGTTCTATCACTCTTTCCACACTTAGGGCCTGATTCCTAGTTTGGCTCAAAGGTGGTGGCTCTGCTGCACCAAACCCGTGCAAGGACAGCCGACCATATCACAAGTTGAACTTGTGCTACACAAGTTCAACTTGTGATACGGTCGGCAGTCCTTTGCCTTTCCCATGGCGGTGCATGGAAAACAGGCGCTGCAATGGGAACGGCAAAAAAGTTACAGCACGGCATGGACGTCCATGCTGGACTGGAACTTTGTTGGAATACAGACGGGGGTACATATTGTGCCCCACTAAATGTATCCCCTTTGTGGGGGGGCCATGAGCTCCTCCACTGCCAGCCTTTTCATGGCAGGGCTCCCGCCATGAAATGCTGGCGGTGGCCGAACTTATAATATGCTGAGCAGGACTGTGCCAGTCCCAAGTCTCCTCTCAGCAAATTGCATTGTGGCGCAGCTGCACCACCGCCAGGGAAAGACTGTTCCCTGGCGCAGCCGGCAGTCCTCCACCGCCGAAACTACTTTAACAGTCGTAATACGGCAGACGGAGGACCACCAGCGTGAGTCTGAAAGTAGCAGGACCGCCAGACTCGTAATCAGGCCCTCAATTTTTCCAGTTCTCTTCTTACACTGTCTTGCACACTTATAGGTATCCTTCGTACTTTAGCTACTACAGGAATTACATTTTTTTTAACCTTATGTCGTGCTTGTAACCTCTGAGACAATCAAGTTTTCCTTGAAATATCCGAGGTAATTCTTTCACAAATCAGTTTGGCACATTTGTATATTCTGTACAATCACCTGTGGTACCGCATTTGGACACAGCTTGACCTCCAAACGTTTTTGGTGGAACTATCCAATTAAATTATCCCCTTTGTTTGCCGCATAGATTTTTCCTTCACACGTGTCCCTTGAATTCAACAACTGTAGTAAACAAACCTTCCATCTCAATAGGCGTACCACCATAGCCACCAGGACAAATGTCCAAACATTCTAGATGTATTAGATGCCCAAAACTTTTATCCAACACCCTTTTCGAGATTATAGTGAGGTGTGAGCACAAGTCAAATTTCATAGCAAGCTCCACATTATTAATTTTGACCAACGCAGAGGGATGTTTACTACCAGTACTTGTACCCGCACATTTAGCAGTTGATGTCACAATGTCATCATTTACTTGAAACATGAGAACACCACAGCACCTAGAGTCAAACATACTGGAGTATCCTTAAACAACAACATGTGACTGCATCTCGGGTAATCTTGGTAAGTGGACTAACAGGTATCACAGTCTAAAAGGATGCTTATGTGATTAATCTTGGATTGGCTTTGTCAAATGTGTGGATGAATACTGACGTTTCAGAAATGCGAACTTTTGTTTGACTCTTGCTGCCTTATAGTGTGTCTTATCTCTATTTCCGCTTTCCTCCAGGCTGCTCTGAACATGCTTACAAAGTGCCAGTCTTTGGGGTACAAATCAGATGGGATACTGTGCACCGCCATCCATCCTGGCTGGGTCCAGACTGACCTCGGAGGATCAGATGTAGGTACAAATGTGCTTTTCTGCAAGCTTGTGTACTGACAGGTGTCTGCCAAACTAAATGCACAGATTGTTTCCTTGGTCATGCAATAAGGTTCCCATATTTTAATTATTACATTATATATACCATCATCACCACAGGTTCTCTGACCTATGGAGCTGACACAATGTGCGCTCCTTTGGAATGTGTAGACCTGAAGAGAGGCAGATCGGTTACAAGAAGCTGGATGTGCTTGTCAGAGCTGCTTCCTGGTATCGGTTTTATCAAGTTGCAGCAAGCAGATGGTGTTCTGCAGTTCATGTTGAATGTTTTAAGTATTCTGTTGATGCACAGGGGGAGTCACTGATCTACTGGACTCTAGCTGATGACAAGGTGTCACTCATTCTCATGAGTGAATGTCCGAGCCAATTGTCCTTTGCTAAGACATCTAAGTATGTTACCACCAGGGGCGTGGACAAGATGGCGCCTGGAGCAGACACAGCCTGAGAAGCTCCTCAGTCCGCCCGTCAAAAAACTAATAAATTCCCCTACATATCCAGCCGCTACGAACCGGTACCGTCACCCCTGCTCAGAGACAAGAACGGGGACCAAGCGGAGCAGTATTCCGCAACAGAAACTACAGAATCCACGTCCCACCAGGCACAAGAGACAAAGACGGAGCCGGTCATGTCCTGGTGGCGGCTAGTTAAAACAGGCCGTGCGCCGCCGACAGGGCCGATCATGCTGGCCCCCCTGCCGACGACGGGGTGGTCACAATATGTCCCTGCGGGCCCCAGTCCCAGCTGGATGTGAGGTTGGTGTTCAGCGAGTGAGGCCCGGTGCGGAAGAGCAGTGCCTGGGGCCTCGCGTGACGGCGGCTCCTCCCACAGAGCCACGGGGAGAGAGCGGAGATTGCTGTGGCCACCGCGTGGGTTGATTCACACACAAACAGAGTGAAGGAGACGAGAAGGAGGTGGGCCTTGAGGGGGGCCGTGCCTGCATTCCTGCGCCGTGCCCTAACTGAAATCGGGGGCTGGGCGGAGCCGTGGACCACATCGGGTCACTGGGCCCTCACCGGACTGTCGCCACAACCTGGATAGGTCAACCAACGAGGCGAGTAACCAGGGACACCTTGTCGTGGACCGGGCCCCGCTGGGAGTCCCAGCACACGGTAGATTAAAAACTGGTGGAAGCATTAAGTCCTCTCTCCTCCCCCATTAACTAAAGCACATGCCGCTGGTGACAAGTGGGGAGAGGAGGGCACCCAGTCAGAGACACCTGGGCTCTGCCACACCACTCCAGAACTGCCATTGACTATGAGGTAAGGAGAGCTGCATGCAAGGGATAGCGGAGATCCTTGCGATATCTTCCAAAAGAAATCTTTGTAAAAGCACAAGTAACCCTTCAGCTCACTCAGCAGAAGTCGTAACAGAAGAGGGGACCCTACCCACCAAAGGATACGCACCACAGGGCTGATGGGACCACCGCGGGGCGGCCGTGGTGACGAAGAGTTAATGTCGACATGTTCTGGTGTACTCCCGCCTGAATATCAATTAAATTTCTAAGCACCTGCTCCCATGGGTACCTAGACTGACCCCGAGCCCGTACATAAGAGCCACAACAGTGATGCGGATGCACGCAGGACTGCAGATACATAGAGACGATCACTGGCTTTTCAGCAGTACGCGGTAGGAGGCCATTGCAGTGAACCATACTGGAATCTACTGACGTATACCTGGGGTGCCCCCTCTGGTATACAGCCCAACCCCTTGATGAATGATGCCACGTAGACTGTAGTGCCACACTTGTGATGTGTGAAAATCATCCGTACCATCCAGTCACCTACAAAGCATAACCATGGGCAAAAACAGGCCACAAAGAGGGGCACAGCAAATGAAGATGAAACAATACACGGCACAGGGAGGCAACTCGAAGTCGGATCCCCCACGTGAGACACCCTTAGGGGACCTTTACTTTGAGCTCTCCTGCACCTGTGCTGCTGACGGGGAGGGAGAGACCACATCTCCCTGCTCCCCCTGCTTGGCCCGGAGGTCCAACATCATTACCCTGTTGCTGGAGCACCATAGATACATTGGAGGTGTCCCGCAATGCGGGACCCTCACTTTGAGCTCTCCTGCACCTGTGCTGCTGACAGGGAGGCAGAGATCACATCTCCCGGCTCCCCTTGCGTGGCCCAAAGGCCCAACATCATTCCTCTGCTGCTAAAGCACTATAAATACATCGGAGGTGTCCCGCAACGCGGGACCCTCACTTTGAGCTTTCCTTCACCTGTACTGCTGATGGGGAGGTAGAGACCACATCTCCTGGCTCCTCCTGCTTGGCCCGGAGGCCCAACGTCATTGCCCTGATGCTGGAGCACCATAAATACATCGGAGGTGTCCTGCAACGCGGGACCCTCACTTTGAGCTTTCCTGCACCTGTGCTGCTGACGGGGATGGAGAGACCACATCCCCCGGCTCCCCCTGCTTGGCCCAGAGGCCCAACTTCATTGCCCTGCTGCTGGAGCACCATAAATACATCTGAGGTGTCCTGTGACGCGGGACCCTCACTTTGAGCTTTCCTGCACCTGTGCTGTTGACGGGGAGGGAGAGACCACATCTCCCGCCTCCCCCTGCATGGCCCAACTTTATTGCCCTGCAGCTGGAGCAACATAAATACATCGGAGGTGTGCCGCAATGCAGGACCCCCACTTTAAGTTTTCCTGCACCTGTGCTGCTGACTGGGAGGGAGAGACCACATGTCTCGGCTCCACCCTGCGTGGCCCGGAGGCCCAACTTCATTGCCATGCTGCTGGAGCACCATAAATACATCGGAGGTGTCCCGCAATGCAGGACCCTCACGTTGAGCTTTCCTGCACCTGTGCTGCTGACGGGGAGGGAGAGACCACATCTCCCAGCTCCCCCTGCGTGGCCCGTGCGCCCAACTTTATTGTCCTGCTGCTCGAGCACCATAAATACATCGGAGGTGTCCCGCAATGCAGGACCCTCACGTTGAGCTTTCCTGCACCTGTGCTGCTACGGTGAGGGAGAGACCACATCTCCCGGCTCCCCCTGCGTGGTCCATCATCATTGCCCTGCTGCTGGAGCATCATAAATACATTGGAGGTGTCCTGCAATGTGAACCGCGCACGGGGCGGGCCCTGGCATGGTCCGGGCAATGACCGGGCCAAGAGCGGGCCCGTCTGTGCCCGTCTGTGCCCGTCAGTGTCCGTAGGAGGCCGGGCTGGGCCCACTCTCTTGGACTTTCATCAGCAGGGTACTGTTTTTCCCCTTTATTTGACTGTATTTACGACCCCATTAAAAGGGACAGTTATTTGTATAAGTTTGCCTGAAATTGTCAGTATTTGTTAATAAAAATGTTGTTAGCTCCTGGACCAATTCACCAAGATTATCCCATCTACCAAAAATGGGGAAGCGCAAGGCAGTAGAGCAAGCCCGGGCATATCTAAGGCCAAGAAAAAAGTGGGGGAGAAAGAAAAAAGTACCCTTGAGGAAATAAATAATTTGATTGAGGAAGTAGAACTTCTTATATGCCCTGACCAACCTCAACCAATTATAATCTCGAAGGAAAGGAACCCTAAACCTAACCCTGCAAAATGCACAAGGCAATGGTTTCATCAGTAACAAAAGGGTTGGCAGGGTCGAAAACAATTTTGGGTCAAAAGCATACTACTATAAAAAGCTATCTAACAAGGTAGCCAGCACAAAAGTCTAAGGGGCCGATTCCGATTCGGGCCGGAAAAAATACCGACCGACTCGGTACGGGAATATAGTCCGACCGACACGTACCGGCGTTGCCGGACCTGGGAAGTACGATGAAATGCATGTGAATCACGACCGACTCGTACGGAACACAAGCCGAACGACCGAACCGGACGGAAACAAGCTATCCGGCCGGGAAACCACGCGAATAGAACCGACCGACACGCACCAGGAATCAACCCGAACGAAACGTACCCGCGAACTCCGACCCGCGCAGTACGATGCAATGCGTGGAAAAACAGACCGAGTCGCACGGAGCGCAAGCCGAACGACCGACACGCATACAAAAGCCAGCCGAAGGAAGCCAATACTCGGCGACCGACACGTACGCCGCACAAGAAACCCTGCAGAAACACAGCGTGGACGACTCGGAGAAGCTCGCACAAGACAACTGCAGCATCCTACTCGGTCCGAAGAACATCTCCTACATGCACAAAAAATACTAAGGAAAAAAACAAAAAAAGGGCCAAACAAGCAATGACAAAGTCAATAAATACAGGGAAAAAAAACATGGAACAAGGACACACCCCCAACTCCACCAATATAAAGGCCACAAATCCCTACCATGATCCTTTGCAAATTCAACTGACCTGCCAGCACAGAACACCATCACACAGCAACCACAGACACACTCACAGCTCATCCATCACACAAGCCACACACCATTAGCACCTCAACAAATAGCACCCTCACATACACCCAGCAAAACCTACACTCACACACCCTCACCTGCACACACACACATCAATCCCCACCACCACCCATCACCATGCCCCTAAAGAAGAATCCAAAGTTCCTAGACAGTGAATTGGAAGTCCTGGTAGATGAGATCCCCAGTTGTTTGGTACATTGGTACAACAGACCCCCATGTCGCAGAAAACCAAGATGTGGCAGAGGATCGTCGACAGGGTCAACGCACAATCACCATGTTTGCGCACAAAGGAAGACATCCAGAACAGGTGGTATGACGTGCGCAGGAGGGTCAGGGGCCTACTAAAGAAGGATTACATCCTGAGTCAGCACAGCGGCAGTGGCCCTCCTGCCAAACCACTATACCTCAGGCCCTGGGAGGAGAAGGTGCGGGCCATCCTACCACCAGTGAGCGTATATGGACTATCAAACATCCCAGAGCCTGGTGAGTACACAACTAATATACCCAATAGTGTGTGACAATACACACACATCACTGTCAAGGGATAGTCAAACCATGCACCCTTAGCAAATACACAGCAATCAAACGATAATCACCCCAAGATCTGTCTGTCAGTCAGATAAACACAATACATGCCATCTCATAGTGACATGTAACTGTGTCAAGATATGTACAAACATAACTACAAATACAGCAAGGCAGTGGCACAAATCTAACCAACAAACACAGTCAGATATTTTGCCACCACTAGAACACCACCTCACAGGGAAGCTCACTGAAAAGAAGGAATTCTGTGTATGCTGGTGAAGTCAGTGTAGCCAATAGCGTGATGGGAGTTGTAGTCACAGATATTGGTCACACTCACAATTGGCCCATCAACACCACTCTGAACCATGCTCACATCACAGGGAGTGGAAAACAACTGACAAGATGGCTGACACTGGGTACTGCTGTGGGGAGCACAAGGCCCTGCTGGGAACTGTGCACCAACCAACAACCAACAGCAGGACACCACTGTCAGCCATCTTGCCATTGCTGTCACACTCACACACAGTGAAGTCCACTCAAAAGGAAGGAAGTATGGGCATGCTGGGAAGGGGGGTGAAGGCCATAGCATGATGGGAGTTGTAGTCACAGATATTGCTCACCCTCACAATTGGCCCATCAACACCACTCTGAACCATGCTCACATCACAGGGAGTGGAAAACAACTGACAAGATGGCTGACACTGGGTACTGCTGTGGGGAGCACAAGCCCCTGCTGGGAACTGGGCACCAACCAACAGCAGGACACCACTGACTGACATCCTGAAAGCCAACTTGCACTCCCTGCAATGGAAGCACGTTCCATGGTGGGATATCTGGCTGGGTGGGAAGGAGGACTGACAGCTCTGACCATAGTCACCAGCAGCTTTTCTCACATACCCCCTTAACACAAACTCCACACAACTCACCTGGGAGAATGCATTGCCTCACACTCTAATTAAATATCCCACAAAGAACAACCACACTGGTTTATGCTGTGTGAAGCACAGGGACACTCTTGGGACTTGTAGCCAAACAAACGCCAGGACAACACTGTCAGCCATCCTGTCAGCACAGGCACACTACCCCACAGGGAAGCAGAGTCAAAAGGAAGGAAGTATGGGCATGCGGGGAAGGGGGGGTGTAGGCAATAGCATGATGGGAGTGGTAGTCACAGCTCAACATCCCACACCCACATGGCCCAGCAAGCTCACACTGAAGCATGCACACCTCACAGCCAGTGAAAAGCCACTTCAAAGATGTCCGACAATGGTGCTCTGTTGTGGGGAGTACCAGGCCCTGCTGGGAACTGGGCACCAACCAACAGCAGGACACCACTGACTGACATCTTGAAAGCCAACTTGCACTCCCTGCAATGGAAGCACGTTCCATGGTGGGATATCTGGCTGGGTGGGAAGGAGGACTGACAGCTCTGACCATAGTCACCAGCAGATTTTCTCACACACCCCCTTAACACAAACTCCACACAACTCACCTGGGAGAATGCATTGCCTCACACTCTAATTAAATATCCCACAAAGAACAACCACACTGGGTTATGCTGTGTGAAGCACAGGGACACTCTTGGGACTTGTAGCCAAACAAACGCCAGGACAACACTGTCAGCCATCCTGTCAGCACAGGCACACTACCCCACAGGGAAGCAGAGTCAAAAGGAAGGAAGTATGGGCATGCTGGGAAGGGGGGGGTGTAGGCAATAGCATGATGGGAGTGGTAGTCACAGATATTGGTCACCCTCACAATTGGCCCATCAACACCACTGTGAACCATGCTCACATCACAGGGAGTGGAAAAGAAATGACAAGATGGCTGACACTGGGTACTGCTGTGGGGAGCACAAGGCCCTGCTGGGAACTGCACCAACAAACAACAGGACCACACTGTCAGCCATCTTGCCATTGCTGTCACACTCACACACAGTGAAGTCCACTCAAAAGGAAGGAAGTATGGGCATGCTGGGAAGGGGGGTGTAGGCAATACCATGATGGAAGTGGTAGTCACAGATATTGGTCACCCTCACAATTGGCCCATCAACACCACTCTGAACCATGCTCACATCACAGGGAGTGGAAAACAACTGACAAGATGGCTGACACTGGGTACTGCTGTGGGGAGCACAAGCCCCTGCTGGGAACTGTGCACCAACCAACAGCAGGACACCACTGACTGACATCCTGAAAGCCAACTTGCACTCCCTGCAATGGAAGCACGTTCCATGGTGGGATATCTGGCTGGGTGGGAAGGAGGACTGACAGCTCTGACCATAGTCACCAGCAGCTTTTCTCACACACCCCTTAACACAAACTCCACACAACTCACCTGGGAGAATGCATTGCCTCACACTCTAATTAAATATCCCACAAAGAACAACCACACTGGGTAATGCTGTGTGAAGCACAGGGACACTCTTGGGACTTGTAGCCAAACAAACGCCAGGACAACACTGTCAGCCATCCTGTCAGCAAAGGCACACTACCCCACAGGGAAGCAGAGTCAGAAGGAAGTATGGGCATGCTGGGAAGGGGGGTGTAGGCCATAGCATGATGGGAGTTGTAGTCACAGATATTGGTCACCCTCACAATTGGCCCATCAACACCACTCTGAACCATGCTCACATCACAGGGAGGGGAAAACAATTGACAAGATGGCTGACACTGGGTACTGCTGTGGGGAGCACAAGCCCCTGCTGGGAACTGTGCACCAACCAACAGCAGGACACCACTGACTGACATCCTGAAAGCCAACTTGCACTCCCTGCAATGGAAGCACGTTCCATGGTGGGATAACTGGGCTGGGTGGAGAAGGAGGGCCGGATGTCCACCAAATACCACCAATGCTGGCCATGCACACACCTCAACATTCACATAGAAAAGCTTCAGGTTGGCAGGACAATGTGCTACACCAATATCAACCTCTGACTGTGACAACTTAGGACAATGCAATGTACAGGCCCGCATCCAGAGGTACAGTCACAACTGTCAGGTGTGTGAACCATTGATGCCCGTAGAAACATAACATACATTGTGTGTCTCTTCCAAAAACAGGTGATGATGGGGACACAGCAGCAGACGAGGAGGAGTCCCTGTCCCAGGCTCCGGGGGACACTGAGCTCACTGGTGTGGAACAGCCTCTGCACTCCTCGGATGGCGAAGACCTACCTGGCCCCTCCGGTGCGAGTCATCATGCAGCACCAGCAGGACCAACATCTGCACTCCCTGCACCCACCCCTCCAACAACTACCAACACACAGACCACCCCTGCCAACACGGACAGACCAAGGACCACCGATGACAACAGCACAGGGACCCCGGCCCAACGTGGAGCAACGGACAACGAGCCCAGTAACAACCCCCAAGTGGGCCTACGGTCACCTGTGCGTGCCACCACAGGTCCCGCACTTGTCGCCAGGGGTGGTGGGAGGGGTGGTAGACATAGGTCGCTGTTTGCAGAGGGGCCTGGACTGCATGATGACCCACAACTGGCACGCATTGCTGAGGCGTACCAGAATAGCACCGGAGAGGTCAGCCAGGTAGTGGGGATCCTCAAGGACATTCAACAGCAGCAGGCTGCCCATCATGCCCACTTGGACTCACACATGTCCCGTGTGGAGACACACATGTCCCGTGTGGAGACACACATGTCTGGCATGGAGTCCAAGTGGGACACATTGGAAGAACTGACAGCGGTGCATAGGGACATATTGACATGCCTCCGCCAGATTAGCACCAACATGGCCACACCTCCCTGTGTGCCCACAACATCTGGTGCTGCAACATGCAACTGCCACAGGGAGGGAGGAGGACTCTGGCGGAGAGTCCTCTGCACCGCAGCAGCCTGCACGTGAGGGTCCCCCCGGAAGAAGAGGGGTCGTCCGAGGAAGGAAAACTGAGAGGCCGATGGCCATGTACATCCCCCAGGAACCCAACACCTGTTCTGGAAATTCTCCTTTGTGTGCAAACTGTTTACCCTGTCGAATGCAACACAACTCTCCCACATGACATGGGGAGCTTAAGTTGGCCCAATGTATCAGATGACTGTGGACTTTACTCAGGACATTTCTGCTACCAAGCCTTCCAACTCATTTGGGAACTTTGGATTCCAATCCCAATGTACAGCACCCACCATCCTGTGCACTATCCTCACACATGTTTGTAAATAAACTCACTAATACACCATACTTGCCTCTGTTGTGATTCCAACGTGGTTTTTGTCATGTAGATGGTGATCTGCTAAAGGACACTGTGCATGCTAACTGCTATAGCAAGTTCAACACCGTCATGTGAGTCATGGCGACGTGACACATATGAGGGAGACACACCACTAGGGCTACACAACACATACACACCAGGGCCATCAGACTCATCGCCTACACTGATGTTGCCAGGAAATACAGTGGAATGCACAGACACCACACCTATTCACAGTCTGTGTTAACTAGCCCACAGGTGCAGTAAGCACATGTCAGTCAGATGTGTGACCACAGACAATGCACAACCCAAAGTGAAGCACAGGTTTATTACACATTTGCAACATGTTGTTTCCACTACAGATGCAAGGTAATCCTACATGGCAGTGGCCACACAGTCAACAAGTGTAGAAGAAATAAAGTCCAGGGGTGTGTGGCACATCACCTGTAGGGAAACGACTGCTTCCACCCTGGAAGTTGAATCATGGTGTCGGGGGATCACAGTTCACCAAACAACTCTGAAAGTACCCTGTGAAGGACAGACATGACACACAGTCAAAAGCACGGAAGAACAGGATAGAACTGCAATACTCATGGCCAATACATGTCACAAGATACTCACAGAAAACCAAGTTAGCATGTCAACACTGTTGGGGAGTACAGACTACCTGTAAGGACACATCGCTGCACGCTTCCAGTCAAGTAGCACATGGCCACACTCAAACAGCACCAGAGCACCACCAACACATATCACGCAAACACACATCATTGACATGACATCGCTGGATACTCACATTCAGCTGAAGAAGTTGGTGATGAGCTGTGTGCGGACAGCACCATCATCATCATCACTGGCAACGTGGCCCAGGCCAGGATCCTCCACAGGTGGCGGATGTTGGTCATCGTCATCCAGGATGAGAGGCAACTCCTTCCGCACTGCCAGGTTGTGTAGCATGCAGCAGATGATGACAATCTTGCACACCTTTGCTGGGGCATATGGGAGGGCCCCTCCTGTCTTGTCCAGGCAGCGAAAGCAGCTCTTCAGGAGACCAAATGTGCGCTCGATCACTCTCCTGGTCCGACCATGTGCCTCATTGTAGCGCATCTGGGCTGGTGTCACAGGGTTCCTGAGGGGTGTCAGCAACCATGGCATGTTGGGGTATCCGGAGTCACCTACAGACAGACAATTGCACATTAGCTGAGTTGGAAAAGAGGGCGGAATACAACATAGCAGAACACACACAATGGTATAAAGTCAGTACACACCGACAAGCCAGGCACGCTGGTTCTGCATCTGTGACATCATCCTCGGGATGCGACTACTCCTCATCACGTAGGCATCGTGTGCCGAACCAGGGAAACGGGCACACACATGTGAGATGCTCATATCTGCAAGACATACCACCAGAGCATTGATCGAATGATAATGTTTCCTGTTCCTGTATGCCTGCTCATGTGCCTGTGGTGGTACCAAAGCCACATGTGTCCCATCAATGGAGCCAATGACATGTGGCATCCTCCCCAGGGCATAGAAGTCACTCTTGACGTCAGTGAGTTGTTGACGTGTAGGGAAATAGATGTACTGGTTCAGGCATCTCAACATTGCCTCCAAAACATCGCGTAGCACACGGCTGAACATAGTCTGTGACATCCCACCAGCAGTCGCAACAGTGTGTTGAAAGGTACCAGTGGCAAAGAAGTGTAGGGCTGCCATCACCTTCACGTTGGGGTCAGCGCTGTAGGGTACGGCCGGTCAGGTTGCAAATGTGGGGCCAAGCGCACTGCCAAATCCTCAATCAGCTGCCTGGTGAAGCGGTACCGTCGGATGCTGTCACGTTCCACCATCGTTGCCAGGTCAGGGAATGGTCTATGGACAGCTGGTGCCCTGCAGTGCATAGGTGAAGAAAGAAAGATTGTCAGTCACCCTACATATGTGCCATTCACCATACTCAATTTCACATGATACATCATTACGAGACACAAGTACTTGATGTGTGTGCCGTTCTGTATGGACATATATGGCACCTACATGGACATCATCTAACATCTCAGTTCAACATGTGTTGACAACAGGTTCCAGGTTGTGCTATGGGAAACTATTAGGCTGTGTCACAGTACCCATTTACTGCTGTCACGTTCCACACACACACCACAGTGACATGTCTGGACAGATGCGCCACAGGCATCACAGCTCATTGACAGGTAGATTCCCAGTGACCCTGTCTTGCCACATGGACACTGGCATGACATGGCATATCATGTACACGTCAGAAAAACAAACATGACTCCCACAGGTAGTGGCCCCTGTTGCCTCCGCAGGACAGACATGGACGTCTGTGACACACACACGCACAACATCAAAGTTCATGCACAAACAACGTTGATGTGGAGACTGTCTCCCATTGTGCACATGGAATCAGAGACATCGGAAACACAACATGCACACAGACTGTGGAGGTCCATCACTATTGTGGCAATGGGTCACCCTGTGACGTACATGCCTTCCCACATGGGACTCTGGGGGTATGTGACATGTCATACACATACACAACCTGGAAATGTGACCATGCCACATGCTCCGAAATGAACACTTGCACATCACAGTGGTCATGTGCACAACACACAAAGGATCCTGTCGCCATGAACACGTGCACAGCCTGGGAGTGGCTGCCCCCAAGTGCCACCCCAAAAACCACATGTTTACCCCCATTCACAGAAAAGGTAATGCAGCCTTACATGCCTTAGGATACAGTGTGGACTGGGTGTGGTGTTGTAGGTGTGCCCCTGAGTCCCTGGCAAGTATATGTGGCTGGCATACGTTCACCAGTGACAAGCATGGTGACATATGCGAGTGACCTACAGGGACGCGTTGTACAGCAATGGACCGATCGGTGTGCACGCACTGGCCATTGCATCTGTTGTGAGCGGGTACGCGTTGTACAGCAATGGACCGATCGGTGTGCACGCACTGGCCATTGCATCTGTAGTGAGCGGGTACGCGTTGTATCCCGGAATACGCGTTGTTCAGCAATGGACCGATCGGTGTGCCCGCACGGCCCATTGCATCTGTTGTGAGCGGGTACGCGTTGTACAGCCATGGACCGATCGGTGTGCCCGCACGGCCCATTGCATCTGTAGTGAGCGGGTACGCGTTGTACAGCAATGGACCGATCGGTGTGCCCGCACGGCCCCTTGCATCTGTAGTGAGCGGGTACGCGTTGTACAGCAATGGACCGATCGGTGTGCCCGCACGGCGCATTGCATCTGTAGTGAGCGGGTACGCGTTGTACAGCAATGGACCGATCGGTGTGCCCGCACGCCCCATTGCATCTGTTGTGAGCGGGTACGCGTTGTATCCCGGAATACGCGTTGTACAGCAATGGACCGATCGGTGTGCCCGCACGGCCCATTGCATCTGTAGTGAGCGGGTACGCGTTGTACAGCAATGGACCGATCGGTGTGCCCGCACGGCCCATTGCATCTATAGTGAGCGGGTACGCGTTGTACAGCAATGGACCGATCGGTGTGCCCGCACGGCCCATTGCATCTGTAGTGAGCGGGTACGCGTTGTACAGCAATGGACCGATCGGTGTGCCTGCACTGGCCATTGCATCTGTTGTGAGCGGGTACGCGTTGTACAGCAATGGACCGATCGGTGTGCCCGCATGTCCCATTGCATCTGTTGTGAGCGGGTACGCGTTGTATCCCGGAATACGCGTTGTACAGCAATGGACCGATCGGTACGCACGCATTGGCTGGGGCCTGGCATGGCAACGGACGCGTTTTCGAAGCTTCAACAAGTCTGATGCAGTGAATTCAGTTGGCCAGCCACAACAATGTTGCAAATTCATGGGTGTCATGAAGTTGAACTTTTGAAGGATGCTGTGGGCGTGTATTAGTGGTGCAATTCCATGAATTGGCCAGATTCAGAAGATGCAAACGACTTGGACCTATCACTTTGGACACATGGGACAGTATCTGCCTCTGCAGCACACATATAATGCTGGCTGTTCCCCTGAGGGCTCACTTGCCTGCACTACATGCTCCAGGACGACATCTGCCACCAACACTGCTGCAGCCTGCATCCTCTGGCTACTGCAATGGCACGTACTGTGGAGAGAGCCCCAGCCTTCAGCCTTGAGGAGAACCAGGCCCTGCTGGACAGCCTCCTTCCACAGTACAGCAAGCTGTATGGGACACCAGGGGAGCAGGTGAGTGTGCTGTCCACTGCCTTACTAATTGTGCATGTTGTCTGACTAGCAAGACTTCCAGTGTGCACACCACTGGCTAGCATGCTCACTGAGTAGTTCTGAGCCCCCAAAGTGTGTAGTTACATGCACTGAACAGGTACAGTGCAGTAACAGTGCATTCCAACAAGGTTTACTTCCCATGCAATGATACCATGTAGTAACTGCTGGCAAACTGTTCATAGCCATCGTTGCACTGCCTGTGTACATCATATGCCCCTGTGATTGAGACATGTATATCCAATTGTGTGATGCACGGATATGTTGCATGTGTAGTAATGGCCTTTTCACTTTGTCATCCTCACAGGTTGATGCCCACCATAAGCAGGAAATCTGGCTGACCATCGCCCGGGCAGTAAGATCCGTGGGGGTCTACAAGCGCCGGATCCGCAACTGCCAGAAGAGGTGGCAGGACCTTCGTGGCTGGACCCGGAGGATCGCAAGGGTCCAGCTGAAGCTGTCGCCTCCTCGCAGGAGGGGCGGACACCGGACCCTGACCCCCCACATGCTCCGGATCTTGGCGGTGGTCTTCCCTGACCTGGATGGGCAGCTGAAGGCCAGACAGCAGCAAGGAGGGGTGAGTCCATGACTGCACTGTGAACTTTGTCTGACATGCTATGTGCCCTCCTCTGGCCTGGTTAAACTTCCACAGTACATCAGTCTTATGGTCCAGGACCCATGTCCCTCAATTGTGACATGCCCACTCCTCATCTGATACGCAGGTGTGGTCCTTACAGTCAGGAAATTGTGTCACTTGGGTACTGTGTCCTTGCATTTTGCTTTGCTCAAGGTGGGGGACAGCATTTGTTCCCGTGACTTTGTGGTGTGCTTCATGGGTGGGTCAATTGCTCACACAATGCCTAAGTCCTGACATGTAATCTGGGTGTAACTTTGATATGTGGTCCACTTGCTGATCTGAATCACCACATGTCCCTGGGGTATTTGGCACACCCCCATGCTGCGGGTGGGAACAATGTTTGGGCCTCAGGAGTATGTATATCAAGTGTGTCACACATGCTTAGCCACCTGCCTACTTTCCAGGGCTCATCCCTCTTTCAGGTGGAGCAGGACAGTCATGCCTACTCCAGGGCATACAATACACTCTGTACTCCCACTCCCGTGTATCAGCTGACATGTTGTGATCAGTGAAATGTTCCCTCAGGTGTCTGCCTCTGTGTCATTGTGCTGTGGCTTCGTTGTCAGGACTACTGGGATGTTTATCGGTTAGGGCTCAGCATGCCATCTGAGATGTGACCATGAGAGACGATACTTCTGTGACTTATAGGTGTTTGATCACTTGACTGTGCACACAGGTGTATGCGACTGTGAATTTCAGGCAGCTGTTTTTCATTCACAGCAGACTGTGAGGTGCTCAGGTTCAGAGAGTTGTGTTTCATGTCTCCCATATGTCCAATTGGTATGATGTGGACAAATAAGAGTTCAGATGATGTGGTTTGTGGGGGATGGACATGTGCACTTGTCAGCTACATAACTTGCATTCCCCATGTCCTAGGATTGTGACACAGTGCAGACTGTTGTTGGCTGGCTGCCATGCCCATGTGACTGGAGACAGTGATGTATGACTCTGCAGGCATGCCTGTGCCATGGCATTAAACTTCCTAAGAGTGATCCTGCAGGGGAGTGACATGTGCAACATGCACCCCATTGTGGCATTGACTATCCGGACATGGGTGCATCATGGTGTCTGGTGCTGGTATGCATCACATGCATTTCTAATTAGACTCTGGCCATCCCTTTATCCGGACACCTGTACTGACTCAGTGGCAAGAGATGTGATGTGTGCATGTTCACATACTTCACTGTGTTATCTGCAATGTCCAACAACTGTGTAGGTGGTGCATGTGTCCACACTGGGGTATTACCATCAGACAGGCACCAGACAGATGGGTGCAAGGGCAGGAGGGATGTGAGTTCCATGGTTGACCATCAGACTGACAATTGGCTTCTCCTAATCTGTGTGAGGACTTTTGGCAATGTTCAACTAAGGATGCCAGGGCTTGCTCTGTAATGTGCTGTACTTACTGTGGTGTGTGCGGTCAGTGCAGGTGACTGATGTTTGTCTGTTTCCCTAATTGTTTGCAGATACATCCACGGCCACAGGAGGGGACAGCTCCACGGACCAGGATGAGCTGCAGAGCCAGACTGGGTCAGCAGCCGATGAGTGGTCGGAGGGACCCAGTGGCACGGAGGGCGAGGGGAGCCACACCGAGTAGTCCTCAGCACCATCCACCTCAGCTGAGGACCACAGCAGCTCGGAGGATGACTCCCTTGTGGAGGCGGGTGTCAGCAGCCACCACACCCCAGCTAGTATGTCTGGCCCCGCCACTACCACCACCACCGCCTTCCCATTGGCTCCCATTCCAGAGGTCCGTGGAGGCTCCCGTGTTCGGGAGCGTGTCTCCTTCGTGCCAGGCACCGCACCCCCTGCCCCTGTGTCCCCTGCTGCCCTGAGTGAGGAGTCTGTGTACCTACTTCGCCAGCTCCATGTAGGGCAGACAGCAATGCTGAGTGTCCTCCATGCACACACCACTCTGTTGACACAGCTGGTGTCGTTCATGGAGGGCATCTCGACGGGTATGTCTGCCCTACAGAGGAGCAATAAGTCCATGGACTCCTCCCTGACGGCAGCAGTGTCCCTCCTCCAACAGTCCCTCACCCCTCCTACCTCTGCCCCATCCACACTTCCTGGCACCCTACCTGTCCCAAGCACATGCACACCTGCACGATCACCCAAACACAGAGACACGAGCAGCACAGAAACACCCAAAACAAAGGCAAGACGTGCACACAAGCATCCTCAGGGGACTGATACCACACCCACAGGGGATGGGGAACAGACACACACACAGGCATCCACAGTCACTCCGCAGTCCTCCAAATCCTCTCCCTCCAAGACCCCTTCCCTTGCCTCACCTGCAACCCCACCTACACAGCAGCTCTTCCTCTGTGACCTCGGCCTCTTCCCCTCCGATCCCGCTGATCCAGCATTCAGGGGGAAGAGGAAGTCCACCCACACAGAGGGGAGTGCTCCTCACCCCAGGACACCCTCCCCCAGGCACAGACACACTGAGGCCCCCACCCGCAAGTCCCCTCGGGCCCGTAAGAGCAACACCCCGCCACCGCCCTGCAGCTCAACCACACAGTCTCCTTCCTCCATCCCTCAGGCCCCCACAACACAGGTTCCCCCACCACACCCTGCCCCAGGTTCCCCCACCCACAGATACACCATCCCCAAAATGATCTGGCCTTCTCCACCTACCACTTGCTCTTCCAGGCACCACACCCCCCGCTGCACATGTTTGTGCCACTGGTGTGGAGACCGTGTCCTCCCCTCTGTCCTGCCCACCTTACCTGTACCCCATTCTACTGCCCTGGAGATAGGCACTGCAGTGGAGTCCACTACCACCCCGTCTGACTTGGGCACTGCAGTGGGGAACCTGTCCTCTCCATCTGGCCAGCCCACTGCAGTCGTGCCGGCACCCACACCATCTGACTCATGCCCCCAGTTGTGCCGGCACACACATGTCAGACACCTCCACTGCAGTTGTCAGTGACTCTCCAGCACCAGCCACCCCTTCCCTGCCTCCTTCTGGTGAGCCCTGATCCTGTCCCTGCGGTGCCTGGCCTGCCCCCCCCGTATGCCCCTCCGAGGGGAATGTCCCTGGTCCCTAGCAGTGCAGGCAAGCAAAGGGTGACATCTGCCACTGTCACCCTGTTTGGACTTTATTCATGGACTGGCCATTGGCCTTTGTGTTTTTTCTGGACTTTAATTTTCCAAATAACATATGCTGAATAAAGCTACTTTCAGTTCTCTAGTGGTTTTGCTTCAGATGTACATGATGTTGATGATGCTAACCATGCCCTTGCTGCAGTGATGTTGATTTTTGATGTCAGGTAAATGAAGTGTTACTGTGCAGGACCCCATGTGGTCCAGGAGGAATGTGTCCTATCCTGGTGTGTAGCCATGTCATCCTTTGCAGCAATATGAGTGTGTCATGTTTTCCATATTTGCAAATGGGATTCCCTACCTGTTTTTTCAATATGACATCTTGTGGCTTACACCCCTGCACATCAGATGTGCTTGCCATTGTTCAATTGGTCTATTTCCCTGACCGTGTGACCATCTCCACTGGACATGCATGTTTGGGCATCAATGGGGAAGGACTCATCTGTGGTATCAGTGCAACTTGCTATACATGTGTATTTGATCGGTGCAGATGATTTGGGTGACAATGCCATGACCAGGCTGATGTGACGTGAGCCTTCATTTTGTGCTAATTGTTGACTGAGTGACCAAGTGTTCTGCTGACATGATAGCGCCCTGCAGAGACAACGTATGGCACAGCTTTTCTTACACAGGAGTGGAGTCCCCTCATGGCAGTGTGTAATTCCGTGACATTGCCTGAGCCCAAGGTGTGTGTTGTGTGAGCATGTCTGTGTGTGTTCTCTTCCATTTTGCTACGCAGGCTGGGGGCCCTAGTGATGTTCCTGTTTGTGATGCTTGCTGAGTTGAGCAATGTTCCCCCCAAATCTTCTCCCTGGGTGCTCTGTGATGTGGGTGCATGGCACATTACTGGTGATCAGGGTGTCATCCATAGGTGTGTTTGCTGTCAGGGCTGAGTTTGTAGGCAAACGCAGATGAGACACAGTCAGGATTCCCCTTGGCACTTGTTGGTTACACAAGTCATGTAATTTACAGTTTGTGTTAGCTTCCAGTGATTGTGACACTTTGTGTGTGTGACTGCTGCCACTCCTCAGGGTCAGAGCTGCAATGTTGGAAGTTGTCTATGTGTGTTGTTTGTGGGTGAGCTTGCCTTCTTCATTGGTGTGTGACTGTGTCCGGGATCCCATTGGTTGGTGTGGATTTGACGTCATGCCCATGTACAGTGTACTGTGCAGTGTGTGAGACATTCACAAGTCTTGTTGACTGGCCATGTGTGATGGGTATCTCCGCCTTAGTTCCCCCCACCACCCCTGGGATTGTCATGGGTGCATGTGCAATGTCACCAGTCCATGTGAGCTTCACTGCTGCACATTGGTGGAGATCAAGGTGTGTGGTGTTGAGTGTGTGCAAATGAGAGTTGTTGCACGGCTAGACCCCTACCTCCATGTTGGCCTTGGCTGACAGGCCGTGCTGTTTTATTTGTGCTTGTGTAGGTGTGATGGTAGTTAGTTGCTCAGGACACATGACTGTGGTTCACAGTGTGTACAACATCTACCTTTGTCATCACAGTGGGATTATCATGCAGGCCAGTGTCACCACAATGTGGGGTCCCTGGGGGTAGTGCTGTGGTGGGTCTGTCTCTTGCTGTGTTAGTTGCTGTTCCTACAAGCTTGTGTGACATTTGTAATTTGGGCTCCCTCATCTAACAATGCCTGATTGCCCACATAGGGGAATCCGATCCATGAGTTACTTTTGTGTGGCACTGTGTTGACATCTGTGTAATAGGGATTCAGGCCTCCTCGTGTGTTGTGTGTTTGCCTGGGGACACTGGCACACCACCCCCTCACCTGTTGTGTTTGATATGCAGTGTGAGTCTGCCTGTTTGTGTTTGTGCATTTGCACCACTGCATTGGCATATCTTTAGTGTGCCATTGGCTGTATGTTGTTTGGTGGCTTTCCCCTGCTGTCCCTGGGACTCCTAGGTCATCAGTCAGCACAATGATCATGGTTTGTATGTCCCATTGCTGCCATCGTATGGTATTTGTTCACCTGACATCTACAGTCTCCACAGGATATCTACATTTGTGTGTCCATTGGTGCAGATATGTGGATCTGCATTATGATGGTCACTTCTGTCATTGTGTTATTTGTGAATGTTGACAATGTGAGCCCCCATGGGTGATGCTTGTCTGCACATGGCCAAAGCGATGTTTCATTGGCACTGCACTGTTTGCCTCACCCAATCTATGTTGCTATGGGACACAAGCACTACTATGCCACTGATGTGTTTGTTGTTGTGTGACCAGGAATAATCCATGCAGTTTGGCATTTGCAGCTTTTACCATGACTACACTTACATTTTGGTCACTGTGGTGATGGGGCTTTAGACACCATTGCCACAAAGTTCAAAATGTGCTTCAGCTATGGACCCCACACTTACATTTTGGTCACTGTGGTGATGGGGGTTTACACCCCATTGCCACAATGTTCAAAATGTGCTTCAGCTATGGACCCCACACTTACATTTTGGTCACTGTGATGATGGGGGTTTAGGCCCCATTGCCACACTGTTCAAAATGTGCTTCAGCTATGGAACCCACACTTACCTTTTGGTCACTGTGATGATGGGGTGTTCGACCCCACTGCCACAGTGGTCATGGTCGGCTTGCATTGTGGAGGCCACACACATGTATGTGTGACACATGTGATAGGGGGTCACATTGTATGTTCAATGTCATGTTCAGTGTTGTAGGCATTTGACACAGACTACACACGCTTGTCATGGTGTTGGGGGGGTGTAATTTTCAGACATTCCTTATGTTGGAGTATGCTGGTTGTGTCATGCATTACCCGTCCTATGAGTAGGGGTTGTGTGGGTGGAAGGCATCCATCCCCCTATGAGTGGGGGTGGTGTTAGTGGTAGGCATCCATCCCCCTATGAGTGGGGATGGTAGTAGTGACAGGCATCCAGCCCCCCTGAGTAGGGGTGGTGGTAGTGGCAGGCATCCAGCCCCCATGAGTAGGGGTGGTGGTAGTGGTAGGCATCCACCCCCTATGAGTGGGGGTGGTGTTAGTGGTAGGCATCCATCCCCCTATGAGTGGGGGTGGTGTTAGTGGTAGGCATCCATCCCCTATGAGTGGGGATGGTAGTAGTGACAGGCATCCAGCCCCCCTGAGTAGGGGTGGTGTTAGTGGCAGGCATCCAACCCCCCATGAGTAGAGGTGGTGGTAGTGGTAGGCATCCATCCCCCTATGAGTGGGGATGGTAGTAGTGGCAGGCATCCAGCCCCTCCTGAGTAGGGGTGGTGTTAGTGGTAGGCATCCATCCCCCTATGAGTGGGGATGGTAGTAGTGACAGGCATCCAGGCCCCCCTGAGTAGGGGTGGTGGTAGTGGCAGGCATCCAGCCCCCCATGAGTGGGGGTGGTGTTAGTGGTAGGCATCCATCCCCCTATGAGTGGGGGTGGTGTTAGTGGTAGGCATCCATCCCCCTATGAGTGGGGATGGTAGTAGTGACAGGCATCCAGCCCCCCCTGAGTAGGGGTGGTGGTAGTGGCAGGCATCCAGCCCCCCATGAGTAGGGGTGGTGGTAGTGGTAGGCATCCATCCCCCTATGAGTGGGGATGGTAGTAGTGACAGGCATCCAGCCCCCCCTGAGTAGGGGTGGTGGTAGTGGCAGGCATCCAGCCCCCCATGAGTAGGGGTGGTGGTAGTGGTAGGCATCCATCCCCCTATGAGTGGGGGTGGTAGTAGTGACAGGCATCCAGACCCCCTGATAGGGGTGGTGGTAGTGGCAGGCATCCAGCCCCCCATGAGTAGGGGTGGTGGTAGTGGTAGGCATCCATCCCCCTATGAGTGGGGATGGTAGTAATGACAGGCATCCAGCCCCCCCTAAGTAGGGGTGGTGGTAGTGGCAGGCATCCAGCCCCCCATGAGTAGGGGTGGTGGTAGTGGTAGGCATCCATCCCCCTATGAGTGGGGGTGGTGTTAGTGGTAGGCATCCATCCCCCTATGAGTGGGGATGGTAGTAGTGACAGGCATCCAGGCCCCCTGAGTAGGGGTGGTGGTAGTGGCAGGCATCCAGCCCCCATGAGTAGGGGTGGTGTTAGTGGTAGGCATCCATCCCCCTATGAGTGGGGATGGTAGTAGTGATAGGCATCCAGGCCCCCCTGAGTAGGGGTGGTGGTAGTGGCAGGCATCCAGCCCCCCATGAGTAGGGGTGGTGGTAGGCATCCATCCCCCTATGAGTGGGGATGGTAGTAGTGACAGGCATCCAGGCCCCCCTGAGTAGGGGTGGTGGTAGTGGCAGGCATCCAGGCCCCCATGAGTAGGGGTGGTGGTAGTGGTAGGCATCCATCCCCCCATGAGTGGGGGTGGTAGTAGTGACAGGCATCCAGGCCCCCTGAGTAGGGGTGGTGGTACTGGTAGGCATCCATCCCCCTATGAGTGGGGATGGTAGTAGTGACAGGCATCCAGCCTCCCTGAGTAGGGGTGGTGGTAGTGGCAGGCATCCAGCCCCCATGAGTAGGGGTGGTGGTAGTGGTAGGCATCCATCCCCCATGAGTGGGGGTGGTGTTAGTGGTAGGCATCCATCCCCCTATGAGTGGGGATGGTAGTAGTGACAGGCATCCAGGCCCCCATGAGTAGGGGTGGTGGTAGTGGCAGGCATCCAGCCCCCCATGAGTAGGGGTGGTGGTAGTGACAGGCATCCAGCCCCCAATGAGTAGGGGTGGTGGTAGTGGTAGGCATCCATCCCCCTATGAGTGGGGAGGGTAGTAGTGACAGGCATCCAGGCCCCCCTGAGTAGGGGTGGTGGTAGTGATAGGCATCCATTCCCCTATGAGTGGGGATGGTAGTAGTGACAGGCATCCAGCCCCCCATGAGTAGGGGTGGTGGTAGTGACAGGCATCCAGCCCCCCATGAGTAGGGGTGGTGGTAGTGGCAGGCATCCAGCCCCCCATGAGTAGGGGTGGTGTTAGTGGTAGGCATCCATCCCCCTATGAGTGGGGGTGGTGTTAGTGGTAGGCATCCATCCCCCTATGAGTGGGGATGGTAGTAGTGACAGGCATCCAGGCCCCCCTGAGTAGGGGTGGTGGTAGTGGTAGGCATCCATCCCCCTATGGGTGTGTATGGCATTGGTGATGGCCATCCCGCCACTATGGTTCTGCTGTTGCTAGTGTACGTCATTTCTGCATCCCTATGTGTGTGTGACATATTTCGGGTACGTGTCGTTTGTTTGTGTTGTTGGTGTTTGACTTACCGTCTGCGCCGTACGCGTCCGTGCTGGTTCCGGTAATAGATGTAGAGTATTGGTAGGACCTGCGCGATGGGATTCATGCTTGGGTCATCTCGTTCGGGTTTCTCGTGTCTTCGACTCGTACTCGTCGCTGGCTTGTTCGTCTCGTAGCCGTGGATCGTCTTGTGGTGCGAATCGGAGCTTATGTACGGCTCTCCCGGATGCTCAAACGTGCCGGACGTAGCGACGGGTTCGGCGCGTACGGAAGGCGCATCGTACTAGTCCGGCCGGAAGGTGCTGTGTATTTGCTTCCGTGCGACTCGAATCGGCGTTTACGGATCCGGCTCTGCCGGGGAACAGGAGCTGAAATGGGTAAGTACGGCTCGCTCGGAATCTGGGCTGTTATGCGCATCGTACTTGTTCTTTCGGACGAGTGTTCGAATCGGTCGGGAAACACGCGTTCGGCTTGTATTTTTTCCGGACCAATACTGTTGGGTGCGCTTCCGGCCGAGATCGGAATCGACCCCTAAGTCTAATGAAACCCAAAATAAAACCAATTCACCAAATGCTACAAAATCCTCTCCTCTTCGCTCGAATGCGCAAAATTGTGGCTCTAGCCAACTTGCCCCTCGAGCCATCTAATTTAGAAGAAGGGTCCATGAAAGATCTAAAACTGCAGTTCAAGGACTTAACTAAAGAGGTAAGAGCTCTCAAAGCAATGGTTAGCACTTTATCTGAATCTCTTAACCTTGTACTAGCAAATACAGCACACATAAATGATCAACTACACAATCCCTTAACAATAACACGCAATGAGCCGCACCCCCCACAGACAGATTCCAAGAGCTATTGGTAAATCCCATGATTATCCTCCACAAGCAATAAGAATGGAACCAATTCATACATACAAATGCCCAGCACAACATCTAGCCCCGCAAAATTACAAATTAGTACGAACTCCTACAATAGGGCCCCAGTTTTTAGAGTGTGTTGACACTCGTAAGCACCCCTTAAGTACATCATCTCGACCAAATAGGTTCAACAAGATGACACAATTTTCAAAAGATTCTGTGCAGGGCCCTGAACAAAAATGTTTAGTTTTTTCAATCAATGTCCCCAAACCATCACTTAGCTTGATTAAAGAGGATGAAAGCTCATTACTAAACAAATGCACTCAATGGATCAGATATGTAAGGGGTTGCAGATCATTCATCAGGGAAGATATAATTGCGGCAAAAAGGTTTCCTTAATCTGGCTCTGACTTGGAGTTTATAGCACTGACCCTTGGCTGTAGCGAACTAGCTGACAATCTAGTGGCATTTGATATTCGGACTTCCTATTTAACAGATACAAACATCTGAATGAAATATAACCCCCAGAACCTTCAATGGAATCTGTCACCCGAAAACCTCCCTCCTCCCGTCTAGAAGGGTCTCCCTTACGTGAATTAGATTGATGGTCATGGAAGCCTCTCCATGAGCACCATCAGGATGTAGTCTCTGAATGTACTGGAGAGGGTACCGGCCAACAAACAATTTCACGTATTCTACATGAACCCCGGCTTTTCACCACCTACCCGAAACAAGGAAACAGCAAACATAGCTCAAGGTACAACAAATGACCGAGTAGATATACTCCAATCTACTGTGACAACTCAGATCTCATTCCTATCATGGAATATTGCGGGACTGAGATCCAGGGGAGCTTCTTCGCACTGGAATAGCTTAATTGACACCCACGACATTTGCTTATTTCAGGAAACATGGTCTATAGACCCAATATTCCATCTAGGGTACCTGTATTATTATATACCGGCAATTCAAGGTCAATTAGGCAGGCCATCGGGAGGGCTGACCATATGGGTTAAGCAAGATATAGGGTATTCAGGTTCTTCGTATAGATAGCCCAGACATCCTTGCTATTCGTATGCAGACTAGCTATCAGACCCATATTACAATTTTTAATGTATATGCTAGAGGAATAAAAGGTGGAAGAAGGTCCAATACCGTAGCATTATTGGACAAACTTATGGAAAGCAATCCAAACATTTTTCATTTAGTAATAGCAGGGGACTTTAATACAACTTTTGAGCCCCTCGATCACGAAGATTACAAATTAACAGAAGAGGAAGTCACCCGATGGGACATCCCCAGTCTAGAAATTGCGCCTATTAAAAGATGGACAGATGCAGCTATACAATTAAAAGCTCTATGTATTGAAAGGGGGATTAGGGCAGTAAATGGGAGATCCAATTCTGACAGGCAAGGGTCAAATATGTTTAATAGTGGTCATTGCGCACTCGTATCGATTACTTATTAATAAATTTAGTACTGTGACATGCTCTTATCGTCATGGAGGTAATGGCAAGAGTAGAAAGAGACCACAACCCTCTGATATTTGCACTCAAATTATTGAACAATAAAAGGGGTACAACACGTTTTGCTCTCCAATGATATGAGACGGGTTAAATGGTCCAAGGTTGTCGAAAAGCCAGATGCATTAACATCAATAATGATAAATGTGACCATTGTATTGGCAGAGATATAGACGGCGCAAACCCATGAAGATCTAAATGAAATCATAATCGTGGCCCATAATACATTATTTGACAAAATAAGATCTTATTTCCTAAAGTCGCTGAGTCGGTGCCATAAACCATCAGTAGTGCAGGTAAATTGGTATAATAAGGACTGTAGGCAAGCCTATAATTTCCTTGCAGCAGCAATAAAATCTAAAAATCCGGCTTGCATCAAACAAGCAAGGAAATTGCATAAATCTTCCCAGTGAAGAGCAAAAAAGGATTGGGACGAACAACGATGGCAGGATTTTAGAATGGCTAGATATGAGAAAAACTCAACATTTTTGGCACCTGGTGAAGGGGAGGGCAAGCTTTGCCCCCACAAAACCAGTTAGCACCAGAGGCATGAATTGAGTATTTCTCAAAGCAGTATGCAGAGGAGGAAGATAAACAGAACGAGTCTTATTTAATTCCACTGCATAGGCTAGTCTTGTCCTTTGATCTTTCTGATGTAGGCACAGCTTTAGGCGCAGTTAATGGGGGAAGAGCCCCGGGTCTAGATAGCATTCCGGCTGATCTATTTTTGTATGACATCTGGTCAAGATATATTTTGGTATTAGCCGTTGCAATAGCCTGTGGTGCTTCTATTCCAGAATCATGGCGAGGTGCCGAGATTATAACAATTTTTTGAAAAAGGTGATAGATCTATCCCCAGTAACTATAGGCCAATAAGCTTAATTGATTCCATACAGAAGGTGGTGGCAAGATTAGTTTTAGCAAAAATTCAGGATTGGATAGCAGCAAATGACATTCTTACACCTCTACAGGCAGGCTTTCGAGCTCACGTTAGCACTATTGACCAGGTATTTCGTTTTATATTAATATATTGCCGTAACATTGTGATTGCTAATGGCAGCATTTATGCTGCCTTTGTAGATCTTAAGTCTGCATATGAATTGGTCATACGTAAGAAACTTTGGACGGTCCTTTTGAATTTAGGAATGCCTCTAGATCTACTATCCCTAATTGTTAGACTTCTTGAGGACAGTTTCGCACAAGTCCGATGGGGCACACAGGGCAACACTTCAGACAGATTTCCAGTCTCCAAGGGGGTTCGCCAAGGGTGCGTTATGGCCCCAACATTGTTCTCTCTATTCCTGAATGGAGTATCACAATTCTTTGCTAGTCACCCAACAGGGACAAAAATACCTATTCTAATGTTCGCAGATGATGCGCTCATTATTTCTAAATCACAGAGCGAATTGCAACGAGCACTTTCCCGATTTAAAGAATTTTGCAAGCAAAACAAAATGTATGGTTCTAAATCAGCATTGGATAATAAAGGGTAATGTGAGACTAAATGATGAGCCCCTTGAACAGACAGAAATCTTTAATTACCTAGGAGTTACCTTAGCTAAGAAATTACATTGGAAGCCCCAGATTGAAACCATGGCTTTAAAACACCGCCAATTGGCAGGAGCATTAGTAAAAGAACACAAAACCTCACTAACAAAGCCAATTAGCCCTGCCATACGGATTTATGACATCAAAGTTGTGGGATAAGTGTTATATGGCTCTGAACTTTGGGGTTTCAAAAATCTGACCCCACTCGTCTTAGCTGAAAACAAGTTTCTACGATGCATCACAAATCTCCCACAAAGTACACCACTTAAGCCTTTGTGCTATGATCTAGGTTGCAAATCCCTTGAAGAGGTAGCTAGATATCGCCCAATAGTATATTGGTGCAGACTGTGGACCACCCCTGCGTTAGCACACTATGCTGCCGCACTCAAGGATGTCTTGGAGGCTGACACTGCACACAAGATAAGCTGGCTTCAAAAGGTTAAAAGTATGTTGATAGCAATGGGCTTGACGCACTTATGGGAGGATCCCATGGGCCAACGATTCCCCACAAAAAGGGAAATAAAAGAGCAATATTGGTCTATGATCATGACCGATAATTTAAGATCCACTGGGAATATATCACTGACAGGGAGATTTTGGGAATTTAAATCTATCCCCTTGTATGAGACCTTCTGGGATTTCATAGCTAAACCCTCAGATAGAAAATTATATTTTCGATTTTGGGTGGGTACCCTCCCATTAAAATCGTTCACATGTAAATGGTCCAATAGTGATGATAGTAAATGTCAGATATGCGTAAATCAAATGGAAACTTACTCCCATGTTCTTTTTGTTTGTCCAGCTAATGAGGCCCCACGGGAAAAATGTCTGAGGCCGACTTGTAAAAACATGGGTACTAGAAGCAGTAACATTGCATTGAGAATATTGCGTTCAAATTCATCGGAACAGTGTGCAATATCTGTCACTAAATTCCTGGGATGGATGTGGGTAATACGTTCTAAGATGGAAACCTCATCCGGGGTTATTCTAGATAGCAGTCATCTAAGCATGCATGATGCAGATTAGCCAACAGGATCAAGAAGCTATTCTATTACTGTTCTATATCAAATAATGATTTTCCAATAATGATTTTAAGCTATTTTTATGGATTTTATTATCAAATCCCTTCCAGGGTATGATTTTTTGTACTAAAGCTTGATTTGATATAGCACTTTAATGCCAATTTGCACTAAGAGCAACTAGGGGATGTAACCCATAGGTATAAGTCAGTCCCAGTGCCAGAAAGTTAACAAAGTAGTACTAGGATTACCATACTTGTAATATGTGATTCTAACTCCTTAAGTCGCTGGAAGTCGAATAACTCTATGTTGGGTTTCCTCCTGCCAGTAAGTCCTTGGTTTTTCTCTTTGATTATCTTAGCTTATTATAATGTATTATATGAGGATTTGCACTTTATGAGGCCAAAAACTTTTGTATTTTAATTTGGAATTAGGTATGTCTCCATCTTGTTCTTAATTAAATAGTATTATGTATATTTCGACTTAGGATCTTATGATAATGAATCAATTACCAATGTACATATGTCCTGATTTTTAGCGAAACCGACTATGATATTATTAGGATGCTTCCATGTTTTTATGTTTGTTGTACTTTTATGATCCTGGAGATCGAAATAAAGTTATGATGACACCCTTAGAGAGTCAAAACCGGAGTATAACCCCTAGCAGCCATAGAGACTTCCAGTGCGGCCATACAGGCCAAGATTGATGCAATGTCCCTCAATATCGGACTGTTACGGGTTGACCTCCGTACTGTAGCAGAAATATCCATAGCCACTGAACAGAATGTCATTGAACTGCAGAGTGAGGCATCCACACTGAAGGCAGCCCTCACAGACTTATCTGCCAAGTCAGAGGTCCTGGAACATCGGGCAGAGGATGCAGAGGGAGGCTCTTGAAGATGCAATCTCCGATTTGTTGGATTTCCAGAGGGAGCAGAAGGGAGAACCCCGGAACTCTTTCTAAAAAAATGGATCAAAGAAACATTCCCCAAGGCGGACCGCTCTGCGATCTTCGTACTCGAGCGGTGGCATCGGGCTCTTGTGCCGCCGCCTCCCGCAGGTGCCCTCCCGGAACTCTCATTGCGAAGGTCCTAAACTACAGGGACCGTGACTGTGTAATAAAAGCTGCTTGCCGAGATGGGGACCCGGTCTTCGAAAACCATGTAATCCACATCTTCCCAGACTACACACGCCTAGTGCAACAACAGAAAGTGTCCTTCGGAAGGGTAAAACAGAAACTTAGGGCGATGAACCTCCAATATATGCTTCTTTACCCAGCAAAGTTGAAGGTTATACATGGAGGTTGTGCTAATTTCTTTACATCGCCAGAGGCCACATGGGACTGGCTGGAGGTGTGCGGAGAAGGAAGGACCCTGCACTGGGGGGGAGGGGGGGCGGGCGCGGCGGCAGGGACTCTTGGTGCTGGCATGATGAGAAAAAATAGTGGCAGCGACGTGGCAGAACCGTGGGTGGACAGTCACAGGATATGAGAGATGGAACAATTTAAATTTATAACATGGAATTTGGAGGTGCTGACTTCATTTGTGAAGCGCTACAGAGTTCAGACTTATCTTCGCAGGCAGGGAGCACACGTGGTGATGTTACAGGAGACTCACCTGTCAAACCCAAAAATCCAAAATTTGCATTGGAAAGAGAACTGTTCTCCTCCACCTACTCCACATACGCAAGGGGGGTGGCTATCTGAGTAGCCCCACAGGTCATGATCCAAGTACATGGCTACACAGCAGACATAGAGGGGAGATGTGTGGTGGTACATGGCGTACTGGATGGCGGGGAGGTTTGTCTGGTGAATGTCTATGCCCCAAATGTGGGCGATTGCGAGTTTTATTTAGATCTAGAGAAACGAATATTCTCCTACATAGGGGTGTCGTTAATTTGGGCAGGAGATTTTAAATGTGTGCTAGACGGCGGCCTAGATAGACATCCCCGAAACTATATACCAAACCCAATATGTCGGAAACTCTGTGGGATGTGATGAACCGCTGGCATTGCATTGACATCTAGCGCGAGCCGCACCCTGGCATACATACAAGGGTACACTTGCTGTACACCATCCAAAGCCGTATCTAGCAGACTTGACCTGTTCCTGTTCTCTGAGGAGGCCTCGGTGGCCGTGGCACAGACCTGTTTACTGTTCCACTTTCTGTTGGACCATGCCCCAGTACTGCTGGAATGGAGGCCGGAATGCAGTAGGCCGAAGGCATCATTGTGGCATCTACATACGGAAACCCTCCGTGACACAGTGTTTCGAGAAGAGATTAGGGAAGCCATTGCTGGGTTTTTCTAAACAAATTGGTCATCTACCGCCAGCAGGGGAACAGAGTGGGATACGCTAAAGGTGGTAACCCAAGGAGAATGTTTATCCAAAGTTGGGGGGACAAGGAGACGATTAGAACGGGAACTGACCGAGGTAGAAGACGAGTTGGCTGGGCTGCAGCATGTGGGACAGGAACCGGAGCCTCACAACAAATCCATTTTGCGGGTACAGTGCAGAGTCGGCGAAGTATGGGACAGACTAGACTGTTTTACTAGACGACAATATCACCAGTTGTTGCATAGGGAAGGCGACAAATTGGGAAGGCTCCTAGTGTGACTGCTGAAGCAGGAACACTCTCCCTGGCTTATATTGACGCTTAAGCGCTTAGATGGAACCACTGCCACTACACAGGCTCCCTTTTGCGTAACCACTTGGCTGCGGTATATCGGTAGGGCCCCGAAGCCGCTCTGACCGAGGATTCTGAGTTCCTAAATGATGATGCATCAGAAATAACAAAACTATACAAAGATCTAGTAAAAATGTACAGAAACTTCACGCAGTACATTATGCGAAGGCTCACAGATAATCCTGCACAGACGACTCAGGCTTCACAACCACAATTGGCTGCTACGGGCATCAGCCCTCAAACACTGAATGACATTATGAGAAAGGTTCCCACCAGTTGGGAGCAAATTCTGTTCTGGATAGCACAGAAAACAAGCCAGCTTGAAGCGGTTTTTCCCCATTTGGGACCGCAGGACAAACACAGGATATTAACAATTTGCTTGCCAATGGGGATGGCTACCCTGGTGGAAGATTGTGCCACTTGGGGTACAGTCTTCGCTGCAGTTTACACCAGAACTCATAGTACCCCTTCAATAGCAGTTTTACCTGAGGTATTGAATAAAGTACAGAATGAGTGCGGGGCAGGACCTGTCCTGGACTTGGGGATGAAACTGATGGGCAACTTTGCCGCAGTATCAACAATTATGTTAAGTAACATAAAAGGGTAAGCAGCAGCATTGGCTATACACCAACGCCTGAGGGAATTCACTCCTGCACAGCGGATGCGGGAATTGCCTAAAATTATTGAAGAAACCTATGCTACGCTAGGTAGAGATTATTTGGGAGCCAGACCTGAGAAACCACAGGTTAAGGGTAATTCTGAAAAGGATAGCTGTAAGCAAGCACCCGATTCTTCTAAGAAGAAATGGGACAATAAAAAAAATTAAAAACACAATCACGGGGTGGGTCTCCTCAACAGGAAACCACTGAGAAAAAATACAATTTGAGAAACCGTGATAATATTAGAAAGACTGACGGGTATCAGGATACTGATACACGTTCCTCTAATTCCTTTCAGTATTCATTCGATATACATGCAGAAAGAGGTGGATGGCCAGAGCGCAGACCAGAAGAGCGCGTGAAGCCGAAAAGGGAAACACATCGCACTTCAGACTACATCCTTAAAGAGGGCAAACCAAATACTCAAAAACCTCAATTCAAAAAGAAGAAAGTAGCAGGGATTAAAGGTTTACTGACAAAATATCGAGTACTAAATAGCGAGTTACAAAAATATTGAGTGAAAAATCTAAATGTTGAAAATATTGACTCCCTATCCATATAATTAAAAGTACAAAAATATCGAAAAAATATATATCGATTGCAATAATATAGTTATCCAAAATATCGATTTTTAAATATATATAAATTTAAATAATAAACATTAATTAAATAAAATAATTATACTATTATAATAAAAATAAATAAATAATTAAGGAAAAAATAAAACAATTATGATTATTTTATTTATATACATATATCTAATTTAAAAACTATTACATTGATATTTTTAATTTATATTATATTTGAAAAGTTTCTTAAATGTAATAATATAAAAATATACATATAGCTAATGACGTAAAATATTTGATAAACAATCCATTTTAATTACAAATAAAAAACTCAAACAAAATGAAAATTTAGAATTTACTAAAAATAAATATAATATTAAAAACATTAATAATTATAAATATTATAATTTTAAATAACCTAAAACATATTAATATACATTTAGCAATATACACTAAACTACAACATTTTAAAACAAATACATGTACTATTCCCACTACAACTTATAAAAAGTAGACAAAGTGTCGAACTCAGGAGGTGTAAAATTTACAAGTCCCACTACAATTAATGCAACAGTAGAGAAAGTGTTGGAATGCGGAGGGGTAAAATTAACTATTCCCACTCCAATGAGTGCAGCAGTAGGGAAAGTGTTGGATTGCAAAGGGGGAAAATCTACTAGTCCCACTCCAGTCAGTGCAACAGCGGGGAAAGTCTTGGATTACGAAGTGGTAAAATGTACTATTCCCACACCAGGCAGTGCAACAGGAGGGAAACTGCTGGATTGCGGAAGGAAAACAAATTATATTCCCACTGCAGTTAGTACTACATTAGAAACAAATACATTCTATGCAAAACAACAAAATAATTGCAAAGACAAAATAAATGTGTTTAAATATAAATATTTAATAAAATAAATCAAATATTTCATATAAAAATATTTCAAATAAATACATATTGTAATGTTAAAAACATATAAATATTTACAAACATTACAAAAATGTAAATCCAAAAATATTTTCATGTTAAAAATATTTTTCTTTGAAAATTAAATATTAACAAAAAAATAATGTATTAAATAATTTTTATTTTAGTTACCTCCCACCACATGCCGCTCCAAAACTTACAAGCAACATCTAAAACTTAACTTTAAAAACAATTTACACTACTAACATAAATATTTATCAACAAACTAATTGTCAATAAATAGAAATCAATTATTATTTAATTACATTTAATTTACTTTCCACAATATACCTCCACAATAAATACAACACACTCTTAAAATGAAATAAAAAATTAATTACACAATTAACATAATGAAATTTAAATGTAATCATTATTATCAATTAAAAAATGAATTATAACCTAATTAAAATAAATTTACTTCCAACCACATACCCCAACAAAACCCACGCATAACATTTTAGTTAAACAAATGTAATTACACAATTAACATAAGTAGTTATAAATTAAATAATAATTATTAAATAAAAATATAAATATTAGGTACTTAGAATTAACTTACTTCCCACCCTGTACCCCTATAAACCCCACAACCCACACCTAAATTTAAAAATAAATATTTACACAATTAAAATAGTTAATTATCAAATAAACAATTAATATTAATTAACAATTATTAATTAAATCAAATTAAATTGCATCCCACCCTCTTCCCCTATAAACCCCACAACCCACACATAAAATTTAAATTAAAACAAATTATTTACACTATTAACATAATTAATTATCAATTAATTAATGATTATGAATTAACAATTAATAATTAATTCATTAAAATTAAATTACTTTCAACCCTATGCCCCTGTAAACCCCACAACCCACGCAACATTTAAATAAAAAAAAATAGTTTCACGATTATCATAATTAATTAGTAATTAAATAAATAATATTAATTAATAATTAATAATTAATTTATTATAATAAAATTACTTTCCACTCTGTCCCTCTAAAACCCACAACCCGCTATGGTACTTAACAAAACAAAAATTACTTAAATTAAATGTAATAACTACTAAAGAGTTTACAAATACATTAAAAACATAGACAATAATTATGCAAAAATTACATCATATACATTGTAAATATATATAAAAATACATAATAATTAAAAAACAAACTATAAGGCCCATTACGATACCGGGCGTAAAAAAATCCGCCACCCATGAAAGCGGCAAAATCCGCCCGCCTACACCTTCTGAATACCGACCCAGCAATTATGATGCCTCGAATCAAAACCGCCAGCGGCGGAAAAACACACAAAATACCGCCCACCCATGCCCGAGTCGGAGTCAAACCGCCCGCCACGGACGGAAAGACGCACGACAACACAAAACCGCCCGCCTCACGGTCGAGACACCGCACGTGAAATTACGATCGCACCGACATGAGCGCGGAAAACAACAAATACACCGCCCGCCAGCGTAAACAACACTGAAGAAAATGGACACGGCAGAAGCCATGGCGGCCACGTCCCTGCACAGAAACAGCCCCGGACTCAAACAAACACACACAACAAGGCAAACAAGTCCACACAGCAACCCACGCACAAATACACAGACAAAGTACACATCCCGAAAACACACCACCCCTGGACAAACAAATAAACACAAAGCCCAGAACACCGGCCACAACACACCTGAAAACAACAGACCATCAGGACACACCCAAACAGGTAAGTACAAAAGCAGCCCCTCCACAGACCACAACCCCTTGCAACATTGCAAAGCAGAGAGGAGAGGAGAGGACACAGTGACACAGCAAGGACAGCAGCACACCACAGATACGCACACATCACACCCACCACCACCACCACCAAACACCGGCACCACAAACCCCTGCACATCACACATCACACACCGCACCAGCACCACAAACACCATGGCATCACACAGAATGCCCAAGTTCACTTCCACTGAGCTGACGGTCATGGTCGACGAGATCATCAAGGTGCACACACAAATCTATGGCAACCAGGTCCAGCACACACCACTAGCCACCAGAAACAGAATGTGGAACAGAATTGTAGACCAGGTCAATGCAGTCGGGACCGTACCCAGAAACAGAGGAGAGATAAACAAACGGTGGAACGACATCAAAAGCCTGGTCAAGAAGAAGGAGAGCAAAAACCGAGAGCTGGCTGCCACGACTGGCGGAGGGAATCCCGCGCATTACAAGACCTTCAAAGCGTGGGAGGAGAAGGTGCGAGTCATCATCCATCCGGAGATCCTCACCGGATTACCAGGGGGAGTGGAGGCCGGTAAGTACAAACAAATGTATACCAGCACACCGCTATGTACTCACATGCACTACCACCATGCCATAGCTCCGAGGGACAAACACCCCCATGTCCAGTACACAATACACAACACATTACTCACACACGCAACAGGCACCACCACACACACAGCCCAAACATATCAACTAACAAAACCATGGGGGCATGTGTACACCCAGCCAGCCACGTAACTACCAACAGGTCCCCTAGTACTCCAGAAGCGCCACAACGAGCACCCCCACACTCCATGTGGCAGCCGTAGCTGCACCAACCGACAAGTAACAGGTAAGTAGCCGCAACACAGAGGCAGTGGGTGGGAGGGGGACATCTGAAGCACAACACACACCAGGCCCCTAGTCCTACAGCACAGCAAGGCGGAGCACCCCCACACCCATGTGGCAGCCGTAGCTGCACTAACCGACAAGTAACAGGTAAGTAGCAGCAACACAAAGCGCAGTGGGTGGGAGGGGGACATCTGAAGTACAACACACACCAGGCCCCTAGTCCCACAGCACAGCAAGGAGGAGCACAGCCCACACCCCACACCCACGTAGCAGCCACTGCAGTGCACACCGGCAGCCGACAGGTAGACATCCCGCCCCAGGACAAACGGTGTCAGTGGGTGTCCAGCCATCACCACGACCCATAACACCGCCCCCACCCCCACAGACCTGCAACATGGAGCACCCCCCGCCCATAACCATGTTGCATCCAGTCCAGTGCACGCTCAAAAACAACCTGCAGGTGGGAAACTGGACAGGGCGGGGTGACTGGAGGCATGAGGACTGAATTACGACTAACACATGGGACATGTCAAGTAGCAGAGGAACACGCAGCACTGCTCCCTGCCACAACCATGTGAACAATGTGCACACGGACATGAACCACAGAGTCACACCCCACATGACCCATCACAGACACAGCAACACCCAAGGAGCCATGCCTGCATGCACAAGTCACACTGATTACAGAACCACACGGCAGGCACAGTGCAACCCATCACACACAACTGCAACACCATCGAAGTCCTGTCCATGTAGCCCCCACTGCCTGTCAAGCACACATCCCACAACTATGCCCATGTAAGACATACCACACTAGACGCAACAGCGTGGAACAACATAAATGCACACGAACACCACTGGACCCATCAAACACACAGACACACAATGCACATACAACATACCATCCATCTCATCCGTCAGCCCCAGTCACATGAAAGGTATGTCATCCGAACAGCTGGTCCACACACAGTAGTCACGCAAAGAAACATGCCCATGATAAATCATGTGCCAGTAGTGAATGAAGCGCACGTCACACTGTGAGCAACTACACACATAACATGGGCCACACACCCCTGAGCACTGCATTGATGCACATGGCACAGGGCAGCACGCACACCAAGGAATTGGACCATCTGCAACACGTCGTGGTGGCACACAACCATCACTCACTCATAACAATGCGTCCAATTACATGGCCAGAAATCACAACAGACAGCAAATATGCAGGGTATGTCAGACATACACACACCTCAGACCATGCACTGTCATGTTGCCACAACACATGCCACGTTCTGCACCCATGGCACACAGTATGTACCCTCAAAGCATAGTTCATCTCAAATGCGTTTCAGGGGCTGACCCCATTTTGCCATCTGCGTTTAAGCGTTCCATATGAACCCCCAAAGCATAGTTCATCTCAAATGCGTTTCAGGGGCTGACCCCATTTTGCCATCTGCGTTTCAAGCGTTCCATATGAACCCCCAAAGCATAGTTCATCTCAAATGCATTTCAGGGGCTGACCCCATTTTGCCATCTGCGTTCCGCTCCATATGAACCCCAAAGCATAGTTCATCTCAAATGCTTCAGGGCTGACCCATTATGCCATCTGCGTTGCGCCCATATGAACCCCCAAAGCATAGTTCATCTCAAATGCGTTTCAGGGGCTGACCCCCATTTTGCCATCTGCGTTCCTAAGCATTCCATATGAACCCCCAAAGCATAGTTCATCTCAAATGCGTTTCAGGGGGCTGACCCCCATTTTGCCATCTGCGTTTCAAGCGTTACATTTGAACCCCAAGAGCATAGTACAAACCAACCTCCACGATGGGTCTGGAGTCCGCATACACCAGAGCCACAAAAGCAGGAGCACAGCAACACACCCATCGGCATTGCCAATCCGTCCCATGCCACATGTCCACAGCACACAGTCCCATTGGCATGCCCACACAACAACAAATAGCACAGCCACACACACGGCTCCGGGAAACCTGTGCACGACTGTGCACGAACTGTGGATGTCAGACAACCTATACATACTTTGTCATGTGCAACACAATAACATATCTCATTCCCCCACAGGTGACGAACTGCTGGATGCTGGAGATGGAGACAGCAGCCAGCACAGCCAGCCTGCAAGCCCCCAACAAGGACTCACGGATGTGGAGGATCTGTCCTCCGATTCGGACACGGACCACCCAGCAGGCCCATCTGGTGTGGCAGGGCCCAACCGCACCCCAGGCACCCTCCTACCCACCAACCCATCAGCCAGGGCTGATGACCACTCACAGCCCCCTGCTGCCACTGTCGCTGCGGCCACTCCCACTGTTGTGGCGGCCACTCCCACTGCCGCAACCACCACCATCGCCGCAACAACCACCACCGCCGCGACCACCACCACGTCATCACTGGCCCCAGCACCAGCGCAAGTGGTGGTCCGGCCGACTGGGTCCACTCCTGGGAGCCACAGCGAGGACCGTGGTGAGCAATGTGGCTAGTGGGCAGGGCCGGTGGCAGCAGTACTGGTGGGAAGAGCAGGGTCAGGCCAACGCCAGCCTCCCCTGGGAGCCATGCCCTGCCTCAAATGGCCAGAGTCCTTGGGGCCTATGAAGAGGCCCAAGGACAATGGGCCAGGTCTGCTTCCGACACGCGGGAGGTCCTGGGGGTGTTGAGGTCCATGGACGCCCATATGGGCCAATTCGTGTCCCGTATGGACCAACTCGTGGACCTCATGGGCCAGCTGGTGGTGGCGGTGAGGTCACAGGCAAGGCCAGCAACACCACCTCCGCCACCACCTGCTAGGGCGCAGGGTCGGCCAGCAGTGTCCAGTTCCCCTGCGTCCACAGCCAGTGAGCACACCTCACCCACCACCAGCAGGTCGCCACCACACCCCCTCCCAAACGTGGAAGGGGCCGTCCGAAGTGGAAACAGATGTCCCGGGAGGACTTCGCACGCTCCAGACGCAAGTGAGGCAGCCAGCCATCCTTGACCACCCACTGCATTGACTTGGACTACGATCCCACCCCACACAGCCATCAGAATGGCATGTGTCTGTTGGACTAGGGACATAGAACTAGTGGGTACACCCTGAGCATCACGCAGCCATGGCCGACAGCTCATTGTCACTGCACGCAACACTCATGTCATCACCTTGCACACAATGACATGTCACAGTTGGAAATAAATGCACCTTTTACACAAACTGCTGTCTGTGCACTGTGTTTATTGAACGATGATCAACCGCCACCTTGAGCAGAAAAGCATCGGATGTGTGGCATGGCGATGGGACAGGAGGGGCAGTAGGGACCTAGGGGGAAGACAGAACAGGAGCACATTCAATGAGTGTGTCACACACCCATCACACAGTACATGTCAACAACTACAAGCAATGTACACACATCGCACAGAGCAATAGGGCACAATGCCACAGCCACCGTCAGTGGCATACAAACCTGGACATGGACCATTGACACACAGCACACAGTGAACAAAAGGCCTCCGTGACACAGCACACAGACACCTGCACAACTACAGCCACATCAGCCGTCGTACATGGACACTCACCGTCAAGTGAAGTAGCGGGCGATGAGCTGCTGACGGACATTCACAGCTTCCTCCTCTCCGCTGTCTTCCTCACTCGAGCTGTCCTGGTCTGCAGGCTGGGGCCCTGGTTGATCTCCGTCATCCACAATTAGGGGATCTAGCTTCCGAATGGCCAGATTGTGCAGCATGCAGCAAGCCACCACTATCTGGCACACCTTCTGTGGGGAGTACGCCAGCGCACTCCTCGGTGCGGTCCAGGCATCTGAACCTGGACTTGAGGAGGCCAAAGGTACGCTCGACCACACGTCTGGTCCTCCCATGTGCCTCATTGTAGCGGTCATCTGCTGGGGTCCGAGGATTTCGTAATGGACTGAGCAGCCAGGGCCCATTCGGGTAAGCCGAGTCACCTGGGCGTGAGGGACACAGAGAACCGTTGCAATTCAAACAGGACAGTAGACAGCATCCTTAAGCCAGCACGCTACACAACTCCACATACTCACCGACAATCCAGCCACGGTCCTGTTGCAGATTGGTCATCAGTCGTGGTAATATGCTGTTGCGCATGATGTGCGCGTCATGGGCCGAGCCTGGGAACTTTGCACACACGTGGGAAATGACCATGTCCGCAAGGCACACCACTTGCACATTCAGGGAGTGCGTGTGCTTCCGGCTGCGGAAGAGCTGCTCAGTGGCCTGTGGTGGGACAAGGCCAACATGGGTGCAATCTATGGCACCAACGACGTGTGGGATCCGTCCAAGGGCATAGAATGCACCCTTCACTGCCGCCAACTCACGTGCCCTGGGGAATCGGATGTACCTGTTCCTGTACAGCATCATGGCTGCCAGTACATCCCTCAGCACCATGCTGAACATGGGCTGGGACATCCCACCTCCACTGCCCACTGTGTGCTGGAATGACCCAGTGGCGAAGAAATGCAGTGCAGCCATCACCTTAGCCGTGGGGTGAATGCTGTCGGATACACCCTGCGAGGACGGAGGTGGGGATCCAACATGGCACATAGTCGATGCAGGGTTGGTCGGTCCAGACGAAATTTCCGGATGACCTCAGAATCCTCCATGTCCGCCAACAATTGGTAAGGGCGGTAAATGTTTGGTCTCCGCCTAGGACAGATGGAAGTGGACACATGTCAAAGCAACACGCCACATGGCATATTCACATACACATAACTGATATGACAGAGCATGAACATGAGTCACAGAACAGCTGTCATGCAGGGACAGCACAGCCACAATACACTTACACAGGTCTCCCACCAATAGCAATGGGCAGTGACACAAACCATTGCTATGTGCATGCACATGGGGATCCAGGCCTCAATGACCTGTGAGGCGTGCTGATGGGGACTGATTGCATATCCGGCAAGCTGCAACACCACGGCAACATGACTGGCTGCTGTGCATCACACTGCTTCCGAGGCAGGATGAGTATGGCACACACCAACGACGATGTGGGCACAGGCTGAGCGGCCAAGACAAGTGGGACCTGTGGCACGAGGGGATATGAGACAGTCATTGGTGTCACCACTGCACCCTATGTGCAGCACTGTACGGATCACACCTCCAGAAGCATTGTCAGGTGTACACATTGACAGCCCCATGCCAACACGGCTGTGTGCTTGCAAATACACATCACATGTGACACGTAACCTTGCACGTGCCAAGTGGCAGATGTACATAGTGAGGGATGACATGCGTGTGCATATGCGTATACCATGCACCCATGCCAATGTGCAGATGATGACATGCTAACAGACATGTGGGGGCCGGCCACTGGCCGTCCCTGCCTATGCACACGGCATGATGTGTGGCGGGACGCCGTCCACCTGCGTGGTGCCCCGACTCGAGACCCGGGCAACCTAGACAATGCATTGCAGTCTCCGCAGTCCGGATACACCACCTGCGACACACAGAGGCTGTAGCTGCCCTAGCGGCCCATGCCGCGTCCATCTGGGGCTGATGGACCCACACATTCACTCTTTTGCCTCACTGGGGCGGGCTCGGAGGTGCTTGCGCACGCGCTGGCTTCTCTGTTGCAACGGCATGTGACGTGTGTGGGGATGTAGGCAATGGGTGGGATGGTGCGAGCCACCTTCCGTGACGTCACTCCTGCTCGTGATGTGTGCGTCCCCCAATACTTCCATATGACTTGAGCCATGCTACACATTGAGGATGTTTTGCCTGCGTGATGTGTCCCGGAGAAGCGCGCCGAGTCCTCTCCCCCACCATGCTCCACTGCCATCCCGTGCCCTGGATTGCCTGTGCAGGTTGACAATGTTGGGGATACACCTGGTCGGCAGGGGCTGTGTGTGCCTTGTCAAGGGCCTGGCGGGCGCACAACAGGATCCAGCTTGTCCACAGAGGGTGGGCTGACGTGTACGCCTGATACCGCATTGTTCGTGTGCCCGGCTGCTGTGCACACACGTGTTCACATCCCCCCGACGGGTGGCCTTTAACATTGCCCAGGGAAGCGGTAATGTGCAGTTCCGGACCCCTCCCGACACAGCGTGTTTCAACTTTGCATGTGCGCATCTACCCGTCACACCCACCCACCTGAGCGAAGCGTCACTCCCGCTTCACACGACACATGTGTGTCTTCCACAGTTGTGCTACTCATTTGCGTTGACATCGAATGACAGTGGACTACATAGTCATGTCACGACTGCCGTATACATCACACACTCTCATCATCTCACATTCGTACTTGTGAAAGGAATCAGCAGAGACAGTTTCTTTCTTCAAACCATGTATTGTGACTTATGTCCTCTGTGATGCAGTATAGTGGACACTACTGGCAGCGGTATGCATGTGGAGGATATACTGAGCATGATTACACATAGCTAAGGGTGTAGGGGTACATGTGATTAGCTGTTGCATGTGGGATGTGGGCTTCAGAGTTACATCTGCTTGGCCGTTGCTGTGCTAATGTTCATTTGCAAGTAGCTGCGGTGCTGCGGACTTTGACACAGACGGTATACATTTAGCCTACCAGACCGCTTGGCATCATGGGCACAGTCCATCTCAGTTCCATGTGACAGGTGTGCTGCTGTTGTTACTCATGCACGCGTGCGTGTGAGTTGACATCAGGGCATGGGCTTACGTGCATGCAACGGCGTCCCACTTGTTGTTGCCATATGGTGGATACTGGACATGTCACAGTCACTGGGGTCGTGTTGTTGTTGTATGCACTTGTCGTTCATGCAAAGGTCCTGTTACGGGATTTCCGGGAGGGGGAGAAGGGGTGCAGCTCTCACATACTCCAGCCGGGCGATTCCTGTCCACTGTGCGGTGCATATGTCCATGGGTGCAGGATCCATGTCATGGCATAGTTGTACGTGCAGTTCTGTCCATGTGGGTGCGATACACATATCCCATGCCACTGCCTCCCCGGATACATGCAGAGTTCCTGGATGTGATGGGGAACGGAGTGCATGTCCCGGACACATCCGATGTCATGGCAGTGTCGTTGATGGTGTGGTATCAGTTGCAGGTCGTTTGGTATGGCTGTTGTGGTGGTTACTGGCCAGATCCGTGCGGAAGCTAAGCATGGGTACAGTGTCGGACATCATGGCTCAATTGGGGGATTGCGTCGGGGTCCTACGAATTGACAGGTTGACAGGTATGCGATGGCTTCCTGCAGGGCTTCCATTTCATTGGTGGTATACATGTTTGCCAGCCAATGTAGCGGATGGTGGCTGTCACGGTGTTGTCCGTAGTTGTCCCTTGTAGGAGCATGATGGGGCATGCTGGGTGACATTCGATGTAGCTGTGATCCATGATCCGTCGTGTGGAGGCACAGTGGTCCCATTGCAGTGTGGGTCCGATGTTCGCCACATACGCCATGCCCCCATAGGCTGAACAGACCCTGTCGTGTGCGTCCAGAGGGTGGAATAGTGGTAGCAGGTCCGCCCTTGGACATGCCGGGTTGGAGAGGCACAACTCCACAGGATGGTGGAAGGGACACCTCCGACAGTAGAAGACGGGTATGACGCAGCTGAACAATGCGATGCGGTAAGTCAGTCGGTAACTTACGTTCAGCAGGGATAGGGGTTCGCATCCCAGTAGCTGTATCAGGTTGTGTTTGTACAGCTTGACCTGTCTGGCGTAGTTGGGTAGGTGTGTTGAAGGTGCCATTTTGCTGCGGGGCGATTTGGTGGCGTGCTCCGGCTGTGTGTGCAGTCTGCAGTGTGCAAGCTCCGAGGTTGCTGTGAGGTCTGTGATGGTCGTAGGGGGCAGGACTTGTGTTCTGTTAGCTTGTGCGGAGGACACGGGCCCTCATCCCACGTGCTTCTCTGAATGTTCAAGGTCAGTGGTGTGTGACTCCTTCCAGATAACTTGCATGGGAACGGCATGGGGGAGTTTTATACTTTCTTCTTTCCCGTTCGGTATGTTCTTAGGTGATATGCGCTATCTGCCCTGTGGTCGGTTTCCTCTGCATGCCTGTGTTGGTCTTTTTTGGGACAATGGCTGTATTCGCCGGCTTGTTTAGTCGGGATGTGGTTTCGGAGTTGGAATGGAAGGTCATTCAGTGCTGTCTGCTCTCCCGTGTGTGGGCGGCAGGCTGTGTTTCCTCTATGCGTTGGGCCTTGTGTGTGGGTGTCATTCTTGAGTCCACCTGTTGTCTGTCCCCGGGCTCTTTGGTGTTCCGTTTTGTATGTCTGGTTCATGGGTGCAGGGTGGTATGGGTGTTTCTGTGTGGTACTGGCGTACCTCTTCCAGACGGGGCCCATGTTCTACTGGGTGGTGTTGCCGCCGCTGTGTGCTTCGCCATGTTTGTCACACAGGGGTGTGTCCTGATGTTGCGTGACTTCACTGACATGTGGGCGTCGGTTGTGTGACGTTGGGTGTTGTCCGTGAATTGGGCGTTGGGGACATGACTGTGGCAGGCCTGTCATGTGCGTTCTGGGTGTGGCTGGTGTGTGTGGGGTGTGTGTGGTGCTTGGTTGTGTCCCTGTGTTGTTTGTGTGCGACGCATACATGGCGTTATGGTTGGGCGCTGAGTTGTGCGCATGTGTGGCTGCGTCATCGCCGCTGTGCTGCGGTGCCGTGACGGGGTCGTTCCTGGTCCCAGGTGGTGTGCCCATGATAGTTGCGAGATGTTGCACTTTGCCCTGTGTTACATTTGTGGGTGCAGTGGTGGATGTGTCTTGTCCACGCAGGGGTGTTGGGGGGTGCCATGTCCTCCTTTTCCGCACTTGCACTGTGTGCGCTGTTTGCGTGCCCTTGTTGTGTGTGTGCCTACCTGCGTCTCCGCGGTGCGTTGCCTCCTTGGTGGTGCATCAGGTATAGCATGGGGAGGGCCTGCAGTGCTGGATTCATGCTCGGGGGGTCGCCTCTTCGGTGTCTGTGCTCGGCGTTCGGGTTTCCGCCTCACTTTCACGTGCGGTGTCTCTTAGCCGTGGGAGCTGTTTGTTTGCGGCATCGTAATTTGTACGCCGGGCGGTACGTGATTTCGTCTGGCGGTGTGTCTCCATTGGGCTGCGCCGCTACGAGAGCGGGCGCACTTTGATGGCGGACGGCGTCGCTGGCTTGCCGGCGGTGTTTGGCTGCCTTTTCACATCGTAATTTGGCGGGCGTGTGGGCTGCGGCATGCGGGCGGTAACTGGTGGTTTTTGCATCCGCCAGCACGGCGGTGGTGCTACCGCCCGCCATCCTAATGGGCCCCTATATTTTTGTAAACTATATTAATAACTTGGATATTTTAAAAAGCACTATTACTTACCTTAAAATCAATATTCTTGACAACAATATTCTTGCTGAGGATATTTCAATGTTGTAGAAAAACAATGGTTCTGGTGTGGCTCAAAAAGGTCCAGAGGATATTTCAATGCCACAATATTTTTGACTTGATACTTTTGCAAGTCGATATTTTGTACTCAATATTTTGCCTCAGCACCGGGATTAAAATAAGACAGGGCCAGACTACTGAGGACTCTGCTTCTGAACGGGGATTTGGCAATGACGATGCTGGACAGCGCGGCAGAAGTCACAATATCTTGCCAAAACCTGATGGATTATCTGGTGGTACTAGCGCTGAATGAGCATGTCACAGTGGAAACACCTAATACAAGGGTAAGTGTCCCACATCGTTTATACGAAATAACGTTCCAAATGGAGGGGGACATACCCAGGAACATCAAGGCTCTCTTTTGGGAGAATCTGACATATGGTAACAACGTTATTTTGGCTGAAAAGGATTGGCCACCTGAGTTCGTAATTGAGTGCCCACTAGGAGAAGCGGTAATTTCACCTGCTTTCCCTGACCTCGTTCTAGAATCAGTTAAACCTTCATACACCGAGTGGGCGTCGCGCTAGCTCCTGCACTATACCGCAATCATGTAGGGTGGGATGATGAGTCTCCTCATCACAAAATCCCATTAAAATCAGTTCCTCAACTCCAGAGACAGTACCCTATAAAGCATGAAGCTAAAAATCGAGCTAGGGAAATCCTAGAACAGCTTGAATATCAGTGTGTAATAGAAAATTGCACCTCACCCATGAATAATCCCTTGTTTCACGTAATGAAACCCAGCAATTCATACCGTCTAGTTTTAGACTACAGACGTTTGAGCACTTCACACACACACATTTGCAGTACAGAATGCACATAGTGCCGCACTAATGAATAGCATTGTGCTGAAGAAATACAAACCAACACTAGATATCTCAAATGGATTTTTCTGCCAGAATACAGCTCCTGGTAGCAGATATTTGACCGCGTTTTCAGCGCTAGGTTCACAGCATCAATTTTGCTAATTACCTCGAGGTTATAAGTATAGCCCTGGGCTATTCTCAGCCAGAGTAACAGAGTTACTTCAAAATTTTGATGAGGAGGCATTGTCCTATGTAGATGATACTTATCTGATGGACAATGAGCTAATGGAAGACTTAGCTAGAGTAAACCACATTATTCTTGGGTTCGCTCACTTGGGTTACAAATTCATTTTCAAAAAATCTAAAATTGCCCATCTCAATGTCCTATTTCTTGGATATGAGTTGTCACGTGAAGGCAAAAGCCTGGCAGAACATTGTTTAGAAAAATAGCAGCACATTTTTTACAAATCTCCATGCCACTGGAATCAATCTATCATGGCTATCCTGGCTGAAGAGGGGTAAAACCCCGAAACCGGTCCTAGGATGCTTGTTTCCAGTCCAGTCCAGGGAGGACCTGGCTTGGCAGTTCGGGCTGGACTGTTCCCATGAGGCACAGGGTCAAGACTGATTTGCATATGGCTGGGTTCAAACTGGAATGGCATGGTGAGCAAAAAAACGATGGATTTAGGCCCAGATCTCTGTACTGGGGTGAATGTATGACATTGTTCTGCATTCTGTCCATCAACTGTTGTTTTTCCATTTGTCACCCCGAGTGGGACGGGTATGCCCAGACGTGGGTCCTGTGCTCTCCATGCCACTGGAATCAAGCTATCCTGGCTGAAGAGGGGTGAAACCCCGAAACCGGTCCTAGGATGCTTGTTTCCAGTCCAGGGAGGACCTGGCTTGGCAGTTCGGGCTGGACTGTTCCCATGAGGCACAGGGTCAAAACTGATTTGCATATGGCTGGGTTCAAACTGGAAAGGCATGGTGAGCAAAAAAACGATGGATTTAGGCCCAGATCTCTGTACTGGGGTGAATGTATGACATTGTTCTGCATTCTGTCCATCAACTGTTGTTTTTGCATTTGTCACCCCGAGTGGGACGGGTATGCCCAGACGTGGGTCCCGTGCTCTCCATGCCACTGGAATCAAGCTATCCTGGCTGAAGAGGGTGAAACCCCGAAACCGGTCCTAGGATGCTTGTTTCCAGTCCAGGGAGGACCTGGCTTGGCAGTTCGGGCTGGACTGTTCCCATGAGGCACAGGGTCAAGACTGATTTGCATATGGCTGGGTTCAAACTGTAATGGCATGGTGAGCAAAAACGATGGATTTAGGCCCAGATCTCTGTACTGGGGTGAATGTATGACATTGTTCTGCATTCTGTCCATCAACTGTTGTTTTTGCATTTGTCACCCCGAGTGGGACGGGTATGCCCAGACATGGGTCCCATGCTCTCCATGCCACTGGAATCAAGCTATCCTGATGAAGAGGGGTGGAACCCGAAACCGGTCCTAGAATGCTTGTTTCCAGTCCAGGGAGGACCTGGCTTGGCAGTTCGGGCTGGACTGTTCCCATGAGGCACAGGGTCAAGACTGATTTGCATATGGCTGGGTTCAAACTGGAATGGCATGGTGAGCAAAAAACGATGGATTTAGGCCCAGATCTCTGTACTGGGGTGAATGTATGACATTGTTCTGCATTCTGTCCATCAACTGGTGTTTTTGCATTTGTCACCCCGAGTGGGACGGGTATGCCCAGACGTGGGTCCCGTGCTCTCCATGCCACTGGAATCAAGCTATCCTGGCTGAAGAGGGGTGAAACCCCGAAACCGGTCCTAGGATGCTTGTTTCCAGTCCAGGGAGGACCTGGCTTGGCAGTTCGGGCTGGACTGTTCCCATGAGGCACAGGGTCAAGACTGATTTGCATATGGCTGGGTTCAAACTGGAATGGCATGGTGAGCAAAAAAACGATGGATTTAGGCCCAGATCTCTGTACTGGGGTGAATGTATGACATTGTTCTGCATTCTGTCCATCAACTGTTGTTTTTGCATTTGTCACCCCGAGTGGGAGGGGTATGCCCAGACGTGGGTCCCGTGCTCTCCATGCCACTGGAATCAAGCTATCCTGGCTGAAGAGGGGTGAAACCCCGAAACCGGTCCTAGGATGCTTGTTTACAGTCCAGGGAGGACCTGGCTTGGCAGTTCGGGCTGGACTGTTCCCATGAGGCACAGGGTCAAGACTGATTTGCATATGGCTGGGTTCAAACTGGAATGGCATGGTGAGCAAAAAAACGATGGATTTAGGCCCAGATCTCTGTACTGGGGTGAATGTATGACATTGTTCTGCATTCTGTCCATCAACTGTTGTTTTTGCATTTGTCACCCCGAGTGGGACGGGTATGCCCAGACGTGGGTCCCATGCTCTCCATGCCACTGGAATCAAGCTATCCTGATGAAGAGGGGTGAAACCCCGAAACCGGTCCTAGAATGCTTGTTTCCAGTCCAGGGAGGACCTGGCTTGGCAGTTCGGGCTGGACTGTTCCCATGAGGCACAGGGTCAAGACTGATTTGCATATGGCTGGGTTCAAACTGGAATGGCATGGTGAGCAAAAAACGATGGATTTAGGCCCAGATCTCTGTACTGGGGTGAATGTATGACATTGTTCTGCGTTCTACAATCTGTCCATCAACTGGTGTTTTTGCATTTGTCACCCCGAGTGGGACGGGTATGCCCAGACGTGGGTCCCGTGCTCTCCATGCCACTGGAATCAAGCTATCCTGGCTGAAGAGGGGTGAAAACCCGAAACCGGTCCTAGGATGCTTGTTTCCAGTCCAGGGAGGACCTGGCTTGGCAGTTCGGGCTGGACTGTTCCCATGAGGCACAGGGTCAAGACTGATTTGCATATGGTTGGGTTCAAACTGGAATGGCATGGTGAGCAAAAAAACTATGGATTTAGGCCCAGATCTCTGTACTGGGGTGAATGTATGACATTGTTCTGCATTGTCCATCAACTGGTGTTTTTGCATTTGTCACCCCGAGTGGGACGGGTATGCCCAGACGTGGGTCCCGTACTCTCCATGCCACTGGAATCAAGCTATCCTGGCTGAAGAGGGGTGAAACCCCGAAACCGGTCCTAGGATGCTTGTTTCCAGTCCAGGGAGGACCTGGCTTGGCAGTTCGGGCTGGACTGTTCCCATGAGGCACAGGGTCAAGACTGATTTGCATATGGCTGGGTTCAAACTGGAATGGCATGGTGAGCAAAAAACGATGGATTTAGGCCCAGATCTCTGTACTGGGGTGAATGTATGACATTGTTCTGCATTCTGTCCATCAACTGGTGTTTTTGCATTTGTCACCCCGAGTGGGACGGGTATGCCCAGACGTGGGTCCCGTGCTCTCCATGCCACTGGAATCAAGCTATCCTGGCTGAAGAGGGGTGAAACCCCGAAACCGGTCCTAGGATGCTTGTTTCCAGTCCAGGGAGGACCTGGCTTGGCAGTTCGGGCTGGACTGTTCCCATGAGGCACAGGGTCAAGACTGATTTGCATATGGCTGGGTTCAAACTGGAATGGCATGGTGAGCAAAAAACGATGGATTTAGGCCCAGATCTCTGTACTGGGGTGAATGTATGACATTGTTCTGCATTCTGTCCATCAACTGTTGTTTTTGCATTTGTCACCCCGAGTGGGACGGGTATGCCCAGACGTGGGTCCCATGCTCTCCATGCCACTGGAATCAACCTATCCTGATGAAGAGGGTGAAACCCCGAAACCGGTCCTAGAATGCTTGTTTCCAGTCCAGGGAGGACCTGGCTTGGCAGTTCGGGCTGGACTGTTCCCATGAGGCACAGGGTCAAGACTGATTTGCATATGGCTGGGTTCAAACTGGAATGGCATGGTGAGCAAAAAACGATGGATTTAGGCCCAGATCTCTATACTGGGGTGAATGTATGACATTGTTCTGCGTTCTGCATTCTGTCCATCAACTGGTGTTTTTGCATTTGTCACCCCGAGTGGGACGGGTATGCCCAGACGTGGGTCCCATGCTCTCCATGCCACTGGAATCAAGCTATCCTGATGAAGAGGGGTGAAACCCCGAAACCGGTCCTAGAATGCTTGTTTCCAGTCCAGGGAGGAGCTGGCTTGGCAGTTCGGGCTGGACTGTTCCCATGAGGCACAGGGTCAAGACTGATTTGCATATGGCTGGGTTCAAACTGGAATGGCATGGTGAGCAAAAAACGATGGATTTAGGCCCAGATCTCTGTACTGGGGTGAATGTATGACATTGTTCTGCATTCTGTCCATCAACTGGTGTTTTTGCATTTGTCACCCCGAGTGAGACGGGTATGCCCAGACGTGGGTCCCGTGCTCTCCATGCCACTGGAATCAAGCTATCCTGGCTGAAGAGGGGTGAAACCCCGAAACCGGTCCTAGGATGCTTGTTTCCAGTCCAGGGAGGACCTGGCTTGGCAGTTCGGGCTGGACTGTTCCCATGAGGCACAGGGTCAAGACTGATTTGCATATGGCTGGGTTCAAACTGGAATGGCATGGTGAGCAAAAAACGATGGATTTAGGCCCAGATCTCTGTACTGGGGTGAATGTATGACATTGTTCTGCATTCTGTCCATCAACTGGTGTTTTTGCATTTGTCACCCCGAGTGGGACGGGTATGCCCAGACGTGGGTCCCGTGCTCTCCATGCCACTGGAATCAAGCTATCCTGGCTGAAGAGGGGTGAAACCCCGAAACCGGTCCTAGGATGCTTGTTTACAGTCCAGGGAGGACCTGGCTTGGCAGTTCGGGCTGGACTGTTCCCATGAGGCACAGGGTCAAGACTGATTTGCATATGGCTGGGTTCAAACTGGAATGGCATGGTGAGCAAAAAACGATGGATTTAGGCCCAGATCTCTGTACTGGGGTGAATGTATGACATTGTTCTGCATTCTGTCCATCAACTGGTGTTTTTGCATTTGTCACCCCGAGTGGGACGGGTATGCCCAGACGTGGGTCCCATGCTCTCCATGCCACTGGAATCAAGCTATCCTGATGAAGAGGGGTGAAACCCCGAAACCGGTCCTAGAATGCTTGTTTCCAGTCTAGGGAGGAAATGGCTTGGCAGTTCGGGCTGGACTGTTCCCATGAGGCACAGGGTCAAGACTGATTTGCATATGGCTGGGTTCAAACTGGAATGGCTTGGTGAGCAAAAACGATGGATTTAGGCCCAGATCTCTGTACTGGGGTGAATGTATGACATTGTTCTGCATTCTGTCCATCAACTGTTGTTTTTGCATTTGTCACCCCGAGTGGGACGGGTATGCCCAGACGTGGGTCCCGTGCTCTCCATGCCACTGGAATCAAGCTATCCTGGCTGAAGAGGGTGAAACCCCGAAACCGGTCCTAGGATGCTTGTTTCCAGTCCAGGGAGGACCTGGCTTGGCAGTTCGGGCTGGACTGTTCCCATGAGGCACAGGGTCAAGACTGATTTGCATATGGCTGGGTTCAAACTGGAATGGCATGGTGAGCAAAAAAACGATGGATTTAGGCCCAGATCTCTGTACTGGGGTGAATGTATGACATTGTTCTGCATTCTGTCCATCAACTGTTGTTTTTGCATTTGTCACCCCGAGTGGGACGGGTATGCCCAGACGTGGGTCCCGTGCTCTCCATGCCACTGGAATCAAGCTATCCTGGCTGAAGAGGGGTGAAACCCTGAAACCGGTCCTAGGATGCTTGTTTCCAGTCCAGGGAGGACCTGGCTTGGCAGTTCGGGCTGGACTGTTCCCATGAGGCACAGGGTCAAGACTGATTTGCATATGGCTGGGTTCAAACTGGAATGGCATGGTGAGCAAAAAACGATGGATTAGGCCCAGATCTCTGTACTGGGGTGAATGTATGACATTGTTCTGCATTCTGTCCATCAACTGTTGTTTTTGCATTTGTCACCCCGAGTGGGACGGGTATGCCCAGACGTGGGTCCCATGCTCTCCATGCCACTGGAATCAAGCTATCCTGATGAAGAGGGGTGAAACCCCGAAACCGGTCCTAGAATGCTTGTTTCCAGTCCAGGGAGGACCTGGCTTGGCAGTTCGGGCTGGACTGTTCCCATGAGGCACAGGGTCAAGACTGATTTGCATATGGCTGGGTTCAAACTGGAATGGCATGGTGAGCAAAAAAACGATGGATTTAGGCCCAGATCTCTGTACTGGGGTGAATGTATGACATTGTTCTGCGTTCTGCATTCTGTCCATCAACTGGTGTTTTTGCATTTGTCACCCCGAGTGGGACGGGTATGCCCAGACGTGGGTCCCATGCTCTCCATGCCACTGGAATCAAGCTATCCTGATGAAGAGGGGTGAAACCCCGAAACCGGTCCTAGAATGCTTGTTTCCAGTCCAGGGAGGACCTGGCTTGGCAGTTCGGGCTGGACTGTTCCCATGAGGCACAGGGTCAAGACTGATTTGCATATGGCTGGGTTCAAACTGGAATGGCATGGTGAGCAAAAAACGATGGATTTAGGCCCAGATCTCTGTACTGGGGTGAATGTATGACATTGTTCTGCATTCTGTCCATCAACTGGTGTTTTTGCATTTGTCACCCCGAGTGGGACGGGTATGCCCAGACGTGGGTCCCGTGCTCTCCATGCCACTGGAATCAAGCTATCCTGGCTGAAGAGGGGTGAAACCCCGAAACCGGTCCTAGGATGCTTGTTTCCAGTCCAGGGAGGACCTGGCTTGGCAGTTCGGGCTGGACTGTTCCCATGAGGCACAGGGTCAAGACTGATTTGCATATGGCTGGGTTCAAACTGGAATGGCATGGTGAGCAAAAAACGATGGATTTAGGCCCAGATCTCTGTACTGGGGTGAATGTATGACATTGTTCTGCATTCTGTCCATCAACTGGTGTTTTTGCATTTGTCACCCCGAGTGGGACGGGTATGCCCAGACGTGGGTCCCGTGCTCTCCATGCCACTGGAATCAAGCTATCCTGGCTGAAGAGGGTGAAACCCCGAAACCGGTCCTAGGATGCTTGTTTCCAGTCCAGGGAGGACCTGGCTTGGCAGTTCGGGCTGGACTGTTCCCATGAGGCACAGGGTCAAGACTGATTTGCATATGGCTGGGTTCAAACTGGAATGGCATGGTGAGCAAAAAAACGATGGATTTAGGCCCAGATCTCTGTACTGGGGTGAATGTATGACATTGTTCTGCATTCTGTCCATCAACTGTTGTTTTTGCATTTGTCACCCCGAGTGGGAGGGGTATGCCCAGACGTGGGTCCCGTGCTCTCCATGCCACTGGAATCAAGCTATCCTGATGAAGAGGGGTGAAACCCCGAAACCGGTCCTAGGATGCTTGTTTCCAGTCCAGGGAGGACCTGGCTTGGCAGTTCGGGCTGGACTGTTCCCATGAGGCACAGGGTCAAGACTGATTTGCATATGGCTGGGTTCAAACTGGAATGGCATGGTGAGCAAAAAACGATGGATTTAGGCCCAGATCGCTGTACTGGGGTGAATGTATGACATTGTTCTGCATTCTGTCCATCAACTGTTGTTTTTGCATTTGTCACCCCGAGTGGGACGGGTATGCCCAGACGTGGGTCCCATGCTCTCCATGCCACTGGAATCAAGCTATCCTGATGAAGAGGGGTGAAACCCCGAAACCGGTCCTAGAATGCTTGTTTCCAGTCCAGGGAGGACCTGGCTTGGCAGTTCGGGCTGGACTGTTCCCATGAGGCACAGGGTCAAGACTGATTTGCATATGGCTGGGTTCAAACTGGAATGGCATGGTGAGCAAAAAACGATGGATTTAGGCCCAGATCTCTGTACTGGGGTGAATGTATGACATTGTTCTGCATTCTGTCCATCAACTGTTGTTTTTGCATTTGTCACCCCGAGTGGGACGGGTATGCCCAGACGTGGGTCCCATGCTCTCCATGCCACTGGAATCAAGCTATCCTGATGAAGAGGGGTGAAACCCCGAAACCGGTCCTAGAATGCTTGTTTCCAGTCCAGGGAGGAGCTGGCTTGGCAGTTCGGGCTGGACTGTTCCCATGAGGCACAGGGTCAAGACTGATTTGCATATGGCTGGGTTCAAACTGGAATGGCATGGTGAGCATAAAAACGATGGATTTAGGCCCAGATCTCTGTACTGGGGTGAATGTATGACATTGTTCTGCATTCTGTCCATCAACTGGTGTTTTTGCATTTGTCACCCCGAGTGGGACGGGTATGCCCAGACGTGGGTCCCGTGCTCTCCATGCCACTGGAATCAAGCTATCCTGGCTGAAGAGGGGTGAAACCCCGAAACCGGTCCTAGGATGCTTGTTTCCAGTCCAGGGAGGACCTGGCTTGGCAGTTCGGGCTGGACTGTTCCCATGAGGCACAGGGTCAAGACTGATTTGCATATGGCTGGGTTCAAACTGGAATGGCATGGTGAGCAAAAACGATGGATTTAGGCCCAGATCTCTGTACTGGGGTGAATGTATGACATTGTTCTGCATTCTGTCCATCAACTGTTGTTTTTGCATTTGTCACCCCGAGTGGGAGGGGTATGCCCAGACGTGGGTCCCGTGCTCTCCATGCCACTGGAATCAAGCTATCCTGGCTGAAGAGGGTTGAAACCCCGAAACCGGTCCTAGGATGCTTGTTTCCAGTCCAGGGAGGACCTGGCTTGGCAGTTCGGGCTGGACTGTTCCCATGAGGCACAGGGTCAAGACTGATTTGCATATGGCTGGGTTCAAACTGGAATGGCATGGTGAGCAAAAAACGATGGATTTAGGCCCAGATCTCTGTACTGGGGTGAATGTATGACATTGTTCTGCATTCTGTCCATCAACTGTTGTTTTTGCATTTGTCACCCCGAGTGGGACGGGTATGCCCAGACGTGGGTCCCGTGCTCTCCATGCCACTGGAATCAAGCTATCCTGGCTGAAGAGGGGTGAAACCCAGAAACCGGTCCTAGGATGCTTGTTTCCAGTACAAGGAGGACCTGGCTTGGCAGTTCGGGCTGGACTGTTCCCATGAGGCACAGGGTCAAGACTGATTTGCATATGGCTGGGTTCAAACTGGAATGGCATGGTGAGCAAAAAAACGATGGATTTAGGCCCGGATCTCTGTACTGGGGTGAATGTATGACATTGTTCTGCATTCTGTCCATCAACTGTTGTTTTTGCATTTGTCACCCCGAGTGGGACGGGTATGCCCAGACGTGGGTCCCGTGCTCTCCATGCCACTGGAATCAAGCTATCCTGATGAAGAGGGGTGAAACCCCGAAACCGGTCCTAGAATGCTTGTTTCCAGTCCAGGGAGGACCTGGCTTGGCAGTTCGGGCTGGACTGTTCCCATGAGGCACAGGGTCAAGACTGGTTTGCATATGGCTGGGTTCAAACTGGAATGGCATGGTGAGCAAAAAAACGATGGATTTAGGCCCAGATCTCTGTACTGGGGTGAATGTATGACATTGTTCTGCATTCTGTCCATCAACTGGTGTTTTTGCATTTGTCACCCCGAGTGGGACGGGTATGCCCAGACGTGGGTCCCGTGCTCTCCATGCCACTGGAATCAAGCTATCCTGGCTGAAGAGGGGTGAAACCCCGAAACCGGTCCTAGGATGCTTGTTTCCAGTCCAGGAGGACCTGGCTTGGCAGTTCGGGCTGGACTGTTCCCATGAGGCACAGGGTCAAGACTGATTTGCATATGGCTGGGTTCAAACTGGAATGGCATGGTGAGCAAAAAAACGATGGATTTAGGCCCAGATCTCTGTACTGGGGTGAATGTATGACATTGTTCTGCATTCTGTCCATCAACTGTTGTTTTTGCATTTGTCACCCCGAGTGGGACGGGTATGCCCAGACGTGGGTCCCGTGCTCTCCATTGTTATTGTTATTGTTAGCCAAATTTATAAAGCGCGCAGCTACCCCAGCAAAGAGGCGTCCCGGCGCTGCCAGCAACAGAGAGTAGCAGAGTCGAAGAAAGACTGGTAGGCAGCAGAGAGAGGGGAGGCGGCCTAAAGTTGTGGGAAGAGGAGGGTTTTAATAGCTTTCCTAAAAGCCAGTAGGTCATTAAGGCAGCGGATCTGAGGGGGCAGAGAATTCCATAGTTTAGCGGCCATGTAGTGGAAGGAGCGTCCACCAGCCCGTACACGCTTCACCCGGGGGACAGTGACTAGATGCTGCCCCGAGGAACGCAATTCGCGCAAGGGTTTGTAGGGGGTTAGCATATTCGCAAGGAGGCAGGGTGAAGCAAGTTTCAGGATCTTAAAGGATAGGCAGAGTGCCTTAAATTGGATCCGTTTGGCCACCGGAAGCCAGTGAAGCCGCCGAACGGCGTCAGTGGCGGAACAGTGACGAGGGATCCCTAAAAGGGCTCTAGCAGCCGCGTTCTGCACACGCTGTAGTCGCATTACCTCAGCCTGATTGGCTCCTAAGAGGAGCGATTAGCGTAGTCCAATCTGGATAAAATGGCAGATTGGACGATCAGCTGACGGGTGAGCGGATTGAAAAACTTCAGCAGCGGCTTAAGACCCCGCAAGAGACCGAAGCAGGTGCCCGCGACTTTTTTGTGTGTTCTTGGAAGCTAAGGGAGGAATCCATCCAGACCCCCAAGTTCTTAACCACCGACTTAGGGGTGGGGGTGTCTCCAAGCACACTAGGCCACCACTGCTCATTCCAGAGGTTCCTGTCCTTCCCTACCAACAATACCTCCGTTTTAGTGGCGTTCAGCTGAAGGCAGTTAGAGTTCATCCATTCTGCCACGGCGGCCAGGCCACTCCTAAATCTGTTGGCGTCCAGCGGAGAGCCATCAGATAGGGCCACCACTAGCTGCGTGCCACTGGAATCAAGCTATCCTGGCTGAAGAGGGGTGAAACCCCGAAACCGGTCCTAGGATGCTTGTTTCCAGTCCAGGGAGGACCTGGCTTGGCAGTTCGGGCTGGACTGTTCCCATGAGGCACAGGGTCAAGACTGATTTGCATATGGCTGGGTTCAAACTGGAATGGCATGGTGAGCAAAAAAACGATGGATTTAGGCCCAGATCTCTGTACTGGGGTGAATGTATGACATTGTTCTGCATTCTGTCCATCAACTGTTGTTTTTGCATTTGTCACCCCGAGTGGGACGGGTATGCCCAGACGTGGGTCCCATGCTCTCCATGCCACTGGAATCAAGCTATCCTGATGAAGAGGGGTGAAACCCCGAAACCGGTCCTAGAATGCTTGTTTCCAGTCCAGGGAGGACCTGGCTTGGCAGTTCGGGCTGGACTGTTCCCATGAGGCACAGGGTCAAGACTGATTTGCATATGGCTGGGTTCAAACTGGAATGGCATGGTGAGCAAAAAACGATGGATTTAGGCCCAGATCTCTGTACTGGGGTGAATGTATGACATTGTTCTGCATTCTGTCCATCAACTGGTGTTTTTGCATTTGTCACCCGAGTGGGACGGGTATGCCCAGACGTGGGTCCCGTGCTCTCCATGCCACTGGAATCAAGCTATCCTGGCTGACGAGGGGTGAAACCCCGAAACCGGTCCTAGGATGCTTGTTTCCAGTCCAGGGAGGACCTGGCTTGGCAGTTCGGGCTGGACTGTTCCCATGAGGCACAGGGTCAAGACTCATTTGCATATGGCTGGGTTCAAACTGGAATGGCATGGTGAGCAAAAAAACGATGGATTTAGGCCCAGATCTCTGTACTGGGGTGAATGTATGACATTGTTCTGCATTCTGTCCATCAACTGTTGTTTTTGCATTTGTCACCCCGAGTGTGACGGGTATGCCCAGACGTGGGTCCCGTGCTCTCCATGCCACTGGAATCAAGCTATCCTGGCTGAAGAGGGGTGAAACCCCGAAAACGGTCCTAGGATGCTTGTTTCCAGTCCAGGGAGGACCTGGCTTGGCAGTTCGGGCTGGACTGTTCCCATGAGGCACAGGGTCAAGACTGATTTGCATATGGCTGGGTTCAAACTGGAATGGCATGGTGAGCAAAAAACGATGGATTTAGGCCCAGATCTCTGTACTGGGGTGAATGTATGACATTGTTCTGCATTCTGTCCATCAACTGTTGTTTTTGCATTTGTCACCCCGAGTGGGACGGGTATGCCCAGACGTGGGTCCCGTGCTCTCCATGCCACTGGAATCAAGCTATCCTGGCTGAAGAGGGGTGAAACCCCGAAACCGGTCCTAGGATGCTTGTTTCCAGTCCAGGGAGGACCTGGCTTGGCAGTTCGGGCTGGACTGTTCCTATGAGGCACAGGGTCAAGACTGATTTGCATATGGCTGGGTTCAAACTGGAATGGCATGGTGAGCAAAAAACGATGGATTTAGGCCCAGATCTCTGTACTGGGGTGAATGTATGACATTGTTCTGCATTCTGTCCATCAACTGTTGTTTTTGCATTTGTCACCCCGAGTGGGACGGGTATGCCCAGACGTGGGTCCCGTGCTCTCCATGCCACTGGAATCAAGCTATCCTGGCTGAAGAGGGGTGAAACCCCGAAACCGGTCCTAGGATGCTTGTTTCCAGTCCAGGGAGGACCTGGCTTGGCAGTTCGGGCTGGACTGTTCCTATGAGGCACAGGGTCAAGACTGATTTGCATATGGCTGGGTTCAAACTGGAATGGCATGGTGAGCAAAAAACGATGGATTTAGGCCCAGATCTCTGTACTGGGGTGAATGTATGACATTGTTCTGCATTCTGTCCATCAACTGTTGTTTTTGCATTTGTCACCCCGAGTGGGACGGGTATGCCCAGACGTGGGTCCCGTGCTTTCCATGCCACTGGAATCAAGCTATCCTGGCTGAAGAGGGGTGAAACCCCGAAACCGGTCCTAGGATGCTTGTTTCCAGTCCAGGGAGGACCTGGCTTGGCAGTTCGGGCTGGACTGTTCCCATGAGGCACAGGGTCAAGACTGATTTGCATATGGCTGGGTTCAAACTGGAATGGCATGGTGAGCAAAAACGATGGATTTAGGCCCAGATCTCTGTACTGGGGTGAATGTATGACATTGTTCTGCATTCTGTCCATCAACTGTTGTTTTTGCATTTGTCACCCCGAGTGGGACGGGTATGCCCAGACGTGGGTCCCATGCTCTCCATGCCACTGGAATCAAGCTATCCTGATGAAGAGGGGTGAAACCCCGAAACCGGTCCTAGAATGCTTGTTTCCAGTCCAGGGAGGACCTGGCTTGGCAGTTCGGGCTGGACTGTTCCCATGAGGCACAGGGTCAAGACTGATTTGCATATGGCTGGGTTCAAACTGGAATGGCATGGTGAGCAAAAACGATGGATTTAGGCCCAGATCTCTGTACTGGGGTGAATGTATGACATTGTTCTGCATTCTGTCCATCAACTGGTGTTTTTGCATTTGTCACCCGAGTGGGACGGGTATGCCCAGACGTGGGTCCCGTGCTCTCCATGCCACTGGAATCAAGCTATCCTGGCTGACGAGGGGTGAAACCCCGAAACCGGTCCTAGGATGCTTGTTTCCAGTCCAGGGAGGACCTGGCTTGGCAGTTCGGGCTGGACTGTTCCCATGAGGCACAGGGTCAAGACTGATTTGCATATGGCTGGGTTCAAACTGGAATGGCATGGTGAGCAAAAAACGATGGATTTAGGCCCAGATCTCTGTACTGGGGTGAATGTATGACATTGTTCTGCATTCTGTCCATCAACTGTTGTTTTTGCATTTGTCACCCCGAGTGGGACGGGTATGCCCAGACGTGGGTCCCGTGCTCTCCATGCCACTGGAATCAAGCTATCCTGGCTGAAGAGGGGTGAAACCCCGAAACGGTCCTAGGATGCTTGTTTCCAGTCCAGGGAGGACCTGGCTTGGCAGTTCGGGCTGGACTGTTCCCATGAGGCACAGGGTCAAGACTGATTTGCATATGGCTGGGTTCAAACTGGAATGGCATGGTGAGCAAAAAACGATGGATTTAGGCCCAGATCTCTGTACTGGGGTGAATGTATGACATTGTTCTGCATTCTGTCCATCAACTGTTGTTTTTGCATTTGTCACCCCGAGTGGGACGGGTATGCCCAGACGTGGGTCCCGTGCTCTCCATGCCACTGGAATCAAGCTATCCTGGCTGAAGAGGGGTGAAACCCCGAAACCGGTCCTAGGATGCTTGTTTCCAGTCCAGGGAGGACCTGGCTTGGCAGTTCGGGCTGGACTGTTCCCATGAGGCACAGGGTCAAGACTGATTTGCATATGGCTGGGTTCAAACTGGAATGGCATGGTGAGCAAAAAAACGATGGATTTAGGCCCAGATCTCTGTACTGGGGTGAATGTATGACATTGTTCTGCATTCTGTCCATCAACTGTTGTTTTTGCATTTGTCACCCCGAGTGGGACGGGTATGCCCAGACGTGGGTCCCGTGCTCTCCATGCCACTGGAATCAAGCTATCCTGGCTGAAGAGGGGTGAAACCCCGAAACCGGTCCTAGGATGCTTGTTTCCAGTCCAGGGAGGACCTGGCTTGGCAGTTCGGGCTGGACTGTTCCTATGAGGCACAGGGTCAAGACTGATTTGCATATGGCTGGGTTCAAACTGGAATGGCATGGTGAGCAAAAAACGATGGATTTAGGCCCAGATCTCTGTACTGGGGTGAATGTATGACATTGTTCTGCATTCTGTCCATCAACTGTTGTTTTTGCATTTGTCACCCCGAGTGGGACGGGTATGCCCAGACGTGGGTCCCGTGCTCTCCATGCCACTGGAATCAAGCTATCCTGGCTGAAGAGGGGTGAAACCCCGAAACCGGTCCTAGGATGCTTGTTTCCAGTCCAGGGAGGACCTGGCTTGGCAGTTCGGGCTGGACTGTTCCCATGAGGCACAGGGTCAAGACTGATTTGCATATGGCTGGGTTCAAACTGGAATGGCATGGTGAGCAAAAAAACGATGGATTTAGGCCCAGATCTCTGTACTGGGGTGAATGTATGACATTGTTCTGCATTCTGTCCATCAACTGTTGTTTTTACTGCTCCAACCTCCAACAACTCTGAAAAGACTACAATCCATTTTAGGATTTTTAAATTTTGGCAGAACATATATTTTGGTTTACGCAGAACAAGTAAACCATTCTAGGATTTAATCAGACCTGATTTTTCAATCAACCATTGGACACAGGAACACACAAACATTTTACGTTCCGGACAAGCTTACGTGATAGCTTCCAAACATTCTCACACACGTGTAAACTCAACTAACCTTGTGATCCGCGTAGTTGCTGGACCAACCGGGTACAGCTATATCATTTTCAATGAAGGTGATACAGTACCTATTGCATATAAATTACATTTGTACACGAACGCTGAAATGCGTTTTGCACCCACTAAGAAATTTCTCACAGCGGGACAGACTGCTGTAGTAAGAGAGAGAGCACTGGTTCAGGGTAAGAGCATAATTGTCGTCACACCAGTACCGACCTTAGAGGTCATTACTAAAGCAAGTGTTCTGAATGCCAAAGCTTTACATCCAAGATGGATTCAGTGGAATAACTCTCTCACTGCAACAGATGTAGACAACAGATTTGATTGTACATTACAAACACAAGCATTCCCGCAGTACGAACAAGAATGTCCTCTGCCAAATGAAATAATGCATCTAGATCGATATGAATACATCATTTATACAGATGGATCTGCTCAGCCTGCATTAGGGACACAACATCAATATTCCACGGCATGCACAATCGTAAAGGAGCGCATGCATGATGGAAAGCTCCATCCCGAAAAAACATACGCTCAGTCCCTAGGGGACTGTTCAGCGCAGCTAGCAGAAGTCAAAGCCCTGATATTGGCACTACAAAGTACGGATCCTGAATTCCCCACACTTAAATCCGTATTTGTAAAGCGCGAACTACTCACCCTTACGGGTCTCAAGGCGCTGGGGGCCGTCGTGGAAGTTAAGTGAGCTATTGCCCAGAGTCACATGGTGCTGAGCTGAGCTGCCGCCGGAGATCGAACCGTGAGCCCTGTGCTCCGAAGTCAGCTGCCCTGGCCGCTGCACCACACCTCTCCACTTATAGTGTGTGATTCATACCACTGTGTCCAGTCCTATAATGAATACCTTCACTATTGGGGCCAGAATGGATTTCGAGATTCCAAGGGTTGCACAATCAAGCACAAGCTGCTTGGGGAACAGTTGGCGAAGCTGAAAGAATGCTTGCTACGTGCTCATGTTATGCACACATTGAGTTATCAGCGTGTTGGTGTTCACATTGTAGGGAATTCCATGGCGATGAGGCCGCTAAGGCAACAGTCCGCACTGCTGACATTGCTGAAATCACTTGTTCAAGTACGAGAATAGACAGAGACATCATTGTGGCTTTCAGTGCGGTCCGCAACGACTCCCACCTCCCGAAAGGGTTTCCACTCAAGTACTCCTACAAGTTAGATGCACAAAACATTCTGAATGCTCAAATTCTAGGAGTGGGGGATAGAGTAATACCAAACACTGATCGCAGATTTGGATTAATACTTGCTTCACACAAGGGCTTGGATTCTGCACACACAGAGGTTACTGCTACAGTTTCACTACTTAAGCAGCACTATTGGTGGCCAGGTCTAACCAAACAGGCCAAGGACTTTGTCCTCAAATGTGACATCTGTCAACAGATGAAAGGCTCAACTGCAGCACTTCCACCTTTGATACCTCAATTGATCTTAGACAAGCCTCTAGCTGTTGTTTATTCGGATCACTACGGCCCCTTACACTCAGATGGGGTTTACAAGTACATCTTGGTGGTAGTGTATTCATGCTCCAGATTCCTGTGGGTTTGGCCACAGCGCTTGGCTGCCACTCGAACTGTTATATATGTTGATTTGCAAGTCTTTATCGGGACAGACCCGATTGGCAAATTACATTCAGACCAGGGCCTGGCGTTTAGCTCTCTGGCTTAAAAAGAAGCCATGGGAAGTTTGGGTGTGGCCTTGCGGTACTCCTCCCCCTACCATCCTGAGAGAAATTATGTAGTTGAGAGGAAAAACTGTGACTTAAAGCAGTCCTTAACAGCAAAGATATTAGGCTTGGGTGGCAGTTGGGTCAATCAACTATATGGGATCCAGAGGGAACTCAATAACATGCCAAGAAAATCCCTGGGGGGTCGTACTCCTTATGAACTCTTGTTTGGTGTGAGAATGTGGGTACCAGACCTCGATAATTTCAGCACCGTGGCGGCGGAAACACCATTTGAAATCAATGAACGTTTGGCTGTTTTACAGAAACTCAATGAATTCCTGGGCGCACAAAGCAATGTTCAAGTAAAACGTGCTGCCACTTGAGAAGTGAAGGTCGTGCCGGCAAGAACTGCCTGGGTCCTGAAGATTGGGGACCTGGTCAGAGAGAAAATTGTGGACAAAAAAGAGTATGGGCCATCTTACAGAGCACCTGTATCTCTCCTGCCTGTCGAAGGTACTAGAACTGTACTTCTTCCGCCCCTTGCTGGTTGCAGAGAGAAAAGGCATGTCTCCATTGATCTATGTGAATATGCCACAGATAGTCATCTCCCAGTTCTACAAAATCTGCTGAACTGCCAAAAATAGACCGGACGGTGTCTGGCTACTTTGTGCATTATGGCGACTTCTCATTGGATTCCAGTGAACCTATGCTGCCGCCACTCCCTTTCAAGCTACGAGTGTATGTCCTCTATCTTTGGCTGAAAAAGACATACTTCTTTGCTCCATGGTTACATCTCTGGATTACAATTGGATTATTTTTCCTGGTACTTTGGATTGGTTTGGTAACTGTCTTTTTCCTACTTTTGAATGGACCCTATCTCCCAGGACACTCTGCAGAACAACTTGTGAACTTGGTTCTGAAACCACATGCATCATCGCATTGTGAACTAAGGGACCTGTCCCTGGTGAACATTACAGCAGTTCCAAATCCGGAAAGAATAGTGCGGGGCAGGGTATCGTATGATGTGTATGGTCCTACTGAAGTTATACAAATTCCATATTTGTTTAAAATTTCTTTAAATGATATCACCTCTAGTACTTTCTCTGATGATTGGGACATTGAAATTGTGCACAATTTGCTTGCAGATCTAAAGCAATCAGCTGCATTTTCTAAAGATGAATTGTATGATTGTGCATCTAATTTTGGCAACATGTTCTGTTATCAACATTATGGTCACCATTTCTTACACAAAGCTAGTATCCCACATGCTTTTTACAATTGCACTGAATGGGAACACTGCCCAACACCACCAAAAGGTAGTTCAAAAACATGTGCACAAAAGTTTTCTTATTTTTCTGGTTTCAAAACATCAGACCCAGCCTCTTATTATTATAGGCTGGCACCTACAGCTGCAAATAAAAATATGCTTACAAATACTAAGCTGATATACTCTGCTTCCTTTATTTCCCAACTGTCTGTTCAAGGTTTCGACTTTTGGAAAGACACCATAGACACAAAATCTGTCTGGGGGAAAAAATATTGGCAGGTTTAGGGAATTGAGGCCTTATTTAGAGCATGCTTCATACCACATCAAATAATTTTCCTGAATAAAACAGTGCAACAACCGTCCTGTCTAGGAATAGCAAAAATGAAGGATTTGAACACACTGCGTATTCCTGCATTCTCACCCTATGAGAACTGGCAGCATCTAACACACTTTAGTGAGGCTACACTAGATACCATGATGCCTCCTTTAATTCATCAGACCCCATTTGGAAGGGGTGGTAAGTTTGGCCCGTGGACACCAATGGTTGTCAATCTAGATTCCTGGGCAACATAGAAGGGTTTAGGGGTAATAGGCCTGATCAGCGATATGTACAAACAGAGCATTCTGGGGTCGTGACATCATATAGTGTTGGGAAGTTGTGCCTTGATTGGCTAAAAACCTCAACACTTTCTCAAGTGAAAAAATACATGTCCCTTCTTTCTGATGACATGGATCTCAGGAATTTTCTCTTAGGCCCCAGAAACCACGTCAAAAGCGCTTCTTGTATGGAATATACAACTAGCTGTAAAACATTTCTCAACAGGAAGCTGCTGAGAGATTGCACGAGATCGAAAGGGTTAACTTAGAAAAGGCTTTGGCTGTGGTTGACAACGGTATGACCACATTATCATCCAGAATTGTTTCCCTGGGCAACATAATATCTTCCATGATTTACATAATATGGCAAGATATGTCTATTTTACAACATGGACAATCACAAATACGATCCATTGTAATACTAAGCTGGATGTTGCAAACATTAAGTTCTGGCCACGTGACATGGCGTTACATTAATAGTACAAATCTGTTTTCTGCATATGATCTAACCGAACAACAGACAGTAATAGCATGCAGAGATGCGAAATATACCACGTTGCACATTGAAAGATTTCACTCTGGCTGAGACACCATCTCAGACTGGATAATCCATGGTTACATCACCCTACCGGTCACAACTTTCCAACTTCAATAATGTCTACAATACCAGCAGGTAGGCAGATATGAAGTGCTAGGAGAAGGTTATTTGCATGAGTACTGGGAATTACGATTCAGGTTTAGATGCAGGAATGGGGACACGGACCGTTTCTTTAGTGGTTCCGACTGTGAGGATGCTTTAAGCCTGTCCTTAATTTGCAAGCACATTTCTCTTCATGGGGCATGCAAGGCTTCAGTTGTGAACTTGTCTTGATATCTGAAGGGTTCTCTAGCTGCTGTGATTCATCCGGTTTTCAAGTTGCTCTCGAATGGGAACTATTTGATGTTGAATGTCCAAGGTTGCTGCAGAATGGAACCGGGCATCGCCTATCTGGTAACGGTTAATTCCGTAGTCATTTGTTGCACACAATTACTGTTCCCACCTGCCCGCACAATTTGGTAGACAACTCTATTGCCCTTGATAAATGTTTCCAACATATGCTTTGATTCTTTGAGCAAACTGAAAGCCATGCTTTTTCAAAAAGATGTTGGCTTAACTTTAGCCAGAGAAACGATTGATCTCCAGGTTGCAAGGTCCTCGTCTGAGATACAGACACTACTCCACACTAACTTCCCGCTGCATTTTGGGGAGCTGGTTAACCGTATCTTTAATATGTCTGATACGAAGGGAATAGTGCACTTTTCAAAATGTATTGGCTCTGGATTGGTTAGCACCTTTCAGACGATTTTGGAGTTATACCATCTTTCATACACTCCGTGTTGGGAAGCGTTTTTGGAGGGCTCCCGTTTGTCCTGCTACTTGTGGCGGGAATCCTGATTTAATTTTTTCTGCTCCGCAATGGACGTCCCAGTTCAACCCAGAATGGAAACAGTACTGCTTGTGCTGCGATGCCGTGAGCGCATGGTACACTGCTTCTGCACACCTCTGCTTCGAGAACTAAATGAGCAATGGTTCTTGACCTTCAGGCCTGTTTGGCTTCACTGCGTACTACCTGTATTCTGCTGCCTGTTTTGCAGCCAGGAATGCATATTGAATCTATGCCTAGGATCACAATTGGTTGCGCCAATGGACATTGATTTACTGATGGACCCCTTAAAGGCCCATGGGTATTGTTATCCCCAGCATATTCCATTACTGATGAATGCATTCTTCGAGCCACCCTGGGATGCTTTTACTCCTAGTGAAATGGACGCCGGCTCTACGATACACTTACAGGATGCAGTCCCTCCCTCAGCGGCTGCTGTGGGAACTGGATGGAATCACCTTTGCTCCATAAACCTGCTTCGAGGTGCGCATCTGGGAATGTCGTCTGCGGTTGTGCGCAACAGCAATGTTGCATCTACCACTCGGAACACATAAACAATTGGCCTTTTCCATGTGGTGGTAAACATTTGGTCTGTTTTTAAATAACATGAATCAAAACAGCTTTTGTTTTATTTTCTAGGCACCATGGCTTTCTGAGTGCTTGGGATTTCTAATAGTATAGTGACTTTTTAATGCTTTTTATGAATATTTTAAAGGGAAGTTTGCTTTTAGATATTTTTTAAATGATTTCAGACCTTTTTATTCTAATTTCAGTCAGTCAGTCAAAATACTTTATTTTGATCACACAGATCAACAAAGTAAAAAAAATAGACTCAGTTTACAGAATACTAAATAGATAAAAAGGACAGTCCAGCTGTTATCATAGAATGGATAAAATTGTTAAAGCATGATAAAACAATTTGTGGACTAAACACTAACTGGCACAATTGTTCCGGGAAAAGCCAATAATCATGCAGACTCAACCTCTGTAAGAGAATTTTGATAACAGTAAACCAAGGGATTTTGATTACACCCGGATGGGTCAACAAACCTTTGACACCTTCGCGATAGGGTTCAAGATCGACTGAGGGCCATAAACGATACCAGAACAGTAATATTCGACATTTAGTTTTGTATGATATCTTCCTCTGGGCATGATCTAAATACGGGGGACAAGAGGTGTACTCATTGGAAGTGAAAGAATAGACCTCATAAACCTATGCTCAGCCATAGCAGGGCTAGTATGGTTTGATGTTCCCCATACTTCTATGGCCTGCTGGCTTTTAGATAGCTTTTATATATCAACCCTTAGTATGAGGAGTGGATGTTATGTGCCCAGGCTAGGCCCATGTAGCAAAGCTGCTCATTTCTTACATTGTCCTATTTTCACAATAATATTTCTCCCATGACCTTTTGCACATATTTGCGTGCATTACAATGTTGGATTTGTTTCTCTGAAACTACTTTGTTTACACATCTAGCTTTGCACAACATTATCATGATGCCTTGAACATCATGTACACGGACCTTCTACGCACTATGTACAAATGTCTTTTCTATCTTCATCCACGGGGTGACAGTGCTATCTAAATATCCATAGCATTACTAATCTATACACACATCGCAAGGCTGCTTTCTATTATAAATAAAGAGGATCCCATAAGATTAGGAGAGAATGCATTTCAGCTGACACCGAGTGTTCCTGCATGCTGAGACTTAACCATGGAGCGGTCTGACATCTCCGTGAGGGGGTGTCCAGTTTGTGACCAAGACGGGCTCCTACATTCTCTCCCGCCAGGTAATGTGGTTGGATCGTTCCTAGGGGGGGGATTCTTGGCTTCACACCTACACACACTCTAGGTACACTTAGAGTAGGGTTGTGCATAGTAGGAGTATGACAGATTACTGCCTTGTTTATATGCCTGCATATATACACTGTTTTAGCACCATGGTAGAACTATATCTACTATTTACACTTTTGGTGCTCGTAATCACTTTTGTCTGCTTCTGTCTACTGATTATCGCAGCACATGTATTCTATACAAGAATAACGTTGGTTTAATAAATATATTGAAAATGTCCCACTGTGTATTCTGTATATTTCTCTGAGCACGAGTAAGCACGAGTGACTGAGCGAAAGGTTCTGATCTCTTTCCACAATCCCTGAGGGGTCAGGGTTGTCATGTTCAGTGGTTGCCAGAAACTATTCGCTTCCTGGTAAGGTTGGGGGGCTTATGGTGGCACTGTGAGCTAGCTGGTCTCTAAGCCAACATATCCTGTGGGGTGCCCGGAATCAGTCTAGCCACCTTACCCAAGGTTTATGCTGTCTAACAAACGTGCAGGTCCTACTGATTAGTAGGAACTACACGACACCAGTAGTGTCTTTTTTGTGGGAAATTAGATTATTATTATTCTTTAAATTTCAAGTAGGCAGCTAAGAATTTGCCAGCTTTAATTAGGTGAAACCGTTTCCTAGCTTCTTGGGCATGTACCCTGAGGTGAGCACGTTTACTAATGGTTTTGTTATACTCGTATTTAAGGTTTTTAAGGGAGTTCAGGAGACTGGAGTCATTAGAATGTCTATATATGAATTTTTTTTTAGTTTGATTTCGTTAGACAGGGCTTGCCAACAGCTTTTTTATGGATTTATTCTTCTTAGTCATGTGGGAACATTTAAGTGCATCCCAAAGCATAACAGGAGATGAGACCGAATTCAGAGTTTCCTGAATACATTTTTTTAATTCTTGGTTCAGTTAATGAATATCAGATGTGTTTAGAGCAAAAGTTGAGTATGGATTTGTGTGCCTTGGGAGGTCTAAATTTGCAGGCCGATTGTTTGTCAAGGATGGGATCCACTGGTAAGTTAAAGTCTCCACTCACTTTGAAGAGCAGGAGAAGTGCAGTTTTGGAGTTTAACAAGGTTCAATACTGAGGATCATCATTATTAGGTGCGTAAATGTTTATAGTGTAGATTTCAGAGGTTCCACATTGTAGTCTGGTAATAAGCGCCTGTCCCTCATTTATTTTATTTATTTATTTATTTAAGAGGTTTTATATAGCGCTGGCTTCACCCTGAGGTATCAGAGCGCTTTACATTGGAAAGACGAAAGTACATGGATTACAAAACAAATAGTAACAAAATGAAACATTAAGATATGGTAGACTTAAAGAACAAAATGAGTAACATATCTTGATTATGATACAAAGTGAAAGGATGAAGCTATTTACAAAAACATATGAATGAAATAATTGCAAATTGTTAAACAGAAAAGGAGCTAGACTCATTTTTGTCAAGGACGGGTGGCGAAGTGTTAGGAGAGAGTTGAAAGGAGGGGGACGCGAGAGGTGAGGATGGGTACTGTGGGGGGTGAGTAGGTGTTAGTAGAGTACAGGAGAGGTGGGAGAGAGGGGGGGAAGGTAGGAGATTGAAAAAGGAAGAGATTGTGTGGCAAGTATGGAAAAAGAGTGATTATGGACCCCAATATTTGTTGAGCAGGTGCATTTTAAGGTCTTTTTTGAAAGTGACGTATGAGGGGTTAAGTCGTAGGTCTTTAGGGAGGGCATTCTAGATGCTGGGGGCCTTACCAGAGAAGGAGCGAGATTGTGCGGCTTTCTTTTTAGCAGAGGGGGACGAGGAGGAGAGAGTTAGTGCTTCTCATCGGTCGGGCACTGCCTGCTTTTTTGAGTTTGTTTGAAAGGTAGAGTGGGGTCTTTTGATGGAGGGCTTTGTGCGTAATACATGCTAATTTATAGGAGGATCTGCCTTCAATAGGAAGCCATTTAAGGGTCTTTAGAGCCAGCGAGATGTGGTCAGAACGTTTGCAGTCAGTTGTAAGCCTAGCCGCTAGGTTTAGAACAGATTTGAGGGGGGCCAGGTGAACATTGGGAGAACCGGAGAGAAGGGCATTACCATAGTCGATTTTCGAGAGGACTAGGGATGTACTACTATTATTTGAAATCTTCGGCTGGAATGAAGGGTTTGATTTTTTTGAGAAGTTGGAGCGTAAACAGTGCTCCTTTTGCCGAGTTTTTTTATATGGGCGTTGAGCGTAAACTTACTGTCGAAGGTGATGCCGAGGGATTTTACTGATTCGGAGAGGGAGAGTGGACAGTTTAGGGCATTAAGGTCAGTGATCCATGTTTGGATGGGGAGAGGGTTGTTTTTAGGAGAGAAAATAATAATTTCAGTTTTATTAGGATTAAGTTTGAGATGATTGGAAGAGAACCAGGTTTGGATATTGGTCAGGGCAGTGTTGAGGTGCATTACATCAGAGTGGGATTTAATTTTATAGTACAGTTGGGTGTCATCGGCGTATAGGTGATAGTTAATACCGGCTTGTTTGAGAATCAAGGGTAAGGGGTTCCATGAATAGGTTGAAAAGAGCAGGAGAGAGGATAGATCCTTGGGGGACACCGAGGGAGACCGGAGTGGGGCTAGATAGGCAGTTTTGGATTTTTACTTGTTGGGTTCTGTGTTGGAAATAGGAGTTGAACCAGTTGAGGACAGTGCCATTAAGGCCAAACCGAGATTTAAGTGTATTGAGTAAGGTTGAATGGTTAACTGTGTCAAATGCCGCAGAGAGGTCAAGGAGATTGAGTAGGCAGGTCTCGCCATTGTCTAGGGCAAGGTGGATGTCATCAACTATATTTAGCAATGCAGTTTCAGTGCTACAGCCTTTACGGAAGCCAGATTGTAGGGGGTCGAGTAGGTTGTAAGTGTCTATGTGTTTATCCAATTGCTGAAGGGCACATTTTTCCAGGGCTTTAGAGAGAATGGGGAGGTTTGAGATGGGGCGGAGGTTGTTGGGGTCGTTCGGGTCGGCCTTAGGGTTTTTTGGAATGGGCGTGATTTGTCCGAGTTGGAGGGAGGCCGGGACGCACCCCGAGGAAAAGGAGGAGTTAATGATATTGGTCCAATACGGGACAATGACGTGCTTTAAGTCTTGGACGAGGGAAGATCGGAGAGGGTCTTTAGTGTGGGAGGATGGTTTTAATTTGGACAGGATGTTAAAGACTTCTAGTTCAGAAACGGAGTGAAAATTCAGCCAGGAGGCGTTGTTTTTGAGCTGAGTGTTTTTTCGGGGGGAAATTCAGGAGGGGTTGAGGAAAGTGGGGGTGGGGAGGACACAGGGGGTGTTAGCAGAGGGGAGGGTGTTGAGAAAGTATCTAGGGAACAGAGGGGGTTGGGGGCGATTTGAGTTAGAGTGAAGGATTGGTCGATTTTGGCTATTTTTTCAGAGAAAAAGGTAGCTATTTCTTCGCATTTGCTCGTGGTGGCCGATATGTTGGGAGGGGCGGGGGAGGTTTGATTTCTAATAATGTTGAACAGTTCTCTGGGTCTATTTTTGGCCCGGGAGAGCTGTGAACGGAAGAAGGAAGCCTTTTCGTCGAAAATGTGCTTCTTGTACACGGATCTAGCGGTTCGAAGGAGGGCAAGATTGGAGGGGGAAAGGGTGTTGTCTCCAGGTTCTTTCAGCCAGTCTGAGTACTCGTCTTTCATTATTGAGGTCTGAGTTAAACCAAGATTTGGAAGGGATATTTTTAAGAGTTTTTGGTTTGGGTGGTGCAAGTTGATCTAGACAGTGTTATTGTAATGCTCAGTGAGTTCGTTTGCAGTGAGAGAGGGAGGAGTGCGGCTGAGTTGTGCTTGGAGTTTGGCCTTCAGAACACCAGGAGGGATACGATTAAGGTTTCTGGATAATATTGCGGTTTTGTTGCTTTTAGTAGGGGCAGGCTGGGCTAAGGGTGAGATCATGAACAATATGAGGTGGTGATCAGACCAGTCGATAGGGATGATGTTGGATAGGGATGCAAGATTACTGTTAGCAATGATGGCGTCAAGAGTAGCCCCTTTGGAATGGGTTGGGGAAAGGCAGAGTTGTTTGAGGTCACTTATCTCAAGGAGGTTATTGAGAAGTTTGATAGTAGTGTCGTCTGGCATGTTCCAGTGAAGGTTAAAGTCTCCAAGGAAGAGATTTTTAGAGTTCGAAAGTGACGGTTGTGAAAGAAGGTCAGATAGTTCCTCAGCGAAGAGAAGAGGTTCGCCCGGAGGGTGATAGATGTTATGTTGTCGTATTGGGGGGGGCGCCTTGAATTTTAAGTTCTGCTCCAAGGTATTCAAATGTTTTGAAGTCTATGTTTTTGGCTAGGAAGAGCTGGAGTTCGTTTTTAAAGATATTGCTAGACCACCTCCTATTCTCTTGAGTCTGTCTTTTCTGAGGATAGAGTAACCGGGGGAGTAACCTCATTGGCCAGTTCTGAAGCAATTATTGGGTACAACTAGTTTATCGATATTAGAGTGGAGCAGAATGTATTCACTGTAGAGATTAGATATTTATATATGTGTGCACTAATGTTCATTTGAAACATGTTTACATGTATTCTTTATTCACGTTGTGCATTTACACTTCAAGTTATATTTGCATATGTAAACATGTATTCTTTTGCTAACGTTTTATATTTATTCTTCAAGTTGCATGTGTAGATGTATAACCATATATTCGAAGAGAACATTATATGCTTAACTAAAGTTAGCCTGACTGCAGGCCTCAGTTGAAATGCATTTTGCTTTGCCAGCATGTTTTCCTTTTTTGCAGATTTATTATTTCGTTAGTTAGAGAAAAGCTTGCTGTTTGTTTCAGATTGCTGATAAAGAGGCCTGGAGGGAAAACTTGGCTATGAATATGGAGAAACAATGGCTGAAAGAGGCCTTCTGTTCATGATGTACCAGGATGGCAAGATGTTCAAGGTATTAAATAAATAAAAACGGAGCCAGAATGCAGCCATGTCTAACCCCCCCTGTGGAGATTCACAGACTCTGACATCTTCCCTGCCTCATCATACCTTATGGAGGCGGCGAGAGCTGGGTGTAAATCACATAGGAAATTCACTATATTCTGATCAACCCCAAGGTCAATCAACACTCTCCACAGTTTCAATCTGTTCACTCGATCGCACGCGGAGGTGAGATCCATAAATGCCATATGCAATGAACCCTTCTTTGCCACCATATATTTCCCGATAATCAATTGTAGGTTCAAGCATTGATCCAGGGTGCCTTTATCCAGCCTGAACCCATTTTTGAGACCGGAAATCACTTTGGGCCAGATACCATTTTGCGATTTCCTAATTGCGAATCACAAGGATTCGCAATTAGGAAATCGCAAAACGGCATGTATGAAAGTGTGTTGAACACTTTCTGCGATTCCTAGGGGGTCGCAAATGACCTATCTCATGAATATTAATGAGGTAGGTCACAATTTGCGACCCCCTAGGAATCGCTAAAATCACGGGGATGGTGGCCCGCTGGAGTCGGTAGACCACCATGTCCATGATTGCCTTTAAATAAAGCAATAATTTTTTAAATGCAGCCCATTTTCCTTAAAGGAAAACGGGGTGCATTTAAAAATAAAAATGAAAAATTTTCTTTTGAGTTTTTAAGTTCAGGCAGTGGTCCATGGGACCACTGCCTGCGCTAAAATGCTTTACAAACATTCAAAAGGGAAGGGTCCCTTGCGGACCCCTTCCCAATTGCGAATGGGTTACCACCTACTTGAAGTAGGTGGTAAAATGCAAATGTTTTGCGACTGCATTTACGGTCACAAAACATTCATATATACCGAGGCGATTCAGTATTAGGAAGGGACGCCCTAAACATGCCCCTTCCTAATACCGAATCGCAAACCCAATTTGCGATTCGGTAACACGTTACTGAATCGCATTTTGGGTTTGATACATTTGAAAAGCCTTTTTTACGTTTGCAAACGGGCCGATTCTGCGAATCGGCCCGTTTGCGAGCTAAAAAAAGGTACATACATCTGGCCCTTAGTTCTGCTTAGACCACTCCACTAGCCTAGATAGAACCCCACAGTACAATTTGACTCCTGAACCGATCGCTGGAAATGCACCAATGATTGAGTCAATGATACAACAAGGCATTTTGATAGAGATAATAGGGAGTCCATGTAACTCGTCCATCATGGGCTTACAGAAGCCTAGCTGTAAGTACCACATAGTTCAAGATTTGAGAAAAATGTATAACATTGTTGTCCCTTGTTGTCCTGCGGGATTGAATCCAGCTGTGATTCTATTTCAGATTCCATGTGAGGGTGAGGGGTTTACTGTGATGAGGACAGTGAGTACCTTTTCGCCGTCCGGGTCCAGAACTGTGTTTTGGCATGGTACCAAGTGCCCCAGGGTATACAGAAAGTCCCTCGATCTTTAAGCAGATCATTAAAAGGAACCTTGAGTCCCTAATGATGCCCTGTAACTCTGTCTTAGTACAGGATATTGACGACCTTCTAAATGCATCAGCTACCCAGGAAGCTTGCACACAAGACACAGCACTGCTGAACCACTTGATTGAGAATGGACATAAAGTGTCCCAGAGAAAAGTGGCAGTTTTGTCAGAGAGAAGGTTTGTATCTTGGGCATCACATTGAGAAGGGAGCGAGGAAGGTGTCGCAAGAGAGAATCTCGGCGATTCTGAAAATGAATCTGCCAACCACCAGGAGAGAAGTCAGCATGTTTTTGGGAATGGTGGGTTACTGTGGACAGTGGATACCCAACTTTTCCCTAGTAGCCAAGTCTTTACAGAGGCTGACAGACAAGGAATGTGTCAGATCCGGTACCATGGGATAATGATTGCTTGGTGGCCTTCCTAGTGCTGAGTGAAAGTCTGTCATGCCCCGGCACTGGGAATACCTGATTAGAACAAAGCTTTTGCGCTTTTCTGCAGTGAGAGGGAGGACTGCGCTCTTTCAGTGCTCGCACAAATGCATGGCAAAGCACAAAGACCTGTGGCTTATTTTTCTGCTATTCTTTTTTTTAAATTTTTTTTTTTTAATTGTTTTTCAACAAAGAACCATGAAATAAGCATAAACATCAAGCAGCAAGGAGAAATCATATTAAAAATGTGTATGCCACTTTAGGAAGAAAAGAAAACCACATCAGGGCAACCCAGGTGAAATAGGATGGCCATTTGAGTTGCAGTATGGATCGACACTTCATGGCCTCCACTCTGAGATTTCAGGGGGACCCTACTCCCGATCTGCATGCATTGGGGTGGGTCCCATATCCCAACCTCTATATGAGCGCCATCCCACTAAGACCTTTTCCCACTTGGGCGGGCAACCTCTCCCCTGATATATCGGTTTCTCATTTGTCATGCACAAATCTATGTCCCGCTCCTACTCTCCTACTGTTGGTATCCCCGCCACTTCCCAAAGCCGTGTTTTTCTGCTACTCTTGATCCTGTAGCCGCAGGCCTGCCCGGATGCCTTAAAGTTGTAGCAGCAGTAGTTGTCAGCATTGAGAGATGTGAAAGTATTGTCATGGGTCAGCTCCTTACTGTGTTTTTTCCCCACTCTATGGAGATTTTATTGACACATACACACACTCAACATTTGACCAACAGTGACTGAACGAGTATGAACAGACTATACTTGTGGCTGAAAATATTTCTCTGAAAAGGTGTGCTACTTTGAATCCTGCTGTGTGCTACTTTGAATCCTGCTATACTGTTACCTTTACCTGAAATTGAAAGTGATGATGGAGAGTTAGAGCATGACTGTCTCAATGTCACTTAACTATGTGCCAAGCCAAGGCCAGATATACAAGATGAGGCACTGACTGAGTCCAATGTAATAATCTTTGTTGATGGGTCCTGCCTGAGAGATGATGGAGGAACCCTAAGCACTTCCTAAGCAGTCTGTAGTCACAGGGGTAGTGGAAGCCTCATGGCTTCGAGGGGTGTCTTCTGCACAAGTGGCTGAATTGATCACTCTTACTAGAGTTTGCTGTGTTTCTGATCTGAGAGTGACAATTTTTAATGTTAGCCAGTATGGCTCTGGTGTTGTTCATGATTTTGGACAGTTATGGTCACAGATGAAATTCATGATGTCAGGATCCCCAACAAGGAATGGCTCACCTGTCACAAGATTGTTGGAGCCATTGCAATTGCCTACCAAAATTGCTGTGGTTAAGTGTTCAGCCCATAGAAATGGATATGACTATGTTACAGTTGGCAACTGGTATGCTGATGAGGTTGAGCGATATTGTGCTCATGGGGCCCAACCATTTAATGCTGAATGTGTAAATTAATCTGAAGATGAGACCAGTTTCAGTCTTTTGTTTAACAACAGCTGATATTTGGTAAGAAGTGAAAGGGTTGCAGGAGGACGTGCCAGAAGCAGAACAGCAAAGTTGGGTCAGAGAAGATAGTGTCAAAAGAGAAGATGGCATTTGGGTTTCAGCAAATGGAAGACATTGTATTGCCTGATAGCTTGCTGCCCGCATTAGCTAGACACTTTCATGGTCTCACACATGTTGGGAGAGATACAATGGTGAGATTGTTTTGACAGAACTGCTTAACCCTTGATGTAGATTGATGGCTGAAGGATAGTGCCACAGGTGTGTTGCGTGCCAACAGATGAATATAGGGGAAAAGAACCACAGTAACACTGAGCCACACAGGAAAATCCGAAGGGCAATTCAACAGGATGCAGCTGGACTTCATTGAGATGCCTGTGTGTAATGGGCTGAGATATGTCCTGGTGATTGTGTGTATCTTCTTGCTTTGGGTTGAAGTATACCCGAACAGAAGAAATTATAGCTTCACCGTAGCTAAGTTGTTGTTGACGCAACTTATACCCAGGTTCGGTTTCCCGACTTCGCTGGAGTCAGACTGAGGAACTCATTTTAATAATGAGATCCCGAAAATGTTGTGTGCAGCATTACAAGTAGAGCAAAGACTGCATTGTAGTTATGGGCCTGAGACTTTAGGCATAGTCGAGCAGGTGAATGGAACATTGAAATCCAGGTTGGCCAAGGTATGTACTTCACCGTCTTTTGAAGTGGTCGGAGGCTTTGCCCCTTGTGTTAATGAGTCATCACAGCATTCCTGATTGAAGGACAGGACTGTCCCCACATGAAATCATCATGGGTCAGGCATTGAGACTGCCATCAGTGCCTGCAAATGCGCTTGTGAACATTACAGATAACATGATTCTTGATTACTGCAAAGGACTATCTGATGTGGCGCATTCTGTGTCTCACCAGGTTAGAACTGCTACCATCCTACTGGATCAGGAGCAGCGCCATGACCTCAGTTCCAGTGACTGGGTCTTAATGAAGAAACACGTACAGAAAACGTGTCTGGAACTTCAATGGCATGGACCATTCTAAGTAATCCTTTTCACGAACACTGCTGTTAAGTGTGGAGGTCTCCCCAACTGGATCCACGCTGCTCACACTCACAGAGTGGAGTGTCCCATTGATGATGTGACAGTACCTCTCCCAGAAGTGCAAGCTGCAACTGAAAGGCAGTGGGAAGAGGTTGAACAAGTTACAGAAAATCAACTTGAACCGGAAACAGCGCATCCTCAGCCTGAGGGGGATCTTGGTGAGTCGACATTTGAGGTTCAGACTGGAGAGTCTTGGCCTGTGGCGCTGTCTGAGCCAGATTCAGACCCCGATGAAGGGCCTAATGCTGTGACAAGCTGAGTGTGAGCTGGAGACAGTTGCAGAGAAGGCAGGGAAGAGAGAGACTAAGGGGCCGATTACGATGTCATTCGGAAACTCTTCTGACTGCATCGGTTTCAGAATCGTGTTCGACCGAATCGGGTTCTGCGAGTCCAACCGACCAATTACGATGCTTCCCAACATTGTTTGGACGGACTCGCATTGACTTCAATGGGAGCTTGTGTTCCGAACGAGAATACATGCTCCCATTGAAAAAAGGGGTGGTTGGGGAAAACCTTGCACCCTGTGGCAGTCACCCCATGGTGCCTGCCACACTGTGCATGGTTAGAAAGAGGGGTCCCATGGGTACCCCCATGGGCCCCAACCGGAGGCCTCAGGGTGAAAGGGCTTTCTACGTGCCCCCAAAGTCTGACTCTGACAGCCGTTTCTTGTCGGGCAAACCGATTCTGAACAGCTGTCCAAAACGGCCATCGTAATCGCTCAGTCGGAAACCGTGTCCATAGAGCTGTACGATTCAGCTCCGAACAACTCGGGCTGTCCGAATGCCATTCGGAACCGATTCGGACAGCCCTAACTGTTTCCCTGCATCATAATCGGTCGCTCAGAAATGTCTCCGATTCGGTCGGAAACAAAGGTTCCGAATCGGATTCGGAGAATCCGAATCCCATTCTGAGACTTTCCGAACAACATCGTAATCGGCCCTTAAGTCTGCCTGCAGAACATATACCATGCACAATCCCAGAGGATACTGAGTATTCTTGTCTGAGTGACAGTGAAGATGAACGATCTGCACTCAAGAGAACAAAAACAGCAAGGGTACACTCTCAGAGGAACTCATCCCCTGAATGAACATACTTTGCCAAAAATGACAACAAGAGGGGATTTGGAGGATAACAATGCAATTCCAGTTGAACATCTGTGAACTTTTGTCTGAACTGCGCTTTGAATTTGCTTTGCCGCTGAATGGACTGACACGATTTGTTACTGGCATAATCTCTGAACTGAACTTTGATCTGTTCTTTTATTGGAGACAATCAAATTAATTTTTCAAAAAAAGAAAAGAATTAGGAAGATTCCTTAGTCATGAGGCTGCAGAAAGAGTGTAAGGGTGTCATTAAGAAGAAGACGGAGTAGGGTTAGTGAAGACTCATGAAGACTTTTTAAATAAACTCATCATATGATTTATGAACTTTGTTTTGTCAACTGCATAAATAGAAACGTATGGAAGAAATCCGCTTGCTGCTATTTCCTGCTCAGTGGTTGATTTTAGTGAAGTCATGGAAACTAGTAACACTAATAGACGCAGGCTTATATTAGCAGGTGTATTGATAGCTTTAAATGTAGAACTAATTATTTTGCTTTTAGGATTATATTCACCTACACTTTAGAATTCAGTTGAACTTAGGTCTAGGACTACCCCTAGAACCCCAATTCTAGTAGCTTGCATACATTCAATTTCAAGACATTACATAGAGATTCATTAAGATGAGACTTCTCCTGAAAGGCTTATTTTAAGTTGCTTTATGAATACATTGACACTATGGATTCAAAGGACTGCTACGTCTTTTCGCAGTTACCTGCCTCAGCAGTAGAGGGAATTACCTATCATCACATCCTCTTACATATGGTATTACATGTAGCTTTTTAATGAGTCTTTTATATGAACAGGGTCATTTCCAGTATTATTTTTTGAATTATGACTTAGTGCTTTCTGAAGTTCCTATGTTTAGGTATTTGAATCGTCACCTCAGTGACAAAGAGATGGATACAGCTCATTGTTTCTTTAAACCCATAATAACATTAGATACTGCTTATGCTCATAGGGCCAATTTGGTTTGTTCTTTAACTGATGTTGAAAATAAATATGATTTTTGGGAGCGTGATTGCCCCAGGAGAAGAACCCCATATCCCCTTAGAGACCCCCTTAAGCCTATAACTTTTAACCTAGAGGAAATAACCCTCGCTCTCGCCAAATGTAGTCGCGCCAAAGCACCAGGACCGGATGGGGCCCCAATCGACTTCTTTCTAGAACATCAAGACCTATGGGCCCTATTGTTAACTAATATATTTAATGAAATCTCCAAGACTGACGCACCTCCATCATGGAAAACAAGCATTATAGTGCCAATATATAAAAAAGGGGATAAAACGAGCCCCCAGAACTATCGGCCTATTTCTGTTCTTGATTCCACCGCCAAACTCCTGGGGCGCGTTTTACTTAATAGGTTAGAAGGCTGGGCAAGAGAAAACAACGTCCTGATGCCGTCCCAGTATGGATTCCAGAAGGGCAGGGCCACGATCGACCAATGCCTAAACTTAAGCTTGATCATCTCCAAATATACCAGAGCAAAGGAAGGGAATATATACATGGCCTTTATGGACCTTTCGGCGGCTTTCGACTGCGTAGTCCATTCTAAACTCTGGACAATCATGGCCGCGATGGGCATAGATTCCAGGCTGATTATTCTTATACAGCAAATGTACTCACAAGCGACGGCCTCAGTCCGTTATGGAAGGGATGGGGAATGTACCAGACCGTTTAGGATCATGAGAGGAGTCAGGCAAGGCTGCGTCCTCGCCCCCTTTTTTTTTTTCAAAACTTATTTTTATTAGCATCTGGTTCACACTTAGCAATACTGTGGCAAACAATACGCTTGAGCAGCTTTACAATTTGTAGTATACTAAGCTGTGCCGAGGTGATCATACATTAAGAAAGAACAAAGACCTCCTCCTTTATAAAGTATGCAAATAAGGGTACAGTTTCACATATTGCAAAGGCACAAAAGTTTAACAGAAATTCCATGCATGCTCAGTCCGTCTATTCTTTTGCGACGAGTTTTTGAATCAACCCCTTCCAACAGGGAAGGTCCCCCCAACAACTAACCCATCCCCCCCCCATATAAAAAAAATAATTAGTGGTGGTGGTGAGTGTGTAATGTGTTCTTCGGCCCAGACATATAAGGGGCGAACCCCGGGATGATTCATGGAATTGTCTGTCCTCCTCCAGACTTCCACACCTGAGTACCACATTGGCCGTGCCTTGTCCCCGTGAGTACATGACCTAGAATTGGAATAGGTGCATGTCCCTGATTGAGGGTGGGCAAACCGCCAGGGGGAGCCCCTGCGTAAGGTAAGTAACGAAGGGATTCAAAGTTCTTATAGTCATCCCTGAAAATATCCGTCATTCTCTCAAGGCAGAGGATTTTCCAGAGACGAGACTGCCACAGAGAAATGGCGGGCGCCGTTTTCTTCTTCCAGGCTGCCGCGATCGCGACCTTAGCGGCCCCTAGACAGGTCCACATGATGGCTTTGTCCGCCTTGGTCTGGTGTTCAAGTGACGGGTCTCTAACGCCCAGGAGGACTCCCTCTATGGAGGTTGGTATGGAGTACCCCAACATATCTTTAATGTGTGCGGGTATCTCCTCCCAAAAGGGTTTGATTGTAGGACAATCCCACCATATGTGCTGAAAGTCACCTAAGAGACCACATCATCTCCAACACATATCAGAGGTGTTCGGAAATATCCTTTTAAGTTTGGTGGGGTATAAATACCAATCCATCAAAGTTTTAATGTGGGCTTCCCGCAGGTCCAGGGAGTGATTAAATTTAGCGATATCAGACCAGAGCCCCGCCCATTCCTTATCGGATATCTCTCTTTGTGCCACCTCCTCCCACATGGACATATATCTAGGTCTTGGGGATTGTGAGGCAGAGAGCAGGGAACTATATAGAAAGGAAATTACCCCCCTCTTGGAGCCCACCAGTTGTACAAATCTTTCAAAAGTTGTTTTCTCTCTCGTGTTGCAGCTTCTCTAGTCTGCGGAGTGAGAGCCCAGTGCTTGAGCTGAAGATAGTGAAAGTGCTCACCCGGGTCCAGGTGAAACTCTCTCCTGCAGTTCTCAAATGTCAAGATATCATGATTATGGAAGAGGTCTGACAGCATGAGTCATCCGCCCTCCTTCCATGGTTTAAAAGGGCCTTCGCGGAGAGCGGGAGGAAAAGCCGGGTTGAAATGGATCGATGTATATGGTGAAGGGAACGTGGTCCACCCCTCTCCTCTAGAAACTGTGTCCCAGACCTTCAACGTAGTGCGGGTGGGAGTGCTAATGTAAGTGTTGGCGGGCCAGTCTTTCCTGGGTTTCCATATGAGGTCCCATATTGTCCTACTCGCTGTTGCCCTATCCATGTGTAACCAGTGTTTCTCTGATTCCCGCTTGGACCACTCCGCCACTATCCTCAGTTGGGCTGCTTTGTAGTATAAACCGAAGTCAGGAAGCCCCACTCCCCCTGCACCTTGTGCCCGCCTCAAGGTATGGAATGGAAGACGGGCCCTCCCTTTTTTCCAGATGAAGCGGATGATTAGTGATCGGATTTTGGGGAGAAGTTCCCTATCTAAATCAATGGGTAGTGCTTGAAAAAGATACAGAAATTTAGGTAGCACTGTCATTTTAATCGCATGAATGCGGCCCAACCAGGAAATAAGGAGAGGTTTCCATCGGTTAAGGTCTTGTTGGAGCTGGAGAAGGAGAGGTGGGAAATTGGCCTTTTATAGCCCTTCCAGGCGTGGTGTTAATTGTATACCCAAGTATTGAAGTGAGCGCTTGGCCCATTGAAAATGAGTGCGCTCTCGCAGGCCATTAGCCTCCGCTGCTGGGATCAGGAGGTTGAGTATGAAAGATTTATCTAAGTTAACTTTAAACCCTGCTACTTTCTCAAACAGGGTCAGCTCCTTCTGTAGAGCAGTAAGCGAGAGAGCTGGATCGGTGAGGGACAATAACACATCATCTGCGAATAGTGACATTTTGTGTATATCTCCCCCAAAGGGAATTCCTTTTATCTCAGATTTGCATCACCAGCGGTTCAATGCTTAGAGCAAATAGCAGGGGTGACATCGGGCATCCCTGCCTAGTCTCTCTAGTAAGGGGAAATGAGGTAGATGCAGTCCCATTAACCTGCACTCTAGAACGTGGTTGTATGTAATTGGCCTTGATCATATTAATAAATTTGTCTCCGAAGCCGAAATGTTGGAGTGTGCTAAAGAGAAACGACCAGTCCACCCTGTCAAAGGCCTTTTCGGCATCCAGGCCCACTAGAATCGTTGGTATCTTGCGCTTAGTTACTTTTTCAATCAGGTGTACCGTTCTACGTATATTATCGTGGGTCTGTCTGCCCTTTATGAAGCCAGACTGATCAGGGTGGACTAGGTCTGGCATCAGATCGTTTAACCTCGCCGCCAAAATAGCTGAATATAATTTAGCATCTAAATTCCAAAGCGCAATGGGTCTGTACGAGGCGCAATGGTGTGCGTTCTTCCCCGGCTTAGGGATCACCGTTATCACCGCCTCTGCCATGGAAGGGGTTACCCCTACATCTTCTGCCATTTTATTAAAGAGCTGTGTTAGGTGGGGAGTAATATCTGGTGCGAATGTTTTATAGAAATGGGCCATCAGGCCATCCGGCCCTGGAGCCTTATTGGGCTTAAGTGATTTGATCGCCGCGGCCACTTCTTCCTGTGTTATAGGTGCGTTGAGAATATCGTTCCAGGTCTGGGAGACCTTTGGGAACTTCAGTGTCTGTAGGTAGTTAGTCTGCCCGTCCACCTCTCGCGGTTCCCCTGTATATAACCTCTCATAAAATTCCCCAAATATGTTGGCCTTTTCGGTATCTGAATTCACTATGTTGACCTCTCCATCTTCTATTCCCCCGATGTATTCCTTTTCTCTCTTTTCCCTAAGCTGTCTGGCTAGATGCTTACCTATTTTGTTCCCCTGTGTATAGGATATCTGGCGTAAACGCAACAAGGTATACTCAGCCCTGTTGTTATATATCGCTTTAAGTTTTAGTGAGTTTACGTTGCAAGCCTCTGGAGGGCGTGCTCTTGTGCTCTTTTTCAACCAGTTCCAGTTCCGCCTCTAAGCTCTCTCTTTCCCTAGCTCTCTGCCTATTCAGTGTAGCATTGAGTTTTAGGCATTTACCTCTTATGACTGCCTTAAACGCGTCCCAATTATTGAAGGCCGAAGTGTCATGGGGCGAGTTCAATTAAAAAAATTCTGCGATCGCCTCCCTCAACTCGTCCCTCAACAACCTGTCCCTCGTAAGGGAGACCGGAAAGTACCACCTTGGGGTCCCGGGTGTGACACGGCCCCAGCGTAAACACATCGAGACGGGGCAATGGTCAGAGACCGTGAGTGGGAAAATGTTTGCCTCCTTTGACTAATAAAAACATAATCGAGCCTGGAATAGGTTTGATGCACATGTGAAAAAAATGTGTAGTCTCTGGTCGAGGGATAGAGGGTACGCCAAGCATCTCTGAGTCCGAGATTGTGCAATGTCTGTTTAGCACTCGTAGGGAAGAAGCTTGTAGCCATTCTGTGGGGGTGTGTACTATCTAACTCTGCATGCCAGGTAAGATTAAAATCTCCCAACAGGATCGTCGGACCTTCCGCAAAGTCTCCCACTTGATCTAGAAGTGTTGTCAAAAAGGCGGGTTGGCCAACATTAGGTGCGTAGGCTGCGACAAATGTACAAAGTCTCCCTCTCAATGTCCCATTCACCATGACTATCCGGCCTTCTTTATCGGATTTAACGGCCGCTGGTTGGAATTTAGTCGAGCTATGGAATAGGAGCACCACCCCTCGCTGTTTGGTAATTGCTGAGGACCTATAGATGAGGGGGTATTGTTTGTGGCATAGTCTAAACTCTTCTGTGCGTTTTAAGTGTGTCTCCTGAAGAGCCACTATATCAAAATGGTGATCCATCAAATATTTCCAAATTTTTTGCCTCTTAAGTGGCGAGTTTAATCCTTTCACATTCCATGACACTATGGAGATCACCATGGCACTGTTTTCATTCCTCTTTCCTCCCAACTATCTTCTGGATCAGCAATCCCAATTCCATCTCCTCGCTCTCTAGCCAGTGGGCCCCCTGGTCTCACCCCCCACATAAGAGCCATTCGGGCCAGAGTCTGTATATAAGTATTGTACTCTGTCAACCAACACTAATTCCCCGAGTCACGACTTGTCGGGACATGTTGGTGGGTGACTCAGCCAGAGTCCATATCCACGTCCGTCCCATCTGTGCGAAGTAATCACCAGCTAGCGGTGCACATCTTCGTATGCTCAGAGCGATCTGTCGGTGTGCATTGGTGCATCAGCCATGGTTCACTAAGAGTTCGCTTTCATTCTTCTCTCTAAATGACCACCCTTTGAAGGCGTCGAGTACGCATGACCTGTCAAGTCTCGATTCACGTCTCCTCAACTGATTACGGTCTCAAGCATCCTCCCTTAGTGCTTGTGCTCCATTGCGGCTTCTTATTAATGTCTCGGTCCACCCGTCTCGACGTGTCTTGTGCGCTCACATTGTCCGCAGGAGGAAGCCCCAGTATTCTCAGTCCTTCTTCGAGCTCCATGATGTGGCGCATCTTGTTGTTGTGCTCGAAACTCATGCCAAATGGATATGTCCACCGGTATTTTATTTGGTCTGTCCGGAGTTTCGTAGTGATGGGCCTCAATTGCTGCCGTCGTGCCAGCGTGGCGGACGCTAGATCTTGGTAGACGCTGCAGCGGAACCCTTGCAAGGAGATGTCACCCTTTTTCCTAGCCTCCTGTAAAACAACCTCCTTAACTTTAAAAGAGTGAAACTTGGCGAGGTTGTCACGTGTACGGCGACGATCTCCCGCCGTCTGGCCCCCAACGCGGTGCGCTCGTTCTAACTTGATTTTGGGCTGACGCGGGCTTAGAATCTCTGCAAAGAGTCCCTCAAGGAAGGCCTCCAAGTCCGGCCCCTCCGCTCCTTCCTCCAAGTCCGGGATTCGTATGTTGTCGCTGCGGGATCTATTTTCTAAGTCCTCTGACTTCAATAGGGCTAGTTGTAGTTGATTCTGGAGATCGTGCATCTTTTCCTGTGTGTCCGTGGCCCGCTTGTCCAGGTCCTGGGTCTGAGCTTTTAGATCCATAACTCTCGTGCCCAGCGAGTCCACATCTTGCTGGAGTGCTGACATGCAGTCATTCAGGTCCATTTTAAGTTGCTCGAGAGAAGCCTTGATATCCTGGTTAATTTCGGAGCGTAGTTCTGTTTTGAATTCTCTCAGTGATGTCATCAAGTCCTCCTTCGTGAGGGCCATGGCGTCGGAGGATTCACCTTGATCTGGGGGTTGCCTTTTCTCTGCGGGAGTAAAAAAGTTGGAAACTTTGTTTGTCCCCTTCTTTGGTGGCATAGGTGCTGGCCAGGTGGCTCCTCAGCACTTACGCTGGTGTGGTCGGCCGTGGAGAGCGCGTATGCCCCCCCTCTCAGAGCTCTTCAGAGCCACTTATTGCTGACTGCGTAAGAATGTCCCTGTTCATCGAAAAGGTAGGCCAGGTATGCAGCGATGTCTGTCCCCAGGGGACTATTGGTTTGATCTGGGGGCCCACCTCTGAGCGCTGTTAATGCTTGTTTAACATGGGGAGAATGTATTACCACGCTTCCTTTACTTCACTCTTGCTACGCCGTCAGACCCAGTAAGGAAGGGGCACCAGGAACATTGCTACCCTTTTCACTGTTCGTTGGGCATAGAGCCGGCCACCATTTTAGGGTCAGGCAGGGCTCCGTTGCACTTCATTTATCTGCTTGTTGCTCTTCTTCCCGGTGCCCTCGCCTCCCCCACCGCCTTCTGCCTGAACACAGGTCGCTTTGGTACACCCCCTCCTCACCGGCTGTATTAAGCGCGTCGTCCTGGATTCCTCGTGCTCGCGTCGATCAAGCGCAGCAGGTGGTGGAGTGCTGCGTCTCGTTCCCGCTCCTCTGTGTACCCGGTGCCAGCGAATGGGGAGCAAATTATTCAAATCCTCTCTGTCTGTCCCGGCGAGGTGCCAGCAGCTCGTCCTTGTTCCGACTGTGGTGGCCGCCATTTTGCGCTGCTCTGCTGACGGTCTCCCGTAGACGCGTTGATGCTCCAAACCGTACTTATTTCGGCCCGATGAGTCACCCACTCGGCATTTCTGCGGTCACATGCACTTGTTTAGTTTCTGGAGCAATTTTGGCAAATTTTGGTGAAGCTTATAAGCTCAGGACTACGACGTGGACCTGGAGCCGAGGTGAATCACGTCCACCTGGCCATATTACCCGGCCACGCCCCCCTCGCCCCTTTTTTATTCTCACTTTATACAAATGGAGTGGAAGGAGCCCTAAAAACGTGCACGCCTGATGTTCCACAGTTTCCCTTAGGTCCATTACCAATCCTGGCCTACGCTGACGATGCCGTCCTGATAGCAAGGACAGGTGTAGCACTGCAACCCCTAATTGACACCAATGTGAGCTTTATGTCATCCATGGATCTTAAGGCCAATGAGTCCAAAACCTTTATCTTAGTGTCAGGACTACCCCCTCCAAAAAACATTCTGTTGTTCCATATTGCAACTCGTAAATTAGCTGTTGTGGAGACCTTCTCATACCTAGGGGTTGTTTTTGATACCAAACAAACCTGGTCACACATGGTGGGTAGTAGGGTCCAAACAATGGAGAGTACTATGGCGGCAGTCTCTGGTTTTATTAAAAAAACTAGGCTCAAAACCCCTATCAACAATAAAAAAGATCTATAATGCAAAAACGATCTCGGCAGCGACCTATGGGGCAGGGGTCCGGGGCACAGTACCAATCGTCTCCCTACAGAAGCTTGAGAATGGGTTTTTTAAGAGGATCGCCTCGCTCCCTCTTTCATTTTCAAACCATGTCACTCACTTAGAGCTGGATATGCCCAATGTGTCTGACAGGGTGAGAGCAGCCCCGATCATGCTGTGGCACTCAATATGGAATAGGGACACAGTCGATCTTAACCAGACTATTATACTAAATTGCCTCTCATTGGATAAGGCTTATAAGATCCCCTGGTTGGAGTACGTTAAAACGACTCTGTACTCGCTAGGAGTCCCTGAGCTGTATGTAAATCCCACCTCGTGTTCCAGGTTCCCTAAGAAGAGGCTAAAGGCACTAATTTTGGCGAAGCTAGCCTATGAAAGGGAGGAATTTCAGAAGTTAAAAATAACTGTAAAGACCTATCACTCAATCCCACCAGTGAAAGTGGGTGAATACGTCTACGTGGACGCGGTAAGGAACCTGCAGCATAGGTTTATTCTTTTAAGGTTCCGCTTAAACTTAATTCCCCTAATGCTGGGTTTCCCTTCAAAACAGTATGCTCACACTGACTTGACAACTTTCCCATGCGATAATCTATCAGCCCAGTCTGACCTCCACCTTTTCTTCTTTTGTCATTTTTAGGTCTCGCCTAGCGTTGCAGCGCATGCCCTGATCGCTTTGCGAGGCATGCAGTATACACTATAGCGTGGAAGCTTCGTGGAAGCTCCGCCCACATTTTTGATTGGCTTAGATCCTAAATGCTGCCTTCTGATTGGTGTTAGGCTTTTTAGTCCCTCCTCCTGACAGCCATGTTGTTATTTGTATCCTTCCCTGGGTATTGGCCCCTTTACTCCAACACTATTTTCTTCCCTGTGTCCGCCCCTCCCGCAGTCTGTGACTTCTCGGCCCCCCCCTCCCCACCCCCGTTTGTGCCTTCTTGGACGCCCGCACTCCCGTTTCCAATGCAATAGGTCTCGCGTAAATATGAGTCCTATTGCATTGCAAATGCTTGTTTGTCGTGGGAATTGCTGGGTGAATTTGCACACTTTTTTTGTCTCGCACACTGATGACGGCTATCTTACGCATGCGCAGTGGATTTGGTGCGTCATTTCAATGAAATGAAAGTCCGCATTACAGATCTTTACAAAAACGATGAAAATCCCCTTTTAATTTTTTCTCCGTGAGGCTGGTTGGTCAGGCAAAATAATCGTCTGGTCCCATGATCTGAATAGAAATAATGTACAGACATTTTGCCTGAACAAAAGATGGCAGTCTCCAGAACACATGTGCAATACAGACGTCAGGCGGCCACCACCGTCGCCTGTCAAGTTTGTAAAAGCCTAGAAGGCGATCCCCACACTGCTCTGGACCACTCTTGCAGGCAGTGGGGGCGTGGTCGACGCACCCGCAGTCGGAGTGGTTGAGCGTGAAGCTGCTCTACAGCTGCAGTGATGGGGGAAGAGTGGAACGTAGCTATCTCTCTGTAAGAGGCGCGAGCCTTGAAACTCCAGGGACACAGAGCAACGGCCTTGCGGCTTGTTCCATCGTTGCAGGCTGTTTCTGGGCTTGCAGATTGCGTGGGGATAGTGTGAGGAGCGCGAGCCGCCCCCCAACGGTTCAGGCTGTGACTTGGAGGGTCGCCCCCATGGCGGACAGCGGTGGTGGCTCAGGGGCCCCTGTCTCCTCCGGCGGGGCCGCCGCTGCACTGGATCCACGGCAGACTCCCGTGCCTTTGGGCCGCCCTAAGCAAAAGGGACCTTTATGCAACCTGGAAGGTGGACCGAAGCTCGCCCAGCTATGTGCCCAGGTAAGTGGGTGAAAGGGACTCTTCTGTCCAGATGGGGAAATTAATTGTGTCCAGGTGAGCTGCAGAGGATGCTAGCTGTGTCACAGTATGTGAGGGGGTGGGGGGTTGCGTTGGGCAATACACCCAAGCCCAGTGGGTCTACTGTGGGGCTGACCACATCCGTGTGCCCTGGTGGGGGCTGTGACCAATAAGGGGGTCAACATATGGCCTGACTGTATAGTAATAAGGGGCTGAGTCGCATATAAATGCAAAGTGTACACAGCTGGAGGTCGAAATGTTGAAAAGGAAGTATTATGGTTAGGTCAATTGACAGAATATATGTTTGTGTTTAAAAAGTTCAATTTGTGCAACAACAATACTCGAATGGTCGTCAGAGCACCTCACAAGGATTATTGGCATTTCGTATTCAATGAATACATGTTTGGGAGTTACCCAGTGGATTTGGTGCTTCAATTGTGATTCATAAGATTATAAGGTTCAGGATACAATTTCATGCCTATCTAATGTTAAAACTATACAGAGAAGGTCACCCTTGTGATGTCCCTCGCATTGCCATGCCCACTACCTCTCCTGTGTTCTTGACCTAGATGGTGTTGGGTAATTTTCAAGGCACACACAGTGGTAACTAAAGACACATCCATATTGGATAATATTTCTTTTAGTGCTACAGTGCCCTCAGTGAAGGTTTATTTGCTATGTAACACTCTATATTAGTGCAGTTGCAGGCTGTCATCTTTCCTCCTCAGCGCTCTTCCCACTCGTTCCTGCCCCCACCACTCGCTTTGCATTCTTTCCTCTCCTCTCTCCTCATTGCTTACAGGTCCCCCAAACCCCCCTACCTTGCTGCAGTAAGTAGAAAGCTGAGCAGGGCTAGGAAGGCGGAGAACAAGTGTGTGAGCTTGTTAGGTTGTTTAAATTATTTGCTTTGTCAATAGTAGTTAGTTACATATAATAAATAACCACCATATATGGCTTTGTTGTATATAACATTGAAAATGCTTTAGGTCTAACATGATGATACTCTAAAACAACTAAAACAAGTCTCTTTGAAGTTGTATCAAGGGCAGTGAAGGGTGGTACTGCTACAACAGTAAATGTTTCAGCACCCAGGCTAATATGCTGCATAGCTAAATACATACAAGGTCCCAAAGGCGAGACCGATTGCATTGCAAATGACTTGTTATAAGGAGCAGAGAGCCAGATATATTAAACCTCTTTAATACGGCATGATTTTAAGTAGTGCCGCGTTGCCCTGTTCTATCTGAAAAAGTTTCATGATCCTTTTGTATGTTTCTGTGTAGCCTCATTCCTTTGGGCTTGTAAGCGTAGGAGACATTTATTAGAATTGGAGAGCTATGCTAATTTTTAGCCTTAGACTCATTTGTCTCCCAGAACATACTACGTAATCTCCTCGCAACAGTCTTGCAGAGATAAAGGATCTCCATAACACATGTAATATTTTTAAAGGGCTTTTATAACTTAGAATGGCGGTCCCTTTTTATTTAAATGTATCTGTTTTTAAACCTATGTATTTATGTGGCAACCGGGAACCTGCAGTTCAGCATCTACTCTTTTATTATGTTCACTGCACAAATAATAGACATTGAATTGCGTAATTTGCACAGCTCAATTCTATATCCCCATTGTTTTGGAGTTTGCACTTGTACATTGTTTTTTGCTATTTTAATTATTAGTTTTTAATAACATATGCATTGAACTGTATTACACTGAGAAGAATGACACTGTCTTATCTTTTTAATATGTATACTTTGATGATCTAAGTTTTCAAATTAGATCGAATAAAGTTATCGAAACGAAATGTAATTACTGTAGAGGTTAGAGATTTGTATATGTGTGCACTAATGTTCATTTGAAACATGCTTACATGTATTACTTTTTCAAGTTTTACACGTACGCTTCCAGTTATATTTTCATATGTAAACATGTATTCTTTTACTCACGTTTTACATTCGTTCTACAAGTCACATGTGTGGATGTATAACCATGTACTTGAAGTGTACATTATATTCTTAACTAAAGTTAGCCTGACTGCAGCTCTCAGTTGGAATGCATTTTGCTTTGCCAGCATGCTTTCCATTTTTGCAGAGTTATTATTTCGCTAGTTACAGAAAGGCTTATTGTTAGTATTAGATTGCTGATCGAGAAGCCTTGAGGGAAAACGTGGCAATTAACGTGGAGAAACAATGGTCGAAATAGGCCTTCTGTTCATGATGTACCAGGATGGTAAGATGTTCAAGGTTGAGTACCGCAGTCTCAGCTCGATTCGTTGGAAAATTGGAGCGATTTTACAGATGCTCTCAAGAAATAGCCTGATTGGTCCCTGGTGGCATGAAAGGAGATAAGGATGTTTCTGCATCTACTGTTATTTTTAAATTGACTTTAGTCTTAGAAAGGTTCGGACTTCTCTGCTTGCCTTATTCTTGCAAGTGTGAAGCTTTATGCTAAACTATTATTTCCGTTTTCTTTAGACCTCTACTGAAGTCTGATCATGCTGACACCTTGTATGATCCCAATTTAGAGACAATCGATAGATGATTCTACATTGACTTATGTTTAGAAGAGAGAAGGGAAGTTTCTTTATGGAATACCAATTTGCTTTAATTTGTTTTTGTTTTGTTGTGGCTATCACAGTTCTGTATCTCATTTTGTTGCACCATAACCGACTGAGATATTTCAGCTTCTTATTGTATTGCTGTCTTATTGTATTTAGTTTAGCTTTGCACATATATTGGATTTATTGGTAATTCAAATAAAACCCTTTAACGATATTCTGCGATTCCTGGTCCTTATAGTATAGCCAGATGGGCTTCACAATTCAAAATATATTGTTGACGTCCTTTCCCTTTCAATGCTTAACATCAGCTAACAAAGGTCCATATGGCCAATAGGGAAAAATCTTTAACAGCTTGACCAAGAGATTATGTTGTAAGGCCCAGCACTCATTCAAGAGTAATAACACCATTTTTATTTGATAATACGGTCAAACAAGTCAAGTCCTGGACTCAACCAGTGCAGACCGAAAGGGCTTATCTATATCCTATTTTTGTTTCTTAAAGGAAAAGTATGCCACCCTTGAGGGAGTTACAATAAACAGATATTTGCCTATGCTTTACCGGATGGTTGAGGAATTGCAATTTAGCGAAGTAACTTTAAGGAGGTCATTGTAAAGGAAGCATGATATCAATGTTGATGGAGGGTAATTGAACTGGGTTTCGAACCCAGTGATAAAAAAGAAAATGGTGGATTATATGCCACTTAGGGCCATATTTACAAGAGCTTATCGCCACCAGAACATCACTTTTTGTGATGTTCTAGTGGCGATAAGCCCTTTGCCTTATTTACAAGGCAGCGTTAAGCCACTTAATGTGGCTTAACGCCGCCTTGTGAATTAGGCCCCCTTTCACGCAGCACTTAGCGTTAAAGGGGAAGGCAATGGTTGTTGTGATGGGCGTTCCGTCACAACACCCATTGCTTTTTGACGCTGCCCCTATTTACAAGGGTGGCATAAATATTGGGCAGCACCAAAAATAAGATCAGGGAAACCTGATCTTAACCTGGCGAAACAAGGAGAAATCTTTAATTTCTCCTCGTTTTTGCTGTTTCTATGTGTGCTGCATTCTGCAGCAAATATAGAAAAAGCAAATCGCCACTAGTGATTGCTCATGTGCAGGTAGGTGTCCCTTCCTGCACCTAAACAATCATAAAAAAATGACGAGTTGCAACTTCTATGTGTGCTGCATAAAGCAACACACATAGAAGTTACAAATCGCCAGTACTGATTGTTTATGTGAAGGAAGGGACACCTTCCTGCACATGTACAATCATTCGTCCAGAAAGAGGCACAGATAATAGAGCTATGCCTCTTAATAAGGACCTCCAATAGCTACAAAGGAACCTTGCTCAACAGGAAATCCAAACCCAGGTTCTAGAGTCCTCTCATGTCCAGGATAACAAATAGTGAGAACCAGAGTTAAAACAATATCTATGATAGATATTGGAGAAGTCAAAGGCAACTCACAGCAGTCAAACACACCATGCACCACCCTTCCTTGATGAGCAGTGAACAAACATTATTGGAGGCCAATATAACTGATGGTGGCCCCATACCACAATATTATAAGGGCAACAAATAGGACAAAAATCATAAATATATTGAGATAAAAGTCCACCGATGGATTTTGACACACATCCTTAATTTGCAGACATTGATTTGTGACAAAATCTTGTGCCTCCCTGTGGCTGGTGTAGCAAGGAGATATATTTTTATTTCTACTTGTTTTTTCCTCTTTACACGTGTGCTACATCCGCAGACACCATTGCACTATAATGCAAGGGTGCTTGTAGTGGCACACGGCAGCATAAATTGCACCAATGTAGGGAGAGAGCAGAATAGTGCCACTGTTTCTTAGATATGGCACTCTTTTGCTCTCTCCTTTTCAACAATACAGAATAGTTTAATCCCGTACCGCAGGATTTGATATTTAATGGTGGGAAGTGAAGCACCTGTTAAAAGTTGAGGCTGCAAAAATGAGGCATATAATAGTGTTTTGGGGCTTTCCGCACCAAAATCAGCACCAAAAGGTTTGACTTGCCGAACATTATTAATGATGTGATCTGTATAACATCCGGTAATTACTGAGTGTGACTAACATTGCTTGGTTGGTAATTGCGATCTCTGTGCAAACAGGTGTTTGAGCAGAGATTGTTAATTAACACGCACTTGTAATAGAGACCACAGAAAAACAGAACAACTAACAATTGTGAAACTAAAAATCCACCAATAAGAGGTGACTGATGAAATCTGGGCTATTAATTGATGCAGCATTTATTTGATTGCATTATGGCCCTAAATAACCTTTCTGTACCACTGGAAGTGTGTATTATGAAATACATATCATAGAGAGGTTAGACTCTCCCCAATTCGTAAGAGGTTGATTAAGTCACTACCCTCTCATTACAGGAAGAGGGGGGTAGGGATGTGGTTGATATCACTGCAGGTAGGTATGCTGTCAAAGTCAGAGAGACAGCTTTTGATGTAACTACTGAACAAGTGTGAAGTTTGTGATGTAACCAGAGGAAACAAATAGAGTTGCTGCATCATAAATTTAAGATATAAGTGAGCAGACTAGTACCCATCCCCTTTATTAGAAATCAGAAAACTGTGGCCGTATATAAAAGCTTTTTTGTACAAGAGTTTTAACTAAACTTTATAGCAGAATTGTTACCAGTGGTACTAAACAGTGTGTGTTTTTTTCCAGGCTATATTGACCCCAAAAGACAGCGTAAAAGGGATCCTGAATGTTCTCTACAGTCTCACTGAAAACAATAATGGATGTCTGCTGGACTGGGAAGGAAAGTCGATCCCTTGGTGAAAGACCAAACTGCCATCAACACCTGAAACACCTTAAGAAGAAGCTGATGTGGTTCACAGCCCATTATTTAAAGTTTCACCGAATAAATCATGTTTTAATATTATGAGAGTTGACTATAATTGTTTAACTTCCAGTGAAGATGAGCAGTGTTGTGCATGTGTATGGATGTCCACGCATGTGAGTATGTTGAAGTGGTTGATCTACAGGGCAAAAAGCAGTGCAATGAACTGCCCCAAGATTTTCTGCCTTGTCAGGGCCGTAGCCACGGGGTAGGGGTGGGGGGCTGAAGGGGCCATAAAAATGCCTGCCCCCCCTAAATGCAACTGCCAGCATGTCAGAGATTGCTTTGAATGCTTGCTCTGCAATGCTTATGGGAGTGGTGAGATCCTCCCAGTGGCAGCAGTCCTAAGAAAGGAAGTCCTGAAACTAGGCCTCACTTTTTACACAGATGCCTTTCGCTTTTGGTGAGGATTTAGGAGAGAGAAGCTGCCTACAGGGAAAGGTGCCGCTAGAGCCAGGGTCAGAGGCTATGGGACAGGGAAAGCAGGAACATTGTAATGATTTTGCACAGGACGGCAGGAGGAAGCAGACTACTCCCCAGCCCTATCCGCCACGCCACCAAGCCAAACAGGAATAACATTTCTCTTCAATCTGCAGCACTTCTTGAGCATACAGCAGGGCAGACACACTGGCCATTATCCAACTTGAAGGTCAGGTTCTGATTCTGTTTTTAGTTTGACACAGCAAATTAAATCACATGCATTTTGTGTGTTCAAAGTAGCATTAATATAGTGAATAAACAGTCACACTCAGTCAGTCCAGAAAAACTGTTGCTGGTATATGGGGGCTGAGCAGGGTAGGTCTGGCATGTGGGGCAATCTTCCAGTAGCAGAAGGACTGGTCTGAGAGGTGAGTGGGTTGGTTATTTTTGGCTGTTTGTGACCTATTTTATGGTCTGGAGGGCTGTTTTTTACAGTTGATTTCTGTGAATTACCACAAGCACTGCCTGCAGCAAGTATAAATGCATGCAGTCTCTCATGCAGCATGTCTCCTGGAGCTAAAAACTGCTCTGATTTGCAAATGTGGAGTTTTCCAGCAATCTGATTCCCTAATGGGGCAACGTTTATTTTGGTGCTTGAGCCTATTTAGTGTTAAAGTCAAACCCTGGGGCTGAGAAGGGAGACAGTGGTTCTGCTTTCTGTTATCCCGTGACCTCAAAACTGTTAAAAGAGGAAAGCAGGTCTTTGGAAGCAGCTGGAAGAGCAAGGGAAAAAAATTATTTTGCCTTCTTGTGAGAAAGTCGGTGGGTGAGATAGGTTTCTTGTAGTGCTGCAGTGAATATGTTTTAACCCACTAGCCATTCGAGTCCCTTTTTGTTTGTTCCTGAAGAGATGAAACTACCTGACATGACTTTTTCTCTTTGTAAAAGGAATCCCCCTTCAGTCTTAGAAAAAAATGTTTTTCAAAACTGCTTGTTGCAATAGCCTATCATAGCAGAGAAATACATGCTTGTATTTGTCTACAGGTATGCAGAACTACAGGGTTTATGGGACTGAGGGATGGCGTTAGTGAACTCATTACAACTTTCAATGTTGTTCTGAGGGCACCATTAACAGTTTGTAGATAGAGACATGCAAGGCCAGTGCTTGTAGTGGAAGAGGGGGAGGGAATCGGGGGGGTGGAGACAGCAATGCTGCAGGAAATTCAGGTTATGGCCTGGTGCCAGCACTACGTGGAACTAACGGCAGTGTCAAAGTCTGTGTTTTGTATTGTAGTGATATAGCGCTTCATACCCTTAGCTATGTGCTAAACGACGTGCATTTGTGTGCCTGCATATCTGTTCACTGAAATGTATGCTGGTGGGTGTTTTTCTCTGTGTGTTGGATGCGGGGAGGGGAGGCTACCTTTCCATTCTCAACCTAAGACATGCATGCGATACCAGTTTTGTAGAGTCTATCTTTTTTGTAAGGCAAAATGCTTTATTTTTGCTTTCTCCACTTAGAAAAAATCCTCCAGTTCAATGTAAATTAATGGAGAAAATAAATTTCCATACCTTCTTTGGTACATCTACTTCTCACCTACTCCAACACGTTGGTGTGTATGGTCATTTGTCCACTTTCAAAGCTATCTCTGCCAAGTTCACTGGTATGCCTGTGTATTCGATGGAGTAATTAAACCACAAGAAACGTCTGTCTGTTGATGATGCCCAGAATCTCCCAGTGCCCAGCCTACCACTGAAGCCTTGCAAGGTGAAGGGGATGCCTTAATATGGCGCTGTACGCAGGCACATCCTAAATGGAGTGTCTTCCTCAGCCGCCTCATTCCGTTTTCTGGCTGCAAGAAGAAATCTGCCTTGCATCGTGATTCTAATGCAGGAGAACAAGAGACGACCTGATGGCAAAGCATATGAGATAAATTTTAGCAGCTCTAAATTTGAGCAGCTTGCCTTGAATTAATTTTAGAGCACCAGGACAAAACCAGGGTGCTTGAATCATGATTTCAGTGACTGTGCTATGGCTCAGTAGTTGTATATTTTTAACAAAATGAACCACCACAACATCACAGCTAATTGTGAGTGAATGTACTCATTTTATTTCATGAATGGAGGAGTGGCAATGGGACCTGTACCACCCGAGCACCCCTTGTCCCCCTTTAGGCATGACACTTCTTGAAGCAGGAAAGGTGGTCCAGGACAATCAGTAATATGGTAGCAACTTCCTAATCTTGATCTGGTAGTTGCAAAGTTGCATTTACATTTAGATTTAAAACCTGTGTTTAAAACAATTAGGAGCTCTCAAGTCAACCTGTGAAATACAAGTAACCTAACTATTTTTTTAATTTAATCCTGTTCCAAGTAAATTGACATGTATTATATATTCAGGACTACAAATACCAGAATGCAATGGGAAACATGAATAGAAGAGCTACTACACCAAACAAAGAACAACTCTAAGTTAATCCGACATTGCATGGATGTCGAATTCTGCAGATTCTGAAACAATTGCAGACTGCAATGTATTTACATATACACATTTTATTTCATGAATGGAGAAGTGGCGATGGGACCTGTACCACCCGAGCACCCCTTGTCCCCCTTTAGGCATGACACTTCTTGAAGCAGGAAAGGTGGTCCAGGACAATCAGTAATATGGTAGAAACTTCCTAATCTTGATCTGGTAGTTGCAAAGTTGCATTTACATTTAGATTTAAAACCTGTGTTTAAAACAATTAGGAGCTCTCAAGTCAACCTCTGAAATACAAGTAACCTAACTATTTTTTTTTTATTTAATCCTGTTCCAAGTAAATTGACATGTATTATATATTCAGGACTACAAATACCAGAATGCAATGGGAAACATGAATAGAAGAGCTACTACACCAAACAAAGAACAACTCTAAGTTAATCCGACATTGCATGGATGTCTAATTCTGCAGATTCTGAAACAATTGCAGACTTCTATGTATTTACATATACACATTTTATTTCATGAATGGAGAAGTGGCGATGGTACCAGTACCACCCAAGCACCCCTTGCACCCCTTTAGGCATGACACTTCTTGAAGCAGGAAAGGTGGTCCAAGACTATCAGTAATATGGTAGCAACTTCATGATCTTGATCTGGTATTTGCAAGGTTGCATTTACATTTAGATTTAAAACCTGTGTTTAAAACAATTAGGAGCTCTCAAGTCAACCAATGAAATACAAGTAACCTAACAATTTTTTTTTTTATTTAATCCTGTTCCTAGTAGATTTACATTTATTATATATCCAGGACTACAAATACCAGAATGCAATGGGAAACAGGAATTGAAGAGCTACTACACCAAACAAAGAACAACTCTAAGTTAATCCAACATGCTAGAGCTCCTTAGCGTCACTTTTCCACTGCTAGCGCTTACTATTTTAACACCAGATCTGCTAGTGGCATTTTCCGGTAATGATATGCAAAGTAGGCATTCCCTCGGAAAAACCCTTGCAAAACTGACACTGCGATATGTACAAGGATTTTCAGAAGCGGCACCACTTTTGAAAAACAGCTGCTAAGTCCTATTAGCAGCAGTTTTTTACCGCTAAGGAAAGCTGGTCTTAAAAATGACGCTAGCGCACTGGTAGAAAAGCAGAACATATCCAAATCATTTTGGCAAGCTCAACTATGCCATGGATCTACTGCTATTGCATTTTGGAGCACCAACGAGACCACCACCACCACAGAGGCAGCCCGGGAGAAGGGAGTGGACATAGCACCAGAGGATAGCCCTCATTGACCTTAGGGAGGAGGAGGTCATTGCCCATTTCAGGCTCAGGAGGGAGTAGATTGTCTGCCTCTCGCACCAGATTGCGCCCAGGCTGCAGACAACATTGCAGTGCTGCACCAGAATCCCTCTGCAGGCCAAGCTACTAGCTGTCCTGCACATGCTGGCATCTGGAACTTTTCAACCCACCACAGCCAGAGTGGCAGGAGTATCCCAGGCATCCTTCTCTAGGTTCCTCCCCACTGTCCTGAATGCCATCAAAACCTTCACGCCCCAGTACCTCTACTTCCCCAACACAGCACAGCAACAACAGGAGAACAAGCAAGGCTTTTATGCCATTGCAGGATTTCCACATGTGTTGGGGGCATTGGACTGCACACTTGTGCAACTTGCACCTCCAGCGGCTATATCACACATCTACCGCAAAAGGAAGCACACCTATTCCATGAAAGTGCAGGCAATCGTGGACCATCTGGGCTTTTTCATCAACGTCCTTGCCAAGTATCCGGGCAGTGCTCATGAATCATTCATCTTTCGGCATTCTGCCATCAATGAGTGCTTCCAGAATGGGACCTATGGGAATGGCCTACTGGTTAGTGAGTACACCTCAAGGACATGACAGACCACGTGGAAGTCAATTATGTAGAAATATATTGACATGTCAGTCTTGGGTTGAATGAGACAGTGCATATGTAGTTGATATGAGCCTACATACTGGCACCATGCTAAGAGGCCTATTCACAACACAGTTCTACAAGTCACACATGTCGAGACTGCCTACACCACTGTGGCCCACAAGTATAAGTGAACTGTGCTTATGGACTATCACTATTCATGATGCTCTGGTAGAGCTTCTTCCCAAATCATATCAATGTAGCAATGCAAAGTCTGCCTGCATGACATTGCACGGCCTCATTGGTATGCACTAAAGTAAGCAACAACAAAGTACAGCATTCATTCACCCTGCCTTAACCACAGGCCTTGCGGTGACCTTTCTGATCCAACACCAATGACCAACTCACCCCTTTCCACATAACCTATGTTCACGGATCCTGGGACAGTGTGCAAATAGCGTGCCTCCCAAGGGGAGGTGATGAGGATACATAATCACATGTCTTTCTCATGTCCAATTACTGTGTCCGCATGACACATATAAGGATGGAATTGCAAAGATTGTCTGTTATTGGTGCTGGAATGTGCCCCTTAAAGCGTGACATCATGTGAGGACACTATGCTGATACACGTGCACCATGGTGCAAGGGGACACTAGTCACTATCATGAGAAGTTGTGAATGTGGACAAACTGTGGCTGTGCTGCATGTCTACTGAAAAGCACATTCCACCACTTCACTTTGGATGCAGGCCAGCTCAGCCATCTTACATCCATTGCTGCCCAGTGATAACAAATGCTACACAAGGCCCTGTGTGTACATTCAATAGTGTCAAAGACTCTCACAAATGCAATAACTAGTAAAATGATGCTTCCAAACACCCTGTGTCTCGTCTGTGTTTTACATGTGAATCCCATGGTCAGGGGGCATGAAATTTATACCAGGTCCGTGAAACTGACAAATATGGTCATATATGAACCTCTCAGGATCATCTCAACCATGCAACATTATATCACTCATCATATACACACATCACATCCATCGTGCACAACATGTTTTTTGTGCAGAAACCACTACTGCATACATCCTAGGCCCCAGACTGTGCAGCAAAGTGCAGCCTCATGCACAAGCTACATCTCCCATGACAACCAACAATACAGTTCTCAGGGAAATAATGTGACTGTCTTGAAGCAATGCTCCACTGGTTCTGCCAGTGCAGCCACAGAACCCTGGAAACTGAATCATGCGGAAGATATAGCCTACATTGTCCACAAGACATGAGGCACTGTAGTGTAGTTAGACCACCAGTTGCACTGTATAGTGAAAGGTTGACACATATCTATAACCCCTTGTTTACTGTCACCATAGTGGACACTATGCACTGCCATTTGTATACTACCATGTCCCAAATTTATATCGACTTACTATCCTTCCCATGGCGGAACACATTGAGCAATATTGACTTCAACTCTCAATGCAAATTATGTGTGACTGAAGTAACACACATCACCTGCTCCTGTTACATGTTGTCAAATCAGACAGGTATTAGTTCAGGAATGGCAATAGTAGCCTATAATAGACACAATAGATTAATGTGAGACGTGTCCACTCAATGGCAAACAGACTCTCCTTACTGGTGGCAAATCATCACCTACATGGCATTGGCACTCACCAGAATGACAAATAGTAAGTGAATCACAGAGGGCAGCACAGGTGTATGTGTGGCTCAGTGCCAGCCATTTCCAATCCCTGCTTGCGTGTATGCCACACAATGTCATAGCACGTCTATTACAGTAAGCAAGGTGTGTGAGTCAAGTAGGACCCAGACCAGATTGGAAATTAATGTTAGCCTTTCCCTTGTCATGAATCATAACTAATATAACACCTCCTTTTTTTTGCAGAACACCAAGGTTACGATGTAATGCCGTGGGTCATGACTCTAGTGAAGAACCCACAAACAGAAGCACAGCGGACCTACAACCATGCTCTATGCTGCACCAGGGCCATCATTGAGCAGACATTTGGAGTATTGAAATCCCTCTTCCAGAGCCTAGACGCATCTGGGGGCAGATTGCTCTACTCTCCACCTATGGTGTGTAAAATTATTTTGGTCTGCTACATTTTGCACAATATATGTGTCAGGACAAATGTGCCATGGGCAGATGAAAATGGGCATCAGGAAATGCTGGACGATGAGGAGGAGGAAGATGAGCCTCAGCAACCTGGACCATCAGTTGCCGCAACACAGCGTAGGGACCACATCGTAAATAATTTCTACACAGAACCATGATTGTTCAACATGATATCAAACTATGATGGAAGATAACACATTGTTCATCTATCTGTAAATGCATTTCTGAGAACTAAACTGTGTATGCATTTTTTTCCCCTAGTCACGGTAAACATCTAAACATTCATATTTTACCTGCTACTTATTGTCACACATATAAATATGTAGCTATGTGCAACAAACAACATTAAACAACATCTTGTACAAATGAATTAGTGTGCATGCCAACTACGTGTTGCAGATAGTCCTCCATTGTCAGCCACAATTACCATGGTGTGGTAACGTAGATAGTGTGCACTGACTGTGTGTGTGTGTTTGTGTCTCCTGATGCTAGCCATGTGTACGGCCTCATACTTGTGGACGGTAGAAGAGGCCACTCATGGTAGGGTGACTTTAAATTGTTCCACATAGTTTGTGCTTGGGAACACAGTCCCAAAACTACAGTCTACACATGCTACAACAACTGTATCCCCATGTCAAATCCATTAGGTGATCTCATCACACAGACAAATGCTACATACAGTACTCCTATGCACAAGCAACACCACCTTGATGCATAGTGTAGTTATGGTGTGATTTACATAGCCTTACTATCAGCAATATGTAGGAGGGCACACCAAGGCATGCATGGTGATCTACCATAGAAAAAGCACCATGATTGAGGATCATGTTGGCCACAAATGATGAAATTGTCACTTTCCTGTGGGGTATGGCCCTTGGATATGAAATGCAAATATCCAAACAATCAAATGGCACCAGCCATACATCCCCTTCCATGTGGGTGCAGCCAATTACTGCACACTCCCAAATTTCACCACAGCCTGATGCCTTCACTGTGGGACACAGTGCTGTTTGGCAATAGGCTGAGCAGTCGTAGATGTGGGTGCACAGACACCATGGCAGTGGTAGTCTCTTGCAAACCTGGGGGAAGCTAATACAATGTCAATGGGTGCTATTAATAGTTTAGCACACAGGGCACCTCTGGTGAGGTGCGCCATTGTGCTACCACAGTGTTTGGGCAATATGCATAGTATGATCCCTAAACAGGATCAACCCACACATATGTTCCATGAAAAACACATATGATAAACTAATGCAAAGACTGTAAACAGGTCAACTCGACTATTCACATCCAAACACTGCCATCCCTGTACATTATTACATGCAATGTGCATCCCAATAAACCCCAAATTGTTTTTTTTTTACCTATTGCGTCAAAAATAAAACGCCGCTACACCAATAAACGTGATATCTATTTCAGCCGCCACGTATGCCAAAAATGACGCTTCCCAGCCGACGCGTGATTAAAACCGGATTTTTCCTTGTCAGGCCTTTTGTAAAATCGACGCATTGGCTGGAAGCGTAAAAAAAATTACATCTGCTGAAAACGTGCCGCATCCGCCCAGGAAGTGAAGTAATGGATAAAGAGAAGTGATGTAATGAATTCTGCATACTGCAAACCAGGAAAGGTGAAGTTAATTTCCTTTTCACTTTAAGTCACAGTTTTACTGCCTGAGCTTGGCAGTGGTGGTGTCTTGTTTGTGCTGGAGAGTGATGTTGGTGTTGTTGGAGCTTGTGCGTCGTGTCTGCTGTCCCTGTCATGTCCCTCAAGTTCCTTTTGTGCCTATTTGTCATATATTGTTGTGTATTGTTCTGTGTGCTGTCAAGTGTTTGTCTTTTGGGGTATATTTGTTATAAGGGTAACAGGGTGTTTTTGTTGTTTGGGTTTAATAATTTTGGGTCTGATCATGCCGGGGCATAGTCGTTGTCACCCTATGGATGAGCAGGAGTTTGGGAGCTTACTGTGGCTGGTCTACCATTACCTTCCTGTCATACTAGCCAGTGGGGGGGCGCGTAATATATGGCTACCCCGTGAAGGTCAGGAAACAGAGATGGGAGTCCATACGACAACAAATGATGAGGATCTACGGAGTGGATCGCAACATCCAGCAACTGAACTGTTGGACTTGGCCCTTTTTGCAGGGTCATCCCACAACTTTTTGCCTTCCTCCTGTATTTTTTCTGACCTGTTATTGTTGGTTTTATGACTCTGGGCACTTTACCACTCCTGATCTGTGCTAAAGTGCATATGCTCTCCCTGTAAATTGTTGTTATGAATTGGTGTTTCCATTATTGGCATATTTGATTTACTAGTCAGTCCCTAGTACAGGGCACTGTGTGTGCCCGGGGTCGGTAAATTAAATGCTGTTAGGATTAAACCCAGATCAGTTGACTGGGGGTGAGTGTTTGATTTGCTCTAACTCTCCGTCCATCATCCCCTTTGGTATCGCTTTGTTCGCCCTAAGTTGGCAGGGTATGCCCAGACGTGAGTCCCTTGCTCACTTTGCCACTGGATTCAAGATAGCCTGGCTGATGAGGGTTTTGAACCCGAAACCGGTCCCAGGATGCTTGTTTCCGGTCCAGGGAAGACATGGCTTGGCAGTTCGGGCTGGACTGTTCCCATGAGGCACAGGGTCAGACTGATTTGCATATGGCCATGTCTGAACTGGGGTGGTGGAGTGAGCTAAAGAATGATGATGGATTAAACCCAGATCAGTTGACTGGGGGTGAGTGTTTGATTTGCTCTAACGCTCCGTCCATCATCCCCTTTGGTATCGCTTTGTTCGCCCTAAGTTGGCAGGGTATGCCCAGACGTGGGTCCCTTGCTCACTTTGCCACTGGATTCAAGATAGCCTGGCTGATGAGGGTTTTGAACCCGAAACCGGTCCCAGGATGCTTGTTTCCGGTCCAGGGAAGACATGGCTTGGCAGTTCGGGCTGGACTGTTCCCATGAGGCACAGGGTCAGACTGATTTGCATATGGCCATGTGTGAACTGGGGTGGTGGAGTGAGCTAAAGAATGATGATGGATTAAACCCAGATCAGTTGACTGGGGGTGAGTGTTTGATTTGCTCTAACGCTCCGTCCATCATCCCCTTTGGTATCGCTTTGTTCGCCCTAAGTTGGCAGGGTATGCCCAGACGTGGGTCCCTTGCTCACTTTGCCACTGGATTCAAGATAGCCTGGCTGATGAGGGTTTTGAACCCGAAACCGGTCCCAGGATGCTTGTTTCCGGTCCAGGGAAGACATGGCTTGGCAGTTCGGGCTGGACTGTTCCCATGAGGCACAGGGTCAGACTGATTTGCATATGGCCATGTCTGAACTGGGGTGGTGGTGTGAGCTAAAGAATGATGATGGATTAAACCCAGATCAGTTGACTGGGGGTGAGTGTTTGATTTGCTCTAACGCTCCGTCCATCATCCCCTTTGGTATCGCTTTGTTCGCCCTAAGTTGGCAGGGTATGCCCAGACGTGGGTCCCTTGCTCACTTTGCCACTGGATTCAAGATAGCCTGGCTGATGAGGGTTTTGAACCCGAAACCGGTCCCAGGATGCTTGTTTCCGGTCCAGGGAAGACATGGCTTGGCAGTTCGGGCTGGACTGTTCCCATGAGGCACAGGGTCAGACTGATTTGCATATGGCCATGTCTGAACTGGGGTGGTGGAGTGAGCTAAAGAATGATGATGGATTAAACCCAGATCAGTTGACTGGGGGTGAGTGTTTGATTTGCTCTAACGCTCCGTCCATCATCCCCTTTGGTATCGCTTTGTTCGCCTCTAAGTTGGCAGGGTATGCCCAGACGTGGGTCCCTTGCTCACTTTGCCACTGGATTCAAGATAGCCTGGCTGATGAGGGTTTTGAACCCGAAACCGGTCCCAGGATGCTTGTTTCCGGTCCAGGGAAGACATGGCTTGGCAGTTCGGGCTGGACTGTTCCCATGAGGCACAGGGTCAGACTGATTTGCATATGGCCATGTCTGAACTGGGGTGGTGGAGTGAGCTAAAGAATGATGATGGATTAAACCCAGATCAGTTGACTGGGGGTGAGTGTTTGATTTGCTCTAACGCTCCGTCCATCATCCCCTTTGGTATCGCTTTGTTCGCCCTAAGTTGGCAGGGTATGCCCAGACTTGGGTCCCTTGCTCACTTTGCCACTGGATTCAAGATAGCCTGGCTGATGAGGGTTTTGAACCCGAAACCGGTCCCAGGATGCTTGTTTCCGGTCCAGGGAAGACATGGCTTGGCAGTTCGGGCTGGACTGTTCCCATGAGGCACAGGGTCAGACTGATTTGCATATGGCCATGTCTGAACTGGGGTGGTGGAGTGAGCTAAAGAATGATGATGGATTAAACCCAGATCAGTTGACTGGGGGTGAGTGTTTGATTTGCTCTAACGCTCCGTCCATCATCCCCTTTGGTATCGCTTTGTTCGCCCTAAGTTGGCAGGGTATGCCCAGACGTGGGTCCCTTGCTCACTTTGCCACTGGATTCAAGATAGCCTGGCTGATGAGGGTTTTGAACCCGAAACCGGTCCCAGGATGCTTGTTTCCGGTCCAGGGAAGACATGGCTTGGCAGTTCGGGCTGGACTGTTCCCATGAGGCACAGGGTCAGACTGATTTGCATATGGCCATGTCTGAACTGGGGTGGTGGTGTGAGCTAAAGAATGATGATGGATTAAACCCAGATCAGTTGACTGGGGGTGAGTGTTTGATTTGCTCTAACGCTCCGTCCATCATCCCCTTTGGTATCGCTTTGTTCGCCCTAAGTTGGCAGGGTATGCCCAGACGTGGGTCCCTTGCTCACTTTGCCACTCGATTCAAGATAGCCTGGCTGATGAGGGTTTTGAACCCGAAACCGGTCCCAGGATGCTTGTTTCCGGTCCAGGGAAGACATGGCTTGGCAGTTCGGGCTGGACTGTTCCCATGAGGCACAGGGTCAGACTGATTTGCATATGGCCATGTCTGAACTGGGGTGGTGGAGTGAGCTAAAGAATGATGATGGATTAAACCCAGATCAGTTGACTGGGGGTGAGTGTTTGATTTGCTCTAACGCTCCGTCCATCATCCCCTTTGGTATCGCTTTGTTCGCCCCTAAGTTGGCAGGGTATGCCCAGACGTGGGTCCCTTGCTCACTTTGCCACTGGATTCAAGATAGCCTGGCTGATGAGGGTTTTGAACCCGAAACCGGTCCCAGGATGCTTGTTTCCGGTCCAGGGAAGACATGGCTTGGCAGTTCGGGCTGGACTGTTCCCATGAGGCACAGGGTCAGACTGATTTGCATATGGCCATGTCTGAACTGGGGTGGTGGAGTGAGCTAAAGAATGATGATGGATTAAACCCAGATCAGTTGACTGGGGGTGAGTGTTTGATTTGCTCTAACGCTCCGTCCATCATCCCCTTTGGTATCGCTTTGTTCGCCCTAAGTTGGCAGGGTATGCCCAGACGTGGGTCCCTTGCTCACTTTGCCACTGGATTCAAGATAGCCTGGCTGATGAGGGTTTTGAACCCGAAACCGGTCCCAGGATGCTTGTTTCCGGTCCAGGGAAGACATGGCTTGGCAGTTCGGGCTGGACTGTTCCCATGAGGCACAGGGTCAGACTGATTTGCATATGGCCATGTCTGAACTGGGGTGGTGGTGTGAGCTAAAGAATGATGATGGATTAAACCCAGATCAGTTGACTGGGGGTGAGTGTTTGATTTGCTCTAACGCTCCGTCCATCATCCCTTTGGTATCGCTTTGTTCGCCCTAAGTTGGCAGGGTATGCCCAGACGTGGGTCCCTTGCTCACTTTGCCACTCGATTCAAGATAGCCTGGCTGATGAGGGTTTTGAACCCGAAACCGGTCCCAGGATGCTTGTTTCCGGTCCAGGGAAGACATGGCTTGGCAGTTCGGGCTGGACTGTTCCCATGAGGCACAGGGTCAGACTGATTTGCATATGGCCATGTCTGAACCGAGGTGGTGGAGTGAGCTAAAGAATGATGATGGATTAAACCCAGATCAGTTGACTGGGGGTGAGTGTTTGATTTGCTCTAACGCCCCGTCCATCATCCCCTTTGGTATCGCTTTGTTCGCCCCTAAGTTGGCAGGGTATGCCCAGACGTGGGTCCCTTGCTCACTTTGCCACTGGATTCAAGATAGCCTGGCTGATGAGGGTTTTGAACCCGAAACCGGTCCCAGGATGCTTGTTTCCGGTCCAGGGAAGACATGGCTTGGCAGTTCGGGCTGGACTGTTCCCATGAGGCACAGGGTCAGACTGATTTGCATATGGCCATGTCTGAACTGGGGTGGTGGAGTGAGCTAAAGAATGATGATGGATTAAACCCAGATCAGTTGACTGGGGGTGAGTGTTTGATTTGCTCTAACGCTCCGTCCATCATCCCCTTTGGTATCGCTTTGTTCGCCCTAAGTTGGCAGGGTATGCCCAGACGTGGGTCCCTTGCTCACTTTGCCACTGGATTCAAGATAGCCTGGCTGATGAGGGTTTTGAACCCGAAACCGGTCCCAGGATGCTTGTTTCCGGTCCAGGGAAGACATGGCTTGGCAGTTCGGGCTGGACTGTTCCCATGAGGCACAGGGTCAGACTGATTTGCATATGGCCATGTCTGAACTGGGGTGGTGGAGTGAGCTAAAGAATGATGATGGATTAAACCCAGATCAGTTGACTGGGGGTGAGTGTTTGATTTGCTCTAACGCTCCGTCCATCATCCCCTTTGGTATCGCTTTGTTCGCCCTAAGTTGGCAGGGTATGCCCAGACGTGGGTCCCTTGCTCACTTTGCCACTGGATTCAAGATAGCCTGGCTGATGAGGGTTTTGAACCCGAAACCGGTCCCAGGATGCTTGTTTCCGGTCCAGGGAAGACATGGCTTGGCAGTTCGGGCTGGACTGTTCCCATGAGGCACAGGGTCAGACTGATTTGCATATGGCCATGTCTGAACTGGGGTGGTGGAGTGAGCTAAAGAATGATGATGGATTAAACCCAGATCAGTTGACTGGGGTGAGTGTTTGATTTGCTCTAACGCTCCGTCCATCATCCCCTTTGGTACTCGCTTTGTTCGCCCTAAGTTGGCAGGGTATGCCCAGACGTGGGTCCCTTGCTCACTTTGCCACTGGATTCAAGATAGCCTGGCTGATGAGGGTTTTGAACCCGAAACCGGTCCCAGGATGCTTGTTTCCGGTCCAGGGAAGACATGGCTTGGCAGTTCGGGCTGGACTGTTCCCATGAGGCACAGGGTCAGACTGATTTGCATATGGCCATGTCTGAACTGGGGTGGTGTAGTGAGCTAAAGAATGATAATGGATTAAACCCAGATCAGTTGACTGGGGGTGAGTGTTTGATTTGCTCTAACGCTCCGTCCATCATCCCCTTTGGTATCGCTTTGTTCGCCCTAAGTTGGCAGGGTATGCCCAGACGTGGGTCCCTTGCTCACTTTGCCACTGGATTCAAGATAGCCTGGCTGATGAGGGTTTTGAACCCGAAACCGGTCCCAGGATGCTTGTTTCCGGTCCAGGGAAGACATGGCTTGGCAGTTCGGGCTGGACTGTTCCCATGAGGCACAGGGTCAGACTGATTTGCATATGGCCATGTCTGAACTGGGGTGGTGGAGTGAGCTAAAGAATGATGATGGATTAAACCCAGATCAGTTGACTGGGGGTGAGTGTTTGATTTGCTCTAACGCTCCGTCCATCATCCCCTTTGGTATCGCTTGTTCGCCCTAAGTTGGCAGGGTATGCCCAGACGTGGGTCCCTTGCTCACTTTGCCACTGGATTCAAGATAGCCTGGCTGATGAGGGTTTTGAACCCGAAACCGGTCCCAGGATGCTTGTTTCCGGTCCAGGGAAGACATGGCTTGGCAGTTCGGGCTGGACTGTTCCCATGAGGCACAGGGTCAGACTGATTTGCATATGGCCATGTCTGAACTGGGGTGGTGGAGTGAGCTAAAGAATGATGATGGATTAAACCCAGATCAGTTGACTGGGGGTGAGTGTTTGATTTGCTCTAACGCTCCGTCCATCATCCCCTTTGGTATCGCTTTGTTTGCCCTAAGTTGGCAGGGTATGCCCAGACGTGGGTCCCTTGCTCACTTTGCCACTGGATTCAAGATAGCCTGGCTGATGAGGGTTTTGAACCCGAAACCGGTCCCAGGATGCTTGTTTCCGGTCCAGGGAAGACATGGCTTGGCAGTTCGGGCTGGACTGTTCCCATGAGGCACAGGGTCAGACTGATTTGCATATGGCCATGTCTGAACTGGGGTGGTGGAGTGAGCTAAAGAATGATGATGGATTAAACCCAGATCAGTTGACTGGGGGTGAGTGTTTGATTTGCTCTAACGCTCCGTCCATCATCCCCTTTGGTATCGCTTTGTTCGCCTCTAAGTTGGCAGGGTATGCCCAGACGTGGGTCCCTTGCTCACTTTGCCACTGGATTCAAGATAGCCTGGCTGATGAGGGTTTTGAACCCGAAACCGGTCCCAGGATGCTTGTTTCCGGTCCAGGGAAGACATGGCTTGGCAGTTCGGGCTGGACTGTTCCCATGAGGCACAGGGTCAGACTGATTTGCATATGGCCATGTCTGAACTGGGGTGGTGGAGTGAGCTAAAGAATGATGATGGATTAAACCCAGATCAGTTGACTGGGGGTGAGTGTTTGATTTGCTCTAACGCTCCGTCCATCATCCCCTTTGGTATCGCTTTGTTCGCCCTAAGTTGGCAGGGTATGCCCAGACGTGGGTCCCTTGCTCACTTTGCCACTGGATTCAAGATAGCCTGGCTGATGAGGGTTTTGAACCCGAAACCGGTCCCAGGATGCTTGTTTCCGGTCCAGGGAAGACATGGCTTGGCAGTTCGGGCTGGACTGTTCCCATGAGGCACAGGGTCAGACTGATTTGCATATGGCCATGTCTGAACTGGGGTGGTGGAGTGAGCTAAAGAATAATGATGGATTAAACCCAGATCAGTTGACTGGGGGTGAGTGTTTGATTTGCTCTAACGCTCCGTCCATCATCCCCTTTGGTATCGCTTTGTTCGCCCTAAGTTGGCAGGGTATGCCCAGACGTGGGTCCCTTGCTCACTTTGCCACTGGATTCAAGATAGCCTGGCTGATGAGGGTTTTGAACCCGAAACCGGTCCCAGGATGCTTGTTTCCGGTCCAGGGAAGACATGGCTTGGCAGTTCGGGCTGGACTGTTCCCATGAGGCACAGGGTCAGACTGATTTGCATATGGCCATGTCTGAACTGGGGTGGTGGAGTGAGCTAAAGAATGATGATGGATTAAACCCAGATCAGTTGACTGGGGGTGAGTGTTTGATTTGCTCTTAACGCTCCGTCCATCATCCCCTTTGGTATCGCTTTGTTCGCCCTAAGTTGGCAGGGTATGCCCAGACGTGGGTCCCTTGCTCACTTTGCCACTGGATTCAAGATAGCCTGGCTGATGAGGGTTTTGAACCCGAAACCGGTCCCAGGATGCTTGTTTCCGGTCCAGGGAAGACATGGCTTGGCAGTTTGGGCTGGACTGTTCCCATGAGGCACAGGGTCAGACTGATTTGCATATGGCCATGTCTGAACTGGGGTGGTGGAGTGAGCTAAATAATGATGATGGATTAAACCCAGATCAGTTGACTGGGGGTGAGTGTTTGATTTGCTCTAACGCTCCGTCCATCATCCCCTTTGGTATCGCTTTGTTCGCCCTAAGTTGGCAGGGTATGCCCAGACGTGGGTCCCTTGCTCACTTTGCCACTGGATTCAAGATAGCCTGGCTGATGAGGGTTTTGAACCCGAAACCGGTCCCAGGATGCTTGTTTCCGGTCCAGGGAAGACATGGCTTGGCAGTTCGGGCTGGACTGTTCCCATGAGGCACAGGGTCAGACTGATTTGCATATGGCCATGTCTGAACTGGGGTGGTGGAGTGAGCTAAAGAATGATGATGGATTAAACCCAGATCAGTTGACTGGGGGTGAGTGTTTGATTTGCTCTAACGCTCCGTCCATCATCCCCTTTGGTATCGCTTTGTTCGCCCTAAGTTGGCAGGGTATGCCCAGACGTGGGTCCCTTGCTCACTTTGCCACTGGATTCAAGATAGCCTGGCTGATGAGGGTTTTGAACCCAAAACCGGTCCCAGGATGCTTGTTTCCGGTCCAGGGAAGACATGGCTTGGCAGTTCGGGCTGGACTGTTCCCATGAGGCACAGGGTCAGACTGATTTGCATATGGCCATGTCTGAACTGGGGTGGTGGAGTGAGCTAAAGAATGATGATGGATTAAACCCAGATCAGTTGACTGGGGGTGAGTGTTTGATTTGCTCTAACGCTCCGTCCATCATCCCCTTTGGTATCGCTTTGTTCGCCCTAAGTTGGCAGGGTATGCCCAGACGTGGGTCCCTTGCTCACTTTGCCACTGGATTCAAGATAGCCTGGCTGATGAGGGTTTTGAACCCGAAACCGGTCCCAGGATGCTTGTTTCCGGTCCAGGGAAGACATGGCTTGGCAGTTCGGGCTGGACTGTTCCCATGAGGCACAGGGTCAGACTGATTTGCATATGGCCATGTCTGAACTGGGGTGGTGGAGTGAGCTAAAGAATGATGATGGATTAAACCCAGATCAGTTGACTGGGGGTGAGTGTTTGATTTGCTCTAACGCTCCGTCCATCATTCCCTTTGGTATCGCTTGTTCGCCCTAAGTTGGCAGGGTATGCCCAGACGTGGGTCCCTTGCTCACTTTGCCACTGGATTCAAGATAGCCTGGCTGATGAGGGTTTTGAACCCGAAACCGGTCCCAGGATGCTTGTTTCCGGTCCAGGGAAGACATGGCTTGGCAGTTCGGGCTGGACTGTTCCCATGAGGCACAGGGTCAGACTGATTTGCATATGGCCATGTCTGAACTGGGGTGGTGGAGTGAGCTAAAGAATGATGATGGATTAAACCCAGATCAGTTGACTGGGGGTGAGTGTTTGATTTGTCTCTAACGCTCCGTCCATCATCCCCTTTGGTATCGCTTTGTTCGCCCTAAGTTGGCAGGGTATGCCCAGACGTGGGTCCCTTGCTCACTTTTCCACTGGATTCAAGATAGCCTGGCTGATGAGGGTTTTGAACCCGAAACCGGTCCCAGGATGCTTGTTTCCGGTCCAGGGAAGACATGGCTTGGCAGTTCGGGCTGGACTGTTCCCATGAGGCACAGGGTCAGGCTGATTTGCATATGGCCATGTCTGAACTGGGGTGGTGTAGTGAGCTAAAGAATGATAATGGATTAAACCCAGATCAGTTGACTGGGGGTGAGTGTTTGATTTGCTCTAACGCTCCGTCCATCATCCCCTTTGGTATCGCTTGTTCGCCCTAAGTTGGCAGGGTATGCCCAGACGTGGGTCCCTTGCTCACTTTGCCACTGGATTCAAGATAGCCTGGCTGATGAGGGTTTTGAACCCGAAACCGGTCCCAGGATGCTTGTTTCCGGTCCAGGGAAGACATGGCTTGGCAGTTCGGGCTGGACTGTTCCCATGAGGCACAGGGTCAGACTGATTTGCATATGGCCATGTCTGAACTGGGGTGGTGGAGTGAGCTAAAGAATGATGATGGATTAAACCCAGATCAGTTGACTGGGGGTGAGTGTTTGATTTGCTCTAACGCTCCGTCCATCATCCCCTTTGGTATCGCTTTGTTCGCCCTAAGTTGGCAGGGTATGCCCAGACGTGGGTCCCTTGCTCACTTTGCCACTGGATTCAAGATAGCCTGGCTGATGAGGGTTTTGAACCCAAAACCGGTCCAGGGAAGACATGGCTTGGCAGTTCGGGCTGGACTGTTCCCATGAGGCACAGGGTCAGACTGATTTGCATATGGCCATGTCTGAACTGGGGTGGTGGAGTGAGCTAAAGAATGATGATGGATTAAACCCAGATCAGTTGACTGGGGGTGAGTGTTTGATTTGCTCTAACGCTCCGTCCATCATTCCCTTTGGTATCGCTTTGTTCGCCTCTAAGTTGGCAGGGTATGCCCAGACGTGGGTCCCTTGCTCACTTTGCCACTGGATTCAAGATAGCCTGGCTGATGAGGGTTTTGAACCCGAAACCGGTCCCAGGATGCTTGTTTCCGGTCCAGGGAAGACATGGCTTGGCAGTTCGGGCTGGACTGTTCCCATGAGGCACAGGGTCAGACTGATTTGCATATGGCCATGTCTGAACTGGGGTGGTGGAGTGAGCTAAAGAATGATGATGGATTAAACCCAGATCAGTTGACTGGGGGTGAGTGTTTGATTTGCTCTAACGCTCCGTCCATCATCCCCTTTGGTATCGCTTGTTCGCCCTAAGTTGGCAGGGTATGCCCAGACGTGGGTCCCTTGCTCACTTTGCCACTGGATTCAAGATAGCCTGGCTGATGAGGGTTTTGAACCCGAAACCGGTCCCAGGATGCTTGTTTCCGGTCCAGGGAAGACATGGCTTGGCAGTTCGGGCTGGACTGTTCCCATGAGGCACAGGGTCAGACTGATTTGCATATGGCCATGTCTGAACTGGGGTGGTGGAGTGAGCTAAAGAATGATGATTGATTAAACCCAGATCAGTTGACTGGGGGTGAGTGTTTGATTTGCTCTAACGCTCCGTCCATCATCCCCTTTGGTATCGCTTTGTTCGCCCTAAGTTGGCAGGGTATGCCCAGACGTGGGTCCCTTGCTCACTTTGCCACTGGATTCAAGATAGCCTGGCTGATGAGGGTTTTGAACCCGAAACCGGTCCCAGGATGCTTGTTTCCGGTCCAGGGAAGACATGGCTTGGCAGTTCGGGCTGGACTGTTCCCATGAGGCACAGGGTCAGACTGATTTGCATATGGCCATGTCTGAACTGGGGTGGTGGAGTGAGCTAAAGAATGATGATGGATTAAACCCAGATCAGTTGACTGGGGGTGAGTGTTTGATTTGCTCTAACGCTCCGTCCATCATCCCCTTTGGTATCGCTTTGTTCGCCCTAAGTTGGCAGGGTATGCCCAGACGTGGGTCCCTTGCTCACTTTGCCACTGGATTCAAGATAGCCTGGCTGATGAGGGTTTTGAACCCGAAACCGGTCCCAGGATGCTTGTTTCCGGTCCAGGGAAGACATGGCTTGGCAGTTCGGGCTGACTGTTCCCATGAGGCACAGGGTCAGACTGATTTGCATATGGCCATGTCTGAACTGGGGTGGTGGAGTGAGCTAAAGAATGATGATGGATTAAACCCAGATCAGTTGACTGGGGGTGAGTGTTTGATTTGCTCTAACGCTCCGTCCATCATCCCCTTTGGTATCGCTTTGTTCGCCCTAAGTTGGCAGGGTATGCCCAGACGTGGGTCCCTTGCTCACTTTGCCACTGGATTCAAGATAGCCTGGCTGATGAGGGTTTTGAACCCGAAACCGGTCCCAGGATGCTTGTTTCCGGTCCAGGGAAGACATGGCTTGGCAGTTCGGGCTGGACTGTTCCCATGAGGCACAGGGTCAGACTGATTTGCATATGGCCATGTCTGAACTGGGGTGGTGGAGTGAGCTAAAGAATGATGATGGATTAAACCCAGATCAGTTGACTGGGGGTGAGTGTTTGATTTGCTCTAACGCTCCGTCCATCATCCCCTTTGGTATCGCTTTGTTCGCCCTAAGTTGGCAGGGTATGCCCAGACGTGGGTCCCTTGCTCACTTTGCCACTGGATTCAAGATAGCCTGGCTGATGAGGGTTTTGAACCCGAAACCGGTCCCAGGATGTTTGTTTCCGGTCCAGGGAAGACATGGCTTGGCAGTTCGGGCTGGACTGTTCCCATGAGGCACAGGGTCAGACTGATTTGCATATGGCCATGTCTGAACTGGGGTGGTGGAGTGAGCTAAAGAATGATGATGGATTAAACCCAGATCAGTTGACTGGGGGTGAGTGTTTGATTTGCTCTAACGCTCCGTCCATCATCCCCTTTGGTATCGCTTTGTTCGCCCTAAGTTGGCAGGGTATGCCCAGACGTGGGTCCCTTGCTCACTTTGCCACTGGATTCAAGATAGCCTGGCTGATGAGGGTTTTGAACCCGAAACCGGTCCCAGGATGCTTGTTTCCGGTCCAGGGAAGACATGGCTTGGCAGTTCGGGCTGGACTGTTCCCATGAGGCACAGGGTCAGACTGATTTGCATATGGCCATGTCTGAACTGGGGTGGTGGAGTGAGCTAAAGAATGATGATGGATTAAACCCAGATCAGTTGACTGGGGGTGAGTGTTTGATTTGCTCTAACGCTCCGTCCATCATCCCCTTTGGTATCGCTTTGTTCGCCCTAAGTTGGCAGGGTATGCCCAGACGTGGGTCCCTTGCTCACTTTTCCACTGGATTCAAGATAGCCTGGCTGATGAGGGTTTTGAACCCGAAACCGGTCCCAGGATGCTTGTTTCCGGTCCAGGGAAGACATGGCTTGGCAGTTCGGGCTGGACTGTTCCCATGAGGCACAGGGTCAGACTGATTTGCATATGGCCATGTCTGAACTGGGGTGGTGGAGTGAGCTAAAGAATGATGATGGATTAAACCCAGATCAGTTGACTGGGGGTGAGTGTTTGATTTGCTCTAACGCTCCGTCCATCATCCCCTTTGGTATCGCTTTGTTCGCCCTAAGTTGGCAGGGTATGCCCAGACGTGGGTCCCTTGCTCACTTTGCCACTGGATTCAAGATAGCCTTGCTGATGAGGGTTTTGAACCCGAAACCGGTCCCAGGATGCTTGTTTCAGGTCCAGGGAAGACATGGCTTGGCAGTTCGGGCTGGACTGTTCCCATGAGGCACAGGGTCAGACTGATTTGCATATGGCCATGTCTGAACTGGGGTGGTGGAGTGAGCTAAAGAATGATGATGGATTAAACCCAGATCAGTTGACTGGGGGTGAGTGTTTGATTTGCTCTAACGCTCCGTCCATCATCCCCTTTGGTATCGCTTTGTTCACCCTAAGTTGGCAGGGTATGCCCAGACGTGGGTCCCTTGCTCACTTTGCCACTGGATTCAAGATAGCCTGGCTGATGAGGGTTTTGAACCCGAAACCGGTCCCAGGATGCTTGTTTCCGGTCCAGGGAAGACATGGCTTGGCAGTTCGGGCTGGACTGTTCCCATGAGGCACAGGGTCAGACTGATTTGCATATGGCCATGTCTGAACTGGGGTGGTGGAGTGAGCTAAAGAATGATGATGGATTAAACCCAGATCAGTTGACTGGGGGTGAGTGTTTGATTTGCTCTAACGCTCCGTCCATCATCCCCCTTTGGTATCGCTTTGTTCGCCCTAAGTTGGCAGGGTATGCTCAGACGTGGGTCCCTTGCTCACTTTGCCACTGGATTCAAGATAGCCTGGCTGATGAGGGTTATAAACCCGAAACCGGTCCCAGGATGCTTGTTTCCGGTCCAGGGAAGACATGGCTTGGCAGTTCGGGCTGGACTGTTCCCATGAGGCACAGGGTCAGACTGGTTTGCATATGGCCATGTCTGAACTGGGGTGGTGGAGTGAGCTAAAGAATGATGATGGATTAAACCCAGATCAGTTGACTGGGGGTGAGTGTTTGATTTGCTCTAACGCTCCGTCCATCATCCCCCTTTGGTATCGCTTTGTTCGCCCTAAGTTGGCAGGGTATGCTCAGACGTGGGTCCCTTGCTCACTTTGCCACTGGATTCAAGATAGCCTGGCTGATGAGGGTTATAAACCCGAAACCGGTCCCAGGATGCTTGTTTCCGGTCCAGGGAAGACATGGCTTGGCAGTTCGGGCTGGACTGTTCCCATGAGGCACAGGGTCAGACTGGTTTGCATATGGCCATGTCTGAACTGGGGTGGTGGAGTGAGCTAAAGAATGATGATGGATTAAACCCAGATCAGTTGACTGGGGGTGAGTGTTTGATTTGCTCTAACGCTCCGTCCATCATCCCCCTTTGGTATCGCTTTGTTCGCCCTAAGTTGGCAGGGTATGCTCAGACGTGGGTCCCTTGCTCACTTTGCCACTGGATTCAAGATAGCCTGGCTGATGAGGGTTATAAACCCGAAACCGGTCCCAGGATGCTTGTTTCCGGTCCAGGGAAGACATGGCTTGGCAGTTCGGGCTGGACTGTTCCCATGAGGCACAGGGTCAGACTGGTTTGCATATGGCCATGTCTGAACTGGGGTGGTGGAGTGAGCTAAAGAATGATGATGGATTAAACCCAGATCAGTTGACTGGGGGTGAGTGTTTGATTTGCTCTAACGCTCCGTACATCATCCCCCTTTGGTATCGCTTTGTTCGCCCTAAGTTGGCAGGGTGGAGGTTTATAGGTGGGTTTCAGTGAAGATTTCTTCCTATGTTCCAAACTTTGTTGCTGAAATGGCTATCAATCTGGAGAACTAATTGGGTAAGATCCTGAAGAGTAGATGGTCTAGCAACCTTGGCTAGTCAATTTTTATTCCATCTTTTTAACCCTTACAAAAGAGGGTAAAAAGAGTTTTTCTGGCCAAGACAGAGAATTTATGGTCTTGGTGATCAAATACCTTCTTGAATTCAGCAAGGAAGGCCAAAAATAGTCCAGAAGACAACACTGAACCATCTACTGCTTGCACAGGCTCAGGTTTTTCTTTGGTAACTTTTGTAAGCCCGAGCTTAGCAGCTATGGTCAGATCAAAGAAATTGCCTGTGGTCCCTGAGTCAATAAGCATGGATATTATGTGCCTCTACTGTGGGGATAGGGTTACTGAGACTCGATAGTCAGATGCCACAGGATTCGTGTTCCTACATTGGTCAGATCTTGTGAGATCTGTACGGCTTCTCTCGATGAGATGATCTCTCTTCTGGTCGAGACCCTTAGTTTTCCCTGTTCTTGATTGACCTCTACACTAGCCACATCCTCAGTCTTTTTTGTTTTTGCAGAACATTGCCTAGCGAAATGACCAGCTTTGCCAGAATAAAGACATACGCTTAATTTGTGGCGACATTCCTTTTCCTCATTAGATAGAGGACCCCTTATACCTCCTATCTACATAGGTTCAGTATCAAGAATCTGACTGTCTGACTCCTTCTTCTCAGTTTTGAGAACAATTACTCTGGTGTCATTGTGAGATCGGTCACCCTTTCGCTTGCCTAATCGGTGATCTAGCTTAACAACAAGATCAATAAGTTCTGCACAATCGTTGGGCAGATTAACGATGTGCGAGAGGGAATCTTTAAGGTCATCTCTTAACCCTCGATAGAATAAGGATGTTCTTTTCTCTTCCAGACATCCCGTTTCTGCCACCAGTCGATTGAAAGTAGTGATATAAATCAGCAGGTCCTTCGAACCTTGTCAAAGGTTTGACAACACATTGTCACTTGCTTGGATAAAAACATGTTTTGCAAATAACTTTGTCATGGCAGCTTTAAAAGCAGAATAGTTGTACAAAAGGGGATCGTTTGTTTCTATAAAAGGAATTGCCCCATTAGCAGGCACACCTCCCAAATAAGAGATTACAAATGCTACTTTATCAGCGTCATTGGGGAACGCCTGAGGTTTGCAGAGGAAATCTAATTGGCTGCAAATGTTGTATTGTCACCATGAAAGCGTTCTGGAGATGCTAAGGGCACAGGACTGGGTGTAGAGACAGATATATGCAGATTCTGGTCAGTAGTTCTAAACACCGCTCTCTGAAATGGTTCTCCAAACACAGGCGGGGTCAATACTGGAGGACTCTCCTTGGGTGTAGTACCCCTCCATTGTGTGAAATGTGTCTTCTCTCATTAGAACTCTTCCTTAAGTGTTGCATTTTCTGCTTTTGACCTATTCAGATCTAGTTGTAACTGCTGCATTAACTCAGACAGATTGTTAGTGTCATAGATGTCCCCTGATAAGGCATGTGCTAGATCGTCCATGAATATTTGGCCTTGATTGGTCTTGGGCCAACCCGAAAGGAATGTTAGGTGTGGGGCTTAGCCCTCTGTCATAAGCCACCTACCTGGATCTCAGATGATTCCAATGGGGTGGCGGCACTAGTTCCCGAAACCTCCAGAGACTTGGCCTCAGTTTGCATGAGGAGACACTGCTCCGGTGGCAAATCCCAGGGGAAAGGGGGTTGGGATGGAGAGAGAGTGTAGAGTCAAAGATTCTGTGGCTTGTCTACTCAACAGCAGCACTGCAGCAGGCATTCACACCGGTCTGATGAATGGTACCGGCAGATATGGTACCTATAAACAAACAAATAATAAGGCTTTAGTCTAGTATTATCTCTATCTCTTAAGGTATCACCCCACGAAAGCTTTTCAAATTTCAACCAACCTTTAGTTTTGTTGTTGTTTTGTTTTTATTTAGATTGTTAGTAGAGGCTGCTTTTCGAAACTGTAGTGAGTATGATTACAGCATCAAACCCACACGCAAATTTGGACGGAGTTAGCTTCACCCAAGTCCTCTCTGGCAGAGCCCTGCCAACAGTATGTACAAGTTGAACAAAAACACTATGTAGTAAAATCGTGGGGCATATTTACAAGCCCCTATCGCCACCACCTCGCCACTTTTAAAGACATTGTGGTGGCAATACGGGCTTCGCCTTATTTACAAGGCAGTGTTAAGCCACTTAACGTGACTTAACACTGCCTTGTAAATAAGGCACCCTTTCACGCTATATTTACAAGGGTGGCGTAAATAGGAGGCAGCGCCAAAATTAAGACCAGGGAAAACCTGGTCTTACCCTGGCGAAACGAGGAGAAATGTTTAATTTCTCCTTGTTTTTGCTGTTTCCATGTGTGCTGCATTGTGCAGCACACATGGAAACAGCAAAACGCCTTTGATTGTTTATGTGCAGGAAGGTGTCCCTTCCTGCACATAAACAATCATAAAAAAATGACATTTTGCAACTTCTATGTGTGCTGCTTTAAGCAGCGCACATAGACGTTACAAAACGCCATTTAAAGATTATTTATGTGCACGAAGGGACACCTGCCTGCACATAAACAATCATTCCCCTCAATGCAAACACCCTTGCACTATGGTGTAAGGGTGCCTGCGTTGGCATTGGGCAGCTAAATTTAGCACCAGCGCAGGGGGAAACACAGGGCTACACCCTATTCTTGTGAATGCGGTGCAGCCCTGTGTTTCTAAAGTGACGGAGCGTGTCGTTAGCCTTCTTGGCTTAACGACACGCTTCTCCCCTTTTCTTGTGAATATGCCCCAAGTCTGTTAATGCATCTCTCCTTTTCTTCTTGTTCTTTTTTCCATCCAGGTGCGAGACTAATGCAGGACGTTCGTTACGGTGAGGTCAAAGTGGGAGGATCAAGGGAACTGGCAAGACAGAGTCCTGGAAGCCGGGAAACAGGTAAGTGGCAGGCGAAGAGGCTAAGCGAAGGGGAAGAGTGTGGGCGGTCTTTAAATAAGACTGCTTTAGATTGTTCATAAAGGTCACATTCTAATTGTTTGTAACAAAGAACAGGTGCATATCATTAACTTGATGAGTCTGCCTTCTAGAAGGTGCTTTAGAATGTTCACAAAGGTCACATTCTAATTGCTTATAGCAAGGAACAGGTGCAGGGGATTAATTTGATGAAGGCTTTCTTCCGTAAGATTCACCTTGAGGTCATCTATGCCCAGTGCTTTAAATGGGCCGGTACTCACTGGTACTGAGTACCGGCACTTCCGAATTTTTTTGCCGTCAGTACTGGCACTTCTCTGTAGCCAGGGAGAGTACTGGTACCCTGATCCACGGCATGGCACGGCAGGCTCAGGTTAGGTTTCTGCTCCAGTGCAGGGCAGAGGCCGCTCTGCTTCCGAGGAGCTTGTAATTAACTCGGCTGAAGTATCCTGTTCCAGAGTTGCTGGTGTTCCAGCAGCGCCATTTCAATGTCCCCAAACTGCAGGGGGGTGGGAGGGCTTGTGTCACGCTGTGATTAACAGGACAGGGTCTCTAGACAGTCCCTGCACTGTCAATCAGGTGCGCAGCGACCATTCGGGTGAAAGTGCCATCATGACTTTCATTTTGTGTTATGAGTTAATCTGTGTTTTTTGACATAAACACATTTCTCATGTGTTTTAATATGTGCTGCAACTGGTACAGAAGTCTCTATGATGATATTTTGCCCTTAGCCCCGCCCCTAGCGTCGCCCACTTGCCACACCTCTATTTTAATGAGTACCTGCACTTATTTTTTCCCATTTAAAGCACTGTCTATGCCGGTTGCTTGATGCCTATTCTGGTGGATTTTCTGGATGTTTCCGTGGCGCCTGAAACCTGACCTTGCATATGCATGACAAAATATTTGTAGAAGCTATTAAGCCTTTTCAAACAAACTGGGGAACACCAGCTGCAGCTAGCTATTACCAACAGTATGTAATATGGTCAAAAGTCAGGGTACAAGTGTTTGTTCATTCATAAGTGTTGGGAGAAATGATATGAGTCATGCCGGTATATTGTGATACTCAAGAGAGGTGAACTGTCACTCACGTTTGGCTAGGAGAAAAGCCATTGCAGTGAAATGTTGAGCGCTTTTAGAAGGGTCCTGGGCATACCCCAACAGGGCGATAAGTGGATCAGCATCCAGTTCAATCTCTAACATTTGCGATAACTGGGGAAAAAATCTCACCCCAGTAGCGTGCTATGTGTCTGCAAATCCAAGTCATATGGAGAAAGTCTGCATCTGGGGTATGACATTTAGGACAATCTGAGGAGCGTGCTTGGCCATATTTATGTTGGCCTTTGGGTGTCGTGTAGGGGCGCCATAAAAACTCAAAATGAAGAAGTTTGTGGCGATGATTGGGAGACACCAGTCGAGTCTGGGCACAGCATGCCGCCCACATCTTATCGTTGATGGACCTTCCCAGATCATGTTCCCAGTAGGATCTCAGTTTCATTAGTCGGAAGCCGTGCAATGCTAGCACGGTACACTTTGGTTTCTAGCCAACCTCCGTCTGAGTCATTAATCACCAACATCAGGGGAGGAAACTCATGTGGTGCTAATGAGCCCTATGGTAGTTATCAGTGTGTTATGGATGCAGAGAAGAACAAAGCAATCCATGATTGGAGCATTGTTAAAGTGCGGGTCCATGGAGTGTGACAGGGCATGTCCATCGGGGAAAAGATCACCAAAAGTGCGGAAACCGTAACATGACAATGTGCGTTTCACCAGGGTTTTGCGGGTTATGGGGAGCCAAGGACTATCTGCCAGTCCTAAGGCAGGAGAATAAATAAGAGTACCTCCCAAGAGCTGTTGGAGTTTCCTCCATGCCCAGCAGGTGGTGGAGAATGTTTGGATATCTTTGGGGTCTAATGGGATCCCCCCCCGGAGTATGGAGGCAAGTGGCGTAGGCATGGCCAGATCTGCCTCAGGGTTGTTGTATAGCAGCCTGGCATCTGGTTGATACCAATGATGAGCGTATTGGCATTGCGCAGCCAGATAATAAAGCTGCAAGTGAGGTACCCCAAACCCACCTCTCTCATATGGAAGTTCCAGAGTGTCCCAGCTTACACAAGGTCTCCGGCCATCCCAAAAAAGCTTAAGAAGTAAACCAGCAAAGTAAGTAAAAATGTTTTGGTAATTGATATGGAAATGGTAATGAACAGGTAAAGGAAGCGGGGGAGGACCATCATTTTTATTATAGCAATCCTGCTGGCCATAGAAAGGGGAAGTTTTATCCATCAATAGATTTGTGTCAACAGTGTGTGAATGGTGGGCCTTAAATCAGCCTCACCACCTGTTGAGGTGAAGGAGGACGCCCATGTATTTAACTAGCCCATCGCACCAGGTCAATGGAAAGGCACATGGGTTCTGTTTGGAGGCGAGGGTGATGGGAAAAAGTTCAGATTTGGACTAATTGGTCCAGAGGCCAGAATGGGTTCCAAATTATGTCAGTTTGTGCAAAATGGGGGTTAAATTGACCTGTGGTTGACAGATAAAGAGCAAGATATTGTCCGCATAAAGGGATACAAGGAGGGGGCCCTTTTGGATTTGGAAGCCACAGTGGAGCTGGCGCAGTTGAAGATGTTGAACCAGTGCGTCCCTTGCAATTATAAAAAGTAAGAGTGACAATGGGCAACCCTAATGGGTACCCCTCGTTACAGGAAATGGAGCTGTAAGTGATCCATTGACTGAGTCAGTCTGAGGGTTGTGTATACAGGAGGTTTATCAGAGAAGAAAAACCAAGCAGGATGCCTAGATTGTGAAGAACTGCGCCGAGAAAAAGCTACTCCCAGGAGTCGAACACCTTCTTGGGGTCTAACAGTGCTATTGCAGCGGGGACCTCTGGAAAAATTCTGTGCAGAACAAAGAACATGACATTTAATGACGTAGAGCAATGGGGAACATAACCCGATTGTGCAGGGGAGATAATTTGCTCCATTAGGATTGATAGATGGTTGGCGAGGACTTTCACCAATATTTTGTTATCCAAATTTAGGAGCGACAAGGGTAGATAAGAGCCGCAATTTAAGGGTCTTTGCAGTGTTTAGGGAGGGAAGTTATTAGTGCCTCACACATGGAAGGCTGCAGAGTGCCCGACTAGAGAGATTCCTCATAGACCTCAAATAGACATGGCACCAGTATATGTTCAAAATGCTTGTAAAATTTACTTGTGTAGCAATCAAGACCAGGAGCCTTGGAGCTGTCTAGAGAGTCTATTGCTTGTATAATTTCCTCACAGGATAAGGGTTCATCAAGGAACTGATGCTGGGGATTAGAGAGCCAGACCATGGCCACTTCATCAAGGTAGGCCGTCTAAGCAAAGGTATCTCCAATAGACAGGTAGTATAAAGGCAGATATGGTACTGGAGTAGGGTATCAAGAATACCATCATTGGAGGTAATCCATGTGTCCCCATCTCCACCTCGCACGGGAATGTAGGAATTGCCCCTCTGAGGATGGAGGAGGTGGGCTAGAGTACGGCCTGGCCATTCACCCTCACCATATCTACGAAGTCGGGCATATTTGCCAAGGAAAAGGATCTTGCGTCCTGCCAAGTCACTGTACTTAGTCAGAAGGGAGGCTCTGGCATTGGCATAAGGCACGTCAGCGCTCTGCGCAAACTGAAGATTCAGGACGGCCAATTCCCCCTTAAGGCGCTAGAGACTACTACGAATGTCCCGGAGGACTCCAGAGTGTTTAGAGATGCAGGTATCCCTAATATAGGCCTTGAACGCCTCCCAAAGGGTGGAGTAAGAGGCCACTGAGACCTCATTCATGCTGAAATATTCCAGAACCGATGTACGAAGGTCGGAACAAAACCATTTGTCTTGCATTGCCAAGGTAGTGAAGTGCCAATGTCTCTCACGGGTGCTGCTAAAGGGGACATCAAAGAGGACCTATACTGGAGAATGATCTGACAGTGTACGAGAGAGATGTGTGGATAGCAACCATGGAAACAGTGTCAAGGATATAAAGCAGTAGTCGAAGCAGGACCAAGTGGTGTGTGAGTCCGAGTAATGAGTAAACCTCAGGTTGGAGGTGCAATTCAGGCTCCAGGTGTCTCACAATGTTGTGTGTTGCACATATCATGTAGTATGAGGAGTGATCTCGGTTTGTAGGGTGACAGTGCTGTGGTGTCAGCGGTAGGATCCATGAGGAGGCTCAAGTCACCACCCACAATAAGATGGTCAAATTCCAGTTGCCCAATATGAATGGAGAGCGACTGAAAAAACTCCAGGGAGGCTACATTGGGGGCATGAATATTGGCCAATATTACTGAGTGACCTGCTAGGATACCAGCAACTAGGACATACCTGCCAGCGTCATCTATGACAGTGTCGGCAGGGCGGAAAGGCACGCTTTTGTGTTCAAGAGTACAAATCACCCTGGAGTAGGTACTTGCAACTAGAAAAAAACCGAAGTGAGGCCCAGGTGGATGGGTAAGTGTGCATTCTTCCAGGAGAATGATGCGTTTCCTGAAGAAAGGCTATATGTGAGCTGTGCTGTGCGAGGTATTGCAAAACTTGTATACCTTTGCGACGATCATTAAGACCCCTAATATTCCAGGATACGAGCGTGATAGGAAGAGAATTTGGTTCAGGGAGGTGGGTACGGCCCATAATGTAGTGCAATGAAAACTGGAGAAGAAGGATAGGCAGCGACCGGTATGCACATGATGGCAGCAAGGAAAACAACAAGTGGTGACTCAAACTGTTGTAACACCCTTCCACCCACACCAGGTTCAAAGAGGCCCAGTACAGACCCGATGAACTAATACCAATTAAGCAAAATGATATAATAAGGAACATTTTGTGTGTACCACTAGGGGGTGGCAATGCTACGACGGGCACCTATACATATAGGATCAGTAAACACATTGTCCAATGAGTTCCTGTGAACCTGTAAATAGAAAATGAGAGTGCATAGGAAGGTGCCTACACGAATGTTAATATGGAAGTTGTAGGCAGTCAAACCGGATGGCAGTAAGGTAGGAGGGAAAGACAGCCTGTGGGGAAGAGATCAACACTAGCGCAGAAATGTTTGTCTGGTGGGGATATGTCCGAAGTGGAGCGATGAGACGCTGGTCGTTTGCTTGAATATTGCTGGCAGAACGTCTGGGCCGCTGCAGGGGTGTCAAAGAATTGTGGCTTTCCGTCGACCTCGACCCTAGGGTGTGCTGGGTAGACTATGCCATAACAGAGTCCCAGTTTTTGGAGAGTGGCCTTGATGTCTGTAAATTTCTGGCGTACCTCTTGGATCACAGCTGTGAAGTCAAGGAACAAGGAGAAGACGGAACCCTACCACTTCAAGGTGCTATGTTCATGGGTGAGCCTCAAGGCATCATTGCAGTCTGTGAAGTTTAGGAGGCGAGCAATTATGGACCTTAGAGGTAGGCCGGGATTGGGGCACGGCCCCAGTGAGCGATGCGCCTGCTCCTCACGAATGTGAAAGTAAAGTGTTGTTTGCCTAGTACGTTCACCAGTAGCCCTTCGACAAACAGACCAAGGTGACCAGTGTTGGTGGATTCAGGCACCCCTATAATGCGTAGGTTGTTCTGCCTGCCCCTCGCCTCCAAATCTTCGTTCTTCATGGCCACGGATTTAAGTCATTTTTCCATGCGTTCCAAACATTTCATAGTTCATGGGCAAGTGATCAGGCCAGCACCGCAGCATGTCACTAGGCCCAAGGGATGCAAATGCAAACTGTTTGAGAAATCTGTTGAATATCTTGGTCACACACTGTCGGGTGATGGAGTAGTGCCCAAAAAATCTAATGTTGAAGCCATTATTAATACACCAGTGTCTGTGAACAAAGAACAGTTGCTTTCTTTTTCCAGAATGTGTGAGTATTACAGCAAATTCATTGGAAACTTTGCCACTATGATGGAAAAATTGAGAAAACTTATGAGGCTCAATTCTTTAGATACGTGGTTGCACAAACAACAGTTGGACCCCACTATGCACAGTTTTTTAATCAATAAAGTTACTGCAAATGTTATAGTGATATTATCAATGATGTTATCAAAGATGTAATGAGTGTTGTAATATCTTGGGTAATTAGCTGTGCATGGCGAGGGTGTAAGTTAAGTTATAGTTGCCTTAAGGCACGAGTTATAGTTACTTGATATAACTCTAACTATAACAGGTGAATTTCTATGGCTTTGTACAATTAAAATGTGAGCCTAACTATAACATCCCTGTAACCTTTGGTTTTTTTAAGTTACTTTCTATGTTTTTTAAATACTACTATTTCCTAACTATAATGTCCCTGTAATCTTTGTTTTTTTTCGGTGAATTTCTATGTTTTTTTTAACGTAAGTAATTTGTATTACTTTATATTAATACAACCTCTGTCGTCCAAGGCCTTTGACCATGCGCAGCGGGGGTTAGCCAGAGGGCCTTACTGTAGGTCAACCCCCTATAACCACCCAACCCCATGCCATGCACGGCCAAAGACCGTGCATGGCAGGGGTTGGCAGTCCCGGGGCCCGGCCTTAAACAAATGGGGGAGGGAGGCCACGCTGCCCCCCTCCGGTATGCCATCTCCCGGGGCCTGCCCATAAACACATGGGGGAGGGGTGCTGCGCGGCCCCCCTCCCCGAGCCAATTTCGGCCCCGGGGCTGCCCATTATATAATGGGGAGGAGGGGCTGTGCTGCCCCCCCTCCGCGCACTGATTTCCGACAAGGACCCTATCCCCTGGGGCCCGGCCATGTCTCCTGTGTGTGCCCAGGGCACCCAGTGTGCTTTGGGACCTCAGGGGGAGCCTCAAGGTCCCTGCCGGCTACCGACTCCTGTGGGAGCCAGCATTGCTTCCAAAAGCAGGGAGCTGCTTGAAATAGCTACTCCCTGCTTGCGGGAGCAATGTTTTCATCTGTTTCCCTGCACTCATATTTGCATGCAGGGAAACTGTTGAAAACTCTGCGTTCTGCAAGCCAGAGCTGTTTGACAGCTCTGACTTGCAGAAAGCAGAGATATGTTTGCTTTTGCTTGGTGGGAGCTGTCAGCTCCCACCAAGCATTAGCAAATAGCTACTTCCCGAGGATGGACACCTCGGTAGATAGCAGGAGCTGGCCCTGGGGGGTGGCTGTCCCCAGGGTTATAAATGGCTCCATGAGGGGGGCCACGTGGCGCCCCTTCATCGTGAAACTTTGCCTTGGAGAGGTGGTGGTCCCCGGGGACTGGGTGGCTTTTCCCCCTTAAATTTAATGAATTTCCTGGAGAGACGGCAGTCCCGGGTGTTGGGGGGTGCGCGCGGGCCTGCTCATATTAATTTAACTTGATTTGCCCTGGGGATGTGGCGGTCCCTGGGGCGCCGTAGGGCCCAGCAGGCTCACCCACATATATATTTTAAAAGTGCCCCCCTCCTTTATATAATTGCACATGCCCCTGGGTCCTGGCCCACCCAGGGACTAAACATTACAGAAACTCAGGTGCCTGCACTTCTTTTTTTCTATTGTTTGGCAGGAGCTGCAGATCCTTCATGTCTCCAGCTGAAAATTCAAAAAAGAAAATGCTTTTTTTGCCCTACAGGGTCCTGCAAGACCATCCCCCCAAGAGGCCTAGGGGTCCAGGGTATTTCTACCCTTCTGCCTTCTCTCTTTTCTTTTAAACTTTTTTTGTGGGACTTGACTGAGGCTGAGTACCAAGATGACTGCCAACACTTCCTAGTTAAAGTGCTGGCAGCCAATCACATTTCATCACTGGGACTGTCAGATACTAGGAGAATCTGAGTCCGTATATATACAAATTTGGATTACCCTTAGTATTTCCAAAACTACTGAAAGAATTTACGCCAATTTATAAAACTGTCGCTTTCTGGACCAACAGCTACCTCTCTGCCAAATTTGGTGTAATGCTGTCAGGGGTTCGGGCTTTAGTCGTGTCTAAAATCTCAATGGGAATTAACATGGGAAAACGTGTTTAGGGACCCCCCTTTTTCTTAGCTCCCGCTTTAAGGATCACCACTAAACTTTCAAAATAGCAGCTGAGTGAACGTCGTATTACTTTTGAAAATTTCACAAGGATTAGTCTAACAACAAAGTTATTGGCAAAACAAAAAAAGCAATTTCTATGTAAACTAGGTCATAACTATAACTACCTACTGGAGACCGCCAGTAGGTAATGTGTATATATGAAACTCCTTGATGGCTGCCCCATCCTAAATAGGGGGCTATCATGATTTTCCTAGAAATACTCGCTTTACTCCCTCCCCAGATGAAGTCTTCTAATTTTTCATATTTCCCCCATAGGGATAAGGGTCAGTAGTGCCTGAAATATGTATTAGAGTCTGAAGGGTGTATCAGTACGGTTATGGGGGAGTGTGAGGTTGAGATTTTCCAGTCATCACCCTGCCATACATTATATGACAAGGACAGCCTGAGGCGGGTGTACTGGACAGTGGAAAGGGAGAGGAGTGTGGATTCTTAGGGGTATCATGTGAGAGGAAACACAGTACTTTGTAAAATAACCAGCATTCTTGCAGACCCAGTGCGGGAATTGGAAACACTTTGCCATAAATTGAGGGTCAATGTGAAAACAGCCACTTCTCATGAAAGTGAGTCAAGAAAAGTGAAATCTGATAGTCGAACCTATACATTTATGTTTTAAAATCTCTCCCACAAAGAAATTGGAAACAAGGATAAATATGACAATAAATCTGTTCTGGCTTACTTAACTGGCCACAGAGGCTGTATTTTAAAATATCTTATAAGGTTATGGCACTTGCTGCAGAGATCTTTGTGTGCTCAGTAATTTGCAGGGGATAATAATATTGGAAGGATACCTCTGGTGGATAATGCACTTGCTGGAGAGATCTGTGTTTTATCTAGTCACAATTTTGACTTATAAAGTAGGATAGAGAGTTAATATGCCCACTGCAAAGCACATCGTGTAACATACAGATCACAGATGTGTATTTAATGTAAATAGGTAAGTGGGTTACTGCTTTTGACACAGAGATCTTTTTGTTGCTTGTAGTTCATAAATTTCAGTTCTTCTCAAACATATAGCACAGTAAGCTATGAACTGGCATAAAGGAACTTCAATGCATAGCATATGTTTAGAACCTTATTGTTTTTTCCTCAATCTTTCGTTAATCTAAAGTTGCTAAAAAGGGTAACTTTGAGTAGTAATTTAGTATAGAAAACTCAACAACTGCATTCAATTTTAAATCCTGAGTTTGTGTTTTTCTCAGTCATGCATATGACATATAATGCCCACTAGTAATGCTGATTTGTGACTCCTACACTTTGTAACCTTCAAAGTCTTATGTAAGATCTCCTGTGCACTGATTTACACACTTTTATAACGCTTTGTGCGTGTGTGTGTGTGTGTGCGCGTGTGTGTGTGTGATATACCCTCCATTGGGATGAGTAGTGCTATAAAATAATTAAATAAAAATATTAGTGCCATTTAAATTGTTCTTTGTGCAATAAGTCATACAGACTGATACATCTGATATTTTTACAATGTTTGCACATATTGTATACGTAAAGGTAAACAACGTCAAAACCCTGCCTCCAAATCATAGTTTCTCTTAAGCACTTGTGAAGTGATAACAAGCAGTGTGCCTTTGTTTCCCTCCATTACATTGGGGTCTAGGTGTTAGGCTTCAGAATCTCCCAGCCAGGATGCTACTTGAACAAAAAGAAGAGAGGCAGGGAAGAATGGCGACAGAGAGCTTTAGTCTGTGTTTTTGTATTTGAAAAAATCCCAGGTGAAATTTGACGGAGACCTTTCCATATCTCACTGACAGCAACTGGACCCAACCACTTACTAGAGAATACATATGTTAGTGGGATATGACACCCAAAAAACACTCCACCTCTGAAGCTAGGCCCCTGCCGAGACAAGAAAGAATGCATAGTTCAGTCACTGCCAACCTCCCCAACGGGAGACATGGAGGAATTTTCATCTAACCAAGGGGCATATTATCAAGGGCTTTATCGCCGCTTTAGCGGCACTGTTTGCCGCTAAAGCAGCGATAATGTTATCGCCCTATCAGCAAGCTGTCGCTAACAGGCGTTAGCGACAGCTTTCAGGCGTTAGCGGGCGGGATTTACATCGCCTTGCATGACAGCGATAATTATCGCTAATGACATGCAAGGAAGGCGTTCCCTACTAAAAGCGACTGAAAACAGTCGCTAACACCACTACCCCCTATTAGCAAGGCAGGCGAAGCGATAAAATAATTAGCGCTAAGCGCGTTTATCGCTAGATTTTAACACCTGCTAGTGAGGATGACTTACCTGTTTAAAGTATAGGAGGTGGATTCAAATGCTGAATCCACCTTAGCGTTAATGCGAGAATATCGCTGCTTTTCCAGCGATATTCTCACATTTTGCCGCTATCGCTGGAAATTTTATCGCTATGGAGATAAACCTTGTTAATATGGTGTTATCTCAGCGATATTTTCCAGCGATAGGCGGCGTTAAAATAATTCGCGCTAAGCGCGGTTAGCGATAAATATCGCTATTCCTTGATAATATGCCCCCAAGTCTTTTTAATGGTACCTTTCAATATGTTCCAATTAGTTTTTAACATTGAGGCCTGTGAGTTGGCTAGATGGACCTCTAGGCTGCAACTTGAGTGCCTAAGGCTGAAAACACGAAGGGCAAAGTTAAACTACAGTTATCCTAGTTACTGATATCATGCATGAGATAAAGGGGCAGATGTACTAAGGGCTCGCGTTGTCCTTGCATCACGCAAGGCGCTGCAAGGCAACACAAGCCCGTAACTGGCATATACTAAGCCATGCAAAGCCACCTTGCGTAGATCTGCTTGGTATAGTATATCCAAATTAACACAATGCAGCGTATTTCGCTGTCTTGCATTTCCTTGCAAAAGGGAGGCGTTCCATGCAAGTGTGGGCGTTCCTACCCATCCACTCATGGTTTTTGACACAATCCCAGATTTACAAAGGTCTGTAAATCTGGGACTGCGCCAAAATTGTGTGCCTCCCGACCTCGGCATAACAAGGAGAAATATCTTTATTTCTCCTCGTTATTTCCTCTTTGTATTCAATATTCCAAAGTACACATACAAAGAGGAAAATGCCTTTCAGGATTGTTTTTGTGCAGGATAGTATCCTTTCCTGCTCAAAAACAATCCTGCTTGAAATGCAGGCACCCTTGCACCATGGCAAAACGATACCTGCGTTGGCACTAGGCAGCCATAAGTGCGCCAGTGCTAGGAGACAGAAGAAATGCGTCAAACCTCAGTAGATATGGGACATTTTTGCTCTCTTTCTTTCATGCAGCACAGCAAGTTGTCTTGCTACATTGTGTTGCATGTAATATTGGTAAATCTGCCTCAAAGCATATAAGGGCAGAATTACTGAGGTTTGAAATTGGGGTTGCGTCACTTTTGTAGCGCTGCCCAACTCAAAATTATTTTTGGCATTTCCTAAGTCAATCAAAGACATTTTGGGGCATATTTACAATGCCCTTGCGACACATTTATAATGATGGAGCGTCACTTTTGTGACCATCCGTAGGCGCAGTCTGCTGGCCTATATTTACAAGGCCACACAAAGCCACTGATAGAGCGCAAAGATATTCTGAAAATTGTAGGGGTACATTATATCCATGAGTAGTCTGTACCCGCATATTTTTATAGGTGTGCGCTAATCTTAGTTAGACTTTGTGATGTAATAATCAGTGGTAAATGAGATAGTACGATAAGTATGCCATTCAAGAACCGTAAAGTGGCATTTAGATGGAATTATGTAACCCTGAATGTGCATTGTAATTGTTTAATGAAGTAGCTATGAAATGTAACGCAGTAGATTTAATTGTGCAGTATGTTGAAGTTGCACACGCATAGATGATTAAAATGTGTTTAACCGTGATGAAATGTAGTGCTTACAGATGTAATATTTTAAATGTGTTTAAAATAATGTTAAAGGCCTAGATGGAGTGTCTGCTCCTTTGCGTTAAGAAGGCCTATTCGTTCCTTATGTTAGCTGGTTTATGTAGGCCTGAAATATATTTTCCCCTGGTGAGGCTCTCATTTAGAAATGGTCAGCGAAATTCATTTGCGTGCAAGGTTGTTTCGTTCTCATGCATTCGTTGCAGGTGCAAGGACATCGTCTTCGTTAGTTAGAATAATGCTTTTGTTTTAGGAGTTAGGTATGGAGGAGATCCGCTACAAAGTCTCCAGGAATGCTGATAATTGGAAGATGCGCTGAAGCAGCCTGAGACCGAAGGACACTTCAACCGTCTTTGGACCGATTTCAAGTTTTAGTGGAAAATCACCTAGAAGAGGTGTTTGGCCAGAAGAGGTGTTACTTGGGCGGGCCTAACGAAGGTCCATTTTGTATTAGGGACAGTGCCCCGTGGGAGGAGGGTCAGGTGAGAGTAGAGACAGACAGAGGAGAGGTAGTCCGCAGAGAGGGCAGATTGAGCAGGAGCTGATTGAGAAGAGGTAGAAGAGCAAAGAGGGTAAAAGGAAGGGATCGATTCTTAGGATGGAGACTTAGACGGATTTTCACAACGTGAGTGTACTTCTGAGGAAGTCATCACGAGCTGACACCTTTTCATGATATTGCTTGAGCAAAGTTAAGTAGGGATGCCCTTTAGGATAGAGTAGGGATAGACTAACGGATTTCTTTACGGATTTCAATGAAGACTAATATAGATGTTAGTGCAGTTATTGCCTGTTTAGTGTTTCTGGAGCTACTCATTCTTTTCATGCTATATCGGATTAGATTGGTGCGTAGGATGAACTTTGTATTAGTGCCTTTGTATTTTTGCAACCTCGTCCTGAGGTGTCTATATGTTCAGTTATTTTTGGTTTTGTAATAAACCCCTAAACTTGAACTTCGGAGTCAGTGATTCTTCCAGATTTTTACTAAATTGATGCATGTTAGATTGTAAAGAATACGTTGTTTCTCCCCTTTACACTTCTCAGCAGGTAATAAACGGCCCAGTCGACCGAGGGTTCCTAGTAAATTATCAGATTGGAATCCGGCTTATTCACCACCCTGTGAGGCTTTTCATGGCCTTGTAAATATGGAGTAAGGCAATGCCTAACTCTGCATGGAAGGAGCGTTCCATGGGTGTTGCAGTGGGTGTTCTCACGCAACACCCATGATTTTTGACAGTGCCCCAGATTTACAACACAGCTTTAATCTGGAGCAGCACCAAACCTAACGCCCTCCCGAAGCAGGCACAACGTTTCTCCTCGTTTTACCCTCTTTCCATGTGTGCTGCATTCTGTACCATACATAGAATGAGGAAAACACCTCTTTTGATTCGTTTTTGTGCAGGAAGGTGTCCCTTCTTGCACAAAAACAATCATGCCAACAGCAGAGACACCCTTGCCCAGTGGTGCAAGAGTGCCTGCATTGGCGCTCAGCTTCAGTTTGTGCGCTGGCAGAAAGGACAGGAATGTGCTGTATCTTGTAGATATGGAGCATTCCTGCCCTTTTCTTTTGAAGTAGGGCACACAGCTAGAAGGCTTGCGGCTTAGCCTTATGCCAAATATTGTAAATATGCCCCTTTGAGTGCCTTGCTTCACTGCGTTGAATAAATTCTAAGTAAATCTGTCCCCTCATCTGCCTGTTCTCAGCTACAGTGCATTCCAGAGGCATTCATTTTTCTATTTGGAATAATCCTCACTTGACACTTGGTTGTTGCTCTGCTCTCCAACTGCCACTTTAAACAACTCTTACACAAAGCACAGGCTGGAGGGGCGGTGTGCTGCTCTCTGAGCTGGCAAGAAGTCAACTATGAGAGTTTAAGCTAAACAACAGCCTTCCTTTTTCATGGTACTCGTCCAATGTGGATTACCGGGGCTTTTCTCTGCTCGAGTGGCAGGGCAAATTATGCTAAGAGGAGTGTTCTTCTATGCAATTGAGACGGGGAAGTGGGAGGGATATGAGAGCAGCTGAAAGTCAGAAAAGACCTATGCACCACTGAAACAAGGTTTCACCCTCTTGATTTTAGGTGCAAAGAACTGAACTCATGGAAGGATTTTATGTCATGAGGTGCATTCCTCCAGCAAGAGGTGCATGCTTAAAATATGGGAACAGGAAGCCCAGGAGTTTTATTAAGATTGATTTTATGAGAAAAGAAGAATCCCTTTCTTGATACACATAAGAAATCCAGACTGCCTACCAGAGTACTGTTGTGAATATCAGCCTCGAAAACTATTGGCCAGAACTGTGGGTCCCAGTTTACTGCCTCAGGGGTATATTTACAATGACATGGTGAAGCGCAGCGCTGCAAACAAGTCTGCTGCGCCAAGCTGCGTCATTTCAAAAACACAGGTGTATGCTGTATTAACAAGAATACGGCGCATCCCTGTGCTCGCACCTGCGCCAGCACTAAAAAAGCTGCATAGTGCCAATGCAGGCACCCTTGCGCCATGATGCAAGGGTGCCTGAATTGCACAGATTATTGTTTATGTGCAGGAAGGGACACCTTCCTGCACATAAACAATCATTAATGGTAGTTTGCGCCTTCTATGTGTGCTGCAGAATGCAGCACACATAGAAAGAGCAAAAAACGAGGAGAAATAAAAGCATTTCTCCTCGTTGCGCCACTCTAACGCCTCCTTTTGAGTGGCATTAGTTTTTGGAGCTGCCTCAGAATTACACATCCTTGTAAATCTGGGGCAGTGACAACAAGCATTGGCATAGCCAATAGGTCTCGCCTTTGGGACCTTATAAGTGTTTTGCCAGAGCTATTGGCTTTGTTAATGTGTTTAAGCTATGTTGTAGAGCACTTGTGACTGCCTGTATAGTAGTAAAATATTGCAATAGTTGGTGGTTAGAGGGGCTCCTAGAGCTTTGGGCCCCAGTGTAACTACACCTGCTGCACCATCTAAATAAAGCCTCTTTCAACTGCAAGGTAACTGCAATTTGACTGCCCGTTTAGTAGTAAAATATAGCAATATTAGGTGTTTAGAGGAGTTCTGACAACTTTTTGGCCCGGTGCCATTGCACCTGCTGCACCATTCAAATATATATAAAAACAAGTGTGATTATTACCCTGTTTAACAGTACACAATTTATTAACCTGAGAAAGATGAAAGGTGGAGATGGCCCACCAGATTTTGAACTTGCTTTCTGAATGAGGAAGAGGGAGAAAGAGGAAGGGACATGCCATTGAAAGAGAGGGAGAGAAAAACTGGAGTATGCTTCAATAGAGAATTCTAGAATTTGCAAGAGTTAGTAATAATCTCACTTATTTAAATAAAATATGATTTTTTTCTCCTCGTAATTTCATTCTCAGAAAAAAACATCCTCTGTTCGGTCGGAGTATCCAGGATCTATTTACTTCTGTCCCCAACGTTCTACCTCTTTGTCAGGTTGGATGGCGCTCGAGGCGGAGTCACTAAATGAGCCCACGTTCCACCAACGTTTCAGGTTACTCCACGACTCCCCGCCCACCAGATTGGCTGGAGAAAACAAACATTTTTGGGCGATGGATAAATCAGATGGAGAGCTCGAGGAGCATGCCAAGGTATCTCCCGGAGGTTCACGTGCGTGCGAGCCAAGGCTCCAGCACAGCACGATGAGAGGACAACACATGTCCCCAATTAGCCGCAGCCTAGCCCTCGCCTCCCCTCTGCCCCACACCCATCCCCCACAATTACAGGTCTCTCACTGTAAGCGCAACTCCGAGACGTGTCTCTAAGTTCTGAGGCTATGAAAACTGAAGAATGTTTTAAGGATATAGAGATATCTGGATGAAATAAAAAGTTGCAGTGACACAAGGGCGGCAGAGAAAATGGAAGGGTTGCTTGAACAGTAAGAGATTGCAAGAAGAGGAAGATGAAGGAAGAAGAGGAAGGAGAAGAGGTAACTAAAGTGCGGGAACTAAAAGACAGTGAGAGTAAAAAGAAATGCAAATAAACAGAAAAAGACAATAAAAAAAGAAAAGGAACGAAGATCAGACAGAAGACAAGGCTCGATACGAAAAGATAAATTAGAGCAAAAAGAAATTAAGGCTGAAAATATCGAGTGCCTCGTCCACCCCGAGAGAGGACCGACATGGCTTCGTGGACTGAAACGGACTGCCTACTGGAGGTGAGGCTCTTTTCAAATGGCTACCTCCTCTTCCGTCACTCCCGCAGGAAAGTTCAGCAGGTTAGCCTCTGCTTCAGAGCTCTGCGCGGAGGCAGCGAGGGCAGGCTGCCTTTCATTGTTTCTGGGTCAATAATGCGATCAATAGTAGGTTGCATCGTACGGTACCTACACCTATCTTTTAACTGCCAACCACAGCTTTGTTTAGGGTGCAAACCAAATTTAGGACTCCATCAACTGACTTCACATACAAGCGGATATGCAAGCAGGTCAGTTAGAGATCTAACAATGCAGTGCGCTGCACCCTGAATAACCCGTTCCCCCTCACCTCGGGCTGGGCGTTTTCCTGGCTTCTCACAGACAGCAAAGACCCTCTATTTAATGTATGGAGCTTTTAATGACCCAACATGATGGCGCCAAATACTGGTTTTCTAAGCTGCCACTGCCTGCCTAAAGCTGCCCGGTCTCTCTTTGCCTGGAAGAGCTCTGAAATGGCCACAAAACAGCCTAAGCGCTGCACACAAAAATAATAAAATAAATACATGAATGGCCTAAGAGATGACTGGGCTGAATAACATAGGAGCACTTGGAGGAATGTAACCGGTTTAGCAACAGCTGGTGAAAATTGGTGGAAAAAGTCCAGCAAACTAATCGGATTACCATCACTGAAAAAATGACATACATGCTGGACAGACACCGTAGGAATGACTCGACTTTTCCGAGAGTAGTACCTGTTCCTGATGTGGATGTTGCAGTATAGCTCAATAAGCAAGTGGATTGATTAAGGTATAAAAAAGGTACATAAAAAAAGCCTCTTTTTCACAGTTTCAAAATGAAGTCCCCCAGTGGTCACTATTTGGGGCCAGTTAAAGAAGCGCACGCGCCTCGCGCTAAAAGTAAAAAAACACAAGTGGCGGCAAAAGTGAAAGCGTTTCCCTTATGGGAGCGAGCAGCGCCAGGAGCGATAATTGCTAACACATGGCGCCAAAGCTCGCTCCCGCAAGGGAATCGCTAAACGTGCACGCGTTGCCATTGAAAGCAATGCAACGCGTGCACGGTTTTGCGTGCAAAGCTGTGTCGATTACAAAAGGGCTTTTTCCTATGCAGCGCATGCGCGCTGCGTAGGCGAGACCTAAAAATGGCTTTTCAATAGAAAGTGTGACTGAGCCATAACCACATGGTGGCGACAGGAGGATGCAGTACAGAGAATATCTGGAGCATGTAATAAGAAAGGCAAGTCACAAACCTGATGCTAGAGCAAGAACATTTGTGTTGATTACATAATCCCAACAGGTAACTTGAAAATGGCTTATATGCACACTCTTGCGGGGACCAACTCTGATAGGGAGCCAGTCACAAGGACCAGTCAGGTCTAGCTGGAGAGTTACTTGCCGGCTTAAGCAGTCTCCTGTCCAGTTCCAGGTTCTATGAACGAACCGCCATAGAAGTCACCGGAGTGGTCCTAATACAAGATACGAAAGATGCTGTGTAGTTCTTCCGAGGGTTCATTCTCGGTCCACGGTCCAGGTAGGGTGACTTTGGTCAGAGGGGTCGATGTCCCTCAAAGTCCTCTTTGGTGCAGCAAAAAATGAAACCAGTGAAAACAGCTGTTCCCTTTGGTGAAGGCTTGTGTCTATCTTGGGTGACCAAATTGCACTCTAATGACTCTCTCAGGTCCAGTGAGCTCTGGTGCAACTTTTGAACTTTGGGACTTGGTCATTCGGGCTGCTCATTGGAAGTAAGTGGCGAGCAAGTGATTTTGTCTACAGACCGGCCAGGACAGGCTTCTTCAGCTTTTGTGGCCCTGGTGCTTTAACAGGAAGTCATCCAACTGACTCCTGGAGTTCGCTTCTTGTGTCTGTTGCTCAGGAGTGATTCTTCCATGAGCCAGGCACCACAGGCAGAGTCCGCTCTTTGCTAGCCCCAGGATCAGTAGGTGCAGTCCAGCGGTTGGTACAACCTTTCTTGCTAGGTCTAGGGAACAGCAGGGCAGTCCTTCTTCGGTGCTCTCGCCAGTCCAGATATGAGCCAAGGTCTGGGTGCCAGATGTGTCATATTTATGCCCAGAAAGTGCCCTTGGGAGATGCAGTGATCACTAGCTAATAGGTTACCAGATCCCTTGGTGGCTGATGATGACTTCCTGCAAAGGGTGGCATCTAGCTATCCCACAGTGCAATATTCTGGCCCCTCCCAAGATGGCAGCACCCTTCTCTGTGTGTGTGGGGCTTAGTAGCCCACCCTTGAGGTGTGGCTACCTGAGAGCTACACACCCTTGGGAAAAAACTGTTTGGCAACTGGTCTCCCCTCTCTATCCCTGACGCCAACCCATCTATCTAAACCAAAGAGCAGGTCCTCTCGCACATGCCCACCATTTGCCCTTCGATGGAGGCTTCCCCTTTAAAGCTCGAATTTTGGGCTCACACCCTGTGTGGCTTCCTGCCTGGAGAGGTAACACCTCTTCCAACGGCAGGCCACTATTGTTTCCTTTTCTGAGAGTCATTCACAGTTCTTCCCAAGAGGGCTGAAGGCTGCGTTGTGGCCAGCATCTGTGAATGACCACTGGAAAACCTTGTCAACAGAATGGCAACTTTCTGTTCTAAAAGTTGCATTTCCTAAAAAAGTTCAATAAATTTGACTTGGGCATGAAGTCGGGTTTAATGTAAAATATTTTGATACCTTGAAGTAACAAATATATAAAACATTGGAATGTTGGGAGGTCCATTGAAGACATTGGAGTGCTCCGGGCTTCTAATGGCTGGTATAGTCTGCAATGGTGTCCTATAAGGATATAGTGGATGCAGAGCTGTCTCCGTAATTCTCTGAGACAAAAAAATATATCATCTGGGACTGAACTAGAGGCTAAAGGGTACTGAGAAAGAGAAGGTGAATCCGGACACCACGTACGGTGGGTGCCTCATGAGGATACAGAGGGCTGGGCAGACTGGACAGGCCTGTCCCTTCTTCGCTGCCGTCGAATGCAGTGATGTGTGACCCTTGCAGACTCTGTTCCCCCTCACTATCCAGTCTGGGTAGGAAGCCTATTATATTATGCTGTTCAGACTCCTTCCCTATCATCAGCCAGCCTCCCAGGCATCATTTCACGTTTATTTACAGAGATAGCTCGGAACAGGCAGTTTCATATATTTCTAATCTTCCCAAACACAAGGACTAGGGGGTCACGCTGGGACCCTGTGGAGATGCTCATAGGAAGAGGGTGTGCTTAGGGCATGGGTTACTTCCGCTCGGTGGGGCAGCTGCAGAGAGATGCTTATCAGGGGGGTGTTTACAGAGCAGGGAGTTTTACCATCTGAAAGGGGATGCAAATGTTTCCTGTAACAGGGGCTGGGGGATAGAAGAGGAAGGTATTGGCCTCATTGGGTGTAGATATTCTATTATTCATTCCAGTGCAGTACCATTTCTGCAATCAATATTTTGGACATAATATTTATGTCAGACAATATTCTGGCAATGATATTCTGGTAAGACACCCCCACTGATAGATGCATGTATCTGGGGAATGTCTTGCATTTAAATGAAGATTTTAGCACCCTTAAAAGAAATGATTATCAAAGTAATGTTTTATAGCAAGGTGTTGTGTCTAGGCCTGGGTAAAGTTTGTATTACACTGGTGTAGTGTAATTTTGTTCATTTAGAGTTATTCTTGTTATGTGAAAATCCTGAGATTGTGTTTTTACACTACATTTGTATAATTATGTGTCGTTTGAGCTCAAACGCAGGGGACCCACACGAATGAAAGAGCATGAGTGGCTGCTGTTCGTGGTGGGTTTGAGTTTTTGCACCATTTCTTCGCGCAAAATGCATCCTCGCATTCAAAGTAGACCTATTTCGCTCTAAAATACAAGTTTCATGTAATTACGTGTAATTCTGCTGATATTTTGCATGATTACGCAAAGCAAAGTAAATGAATTTTGTGCACCCCTAGTCCCTTCCTGTCGTGTAAATTGAGATGCTCCACATGTCCTTATCAAGAGAATTTGTTTGAGCAAGTACTTTTGGCCTGCAGGAGAGATGCTGGCCTCACTGAAAGATGTTCTTCTCCGGGGACTATTTTCATAGTATGGATTCCTCTCATCAAACGGAGATGATGGCACCCTGGACATACCCCTCAGCGTTTCGAGATTTTGTGATTCGCAAAAGAATCACAAATTCAGGAGCATGATGACCACAATATATATCTTTTTGGCCGCTAAAAATTGTCTTGGGCATACAGCAAAAAAAATGCTGCTATCTGATTGGCTGCGCGCACACACGTCACTACCTGGCGCTTTACACCCGTAATAGCTGCCTGCTTCCTCCTGCCGCTTTATCAATCCTGTCAAAGGGCCCTGCAGGACATCACGTTCAGAGCTTGCATTCTCAGTCAGGCGCCCCTCACAGAACAAAGAGAAAACAATGTGGTTGAAAGCAAGACAAGAAAACGTATGTAGCGCTTCACTGGCGAACTCTGTAAAGTGGCACTTGGGCTGTCACTTGCAGACTGAAGCCTTGGAGGCAGACCTCCAATCTTGTGCTAAAGGGGTGAAAATGAAACATGGTTTGAGGATTGGGCAGGGCGCTGATGATGTAGTAAAAGACAGAAGGAGCGGCGGATAGTATATGTGTAATCAATGAAAGCGTCGCAACCAGAGCTTACTCAGGGCTTTGATGCTGCCGCTGCCCTGCCCATGTGAGAGGGGTCTGCAGCCCGTCCATGCCGGCTGCAGGTTTGCGGAGACAATCGCGAAGCTGTTGAAATATTGCCGGCTGTAAAGAACACTTGTGAAAGGCACATGAAAGGACTCAGGCTGCAGGTCAGCTGTCCCATGGGCGCTCAGAGATGGGGAAGGGTGGTCTGCCGAGTAGCAGGGGTATCAGAGAATGGACCTCGGCGGCTGCATCGGCCGGACTCTCACATGCGGCAATGGACAGTCGGTCCTACAAGGGGAAAGGGACGGCAAGAGAGGGCAGAGACGAGCGGCGCCAGCGTAAAGGAGCAGATACCAAGCCTCGCGCTCTTGAGCCCCAGAAACATCTTCCAACATCCTCTCTGGGATGGAGAGTGGGACAAAAAGAAAAGAAACAAGCGCTGAAACACAAACGCGGCCCCGCGGCCGCGAAGGTGAAACAGTACTGGGCTAACAAGTGGGAGGGGTGGGGGGAGTGCGAGAGAACACACAGCGATTCCCTTGCGGGAGCGAGCAAACATATGTTGCCAAAACTCGCTCCCGCAAGGGAATCGCCAAACGTGCACGCATTGCCATTGAAAGCAATGCAATGCGTGCACGTTTTTGGCTGAAAAGCCGAAGCGATTTCTATAGGTCTTTTTCCTACGCAGCGCATGCGCGCTGCGTAGGCGAGACCTAAAAAGCAATGGGTGTTGGTGGGTACACCCACAGCAACACCCATTGCACGCCGCTTTGACACACAAAGCTGCGTGAAAGGGGATGATATTTACAATGCAACGTTAAGCCACACAAAGCGGCTTAGCAATGCATTGTAAATATGGAGCAGAGCATTGCGCCACCAGAGCGTCGTAAGAAATGATGTTCCGGTGGCAAAATGCCCTTGTATATATGCCCCCGAGAGTTCAAATGAATATTTGGACCACTGTCTCGAGAAGTACCTGTTTCCCAGAGGAGGCGCTTGCGGGAAGTAGAGCTGAGAATAGCCTCAGTTCTTGAAGGTGCTGTCCTACAGGAGGAACTTTCCATCATTAGGGGAAGTGATGAGTGTGCTCATAGATAGCTGCAGAGGGAGACTAATAAAGTAAACTTGGTGCAGTTTAGTTGGCCCTAAAGAAACCTGCGATTTGTACAGTGGGTTTTGCATTTATCTCTTAAAATTTTAAATCTGCAAGCTGCAGAGACCCTTATTCAGATTCTAGCTGTATCAAGGCATCAGAAAATCAGTATAGGGTTCTTTTACATGTGTTTATCACCTCAACACTATTCTAGTCAGGTCTAAAAGATATGCAAAGGACACCATCACCACTTTTGCCAGGCCTATGGTGCCCTGTTCTCAGCCCTAGGGCGTGGAAGAAAGTAACAATTAATACAGGAACTGGTGAGTTTTAGACTACAGTGAGGTGTTCCATTGGTGGAGTGTCAACCCATTGATTTTGGTGCATTCCCATGATTTACCATTAGTGGTAGACCTGGGAATGCATCAAATGCTGCACATTCCCAGGTGAGGCATAATGAGGAGAAACATTTTTATTTCTCCTTGTTTATCCCTCTTTCTATGTGTGCTGCATTCTGCAGCGCACAGAGAAAGACAAAAATGCCTTAGAGGATTGTTTTTGTACAGGAAGGTGCCCCGACCTGCACAAAAACGATCCTGCTTACAAAGCAGGCAGGCACCCTTGCACCATGGTACAAGGGTGCTTGAGTTGGCGGCGCAGTCAAAAGTAGTCAAATGTGGCCGTGTGGTACGATCAGGAATATAGGAATGCCAAGAGTGAGCTTCTACAGGCAGTGAAATCCAAATCTCGCCCTGACCTGGTGGGGTGTAGAGTCAGATACAGACAGGCACTCTATCATGCTAAGAAGCAATGGGAATGCTCACTATGGTCCTCCCTACATAGCGCCCTGGTAGCTAAGGACAATAAGTCCTTTTGGAAGAAACTGGCTATATGCCTGAATGGCCCAAGGTCTGCTGTAAAGTTCTCTGTACAGCCAGAAGAGTGGGTAACCCATTTTGGGGGCTTGTACGCTCACAGTATTAAGGAGGATGTTGGTTTACGGGATAAAATTCATTCTGGTACTGTTGTTGTCCCTGAAATCTGGCTCCATGAAACCCACACAGCAATTAGCTCCTGTATTCCAGCTAGAGCTCCTGGTCCACACAGAATCCCTAGTGATCTGTACAAAGAAGACCCGGAAGTATGGGGCACTTACATCAATATGTTATCTAATGCTATTCTTTTGGGCATGGAAATTCCTCCATCCTGGAAGTTGACTGATATCATACCGATTTTTAAGAAAGGAGATAGGGCAAATCCAGATATCTATAGACCCATTCGCTTAACAGATTAATTGCAGCAAATTTTCTGTAAGCAGATCTTGGCCCGTATCCAGGATTGGATCTTAAAAGGAAATATTTTGTCCGATTTCCAGGCGGGTTTTCATGCCAATATCAGTACTCTAGACCAGGTCTTCCGATTCCTCTGTATCTTTCGGAAAAAAGTTTTCGTCAAAGGGCGGGAAGTTGTATGTAGCGTTTGTGGACCTGCGCACAGCCTTCGATTTGGTTCCACAAGGAAAACTATGGAAGGTGTTGGCAGAGATGGGGATCCCTCCCAACCTATTGGACATTTTGATGTGGCTACATTCAGCAAATAAGGCCCAAGTCAGGTGGGGAGAGAAGGGACAATTAACAGAGCCCTTTATGATTAACTGCGTAGTTAGACAGGGTTGCGTCTTAGCACCCACCCTGTTTTCATTATTTATTAATGGGGTAGTAGGGTTTTTCCACAGAGATGGGTGTGACGCCCCAAAAGACAGAGAGAAAAGGGCTTCAGCCCTTATTTTTGCTGACGATACATTATTGATATCGCTGACCCAATTCAGGAAGGATGTCAAGACCTGGCTCTTCGGGTGAACCTCCACGCCCAGATGCATCAGCAGACCCCACCCACCAGCGCCTTGAGACCCTTATGGGTGAGTAGCCACGCTATATAAATTTCTGATTGATTGATTGATTGATATCAATGTTTCCCCAAGGGCTCCAACAGTTAATAAATGATTTTAAACATTTCTGGTGCGAGCGTGATTTGGAGTTAAACGATTCAAAAACAAAGTACATGGTATTCTCTAATGTATTTTGAAGACTCCTAAGAGAAGTATGTATGTAGGAGACTGCACTATTGAATTGGTATCCACCTTTGACGATTTGGGGATTCGTTTAACCCCAAATTTGAGCTGGTCCTCCCACAAAGAGAAAGCCCACTTGGCTCTAATTTACCAAATTGCTCAAATAGCTAAGATCCATAGAAGAACTGTGTCAAGGAAGGTAGCTCCAGCACTAGAAATATACAATAGAAAAGCTATAGGTTCAGCTACTTATGGAGCAGAATTGTGGAGAAGTGGGAACATCGATTGCCTCTCTGTGACCGAACACCATTTCATAAGATCTCTATTCAATCTACCGGATAGTACCCCTCTGATCCCCATATTCATTGATCTAACCCAAAGAAAAATTGCATATAAGATGGATGACAAGCATTTAATGTTCTGCTACCACTTATGGACGATTGAGGAGCTTACCCCTTATCGAGTGGGTGTTAGGGACCTTATGGCATTGTTCAGGGTAATAAAATTCCTTGGTTTTGTTCGCTTAGAGAACTATTGAGGAAACTGGGGTTTGGGCGATTACTGTATCAACCCGGAGGAGATGTCCTCAATTCCGACAAGTACGGTCAAGGCTATCTATTGGGAATTTGTTTTAGTGAAGAATGTGTCTAACCCTATGGGTACACTCACTAGACAGTTCACAGACTTTCAACCATTCCCTATCTTCGAAGACACCTTAGATGAGATTGTCCCGCCATTAGTATGGAAATTATTTTTTCAATTTAGGTATCCGATTCTTCCCACCAATCTGTTTTGTAGTAAATGGCGAGGTTATGCTCTTCCTGATGTTATATGTCCTGAATGTAAAGGAAGCCCTGAATCCCTAGTCCACCTGTTATTTTTCTGTACACAGTATGAGAATCTGAGGGATAAGTGGATTATTCCCTTGTGTAGGCTTATTGGCCCTGGCCATTACCTAGACATACTTAGAATACTTAGCACAGATACTAGCAGAATTGTGGTATTTGGCTTAGCCAAATTCCCGTTGGCTGTATGAATTAGACGCTCAAAGTGCTTCATGCAATATACCTAATTTATAGTATTTATCAACTTATATTTTGATATTAATGACATGAATTGTTTTATTTGGCTCTTATCTAGTTATGGGACTTTAAGTGTCCTTTTTATTATACAATGAAGTACTCTTATTGTTGATTGATCCCTTGGCTTTTATGCTTTTAGGAAGACTATTTTTTATTTTAAATCATTCTTGTGTTTGCAATATATGTATTGTTTGTGATGTACTTTTTTTGTTTAAATCTGTTTTATTGTTTTCCAAATAACTGTAAGCACATTTATAGTACATGCAGCATTAGTATCAATTGTACAGTATATTAAAAACTTGGCGGATCTTATCAATATGCTTATAGCTACCCACGATATCCTGATGGAACTTATAACAGTACAATGCTTGTATGCATGTAACAATTCCCATTAGACTCTGGCAAGTGTTTCAAGCTTCAAGGATTTGTGAATACAGATCCAACCAACATTTGCTGCGAACCAGCCTAGTATAGCAGAAACTTATGTGGTTACTTAAGGCAAAGCTTTGAGCTTCATAATAGTGTTTCGGCATCTTATACACTGTGATTAAGTATTTAGCGTTCTTACTAGCCCCAATAGTATTATTTCTATTGAGAGTCTACTTTACTAAATATATGCAGTAAGACATGGAAACATTCCACATTATAGAACATATAGTGTGGTCGCACAGCCTAGATAAGAAAGGGGGCTGCGGCGTAGAGGCAGGAATCTGCTTGTGTCCATTAAAACAGGGTAAATGAGAAAATCAAGGAGGGGGAGGGGGTATAGGGGGGCCCATAGGGGTCGTAGTTTGAAGCCTGGCCATTTTTCAGTAGGAGACATGGAGAGGAGCTGAGGGGTTAGGGCAGATATCCAGGGGAAGGCAGGATTGGATAGAGGGTCACTCGCCTAAGTTAGTGTGGGCTGTTTCATTGTGAGAGTTCAGCCCCGCGCGGTAGCAGAGTATCTTCAAAGAGCTGTAAAGCGCGAAGGTGGGGGAGGGGGTGAAGCGATAGTGTTCTGATTTGGAGAGATTCTCTAGCAATGGTTGTCATACATGCGTAAATTTAGTTTCAGAGTGTGTAATACGACAAGTTAAAAGCTCCATTGCCATAGTGTGCCAGAGGCGAGTGAACCTTAGCGAGATGGATAAGGTCGAAGTGATGTACTTTTTAAGATCTTTGTGATCACTAATAAAGTCATGATGATGATGATGAATACTAGTATTTTTGTCCATGCTTTTGGGAGTTTTTGTTCCCTCTTTCCTTAGTTTGCTGCTGGCCTAGTCCCTACCTGTTTTGCCACCACTTATCCATCGCTGTGTCTAGCTGCTTGGGATCTGCAATCTCCAAGCTACAATGAATATTCACAACCCCTAATAAGTCACTGTTTTACTTTCAGACACCTAGCATTCAAAATCCTGTTTCACCTTATACATCATGTTCTCCTGTAGAACCCCATGTACCATGCTTGAATTCTTAAATTTGTTATGGTATTGGACTAGAATAAGCCCAAACCTTCTGGTCAATGCAGCCTTCATGGAGTCATGCTTCACTTGGTCACTCTCACTTAACTAGAGGATGGCTGACTTAGTGGAGCCACAGACATTTCCTTAACACCAAACGTCTGCATCTTATATGTGAGTTTGAAATTTGACAAGCATTCTAAAGTTCTGGTTCAGTGGTATGTTTCCACGCCAACCCCTTGAACACATTGGGGAATAGTGCTAACTACATGTGGAGCTGCAATGGGGGCTCAGATAACGGTCACTAACTCCAACTATAATCGCTTCACCTTCTTGTGCTACCACTCCTGCTGTTCCCTCTCTTCACTTTCACTGTTCTTTAACTGCAAGCTCTATCTCTCTTTGGGCCTTCTACTTCTCAAACTCTAACTGTGTGAGAGTAATGTGGTATAATAGATTACTAGAATGATGGAGAGGAAGGGATTTGTGTATTGGAGCAAGAGTAATAGGGGAGAAACTGTTAAGGAGTCCTATTGAGGACCCTTAGCTATTGCCAGTCCCTGTGCCTTCTGGATCCTTGTCAGGCTGCAGCGTCACTAGGTTCTCTTTCAAGTCACTTTCTAGCAAGTTTGTATAGCACTGTTCTTATTCATTCAAAATCTTTGCAGCTCATTTACTGATGGGGTGAAAAAATTGACTTCTCAACCTACCCGTTTTCAGCAATCTTCCAATAGGTCTTGGACCCTATAACGTATCTTCTGAAGCCTTAAACCATATCCATACCACTTGTCAACCAATTAAGGGCCTTTTGCCTTGGTTCTGGGCAGCAACTGGTTGCCATCAATCACCTGTGTCTCGAAACCTGTCAGTCATGATTGAGATTTTCAGTTGTTGCAACCACAGGACTTAGGGCACCCACTGTAACCCTGGGCAATAGTACCTAAGACCCGGACACACCACTGCCAAATCTCTGAACCCACTATAGATTCTTCCCAATAAACAGGGACAGCCCAGTTGGCATTTTCTCCCGCACCCCAAGGATACCCTCAAACCAGCACTGTGTCCTTTTTCCATTCTTCCGGAGTGCATACCTTTACCACTGATGATGAAGGGCAATGAATCTTGAAGTCTTTGAAGATATCCTCCCCATCCATGGCCTCAGAGGCACTAGTACCAGTGACCAATAGCCTAAGCAGTACATCTTTTATAAGTGGTTCCATACCTTAACCTCTCAAGCATGCCATCACACAACTTTCCCAAAGCAAGCTTGGCTGGTTCATAACTGTCTTTCGAACCACAGATCTATTTCCAGCTTGCCTTGTGTTGCCAAGGACCTTGCTTGTTGATTGATGCATTCCACCACTGTCATGTTATCTGACCAGAACACCACAGATTGATTGCGCAATTGCTCTGGCCACACTGTCAGTGCCTTCCCAGATGGGGAACAGCTCCAAAAAACCAATGTTATCTGTCAAGCCGCTCTGCACCCACCATGCCGGCCACCGTTGTGCCACCCACTCAGTGCCGGGTATAGCACCAAATCCCTCACTACCCGCAGCGTCAGTCATTAAACCCAACTCTGCGGAAGTGGTGAGCGGACCGGGCCACACTACCATGCCGTTGAAGTCCTGCAGGAATGCCATCCAAATCCGCATATCCTGCCTAACCTCATCAGACAACCTGGTGTGGTGGTGTTTCTCCCTGAGGCCTGACATGGCTTGTGAGATGGATCGTGAAAATGGTCATGCCATAGGGATAACCCGCAAGGCAAAGTTCAACTGCCCTACCGTCTGCTGCAGCTGATGCAGTGTAACCTTTTCTTTAGCCAAGCATTGCTGCAACCCTGTCCTGAATTTCGTGATCTTTTCTTTGGGCAACCGGAAACAACCCTTGACGGAGTCCAACTCTATCCCCAAGAACTCAATCGTTGTTGATGGCCCAACCGTCTTCCCTGGTGCCAAAGGGACCCCAAAAGCCTGCATGAGCGTGCAAAATTCCTGCAGCGCCCACCCACACTCCCGGGAGCCCGGTGACCCCAAGAGAAGGAAGTCATCGAGGTAGTGCAAGACATACTGGTGCCCCGTCACCTGCCTAAAAACCCACTCCAAAAATGAACTAAATTTCTCAAAGTAGGCGCAGGAGACAGAGCACCCCATGGGCATACACATATCCATGTAAAATTTTCCTTGGAACTGGAAGCCCAGCAGATGGAAGTCTGATGGATGGACTGGCAACAAGCGGGAAACTGACTCTATGTCTGACTTCGCCAGCAGTGCGCCAGGGCCCAAGCCCCTGAGCATCTCAACCGCCTGATCAAAGGATGAATACTTGACGCTGCACAATTCCTCACTGATAGCATCATTCAAGGATTTCCCCCTAGGTGCAGATAGATTATGAATCAACCTGAACTCACCAGCTTCTTTTTTAGGGACCACCCCTAGAGGTGAATAGACAAAATCCTTTACTGGGATGCAATCGAATGGCCCAGCCACTCTGCCTAGACGCAGCTCCTTTTCTATTTTTGTTGCAGCCACATTTGGGTTGGCCCTTACTGAAAGCTGGTTTCTGCATTCCGGTGTCCCTACATAATCTGGCGCGGGAATCCTAAAACCATACCTAAAACCATCTAGCAACAACTTAGCGGCTGAAGGGCAAGGATATCTGTTTAACCATGGTATCAATGCAGTTGTTCTAATGGGCGAACGTGCTGTATGCAGGGATAGATCCTCACTCCTGCTTCTTTCTCCCTCTATCTTTTGTCTTTTTGAAACACTTGGACTCAGGGTGTGATGGGTTGGCACAGATAGAGCATGCATGTTTGAACTTACACGTGCCTGCAGGCCTAGTGCATGTGCTCCTATTGAAGTCCCAACACAACCATTTCTTTCTCCCCCCCACTGATGGAACTGGCGGGGGGATGTGGCCGAAAAGACTGAAAGGACTGGCCCTTGGGACTGTCCTGTGACCCACAACCAAATTGGTCTAGCCATGCGAACATGTCAATTTGATCCCAAGAGAGGGCAGGGTCTGAAGCCTTCGCTCTCCTGAAATTCTTGTCATACTCTTTCCACCCTACCCCACCATATTTGTCATGTGCCCCAGTGATCCTGCTCTGGTAGCATGCCATTTCTGCCTGCATATTTGGGAAACGCTCTGCCATAACCGCCATGAAAATTGAGAAGCCTCTGACCCAATTAATCAAAGTCTCCTCAATCCTATGCTTTTGGAGTTCGCTTGCTCATTCCCTCGGAAGCATCCAATCTTTCTTTTTCTTGGCCTCTTCTCTTTCATTTTCATCAAGCAACAAAGAGAACATACTAACATAGCTCCCTTTCCAAATTTTCTCTTTTACCTCCTGCGTGACATGTCTCGCCAGGTGTTCCCTAGGGGTGCGAGCTTCCCCCACACCTAACACAGGCAACGTCTGCTGCTTACCTAATGGAGCTGCCCCAGCTGGCTCTGTCGGCTTCTCCTTCGCACGATCCACACTTGGGTTGTTTGCTGGCAGTTCCTTGCTGGTCTCAACTGGGGTAGCCCCACCCATTGGAGTGACAGGGGATGGTGCACCCAGCCCCTCCCCTGGCTTATCCACAGGTGCCCCGTCCAACTGAGCCACTATCCGCCTAGCTTTAGCGAGTAAATCCTCCCCATTGACAGATGTTCCAGCTGCTGGAGACCAATTCCCCACCTTCCCTAACCAAGGGAGGACCGCTGCTAAATTGGACACTAAATCCTGAGGAACTGGGCCCCCTCCCATGGGGGCAACTGGGGCCTGTGGGCTATTACCCGTAGGGGCCCCACCCGCGGGGGCAACTGGGGCCTGTGGGCTACCCCCACTTGGTGCTGGCTGCCCATCTATTCCTGCTGGCGGGACAGCCCCGGATGTACCTGGCTCCACCCCCTCCTCCCTGGGCACGGGGACTGGCACAGGGGCCACTGGAGTAACAGGTTCATTTGCCACCCCTTTTCTGGCTCTACTCCGTTTGGGAAGGGGGGGGAAGGTCGCTTTGGGGGCCACAAGGGTACGCCTAGGCCTTTCTACCACCCCATCCTGCCCATCCACCTTTTCTCTGAGGTCTGCAAGAGCCTGGCCCATCTCATCAACCTTCTTCAATCTATCCTCCATATTAACCATTTTGCGCATCATCGCTTCCATCAACTTCTCCATCCGAGAAGGCTGTTCACCCCGCTTTGCCTTACTGGCCATTATCCTTTACCAACACTGCAACAATTGTTACTGGAATGCGTTAGCAACTACCCCACTTAAGTACAATGCCCTCCGACAACTGAAAAGGGGGTGCACCCTTGGAGCAGTCTATACCAACACACCCACTGCAAACCAACAGCCTGGGATGCTGCCCAAGCCCTTACCTTATGAACGCAGGAGGTACACAACCGGCCACAAGCACCCACGCAACCAGAGCCACGCCACACCAGCTAATCCAGTGGGTCAGGTGAGTATTCTCCAACCCGCGTGGCTCCCGGAAGCGCTGGAATGCAGGCCTGTCCGTGTCCCCTTAAGGTCCTGTTGGTCTGTTGTAATTCAGGTGATGTTCTCTTGTCCTTTGCTGCACCACGACTGTTTGCTCTCCTGAAGCGTTGTCTGCCTGTTGCCTAAGGTCACAAAAAACAGATCAAGCGTGGCCTCTATGCGAGGCTGAGGGGGCAATGAGGCAGCTGCCCACCCTTGCTCCCTTCACGGTACCACCCCACACAGAGAACACAATCGCGCTGTAAACGCGCTGCCCCAAGATCACAAAACAGATTTAGTGTGGCCTCTATGCGAGGCTGAGGAGGCCATGAGGCAACTGCTGTAAACGCGCTGCCCACACTGTACAACTGCCCTTCTTCTCAAAACCACATGCACTTTAATATGGCAATTTCTTGTCCCCCGCAGCCCAGCTGACGCTCTGGCCCGTACGCGCTGCACTCGCTAGCGCTCTTCCACCCTTTGTGCCCAATCAAGCAGCCAACCAAGTCTCCTTTAGAGCCGGCGCTCGCGTTTCCCCACGCGCTGCACCCTCACCTCTGGTCCATGTAAATGAGGAGGCAGATGCTCCCCCGCACCGGCAATACCGTAAAACGACTCGCGATCGCCTGCCCACCGCTCTGGTCCTCTCAAAGCTTCGGTCTCCTAAGCCGCCGATACAGACTACCTTTGGGCGCCAAGTGAAGCAGTGCGCTCCGGACCCCTGCTCAGCCCGACGGCACAGAATCAATCGCTCCTTCCCGCCTCCAATTGACGCCCAGTGCTCCGTCCCGTTGCCAAAGCAACCGCCCGCTCCTCAAAACGCGGTAAAGCCTGTAAAACAAAGGCACAAAGCTGTAAGGCCTCTCCGTGAGGCTGGAAATCCTCCAAGGCTTCTCCTTCGTCCAATCACGAGATAACCTGAAAAACAAAGAAATTAAATTACAGCCTCCTAGCGAGGCTGGTGTGCCATATGGCAGGCTGTGGGAGCGACGAGCAAAGAGGCAGATTCCGTCGCTCCCCAGCCTTTTATTAACCCCCTATTAACCAGGCCATGCCGTTTCTAACTGGCCTGGCGTGAGTGCGACGTGCGACCCGGAAGTGATTCCAATCACTTCCGGGGCGCGCACCGAACCCAGTGACCAATCGTTGGCGAGGCGCGCCTGTCGCGTCACCATTGTGCGCGACAGGCCCGCCCCTATGTGGTCATCGGGGGCCGGCACGACCGCCATACCTTTGGCGTGGCCAATACCGGCCCCGCCTTTCTATTTCCAGCTTGCCTTGTGTTGCCAAGGACCTTGAAATTGTTGTTGCCCATAGCTCTCATTTCACCTGGAAGCACAATCCCTCTTCAGTGACTTTCAGTCAGCCTTTAGACCTGATAAAGCGGGGATTCTTGAATCTCAGGGGCATGTTCACAAAAAAAGTCGGGCACGTAGCTGTGCCAGGGTTTTCCATAGCGCTAAATTTTTCTGCCTAGCGCCAATGCAGGCACCCTTGCACCATAGTGCAAGGGTGCCTGTGTTGCAGGGAATGGTTGTTTATGTGTAGGGAGGGACCCCAGCTCATCCGACTGCAGAGGACTGAGGGGGATATTTACAAAGAAATATCGGAGCGCGGAGCTGTGCCAAATTTGTCAGTGCCGCGCTCCGGCATTTCCAAAATGCAGTGATGTGCCGTATTTATAACAATACAGCGCACCCCTGTGTTTTCCCTAGCGCAGGCGCTGAAGTTAGCTGCTTAGGACCAACGCAGGCACCCTTGCACCATAGTGCAAGGGTGCCTGCACTGCAGGGAATGATTGTTTATTGTCAGGAAGTTGTCTCTTCCTGCACATAAACAATCTATAATGGCGATTTATTACTTCTATGTGTGCTGCAGAATGCACACATAGAAGTAGCAAATCGTCATTATTTAATGATTGTTTATGTGCAGGAAGGTATCCCAGGTATGCCTTCCTGCACATAAACAATCATTAATAGCATTTTGCTCTTTCTATGTATGCTCCAGAATGCAGTACACATAGAAAAAGCAAAAGCGAGGAGAAATACAAGTATTTCTCCTCGTTGCTCCATTCTAACGCCTGCTTTTGCATGGCGTTAGTTTTTGGAAGTGCCTTAGATTGACACCTCCCTGTAAATCTGGGACAGCGCCAAAAATCAATGGGTGTTGTGATGGAACACCCACAGCAGCACCAATTGCACGCCCCTTTAATGCAAATACCTGCGTGAAAGGGTACCTTAGGTCACAAAAAGTAGGTTACGCCCACTTTGTAAATATGCTGCAGGGCATTGCGCCACCGGAACGTCGGTAAAAGTGACATTCCGGTGGCGCAATCTCCTTGCAAATATGCCTTTATGTGTTCCAGAGTTGTGTGGAACATGCGTGACACATATGGGTATAGAAAAAAGAATCTATTTTATTCTCCTACATACCGTGGTACCTCAGATGGAGAGTAGTGAGAACACAAGACTGCAGTGCAAATTGCAGGATCCTCCAGGACATTTCAAAGACCCTGTATTGTAGGTCAGACTTTTGGATGTGGGAGAGAGATGACTGGGAGTTTCCTCTATCATTTCATGCTGTGTTGCTCTCTGGAAGGACTACACTTACAGATTAACATGTAGTTAAGATGGACATTGCACCCTTCTTTTGAGTTTTCCCTGAAAAGAGATCTGGAGCTCCACTCCACCTTCTTGCTAACACTTGACAACAAAGACAGTGGCTGGACCAGTCTGAGTGGAATAGTCCAAAAGCAGGAACTGCCCAGAACTGATCCCAAAGCTTACTGTAGCAACACACAAATGTTGTTTGCAACATTGGTTTACTGACGATCCAGAAACTTTCATCCAGTGTGCCAAAATGTCTCCACACCTGTTGCAACCTAGAAACTCTATTTGTTCCAGAGTTGGGGTAACTGACTCTTAGACCTGCTACCTTTCATATTAGCAATCTACCATTCCAGGTCCAACCATCACTATTACCAATCCTGTCCAGCAATTCTCCCACTCACCTCTCCTGCAACTTCATCTTCAAAAGCATGAGCCCCCTCCTATCTCCTAATCCCATTTGATCCAAACACATCTCCACCATACAAAATCTCCAAAATACCTTCTTCCTTGAAGACACATTTTCCTAAAATGATGGACAAGCCACACTGGACCCATTGCTAAAAAGTTTCCTATTTAGGACAGCTTCGAGGAGCTAGCTGTGCTGGACCTAGCTTTTGTTGCCAGTATTCTGCCCTCACCCCTCGCCTACACTACAAATTGCACTCCCTCCAATCACTATCCAACACAACCCTGGGTTCCATCTTTTACCCTTGAAATCCATGTCTGGTAAACACTATGGGGCATATTATCAACAAATGGCGATATTTATCGCTAACGCCCCTTAGCGCCATTTCCCTTATCGCCGCAGTTCACCGGAATCTATCGCCGCATTAGCGGCGTATTATCAACACGCCGCTAACAGCCGATAGCTATCTTTTCCTGCGGGAATGGACGGCGATAGATTTAGCGTGCCGGCGATAAAAAGACGCACACTAACGTGAAAAAAGTGGCGAAGGGCCAATCAGCGACAGAATCCTATCGCTAATTAGCACCAGGCCTGCATTTAACACGTTCAGCGGGAAAATGCACTATAAAAGGACCGCCAAGCAGGAAAAAAAAATGGAAAATACCAGAGGAGCAATGGAAGAAGCTGGGACCAGTGCAGAGGCCACAAACATGCCCACAAATACCCAGGAGGACCAGACAGAGACCCGTGTGAAGGCCAAGAGGAAGAGGAACCCTAAGTTCAGCTTCATTGCGGAGGTGACTGAACACCAACAAGAACTGTTTGTCACCTCCACAGTGACATTGGCAAGAAAAAAAGAAATATGGGAGGACATTGTGTCCAAGGTGAGTGCCGTTGGAGAGAGGAGGAGGACAGTGGACGACTGCAAGAAGCGCTGGCATGATACCAAGTGCAAAACCAAGGAGAAACTAGCAGCCAACGTGAGAGCAGCGAGGCAGACTGGAGGTCGGAGTCCAGCGCCACAGGAGGAGCTGGATGAGTTGGAGGAGCAGGTGTCCCAAGTCATCAGTGAGGAGACGGTGGTTGGAGTTGCGGGCCAGGATAGTGCTGAATGTGAACAGACACAACAACACCAGGGTGAGCATCAATCAGGGACGGGGGGAAGGGGGTGGATGGGCACAGTGGCACTCATGTACAATTTAATTAATTGAAGTGCATACCCACATGTACTGTGGATCATGTCCCGGATACCCCTGTCCATGGTGGCATAGGGACATATCACCCTTCTCAAACAACACATTGCACGACACACATTGGCCGGCATACAGACCTTCAAATGAGCACAGGAAAGGAAGCCCAAATTAGTCCTAGGTCAACGTCAGACCACTCCATAAGTGCCCCCTCACATGACAAAGTGGAACAAAAACCTGACATGCGGCAGGGTGGCTAAATGGCTCCCTTGCCACATCACCACACACATACAAATTGCCTGCACAAGGACACATCTCACTCTAACGCCAAAATGCATGTGCACTGTGAGTGTGACTGGTCATGTGCACGATAAGGCATGCGACCACCAATGTCAGCACACCTGCAGCATTCTGCACATGTGTATGAGTGGTGTGCAGGAATGTGCATGTGCATATAGGTGGACTTTGCTGTGCATACTACTCAGACACATGTGCACAATGCTGCACATGCACAGTGCAGCCGCATTTTGGCCTCAGAGTGAGACGTGTCCATGTGCAGGCAATTTGTATGTGCGTGGTGATGTGGCAAGGGGGAAAATCTGACATCACCTGCATCACCATGCAATGTGCCCCCTTGCCTGTTCATGAGATGCAGTCTGCTGTACACCAAGTGGGGAAACATCTAGTGAGTCTGCATACCACACACACATGCAATGTCACAACGAATTGACCATGTAGGCTGCTGGATAAAGGTTGCACCTACAAAAATGCACACAAACAGCACACTTCACTCAAAGGGCGAGGGAATACAATGAGCAGGGTGACGTGCCAACAACCACACAGTACGTGAACAATGCAGAACAGGAATGTACCACACCAATATGTACTGCATGCCTTGTCTGTGCGACATACTCGCTGAACCACAATGTGCCTGTAAATCTGTCTCACTGCCAAAGTATGACAACAAGCAAGGATAGCTAAATTGAAATAAATCATGTCAACCGGCCAATGCCACCCTCAACCCCTATGTAAAATTGCACTCCTACCCCCCCCAAGTGTACACATCTGCCACACAGAATACAGCATTCCACATCAGTCCTGATGTGAGTTGCCCATCACACCATCATGTGCAAGTCAAATTAACGGTTTGGTAAATCAACTGTGTCAGTGAACAAATATGCAGTCAGGTAGTCATCACCCACATGCCAAGCCAGGCATTGAATGACAACCAGGACAGCAGGTATCATCCATGGCAGCAGCTGCGTGGCACATACACAAACACACATCACCCGCACATTTGCATCTCTTGTGAGGGTGGCGTTGACCAGGCCTGAGCACCATAAATAGGCATCATGAAATGCACATACATCAGAAAACTGACCACTTACACACCACACGTGGGGTCAACCTTGAGGGTAATGGGTGTTGACACCATGGGGCATATTGCCAAGCCCCTATCGCCACTACAACGTCACTTATCTTTTGACGTTGGGGTGGTGATAGGGTCAGCACACCATTATCAAGGCAGCGTTAAGTCACTCAATGTGGCTTAAAGACACGTTAAGTTGCTTTACGCTGCCTTGAGAATAGGGCCCCTTTCACACTAAACTTTGTGTGAAAGGGGGCGTGCAGTGGGTGTTGTGGTGGGCGTCCCACAACAACACCCATTGAAGTCGACGCTGCCATCCATCATCAAGTTAGGCGAGAAGAGGTGGCAGTGCTGATCTGAACACCAGAGAAATCATGGGCCTAAGGTTGCAAAACTAGGAGAAATGCATTAATCCCCTTGTTATTGCTTGTATCATGTGTGCTGCCTTGTGCAGCCCACATGTGAAAAGCCAAATTCCATGGTATGTTCATGTACAGGAAGGTGTCCCTTCCTGTACATGAGCAAACTGTACTAAATGTCATTTCGTAACTTCCATGTGTGCTGCACGAAGCAGCACACATGAAAGCTACAAAATGCCGTCTTAGCTTTGTCCATGTGCAGTAAGCAACTACTTCCTACACATGAATAAACCTCCCTGCTCGCAGACACCCTTGCACTACGGTGCAAGGGAGCCTGCGCTGGCGCTAAGCAGTGTAATTTACTCCCATTGCAGGGGGAAATGCCAGGCTGCACCATATCCTTGATAACATGTATGAGCCTGGCGTTACCAAAGTGGAGGCGAGAGCCGTGAAGACAAGATGGCTAACGCCTCTCCTTGCCACTTCCTTGGTAACATGCCCCTGTCTGTTCAGACCGCAACAACTATCGAAACTCACGCAGAACCATACTCACAACGGGTCAGCCAAACGGAGGGCACTCAGCAATGCATGCAACAAAAAACATGAAGGACGACATGCACACCAGACAAATCACAATAGACAAAGCAAAATGGATGTCCATGTGTACCACATAGTGCAGCACATGTTGAAACAGCAAGTAAGCTCACATTGCTAATGTGCCTAAAGTGTGCCCTACTCACACATAACCATACTTGCACAAAACACATGCACATGTGCAGTACCCTGCAATGCTGCGTGTCCGTGAGCCACATTGACAAGGCAAGTGACAGTGCATGAAGAATAGCATGCCTGTAGGCCCAACCTATTAACATGGTTCAGGCCACGTCACTGAGGTGGCTGAGTGTGGACAACATCCTTAAACAAGCAAGTCATACTCTGACACATCCTCGTGTACATACAACCCCTGACGTAAACAAGACATTTGAAGTCAAACAATGCACAACTCACACAACTCTGACCAAGACCCATATTCCACCCAGTTTGCCTCAGCACAGCATTGTAAATGCACAGAACCCAAAAGCTCACTACCTGAAAGGTATATTGTGCAGCTAAACCAAAGCTGCAGGTGCCACCAGCACACAATGCAGTGCACACACAGACAAATCTGAGCACATCAACATTGACTACTATGTGGGCCAAATAGCATTACTCACACAAATGAACAGAGGACACAACTTGTGACGCTTGGGTGTAGATATTGTACAATAACATTTGTCATAGCTGGAAACTGTGAGATGACAATGTACAACTACAACATCACATCCGCAATTTCCTCAAAATCATCACTATCCTGCAACAAATAGGCATCTCCTCAAAAACAGTATGAATGGACACTGTCCTGCTGTCTGCTTGTAAACACATCCAATGCATGATTGTACATGACAAACACTGTTAAACTGTATCTACCCTATCACATTGCAGAGGGAGAGACATCACCTCCTGGACAGCAGACTGGCCCAACCTTCACTGATGACGAGGAGGAATACCCCACCATCGATGAGGAAGCACTGCAACATCTGCTAGACTCCTTCAGCACCCCACCTCCAGGAGCAGGGCAACCCAGCAGCATAGCGGCAACCCCACCCCCTGCACAAACCAACCAGCAGCAAGCACCTCCTACCACAGCTGCCACCCCGATCCTCGAGAACACACACCTGGCCTTCCAACGCCGTGTGCTGGAGGCCCAGTGGGAGATGGCGGAACAGGTGCGGTGGGGTACGAGCGCCTGGCGGACAAACTTGAGGCCATACGTGGGTGTCTGAGTCCCATCCGGGACCACATGCAGAAGATCACGGACACCCACAGCCCGCTCAATGCCCTCCAACGGTCCATGTCTGACATTGCTGGAGTCATGATTCTGAGACAACAACAACTGTCTGCTCAGAGTGGTTCCAGCAATGTCAGCCAGGATTTGGCCAACATCTGTCGGATAATGGAGAGCATGGAGCGGATGCAGGCACAAGATATGGCTGCCAGGGCCGCACACCAGCGCGAGGTTGCTCGGATCTATCATGCCCTGCACCTGCTCATCACTTCATTGCTGCCACAATGACTGGCTCAGATGAATGCTGCTGCTGCCTCCACATCCTCAGCTCCGCCACCTGATGTGTCAATGCCTCACAGTGCTGCACCCACCATACCACCACCCACATGTGAGGCACATGACACATCAGAGGACGAAGAGGAGGGTGAAAGTGCATTTGTGCTAAGGAGGAAGCGGTAGCATCCATCTGCGCCAAAAGCCCAGTTTCCTCCTTGGTGCCGGGCTTAGTATCATGCCACAGAAAATCTTCTTGCACTGTCTTCCACTGTCCCCCGACAATCACCTTGGACCTCCGCATGGACTGCCATATAACTGTTTCTCTTGCCAATGCCACTGCGATCAGCCTGCGGACTGAACTATGCCTCTTCCCTTGGACCTGTTACCACCAAATGACTCTGTCTGGCCCTCCAACGGGCATCCATGCAATGTGGGCATGTATGGCCAAGCACTGGTCCAGTCTTCATCCTCTGAATGTCAATAAAATTGTTTAACTCACACAGATGTGTGTGGTTCTTGACCAATCAAGTATAGAAGTATGTAAAAAGTGTTAGGACACTGATTCACCCAGAAGGTACACCAAGGGAAATACGAGCAATGTACCAGTTTTACCTGATACAGATAGGCAGTGAGATGGCAGTGTATGTGTGAACTAGCGTTGCCCCCATTGCTCTAAAACAACCATCTAGCAATATACCAACCTAGCCCCACGTCCTCTCATGAAAAGGCATGTGTGCAAAAATGTCCTAGTCTGTTGCAGGCCACGAGTTGTGTCCTCCTTAACACTTGTAAACAAATATCTCTTGGCATATCTACTCACACACTACGTGGTGGACAAAGCCTGTTGTGATGGTGCACATTGCATGTCACATCCCAAAATACTGGACAGCATATTCACATTGATGAAGACACGGAAGGGCACATGTCCACCATACACATACGGAATCACAATGTCTGCCTCAGTGAAGTAGATTGGCAAATAGGGGCTCACCCCAAAGTGCAAGCCCTCAGTCAGCCCCTCCCTGTTGACAAACGATGTAACCTAAAATATGCTGCCTCCCATGCTGTGACCACTGCGAGCGTATCGGGCAATGTGTGTAGGGATGTGTGTGGCACTGCACTCAGCATATAGTCAGATGCACCAACAACATTTCAAGGGCGTCATCAACATGAGCCAATGGCAGAAGTAACAGCTGGGACAAGTCTCCATGACACTGTCACTACAGGGAGCAATGCAACATTTCCCCCTTGTGTGCAGCAGGACAGTGTGCCACCCCCCAAACATCTGTGACAAAATCAAAACTTGACTAGTCCAGTGAGTCATGGTAGGCATTTAGGAGATGTCAACTCTGTAAAGCAAAATGCACTACTCCCAAGCTACATTTGTGAGTAACGTAAAATGTGAAGTCACCACTTACAGATTACTTTTGTAAATCATGAACACTGCTGTTCCATGTCCTGTACACAATGCACACAGATTTCTAACAAATCATGCATGGTCTGGAGAGTGAGCGTACATGAACCGGAACATATCTTGCAAAGGAAGCGGACACACTGGCACTACGCAGCAAGTGTGGCTAGGTCTGTGCAGTGTAGATGGACTCTGCGGGAGGAGCATCTGACATGCAGGTGTGTGACAGAATCTGTGGAACCTGGCGCATACATCCATCTCCATGATGGATAACAGTAGCTAACTGTATTCACTTGCCATGCCATCTCACTAGGTCATGTCCAAAATGTGCAACAATGTGCTGTCTAAATCCGTGAGTCACACAGAAGATGTAGAACGTCACAGACGACTGTCCCTAGACCAGGGCGTCAATCCAAATTGACACCCTGTCATCAATGCAAGTTCAGTGTGCTCCCATCTAAGGGATCCTGACACAATACATCCTGCAAACTTACATGTCATGAGCAGACTTAGCGATTCCAATGGATAGTCCAGTGATGTGAAAAGTTGCTTACAATGGAAAGAGCCACACTCCACAACCTCGTCCCTGACATAAGTGCAAGCAGTAATCCAAAGTATCAAATTTTTATTAGAACAGTATAAATATGCAAGTGACCTAAACTAACACTTATCACTATAACTACTACTAAAATCTAAACTAACTATAAAACAATCTTACTTACCTAAACTATCTACCCTACTAATCCTAAACATGCAACAACACATCATAGCTTGCTTAATCTCCACAACGGCCCCAACAGCGCTGGGATGCCTGGCTTCACCTTGGGGGTGCCCAGGAGTGGACATTTCACAGGGAAAAGCCAGGAAGGGTTCCACAGCGGTATGCGTACAGCGCCAGGACACCCCTTTGGGGGTATAAGTGCGCTTTACAAGTACAAATTTCATTTCATTTCATTTCATTTAATTTCAAATTTCATTTCATTTCATAGAGATCAACCCCCCTCCCACCCTTAAGGCACACCACGAGACAGGACAAAGACATCTAAGCTATACATAAACTAAGTAAACATGTAACCTACACAAAGATATATTTTTTGTAATTTTTTTTTAATTTTATGAAGAAAAAACACATCAACCCCCCACCCAAAGGAAAAGAAACTTATCCCCAAATAGGGATGACTAATTAAAATCTTATATCTACCTAACAAGCTAACACTACCTAAAATCTACACTAAAACTACACTACCTAACAAATAAATAACTAACCTAACACTACATAATAAAATATTTCAAACATTGGGGGAAGGGAGAAGAGGGGGATGGTGTCCAACAGGTCCACCCATCATGGCAGTCCCAAGTGTTTGTGTACGTCCATCACTCGTCTGTTGACATCAGACAATTCACGCCTGAGCTCTGCCTGCGATACCACAATGTCCTGTAGCAGCCTCCTGTCCCGCAATGTGAACGAGACCACTTGATCCCCCGCTGCAGGTGGCACAGTGCCTTGGGGGGGGGGCCGTAGGGGGATGTGCCACCTGTACCGGCTGGGACACACCACTAACGCCTGAGGTGCCTGGGGGGGGGGCTGTGTGACATCCTGGGCATGCTCAGGCACTGCCTTCCATGTGCCCTTCCTACGTTCCTCATGGTACTTCTTGGACATGTTCCGGTACCCCTTCGCAACCTTCTTCACATGGCGGTAACGTCCTTCCGCACCTGGAAGGCATGTATTTGGCCAGGCGTCATGTTGTCTGTAAAACATACACAAAGGCAAATTAGAGTCCCTTAGCCAATTTCAATTTCCTCCATACACATCTGTAATACAAGTTTACTTCAACATGGGAGCATACACTACAGCGTAACTATGTGATGTCAGCAAGTGACCTGGACAGCGACATGTTGACGCATGGATCAGTGACTACATGCTGGGGAGACTGACATGACAGTGCATGGCATGGTACATGCACTGTCACTAAGTAATTTGGCTGACAGTGCCAAAAGATTTGGCCATTACATACATGGGCAGAGGGTGACATGTACAAGCAATCGGAGGAGGAAAGCATTACCCCCCTGTGTGTAGCACCACCCTCATCCTCTACAGTGACACAGGGCTGCATGATAGGTACTATGCCCATGTGCAGGCATGTGTGTCCCCCAGCACGTGTGCGGTTCATCACGACTGCGCCAGCACTGGCACCCTTGCACCAGAGTGCAAGGTTGTGTGTGTGCAGGTGAGTTTGGTGTCTGTACATGAAGGTGCCCCTTCATGCACAGATTCCATCCTAGTGGACCATGTTGTGACTATCATGTGTGTCGCTTAGTGCAGCACACAGGAAAGATACATTGGGGAAAAATGAGGCATGTTAATGTATGTACTGGAAGGGCCACCTTGCTGTACTTATACACACCATATCAATTCTCTATTCCCATGTGTGCTGCACAAAGCAGCTCACATGTACAAAGCAAACATGATGATCAAGAAGCATCCCTCCTCATATGGCCAGAATACAACCAGGATGTAACTGTTGGTAAGTTGTGCGCTGCCAACTATGAATGCCGCACTTGGACATCAGGGCCAGCCTCTGATACAATGGGTGTTGCCGGGGAACGCCGAACACAACCCCCAATGCACGCCCCGTTCACACTCAACACAGCGTGACAGCGTACCTCATTGACAAGTAAGCATTAATACACGTGGAATGTATTAACGCTGCTCAGATTATGATGCTAGGCCCCTATTGACAACACAACTTTGATGACAGTTACGTTGACTTTGCGATATGGGCTTGATGAAATGCACCTCACTTCCAATGTGTGTCACTGACTGGGGATGGGCCAAGTCCCAACTGTGAGACCAATGCATTTGTCCGGAGTCACTTCCCAATTAATGCACACTGCTGACTTCCACAATACATCATCACACTGTAGGCAAGGTAGACGTGATACGCACCCATACTACATACCTCAACGGTGATCATGTGACCCAGACATCCATGCCAACGCAACATGCTAGTCAATTACGTTCCAACTCACCAGTGGCGTGTGGGTCCTCGAAGCTGTCAATGTCCCCCTGTGTGATTGGCGGTCGTCCATCTGTGAGACAAGGAAAGAAATATGTGTTGGGATTAGACTTCAGTTCATATGTGTCGTATTCCTCATACCAATCATCACCATGACAGCAAATGCTACGTAACTGTAGTGTGGCATTTCATGTTGACTACATGATTGGGTCAACTTTGACTGCCATTCACACCAGACCTGTGACAGCTGATTTTGGACAGACAAGACTGTAATGCTAGCTGACATGCCCATGATCGTAGTGTGAGTCATCCACAAGGCAACATTACTACATGCATCCTGATGTTCTACATGCACTTTGTACAATTGAGTAGCTGCAGATTGCACAAAGCAGTCACACAGAGGTAGGTGGTGTATGACAATCTGGGGATGTCTACTTTCCTTAGACCATTTGTACCTATACAATACTTTGTCACACAGCAACTATGTTCACAGGGCAGCGTAGCTAACGTAACACAAATCATGAGGACAGCATTTTGACTCTACCTTTTGGCCAGCACACAGCTCACATGGACAATTCCATGGCTGGTTCATGTACAGACACCCCTGCCGTACCCAAACAATCTTCTGCCTGCATGCACATTTTGTGCAGGTGTGCCAGCTATGGCAGTACAGTGCCAAGTGTTGGTCCAGCGCAGTGGGTGACACAGACTTGCAACATATGCTTGTCAATGTGATGCTGCGTTGTGTTTCGGATGTGCCAACAAGATGCGCAAACGCATTGCGTCTCCCACCTCAATCAGCAACCATTTCTCACTGACACCAGTGTCACACACGTCGTAATTTTCATTCGTTACAGTACACCAGATTCAATGTGGAGTTTGTGCTTACCACCCTGTAGGCCTGTCATGACTCCCACGTAGTCAAGTAGGTCAGCTTCTCGTGCAAGCATGTCCTGCCAGCGGTGCTTCCACTGGCGCACGTTACGGTCCACTCCAAAGAACCTGCGCATATGCACCCGCACACGCTCCCACCTAATCTTCCGCACACTCACGTTGTATCCTTGCAGGATACGGCCCCCCCTCTCCAACATCAGTGGCAGGTGGAATTGTATGAGCCACAGGAAGCCCCCCAATGCCCCCTCGGACATCCTGCCCTCCCTGCCCACACCTGGCATCTCCCTGCACACCTGTGAGCCCACAGCCAGAGAAGAAAAAATAATCCCTCTAAAATATCCCCAAAAACAATGTTAGTGTACTACCCCAAGACAGACACCCGACAAAACTGAGGACAGGAGACAGATAAACACAATAAATCAGTACACAACACTTCACAGACACTATCAACAGGACACAGGACACAGCAACACTCTCAAAATCTCCAGACTGCAGCACACACCACCAAACTGCTCCAACACTCTCCACAATCACCAGCAATGTGCTTAAAAGAGAAAGTGAAAGTGGAAAACACTACTCCAGTAGACAGGAAGCATGCAGACATCACTTCCTGTCTCTTTGCGGCCCGTTTTTGAGTAAGCGGCGAAAATCTGCACGCAAATGGTCACATGAGTAAACTTTCTAATGGCAAAAAGTGTTGCGCGATGTATTTTAACATTGGGCGGATGGAAAGAGAAAATATCGCTTTTTTGTGTTAGCGGGCAGATCTGCACGCTAAGAGGGAATCAATGCACTGATGTACAGTCTTGCTGCAAATTTCATGTCAGAGCCATGTAACAACATGTTGAGGTTGGTTGGCACTCAAATGACACCATGTAAATGATGTTTCACAACACATGACACCCTAACTTGCAACATTCAACACAGGTCACACCATAATTGCATACCTAACAAGAGAACCATCAATCAATCATGGATTTTTTAAGTGTGCTACTCACCCGTGGGGGTCACAAGGCGTAGGGGCATGACTTTCGGCACGCTTCAAGTTGTCTGTGTACGTGCATGTGTTGAAGGTGATGTTGATGTTGCGTAGTGGTTCGTGTGCGGAGGCAGATATGGCTCTGTGGTAGATGTGAGGGGGCCAGGGGTCAGTGTGGGCCCCCGGGTGGATGCCTTTCCTAGCGGAGGAGGTGTCTTCATCTGTGCATGGTGTCCATTTGGAGATGGCGGTCTGGTTGTTGTCTCAGGGGTGCTGGTGGTCCATCTGCTGTGTCAAGTTAGTGGTCCACATACTTGTTGTAGGGCTTGTTGATCTGGAGGTGGTCGATGCTTCAAAGCTTATTGCTTAGGACATACAGAAAGGCAGGTTTTACCCCATTGCACGCCCTATTTTCAGATTTTACCCCTTTGCACGCCCTATTTTCAGATTTTACCCCTTTGCACGCCCTATTTTCATATTTTACCCCATTGCACGCCCTATTTTCATATTTTACCCCATTGCACGCCCTATTTTCGGCTTTTACCCCATTGCACGCCCTATTTTCAGATTTTACCCCATTGCACGCCCTATTTTCGGATTTTACCCCATTGCACGCCCTATTTTCATATTTTACCCCATTGCACGCCCTATTTTCATTTTTACCCCATTGCACGCCCTATTTTCAGATTTTACCCCATTGCACGCCCTATTTTCAGATTTTACCCCATAGCACCCCCAAAGTTTCATCTCTTACCCCATTGCACGCCCACAGTCTCATTGTTTTACACAACGTACACACTCCAATAAATTATTGACCACTGTCAACAGACTACAATTGTGCATTTATTCACAGACGACAACCTATATTGACTGATTTACACAAAGGACACGCAACAATTTTGGATTGGGAAGCCCAATTTTCACCATGAAGACTCTAGTCTTACACATTTGACACACTGTAAAGCATCTCTGTACTGAGGAGACATTCCCAGCATGGATGAAGTTTTGTTATTTTCATTGCACATATTGTGCAACGTACCCTTTTCAGAGTGATGTACCCATGCTGGACAATAACATGCAGACCGGGTATGTGTGTATTTCTTTTTTTTATTGGCACACACCGTGATTGCGGTCATTTTGCTATGAGATACATTGGAGGGGGACTGTCACAATGTGACATGCTCAGTTGAAGAAATTGTTTATTATTCGGTCCCTTCGGGCAGTTCCTGCTGCATTTACTGTGGGGTGTGCGCCACCTGCCTCATCTTCAGCATCATCCTGGTCGTCATCCGGTGCAGCAGGCACTTGAATCCATGGAGCATTTGTGCGCACACATATATTGTGCAATACACAACATGCAAGGATGATTTTGTTGACCATTTCAGGGCTGTACAGCAGTCTGCCACCTGTGATGTCCAGGCAACGGAAACGTGACTTTAGCACAACAAATGTGCGCTCCACAATGGACCGGGTGCGTCTGTGGGCCGCATTGTACTGCCTCTGGGCCTGGGTGGTGGGGTTTCGGAGGGGTGTCATCATCCACGGGCATAGTGCATATCCTTGGTCACCTGTAACATGTGATAGCAAGATGTTTACATTATTGGTTGTGCAGGCTGTGTTGTTGGTGTAGATGGTTTGGTGGTGTGTCATTTGTGTTATGTTGGATTTCATGTTAGCCATGTGTTGCTTCGGACTGATTACAAGCATCACTGCGAATTAAAGTGCCTCACAGTTGATACTCCCTTCCCCAAGACTCATCAATTGTGTGCGCTGCGCGGTTGCATGACTGGCTCTTCTACCATCTATCGATGGCACTCATCCACCCTCCTCACAGTCAATGCCATGTGAACGTTGAAATGGCAATGGGCCACACCAGACACGGTTCACGTTCATTTGTGCTGCTGTCGCTGCTGCCAGACATGCCCCAATGCACAACACATGCTGTTTCCTTTCCCGAACGGACACATATCAACAGTCATCAGCCCCCTCGCATGCAGGGCCCATTGCAGGCAGGAACGCTTCACCCACACCATCAGCATCATCAGACGCAACACTGTCCACTCTGTGGACTACGTACTCATTCGGGAGTGTAGCCTCCAACTCACATGCCACGACTACTCAAGGTACATTTGACTCAGGGAAATGTTAGCTGACATCAGACTGTCCCAGATCTTCACCACACTGATCCACAAGGCAGGGCACACCTTTGACTGCTTCTTTGCATGTGTAGACTACGTCCAGTTCCTCGGCCCCACTAAACGCACATGTGTTGACCACTTACGCATGCACCACCTTGTTGATGTACCCCAAACCACCGTTGACCACATGCTAGCCCCCACAAAGTTGGTGTAGATCAGTCACCGATGAGATGCTACACACCACCATCGACAGCAACAACCACAACACTGCAGTCGTTAACAATGGCGCAAGTCCACATTTTCCAAACATGTATCTCCAACTGCGCATGCACCCTTGTCCCACTATGCAACTGCAACATACGGCAGGCAATGAATGCCACCTCAGTCAGCACCAACCTCAGAGTTGGCAGATGCAGCTGCTGACACATGGAGTGGAGCTGGTGCAAGCTTTGGGATACCAGTAAACTGCACCACCAACACGTACAGAATGCTCATATTCAACATCAACAATACACACACACACCAAACTGCTCTTCCAGGTAGGATTGCTGTGATTTGCAACATGGATGATCAACAGATGGGGCGTGCTATACGCAGGGGAAACATGAGTCATCATCCTCGTAACAGTACAATCAGCATGTGGCATCACCTGGTGGTCCAACGCTTCCGGATGCCCCCACCCCAAATCTAGGTACCTAGGCCCCATATTTGACTCCTCCATCTCCATGTACCTACAGGTGTACGCAGTGGCCTGCAGCTGCTTCGCCAGCCTCTGCATCCTCCATGCAACCTTCACATAGATCCCCCCATTGTCGGGTGTAACAGTGACCCACACAGTCATTGCCATCAGGCTGGGCTACAGAGACACACTATATGCCAACATGGGCACGTCTGCAGTCAGCTTACTCCCAACTGTCCAGCACAACACCTACACACTGGGCCTTGTGTTCCTACTTTCATTATGGATCGTGTGCCTCCATCGCACATACATGGTTCCCACCTGTCACCACATTTGCTTATGGGTGGCACAGGGGCTAAGCATTTGAGGATGGTTTGTTTACATATCTAGCCACAGTTCTTGGTGTTGTTGTGTCTGGTATGTGGGCATGTTGATTGACATGTTGTATGTGTGATTGTTACATGTACATTCTCACAATTGTGAGTTGCATGAATGTGGAGTTGAGGCGTGTGGTGTGTTCAGTTAGTGCTTACCAACAAGAACTGCATTTCCATATGTGCCATCCTGGAAGCGCTGGTTTATGATGGACTGTCGGAAGATGTAGGAATCATGCACACTCCCTGGGAACTTGGCTATGACATTGGTGAACAGTCCCCGGTGGTCCACTATTGCCTGCACATTCATGGAATGGGTGTGCTTTCTGTTGCGGTATATGTGTGCACTGTCCGCAGGTGGCACAAATAGGACATGTGTGCAGTCAATTGCGCCCAACACCTGTGGGAATCCGGCTCTGGCGTAGAATCCTTGCTTGGTCTCAATCTGTTCCTGCACAGTGTTGGGGAAGTGAAGGTGCTGGGGTATCAGGCTGAGTATGCCATCCAAGAAAGGTTGGGAGGAAGATTGAGAAGGCTGCCTGTGAGACTCCTCCAACTCTGGCCATTGTTGGTTGAAAGGTCCCAGAGGCCAACATATGCAGCACGGCCAGCAGCTTTGTCTGCAGAGGGATGTTGGTTCTCCGCTGTGTTTGTGGCGTCAGCCTGTGGGCTATCAGGTTCAGGATGTGTTGGATGGATGTCCTTTTGAGCCTGTAGTGGGCAATAACATCCTCTGGCGTCAGGTCTGCGAGGCTGAAACGTCTGCGCAGGGCCCGCTGTCGTCTTTGGCGCTGCCTTGGTGGTGGTCCTGGGGGGGGTGGGGGGTGGCAGTGGCGGTGGTGGTTGTTGCCTTCCCGGGACTCCGAGCTGAATGATTAGCACCTCCATGGCGTCTGTGGGTCTTCAGGTGTGGGTCTGGGCTGGCCTCCCTTATATACCTCCATTTATCACAATTTTTCAATTTTTAGACCTGTTTTTTTCAGGTCTTATTTTCCTGCAGCTAATGGGCCTTAGTGGGACTTTTTTTTATTGCTTCGCGGGTCCGGGACATCATTGGTAATAGTGCGATGGTGTGTTAGCGACTTTTTTTGTGAAATTTTGAGAAGGAACGCCTACTGTGCATATCATTAGCGGAAACTATCGCTGCCATGCACGGCGATAGTAAAAACGATAGCTATCGCCGGAAAGCTGTCGCTAACGCTTGTTAGCGACATCTTGGTAATAGGGCGATTAAAAAAAAACCTGCGTTAGCGGCAGGAAAGTGCCGCTAACGCGACGTTAACTGGCTTGATAATATGCCCCTCTAACTGCCTCGGCCATCCACTGCAATGGCCTTCGACAAGCCTCGTCTTGCGCTCTTTGCTTCATTGAACATGAGGTCTGGTGCCACCTGGCATCTATTACCACCAACACCCAAAGTCTGATGCATAGCCTGCCTGTAGCCCGAATGTATTTTTACTTGCAGGGCTGAGTCTTCAACTGCCGCAACTGGCCACCACCCATCTTCCTCCCACTAGGCACTGCCCCACACTTCTTCCGTGGGTGGCACTTCCACATTCCCTCCTCCTTCTTCTGTCCCACTGCCCCTGCAGCAGTGAACCTATTATTTGCCTTAGTGGATCTTACTGCACCATTCCGTGAGTCATTACAGGCCCCCGCCCGATTGGGGAGGGGAGAATGCTAGCACAGGAGCCCGAACAGTCATGGCTAAACACCAATGTGACTTGCGACTCCTCTAGCAGGCATGGTGTAGTTGTGGGCCTGCAGCAACACCCATGCCTGCTGGAGGAGACCTTCATCCCACAGCGCCATAAAAGTTGCCACCCTGCCTATTCTCCCACCATCCATCCTAACCCAAGACTGTCCTAATCTTCACACTAGGCCCAACCTTCACTATACCACCCAAAATCCACTACACTTTTCACCTACCTTCTGACTAGATGAAGAGGCAAAAGGCTAACTTTACCCTCCCACTGGCCCTTTAACTAATTGTTCCTCCCCAAACCATATCCCCCTCCAATCCCGACCCACCACATCATTCTGCTGCACCACCCACCCGAAACACCTGCGGTGGAGACTGAGTTGTTGCTTATTTCTCTCCTCATGCCAAATGAGCTATCCAGAGCACGATTGTGCACTCAGAACACGTTCTAATATGTGCATCTGTCAAATATCTGACCATAGGTAAAAAGAAGTTGGACCAATAGGTCAACATGAAGTTGGACTCTGAGACAGAGATCACCCTCCTTGGGAGCCAAACTGAGCAAACATTTCAATAAGAGCCCTAACCACTAAAGAGACAGTAGAGCTTACCTATGACATTGCTTAAAGATACCTGTGGGCAGACTTATCAAGGTTTTGCATAATTTTTGAGCCACGCAGTGCGACGTAAAACCTAGAATGAGATTTACCATCCCACGCAAGGCCACCTTGCGTGGCCCTGTGTGGCTTGGTAAATCTGGAGTAACACAAGGCAGCGCAAGTTGCTGCCTTGCAATACTCTGTCCTGAGAAGGAGTTCCGTGGGTGGAGCGTGGGAGTTCCCACGCATCGACTTATAGATTTTGGCATATTCCAAGATTTCCCAATACTGGTATACCTGGGAATGCGTCAAAATGCTCTGCCTTTCCAAAGGAGTCACAACGAGAAAAAATATCTTTATTTCTCCTATTTGTTTGCTCTTTTTAAGTGTTTTTCATTCTGCAGCATACTTGGAAAGAAGAGAAAGCCTCTAAGGATTGCTTTTGTGAAGGGAGGTGTTGCTTCCTGCACAGGTGTCCCTTCCTGCACAAAAACTATTGTGCCTGCAATGGTGTTATGCTGCATTGACTGCGCCAGCACATGAGGAAGGACAGGAATGCGCCATATCTTGATAGATGTGGTGCATTCTTGCCCTCTGTCCATGACATAGCACAGAAAGTTATCTTGCTGCGCTGCGTTGGGTGAAAAATTGATGAATTTAGCCCATGGTATCCTGCCACTCCAGATGATATAAGGCTATTGAGACCGACAGTATCAAACCCCTCTCAACGGTAATTGCTAAAATTAGATCATTAATGTGTCAGGGAGGTTTGTTTTTGCAGGAACAAACTGGATCACCAGTACCACTTCTGCGTTCTCTCCCCTGCTTGATAGCAACACAGAGGTATAACCAGACAAATGGCAAAAGGGAATGAGATGCAGAGAAGACAAAGTTGAGAAAACATCATATTCTGCTGCGTCATCTTAGAATCACCCTTTCTTGTGCAGCGAGAATGTCATCAGTTGCGGATGCACTGAGAACTATGGCAATGATAACTATGGCGTGTGGAAGAAAGAAACAATTAATACGTGAACTGCTTTTAGAATACAGTTCAAGGACTTGCACTCATTAGAGTGCACCCCTGGGTTTGGGGATACGCAGCACTTGTGCACCATTGTTTTTTGTGGCTAACACTAACATTACACATCACCAGGGCTCAAGAGTTTGGTACTCTCAAGAACATGGACAGGACTTCCAAATCCATTGCTATGGACCCCTACCATATGTTTCAGTTTTGATGGATACCTATGGTGGAACTGCCATACTAAGGGGGATATTTATCAAAGAGTTGCATCGTCCTTGCGCCACACAGTGGGCGCAAGAGTGACGCATCTACTAAGTTAAATTTATTAAGCCATGTAAGGCGACCTTGCGTGGCCGTGAGTGGCTTGATAAATCAGGAGTAGCGCATTGTAGTGCAAATCACTGATATGCGTTAGTCTGCATCAGGGAGGTGTTCCATGGTTGGAGCGTGGGTGTTGCAACACATCTACCAATGGATTTTGGTCCATTCTCCAATTTACCATTACTGGTAGACCTGGGAATATGTCAAAAGGCTACACCTTCCTAGGTGAGGCATAACAAAAAGAAATATCATTATTTCTCCTTGTTTATTCCTCTTTCTATATGTGCTGCAATCTGCAACTCAATCTATAACAAAGAACACTTCTCCAAATCCAATTATTTAATATCAGGCATTATGTCCAAGATAGAATTGAAGTTGTCCAACAGACCAATGGTTTTCAATATTTAATATTCAAAAATATATATCAAATTAATAAATCATGTTTTCTTTTATATAGTACATATACATTTCATAGTAAAAAAACACACCAACACACTCTTAAGAATAAATACTTAACACATAAAATGTTGAGGAGCCCCACCAACATTACAATGAACCATGAAAATATAGTGCCTAGATTAATTAATAAAGCACGACAAAAAACATATACATTGTCAAGACAATAAACAGTGAACAACAAACAATATTGACACAAGGGAAATGGATGAACACACTAAGACAGAATTCCATATATATGCCCAGTTACTCAAATCATTGTTCATACATGATTCAAAAAGAAAAGCACCGACGCGCGTTTCGGAAGTAGTACATAAATAGAGGATTCCTTCATCAGGGCGCTGAAATACAATTGAATCAGTGGCTTGAAGCCATCTGTAGAACATGCACTGTAGCTGGGTAGGTAGTGCAAGGGGCTCTGTATCAATATATGGCACCAGAAGGTCTGTAGGAACAACAAAACATCATATTACAATAAAGACAATGGCACATGTCGGAGCACTGCGGAGTCTAGGGTACCCAAGATAGTGATCTAAAATTTGTCACCAATAGAGAGTGAAGAACAATGCAGTGTGTGCAGGATCATAGAAGGTGGAAATCAAGTGTGACCCCAGTCTGTTTCCACCACAGAAGATATAAAGAAAAGTAAGTAAAATAATTCTAGAAGAAAAGATGAAAAATACATAAAAACACATCCTTTCTGGGCATGAAATTAGAACGAACACAACCGAGTAGATCTTCAAAAAGGTCTCTTCATTTATTGGCAGATATACGTCTAGGGAACAATCCCTCAGGGCGTGTGAGGTTCTGAAAGTGGAAAAGGTAAACATTTGACTAAAAACAGCAAAGTACGGTACACTCAACGGCGTCTTAAGATCTCAGTGCGCACAGAAAGAAACTTGCGGTAGGGTAACCCACCGGGTGTAAACCCAGGGTGGGTGAAAGTGGCCTATCGAAATATAAGTGAATAGTATCAAGAATACTAAGAATGAGAGCTGTCAAACTATACTTTAACTCGAACTGACAGCAACAGTTAAATAGTGGCCGGGGCATATAGCGGAGAGGCGCAGCGAGCCTTTGGGAATAAGGTAACATAAATCACCTACGGATATGCCCTTGCGCCAAGGAAAGATAGCATGGACAAGTAGGAAGCAGATTCGAAACCCCAAAAATCTGAGTAATCAAGAGGGGGTTTAACAGATAAGGCTGAACCTGTAGCCCAAACGAGTCTAGAGTGGCACTAAAATGGTAGCAAATATGCTTACCCACAGGTCGATCTGAACACGAATACGCTGATAATGGGATAGAACCCCGAAATCCGTGGGTGTGTCAGTAATAAATACTGATAGATAAATCTAAAGCGAAATAAGGTAAAAATTAAACCATGCGGGCGCTAATGGATAACAGGAGTGTGTTTACAAAAATCAGCTAAAACTTACACGGTTGTCCCAGCCGGGATTATATCTCAGTAGATTGTCGTAATAAGTAATTCACCATGCAGTAGTCAATGTAAGAAATAATGAGACCGGGTAGCGTCAATATGCAACACACACAGAAAGAGGAAAATTCCTTAGGTGATTGTTTTTGTGCAGGATGGTATCGCTTCCTGCACAAAAGAATCCTGCTTACAATGCAGGCACCCTTGCACCATGGTGCAAGGGTGTCTGTGTTGGGGGTTGCAGCACATTGTGCATCAGCGCAAGGAAAAGACAGGAATGCGCTGTATAAAGTTAAATACAGCACATTCCTTTCCTTTCTCTATCAAGCAGCTCAGCAAGGTGGCTTGCTGTGCTGCGTGATTTCTTGATAAATGTGCCCCTAAGGATGGAGTATGCAGATGACCCACAGGTTTCCAGGTTGTCATCGCAACCCTAGCCTTTCCGATCCACAAAGAGAAAGAGTCACCTTCACGCCAAGAAAGGCTTAAATCTTATATTCAGATTCACCATCAATGAGATTAGTTGATGAATGTGCCAAAAAGTATGTCCCATCTGTTAGATTTTTACCAGAGACATGTTAGAGACTACGGGCCATATTTATGGTCCCAGTTGCATTGCAATATGGTGCGTGTGCGATGCAACTCAAAAATGCGATCTATGAAGCCACGCAAGGCCACTTTTCGTGGTCCTGAGTAGATTCATAACTCAGGAGTAACGCAATTCAGGACAAATCGCTGCATTGAGTTAACCTTTTCTGGGAAGGAGTGCTGTGGGTATTGTGTGGGTGTTCTAATGCAACTCCTATGGTTTTTGACGTGTTCCCAGATTTACCAAAATTAGTAGACCTGGGAAAGCACCAAAAACATACGACTTCTCAGTGGAGCTGTAATGAGGAGAAATATCTTTATTCCTCCTTGTTGTTTCCGCTTTCTAAGTGTGCTGCATTAGAAAGAGGAAAACGCCTCTAAGGATTGTTTTTGTGCAGGAAGTTGTCTCCCTGTTTGCAAAAAACACATTCCTGACTGCAACTCAGGCACTCTTGCACCATGGTGCAAGTGTGCCTGCGATGGTGCTAGCAGCACATAGTACGCAAGTGCAGTGAGAGAGCAGGAATGCAACATATCTTGGTAAGTTTGGTGCATTATTCCTGCCCTCTACATTTGACACAGTGCAATGCAGCACAGTGCCTTCTGCGTTGTTCTGCATCAAATACTGACAAATCTAGCCCCAAGTCAGTCATGTTCTTTAATGGATTCATTATTGGTGATTCTAGATCAGAAAAGTGGTCAACAAATCTCCTGTAAAAGTTGGTGGACCCTGATGAACCTTTGCACCTCTTACACCCTTCTGGGTAGTTCCCACCATAGGACTGCCTTAATCTCTTTGGAGTCCATTTGAATCCATGTAGGGGGGTTACTAACCTTATGGAATTTTAATTCTTAAGCTTTGTCTAAAACATCAGGATTCCATAAATGTATATGACAGAGTATTAATCAATAAAGTCTTGAAGAACTGCTTTAATGAAGACTTGGAGAGTGCCAGGCACTTTGCATAGTCTGAAGGGTATGATGAGGTTCTCATAATATCCAAAATGTGCCCAGAATGCAGTCATCGCCTCGTTGCCTTCATGGGTGCAAAAAAGGTGGCATGCACCATGGCAGTCCAGCCTAACATAGATAGTGGTCTTTCTCACTTTGTCCAATAATGTAGAGATGAAGTGCAGTGGGTACTGTTCTTACCAGTAAATTTAAGGTGTGATGGTCAATACTGTTCAATTTAGTTGTACTTTTGTTTTTTCATTTTAAAAACACAATGCTGGTGATTTGGAATGGTAATGAAGCCATTGGGTAAGAGTTCATCTATATACGCCCTGACATATTCATTTTCCTTTTCAGTCAGAACATATGTATGGCTAAAAGAGATTGGGAACCACGTTGGAAAGCAGTCCTGCAACTGGACATTCTCTGCTGCAGTCCATCAGTAATGTATTAACTTTTACTTTGTCAAATACATCACATTAGCCATCATACTGGTGGGTAGTTGGCACTGTCAGAGCCCAACTCTGTATCTGGGTGTTTTCTGAATCATAAAAAAGCTGAGGTTGAACTTCTTTTGTCTACCAACATGTATGGGCCTCATTTATAATATTTTGACTTAGAGCAGCGCCGCAAGCCTTCCTGCTGCGCTGCCCTACAGAAAAAGGGCAGGAATTTGCTGTATCTATCAGATACGGCGCATTCCTGTCCTCTTTCCCTGCGCTCGCGCTCAATTGGCTGCCATGCGCCAAAGCAGGCACCCTTGCACGATGGAGCAAGGTTGTCTGCGTTATGGGGATGATTGTTTATGTGAAGGAAGGGACACCTTCCTGCACAAAAACAATCAATGGAGGTGATTTCCTCTTTTATGTTTGCTGCTGAATGCAGCACACATAGAAAGAGGAAAATATGAGGAGGAATAATACTATTTCCCCTCGTTGCACCTCCCCTATGCCACACCTGGGGAGGCGTAGGCTTTTGATGCATTCCCAGATTTACAACTTGTTGTAAATTTAGGAATGTGTCAAATCCCATGGGTGCTACGTGTGAACACCCACCGTAATGCCCATGGCATGCCTCTCCATCGACTTACGCTGCGTTACCTCACTACATATCTACAAGGTCATGAAAAGCCACGCAGGGTGGCTTTACGTGACCTTGTAGATATGGCTAAGTCCTGTGCGCCACTGGAACATCACAAGATGACGTTCCGGACGCGCACAGGGCTTGTAAATGAGCCCCAAGTTTACAGAAAGGAGAATCTAGGGTAACCTCTTAAGCCATCGAGTCAATGGAAGGGTTATGAAGCTGCAACCAGGGAATACATAGGAAGACCTGGAACTGGAAGCTATCAATAAATTCAGCCTGATTTGTTTGTGATGAATTCCCTGCATTACCTTTGTAACAAGACTGGTATGTGAGGCGGTGCCTGATTACAATTCACTGACATCTATGGATCACACTCATTCTAGTTGGTATGTCCAAGGTTTGTGAATTGTTTAGTCTATGAAGTTACCAGTGGTATTGGAATCCAAGTGAAGTGGCACAGTGATTGACCTATTGTAGTCATCTATGGCCAGATTTATCATTGAGTTGCGTCACCCTTGCACAACGCAAGGAGGCACATTGGCGACGCAACTACTTAATCTAATTTATGTAGCCACGCAAGGCAACCTTGCGTGGCCCTGAGTGGCTTGATAAATCTAGAGTAACTCAACGCAGCGCACATCGCTGTGCTGCATTACTCTGCCCTAGGAAGGCGTTCCATGAGCGGAGAGTGAGTGTTCCCACGCATCCATCCTTGGATTTTGGCGTAATTCCAGATTTACCATTACTGGTAGACCTCAATATTCTACGCCTCCCCAGGTGAGGCGTAACGAGGAGAAATATCTTTATTTCTACTCATTTTTTACCTCTTTCTGTGTGATGCAGCCACATACAAAGAGGAAAATGCCTCAGGGGATAGTTTTTGTGCAGGAAGGTGCCCCTTCCTGCACAAAAACAATCCTAATTACAACATAGCACCTTTTCACCACTGTGCAAGGGTGCCTGTGTTGGCGCTAGGCAGCATTTTGTGTGCCAGCACATGGAAAATACAGGCGTGTGCCTTATAATGTTAAAGACGGTGCATTCCTGCCCTTTCACGCAGCGCTGTACAGCAAGGTGGCTTGCTGCGCTGTGTGAAATAGTGATAATCTGCCTTCTAATATTAATGAAAACCACAAATGGTGATGTGGAGTCTGGTGTTGAATGTTGGCTAAGTCATGTGAGACTGTCAGTAGCACTACACCTGGAATTGGGTTCTGTTACAGGACCTCCTTGATGCTTCCATCTTAGGTCATGTCTTCGGCTTTCTTGCACACTTCTTCTGGAAATTACTTCCATTACCACAGAAGAGACAGATTCTGAGCACAATGCATTTATGGTAATCCTTAGTCAAAGGCCCACGTGTCCACCTATCTGCATAGATACACTAGGTTGGTTCAGCCTTCTCTTCACTCACTAATCTTATCCAGCATTTGGGTTTACCCTTCTGACCAGGATGCTCAGAGACCTGATCGTCACATTTTACTACAATGTGTACAAGTTCAATATATGACTCCAGTAGATCTTTAGGGGCATATTTATCATTATATCACGCAGAGCAGCAAGTCACCTTGTTGCCCTGGGCTACGTGATATGGAAAGGGCAGGAATGCACCATACTTAACATTGTACAGCGCATTCCTGTATTTTCCCACAAAACACCAACGCAGATACTAGTGCACCATGGTGAAAGGGTGCCTGTGTTGTTAGCATGAATTGCACAAAAACAATCCCCGGAGGCATTTTCCTCTTTCTATTTGTGCTGCAGAATACAGCACAATGAGAAAGAGGAAACAACGAGGAGAAATAAGCATATTCCTCGTCGTTACTCCACACTTGGGGAGGCGTAGCAGTTTTGGCTCATTCCCTCATCTACCACTTATGGTAAATCTGGGAATGCATCAGAATCCATGAGTTTGCATGGGAACACCCATGCACCACCCATAGAATGTCTCCCTGGGGCGGAGTAACGCAACACAGCAATTTACACAGCGTTGAATTACTCTGGATTTATCAAATCACCTAGGGCCACTTAAGGGGCCTTGCGTGGCTTGATAAATAGCATCTTACGGGTTGCGTCGCTTTTGCACCTTGCTGCGAGGTTCAAAAGTGATACAACCCTTTGATAAATATGGCCCTTAGTGTGGCCAAAATGATCTTCCATATCATATATTAAACCACTGTAAAATAACTACATTGTAATTTCCCTGTTTATGATTAAGTAGCCTTGTATCTATAGACTGCACAAAAGTATACTTTGCACATGACCTCTTTATACCTGCACAAGAGGAATTGACTCAGAAGGTGGGGTGCCTCCTAAATAAGTTGATTGCTTGTTCGGAAAGGAATTTGGCTGGCACAAGAAATGTAATTGGCAGTGGCTTATCAAGACTGTGTACTTATTGGCATCCTGTATAATCGTTCTGAAGGTGTCAATTGCACAATTAAGGGCATCAGTAACTTTACTGGCGTGAAGTTGGACTTTATGTGGCAGGAGTTTACCCAATGGGTGGAGCTGGTTTGGCCTCTGAACACCTAGGATGGTAGGTGCAAAACAGCCCATGTGAGGGACCAAGGTCCACAGATCTGTTACCTTGCCTAAATCTGAGGCCCAGATTTAAAAAGACTTTGAGTCGAGTTTGCATTACGTTTTTAATGCAAACATGATGCAAAGTGTTGTGTTTGAATTTACAATCCAGAGCAAATCGGGAAACCGAAAGAAACACAAAGCTGCGGAAAGTGCTGCCTTGCGTCTGTGCAAAGTGGGGCATTCCCATAAGCATTCCCATGCAGCCACCCATAGGTTTTGACGGTAGTCCCTATCAACAAAGAACTGTAGACAAGGATTTCTGCCAAAATCCTGTGCGTCCTCGAGGCAGCCGTAATGGGGAGAAAGGTTTCCATTTCTCCTTATTTTTCCCTCTTTGCATGCATGCTGCATTCTACAGCACACATAGGAGCATATTTACAAAAAAAAATTGAACCGCGGTGCTATGCCAAATTTGGCAATGCCGTGCTCCGACATTTTTTAAACGAAGGAATGCGCCAAATTCACAGAAATACAGCGCACTCCTGTGTTTCCCCTAGCTCTGGCGCAAATAAAGCTACCTAGCACGAGCACAGACACCCAGCCGCCATGTTACAAGGGGCCTGAGCTTCAGGGGTGATTGTTTATGTGCAGGAAAGGACATCTTCCTGCACATAAAAAAATCAATAATGGTGATTTACTCTTTCTATGTGTGCTGCAGAATGAAAACGAGGAGAAATTCATAATTTCTACTTGTATCGCCATGCTAAGATCAGGTATTCCCTGGCTTTAGTTCTTGGTGCTGCCTCAGCCTTGTAAATTTGGGGCAGCGTCAAAAAACAATGGGTGTTGCAGTGGAACACCCACTGCACCACCCATTCCACGCCCCTTTGCCGCAGAGGACTGCGGCGGAAAGGGGCATATTTACAAGATGGCGTTTAGCCACGTTAAGTGGCTTAGCGCCACCTTGAAAGATATAAGAAATGGCGCAACACCACCAGAGCATAAAAAAAGTGATACTCCGGTGGTGAATGGGGCTGGTAAATATGCCCCCTAGAGAGACGGAAATGCCTTATAGTTTTTGTACAGTAAGAGACCCCTTCCTGTACAAGAACTTTGCTTACCACAACGCAGACACCCATGCACTATGCACTATGGCGCAAGGGTGTCTGTGTTGGTCCATGGCAGCTTAAATTGCACAAGCGCCAGGAGAGAGCAAACAGCCCCACATCTTGGTAGATATGGCGCTGTGCTGCTCTCTCCCATTAATGCAAAGCAGTGCAGCAACTTTACTAGCCGCATGATTTTTTTTGGCAAATCTGGGCCTTTATCTTGTAATATATCCAATTGTTCCGATAACACACTCACTATGAGACTGGTGTTTCTCGAGGGAGGATCCTATTTTTTCTCTTTTGGGTGAGGTCAGCCTCGTAGCGATATAGTCCAATGCCCCTCCCTGTCAATATAAATCCATAGGGCAAGTCTTTTGTGCGTTTCACTGCAATATATTTAACCAAGAGATCATGGATCATTTGTGTTGCTATGAAAAAGTAAAAATACATTATTCAACATTTTCTGGGTTCCAGGTTATTCCTGTTTTTTACTCTATTCCTTCTAATACCAATTAATTCATACTATTTTCGTGGATGATGCACAGAATAAGGCATTAGTGTTGTGCACAATTCTGAATTTCAAATACAAATGAATTGATAGCAGTGTGGCATGAGCGGAGGGGCAGACCAGATAGTAGGCACAGGGTGGTGAAAAAGAAGCTGTGGGGCATGTTTACTAACCTTTCACGCAATGCCGCAAGTGAAGTTTCTGTGCTGCGTTGCATGAAGAGGGAGAGCAGAAATGTGCTATATTTTAGAACTATTTCTGCTCTCTCCTGGCATTGGCGCTCTTGTGACTGCCTAACGCCAATGCAGGCACACATGCCTCATGTCGCACAGGTGACTGCATTGTGGTCAGGATAGGTTTTGTGCAGAAAGGTATAGCTTGAGGCTACTTCCTCTTTGCATGTGTGCTGCATAAAGCAGCACACATGTAAAGAGGAAAAAACAAGAAGATATATAGATATTTCTCCTCGTTACGCCAGCCTCAGGTAGGCACACAATTTTGGTGCAAACCCATCGTTACAAGCATTTGTAAAAATTTGTTTCCATAAAAATACATAGGTGGATGCAAGGGAGCACCCATGCACCACACCTCCCTGATGCAAGTTAACACAAGGCAGAGCTATGTGCTGTGTTGTGTTCCTTTGTTTTTTTACAAAGCAATGCAAATCGGGATTTGCATGTACTAAAATAGATTTTGTGTCGGGCTTTGCCAAATACGTGACACAACCCCAATGCAACATCTTAGTAATTCTGGGCCTGTAGGGCATATTTACTAATATTTCACGCAACGAGGCGCAGCAAGTGAAGTTGCTGCTCTGCGTGTAAGGAGAGAGAAAACCTGCACCACATTTTCAAAGATACAGTGCAGCATTGTTCTCTCCTATCACTGGTGCACTTGTGGATGCCTAGCATTAACACGGGCACCCTTGTGTCATGTTTCAAGGGTGCCTGCCTGTGGTCAGGATAGTTTTTTTGCATGACGGGATACTTTGCTGCACAAAAACCATTGTTTGAGACTGTTTCCTCTTTGTATGTGTGCTGCCGAATGTCTCCATCTCCAGAGATGCTCTTAGGTGGGCAGTCTACGAAAGCGTCAGAAATACATCAACATTTAATGCTTGATGAACTTATTCCCCAGCAGAAAGTTCATACTGAGTGTGTCCTCAAACGCACAATGACCAACCCAATCAGGTCCCTGATCTGAAGGTGCACCACAGCAGTGTGCCAGTGAAAATCTGGTTATGTTGCTAGTCTAGCTGGATCTTGGATGTCCTTCATATATTTCATGGGGTCCGCAAAGTGGTGATGAACCATGTCATCCTGGTCCTGGGCTACTGAAGACAGTGATGCTTTTACTATCCCAATTGACCATAGGCATTTGGAGCAAGCTTTGAATTAACCTCATGGTTTGCCTCTCTACGCTGACTGCCTCCACAGGGAATTATCTTGGGTAGGGCATGTTTGCCCCAGTTGGTTTTTTAGCTTTAATGGAAGGATACATTCTTGTTTGGCTTTTGTCCCTTCTTGGACCATGGACAATTGCCATGGCCACTATACAAATAATTCTGTCCATGCTTTTGGGAGTTTTTGTCCCTGCTTCCCTTAGTTTGCTACTGGCCTAGTCCCTACCTGTTTTTCTACCACTTATCCATCGCTGTGTCTAGCTGCTTGGGATCTGCAGTCTCCAAGCTACAATGAACAGTCACAACCAATGTTCCCTCTAATATTTTTTTTCTTTGAGCGGCTGAAACGCGTAAGGGGGAGAGAAGTGTACTGCCGCAAATCTCTTGGAGAAATAAAGCACTTGAAAATCATTTGAATTTGGAATCGACGTACTTCTTTTTGAGGAGTGTGGATGGATATATATATATATATATATATATATATATATATATATATATAATTTTTTAATTAAGTTTTCCTATTTAGGGGAGACCTCCTCCAACACCCCAATTTCTTGCTGAATTATAATTTTTTTTATCTTAATGGGAGGGAAACCCCACATCCCTCCTTTTTAAATTACCTTTACCACCCCATAACCTTACCTACTCCTGAACCCTACAGCCCCTAAGCCCTAAAAATAACCTTAGCACCCATACCAACCCCTAAACCCTGGAAATAACTGTAAGACCTTTAACCTTACCCAGCCCTAATCATATAAATGCTGTTACCACACTACACCCCTACTCACCCCTATAGCCTAAAAACACCCTTACCACCCTATACTCCTTCCCACCCCTAAACCCTAAAAATAGCCTTACCATCCTATGCCCCTACTCACCCCATAGCCTAAAACACCCTTACCGCCCTATACCCCTACCCACCCCTAACCTTAAAAATACCCTTACCATCCTATGCCCCAACCCACCCCTTCACCCAAAAAATACCTTACCACTATATATATATATATATATATATATATATATATATATATATATATATGGTTAGTTAGTATAGCGTTATTCATTAAAAATCTTTTGAGCTCATTTACTAATAAGGGTGAAATAATTGACTTCTCAACCCACCTGGTGTCAGCAATCTTCCAATAGGTCTTGGAAATTATAATTTATATTCTGAAGTCTGAAACCATATCCATACCAATTGTCAACCAACGTACGGGCCTTTCGCCTTGGTTCTGGGCAGTGGCTGGTGACCACCAATCACTTGTGTCTTCAAACCTCTGAGTCATGATTGAAATTTTCAGTTGTGGCAACCACAGGACTGAGGGCACCCACTTTAACCCTGGACAATAGTACCTAAGATCCGACCACACCACTGCCAATTCTTTGAACCCACTATAGCTTCTTCCCAAGAAACAGGGAGAGCCCAGTGGGCATTTTCTCCTGCCGATTGGTGCTGATGTTCTCACACCAGCACCAATCTGTCCTTTTTCCATTCTTCTGGAGTTCCTACCTACCACAGGTGATGAAGGGCAATGAATCTTGAAGTCCTTGAAGAATGCCTCCCCATCCATGGACACTTGCAATGCCAATGTTGGCAACATGGGCCTCAGATGCACTGGTACCACTGGCCAATAGCCTAATCAGTACATTCTTTATAAGTGGTTACATACCTTAACCTCTCAAGCATGCTATCACCACAACTTTCCCTAAATAAATCTTGACTGGAACATAACGATCTTTAAAACTACAGGCCTCTCTCCATCTTGTCTTGTGTTGCCAAGGACCTTGAAATTATTGCCACAATCTCTTATTTCACATGGAAGCACACAGCCTCTTCAGTGACATTCAGCCAGGCTTCAGACCTGATAAAGCGGGGCTTTTTGAATCTCAATCTCTTAGTGAAGTCATCAAATAACAATCCACCACTGGTGATATGGACCTTTGATTGTCGACTTGAAGTGTAAAGGAGGAGCTAACATTAGCATTGCATTTCATACACAGTGAAATCAATATTCTCCACAGAAATAACAGAGAGGATGGTGTACAAACTTTAAGGGTTTTATTATCAATTTAATTCAGATTACAGATTAAATCATTCAGCAAAATTGGAGGAAATATATCATAAGGGCTTACATATTCAAATGATCATGCAGTCTGAATTTATATATGATAAGAAAGAAAATGCAAAATTGTATTACATACAGCAAACAAAATACAACTCAAGCAGGTTCCATAAAGGAACTTCCGTATTTTAAATAAAGTATTGAAAGAGGTGAGGGGAAATTCTATGAGGAAGGTGTCAGCATCGCATGAACCAGATTTAAAGTTCAAAGGAATGAGTCTGAGTATTCAAGCATGAAGCTTAAACCTCTGGGAAGGGGAAATAAGCAAAGTTGAGAAGAGGTCTACTCTCAGCAAGTCAGGATATGTTCTGAATGGATATTGTCAAAAGCACACAATTAAAGCATGAAAAAAGATTCCAGAAAGCTTCTCCTTGTCATCTTCCACCGAACAAATCAATAAAAAAACAGTGTACTTGGGACCAGGTAGACTCCCTAACTTTCCCAGCTTTCAACAACAGAGCAATCATCTGATCAACCTTGGATGTATCGTGTCCGGTCAGTTTGGTACAAGATGGTGTCTCCCACCATCTTAGTCTCCATATCTGAGGCCAGGTTTAATTAAAAAGATCAATTATTACCTTTTCCAAGCTAACGAGGCACATGATAAGACACCTGCAAAGCAAACCACTTGCAAAAAAACTTAATAAAACATAATGTGAGCACTGACGCCTGGTAACAGGTTAGCCTAACACTAGATTTGAACAGGTTCTGAATGAATGAATGAATACAGTTACCATAAGTGATTATATCAAATGCAAATTAAAAAAGGTCATCATCAGGACGAGATTACACAAGTTATTAAGAGACTGCTGTGAAAAAGAAAAGGAAAGGAAAAGGAAATCAGGACAGTGGTACCTGGGAGGAGAAGTGAATGTGAGACAAGTCAATTGTCCTCTGCTCAGGCTGGCTTTTCTAAATCACTAGCCATCCTCAGAGGACCTTTCACTACCACTAGAGCCCCTCGAGGGTATGTCTTAAGAGGTGAAGTGAGTGGTAGGTGAATGCAGGGCAGGTACACGTGTGTTCCCTGCCCAGGTAGTGAGGAATACCCATGTGTGTTTTCATTCCCTATGAGGTTTGCTCTTCCCATAGTCTAACATGGGGAAATGGTTGAAATTACTTCAGGCTGCAATAGTGGGTTGCAGTTGAGTAGCCTCATCATGTTTTCAATTATTGGATTCACAATGACAAACGCTTTCCTATGTTAAAGGTGATTTTGTCATTACTAGCTTCGAAATGCCTCTCCTAGAAAGTAGGCATTTCTCTGCTCTAAAACTCTTCTGCCCTCATTTATGAAAAGTGACGCACTGATGAGAGAAAACAGCGATGCGTCACTTTTCATTGCGCCCTCCTTGCGACACCAATGATGCGTCATATTTACAGTATGACGCATCATGTCGCAAGGAGTTACAGATACGTCAGTATTTCTGACGTATCTGTAGGCGCAAAAATGACGCATTGCTGGAGTGTGTCACAAAAGTGACGCAACTCCAGCAATGGGTCATTACACATGGGCAAGTCCCATGTTAAATGTGCCTGCGTCAGTCTTACGCCTGGCATGAGGCAGGCGTAATATATTGATGTATTTGCGTCTTAGAAGTGGCGCAGTGAAATCTTATAGATTTCACTGCGTCACTTCTACGACCCTTTCTTGCGTCGGAACGCCCCCCCCTGCATACATTATACCTGGTGCAGGTATAATGTGGCACAGGGGTTTACAAAGTGACGCATCTACCTAGATGCGTCACTTTGTAAATATGGCACAACATGGCGCATTTTTTACACCGCTGGTGCGTCACAAAAAGTGACGTACCGGCGGCGCAAAAGTGATGCAAGGGCCCATAAATAAGCCCCTTCATGTGCCTTGTAGCTTGACTCCAGTCCACGTTGGAGGTTGGGGGAGCACATCTGGGCATTCCCCAGTGACAGCTATAAAACATTGGGCATGCAACTGGAATGACAGACCTCTGCCATTTGAGGGCCTTGCTGGATAGATTGGAGGAAGAGGTTTTGACATTTGACCTCCAGATCATGGCCCCACTAAAGATTAAGATCTGCAATCCACGGCCCCATGGCAGACAGGGCTGAAATTTAGGGGAGACATCTTTGGTTCAAAGGGAAACTCTCTGAACCACCCCCCACTTCAAAGTCACACTGCAGTATAACTACTGGTGACATACTTAAGCGGGGCAGATACATGTGGGGATCTTGGACCAGAGAACCTGGGGCTGCATGGTGCACACTGCCAGAGGAATCTGTTGTGCACAAGGAGGATTACTGCCATTGAAAGGGACCTCGCGCCCTTCCTGAATATTGGCTGGCCTGGGCTGACTACCTGCTGCTGTATGGCACCCTGGAGTGTGCTCTCCAAGGGCTTCTTGGCTTGCCCCTTGTTCTTTTGGAGGTCTCAGGGACATCAAAGATCTCCTACAAGGGACCCACATCATCTACTTCTGACACCTGGAGAGCGGTGCCCTCTTAAGTGCCCACATCGTCTGCTGGATCCCAACTGGTAGCGCGGCATGAGCGTGGAATTATGAACTATACCTGGAGACCAGATTGCCTTGTGCGGAGCCCAGAAATCTTGGTTGCATTTAAGGCATGTGGCCCCGGCATCGTGGGGACCTCAGCATGCATAAGCATCTTGTTGGTGGGGAGCGGATTCACAGGTTGTGGGATGCAGCGTGGCACACTTCGTTGATCGTGCCGCTTCTCTCGAGCGACATGCCGACTGCATGCTCATTGCATGCAGTGTCCGATTCACAGTTTGCGGCCTTGGAGGTTGGGGCGTAACCTTAGTGGTGCCTTAATCTACCTCTGGAGCCATTGCTGGACTTGCGCCTGTGTGTGTGACCGGAATTGTCTGGTGCGATCCATATCTCAGCGTACCGGAAGTTGTGCCTCATTTCTTGGGATGCATGGAATTTGCATCTCTTCATTGTGTGTGACCAGATTAGTCTGGCGCAACCCAAATCAACGTGCACCGGAAGTGGTGCCTCATTTCCAGGGAGTACAGAATTTGCGACTCTTCACTGTTTGTGGCCTGAAAGATCTGGTGTGATCCATATCAACGTGCACCAGGCTTTGTTCCCGGATGGCATGGGTGCAACTCTGATGGACGTGTACCTGATGGGGAGCCACCTTCTTCCGAGAGGCTCCCCTGCTTCATTCTCCAGTCAACGATTGTTCCCTATTTAGCCCTCAGCATGGCAAACCAACTGCACTCTCTTCACCAGGCCCCAACGGCATCATGTTGTTAGGTAGTATTGCCCGGCTCGGGCTTGGGTAGTGAGAGTGACTGACTGGGTTGAAGGAACATTTCCGAGAGCGATTGGAAGTGGGTCAAGAGACTGCCTGACCCTCCCAGTGCTTTGCAGAACTGTGCTGGTGCCGGAAGGCCCTTATGGAACTCTTTTGAGTGACTAACTATTGCCCTCAGCCTGCTTCTGGCTGCATCCTGTGGCTGAACCTCCAGAGAGGCTGCCAAGCCCCCATTTAACGACTGGCTCTTAATAAGTCCTGCTACCTACCCCCACCTACTTCCCTGGGATCCTGACTAAGTGTGACTTAAGCCACGTGCGGCCTAGTATCCGGTTGGGGGGGGCTGGTTATCTTCCATCTGTGGGTGTAGGACAGTCGGGGTGAGCTAGAGGGTGGAGGAGGGCTTGGGCCACAGGGTCTGCAGTGTGCCATCAATTGACCTGCTGGGTATCAGTTGCACTGCATTTTTGGTGCTGAGTGCGTATGTGTGCGAGCGCATTCCATACGGGCCTGCCTGATATCCGTTGCACCGTGTATCAGTGCAGAGTGAGTGTGTGTGGGAGTCACAGTCTGTGATTCACGAGACTGGCCGGCGGTGATGCTTTACGCATTGATTTCTTGTCAGAAGAACACTACTGGTGACATTGGTTTTACCCACGCAGCCTAAGCCCACGGTGCTGATAAAAAGTGTTATAATTCTTTGTATGTACATATTTCTTATATTGTGACCCAGGTTGCACCCTAAAACTGTGTGGAATTGAATTATAAGAATTGCTGGGGTGGGCCCGGGGTGGACAATGTGTTGCACCGCATATGGGTGCTGGGAGGGGTGTGGAATAGGATCCTTCAAAAGTGTACATATTATTGACATCATTTCAACACGGCTGGGCCTAGTACTGCTAGAAATATCTCCAAGTATGATTTATGCCCAGAAATACATGATGTTAATGTTATGGTAATTAATGTGTGTCTTGAATACAAACTGTTTTTACATACATGATGTGTGAAGTCTCTTTTGTGACGCTCAGTGTATTTATCATGAGTGAGTGCTGTGCCAATACTTTACATTGCCTCTGTGATAAGCCTGCCTGCTCAGTGCCAAGTAACCCAAGGGTGAGCACAGGTTATATAGAGTGTGTGTAATGCCTCGCCCCTGACAGGAATGGTAGTTTCTGCCTGGCTGGGTCATCACCTCAGCCAACCAGAAAGTACCAGTTCCAACACAGAGGAAGTCAAGAAACACCTCTGGGACCACAACTGTCTGAAATCATAACCATGCAAAAACCATACCGACTATCAGTGTAAGTAGTAACACAAAGACTGCTAGAAACACAACTTGCTGTAGTAAAAGCAATCAGTTCATATACCTGTGCAGGAATCACATTGCACAAATAGGAGGCTCCACATCATCTTCTAAGATGCGCACAGTATAAGCTGCTTTCAGAACTTTTCGTCCACCTCTTAGACAAGAGCCATCCATAAACATAGCAAAATCAGGGTCTAGCTTGGTACACAATTCCATAAAATCTAGATAGTCATGATGGTCGCCATAATCATCTGCATCTTTCTCTGGACTTGTCAAAAAAGTAGCAGGATTCATGACATTACAGCGTTTCAAAGATACATTCTCTGCAGCTAAGATCACTTATTTGTATTTAGTAGGTCTGCTATTGGTAATCTGCTATGTTCGAGTATGGGTCAACAAGATTTCAACTGAATGTGGAACCATTACAAAAAGTGAATAGCCGATAACAGTGTTGGATACTAACACTTGTAGCCACAACTAGTAGATCAAGTGTAGCAGTGAAATAAGCCACTGGTGATCTAACTCACTATGAGTCTGTGTGAAAACAGACAATGAGCGCCCGTCACACTTGTCACAGTACACCACAAAATCCTTCTCATAATCAGGGATTCATAGGGCTGCTGCACAACAGAGTTTCTCCCTGAACTCTAGAAAGGCACTCATGCATTCGTTTTCCCAGGGTAGCGTATCAGGCGCATCATTGTGTGTAAGTCCTGTAGAGACGTTGCCAATAGGGAAGAGTTGCGAATCCACTGATGATAGTAGCCTACCATTCCCAGGAACATGCAGCCTTTTTTCTGTGTTTTGTGGGGGTTCGTTTTCAAGATTGCAGAGATATGCTTTCGGGACACCTTCCTAGCTCCTTTCTCAATGGGATGTCCCTGAATCTCCATCTGACACTACTGAAATTTTGTAGGGGACATCTTGTGTCCGTTTTCAGCCAAATGGTTCGATAGAGGAAGTGCCTTGCTTGATATTGACGCCACTAATAGGTCGTTGATGTTCTGGATCAAAACCAAGTTGCATGGCAACCTCAAAGTCTGCATGTTTTTCTTTAGTATCTGATTCAAGATTGAGTGCTCTCTTTATACCTCTTTAGGACTCTGCAGCACCAGAGTTTTCCCTAAAAGTAGGAATGCGAAAAGGAACTAAAAGAATGCCTGGCACAAGTCAATGAGCAATTCCCTGATTACACTTGTCCATAATACTAGAATGAGTCTGAGCATCTCTGGGCAGCAAAGCATTTAGCCAAACTACAGCCGCCTTGCATTCGGCCAAAAAATTGTTAGGGAGCACAATCTCAAAGAAAATATTCAAACCCTCCCACCACACTTATGAAATCTTCACTGCAGTATACCATTATTTGGGATTCTCCGTTAACTTTGTGATATGATTTATGAATGTAAAAAAATCCCCATGACTCGAGGGAAGATGCACATATCCACTCCCATGCACCTTTCTTAACGGATACTCTCTGGCCTCCGTATCATTCCTACTAATTCTCCCTTCAGCTCCACCTGTATCCTCATTCTTTTTCCATTTGTCGTGTAGACACTGTGGCCTGACTCAATTTTGTCCAAATTATGACTCCACTTTGTCTTAGGCTTACTTGGGAAGTGGCGACCTTTACTTCCTAGATTCTAAAATATGGTGGTCCTACCTTCCTGGGCAAATACATATGTCACATCTTTTTGACTCGTAAAGATGTCACATCCCCCTGGCAGTGACATACAAAAGATATCAGATACCACACATTTTCGGCCGCATTTCTGCTGTTGCCGCTGGGGTGGGACTCCATCCCCCAACAGCCCAACAGTCAGGAGGAGGGGCGCAGACTGACCATCACACTTGAAATCGCTCTGGGACTCCTGCGAGACGTGCCGGGGCCAGACCGGGCCCATCATCCCACGTCATCACATGGAGGAGCCTGGGCTGGGTAACCCCTCTTTCATTTGGAAGCAAGCAAGTACCTCTCAGTCTTTCTTTTTTAGATTTGGTTCAGCTCTTAAAATGGCGAAACGTAAGCCCCCGACAATTCTGGTACTTACCTGGATGGATTCCTTCAGAGAGCAGTATGGGTCCGACTCCTAAATAGAGACATTGAACTGGCAGAATGTCCCTTTCTTACCCTCTGTCTGTATCTCCGTCCGCATCTCCTGCTCCATTGTTGCCTACAGTAGCTGATGCAAGAGCGAATATTGCTCAGGCAGTCTTGGGCGCTGGTCCTCTGAGCTCTGCTCCAAGAACTCTTTCTTTAGTGGCCAAGGGGTCTCGGCTTTTATTGCCCAGCTCTCCTCCTATGGGCCCAGAGGGCAAAAAGTGGAAAAGAAGTGGGAAATAAATCAAATCGATTCTGCTGTACTTCCAAATCCCCACTTTTGAGACTGTGCGGCCCCAGAAAAGGATATAATAGTGGACACTTATACAGCAAAATGTTGGAGACCCTGGAGGATAAAGTAGCACCTATTTAGAACTGATGGGGTGTAATCAAACCAGAACTATGTAAGCTGAACTCACCCCCAGTGGGCCAGGAGCAGGTTGTGGGGTTACCTGCTATTCCCTATTCGGTGACCACTATCTCCACCCTGTCTTCTGCTGCTCCAGTGGGAAATTGCTCTTTGAATGGCATGCCTGCTAATCGATCCTGCACAGCTTCCCATGAACTGTTGGGAGCCGAGCTTGTAGCATTGGGTGAGAAAAGGGGAAGGGATAAGCCTGGACCTGTTGGGGCACCACAGGCACTGAGGGCCAATGAATCCAATTCTGTTTTGGTCAATCTCCCCCGATGCATGCCCGTATGTGATTGTGTTGTCTAATGTACCTTGTTTACCTACAGGTTTGGATGAGTTGTTCTCACAATTAAAAAATATGGTTCTTCATTGGTTGCATGCTTTTGTTGGTTTATCATACTTAGATGCTCTGAATATTCTGATGGTCAGAAAGGTGGGGTGGGTTGGACCACTGGTAAAAGCTTTTGAAGGAGACTGTGTTGTAAATTTCCGGTCCCCCCATCATTGTGCAAAACCTACTGGTGAACTGTTCATACCACAGTGGGCCACAATCTTATATACTCCCCCCTTCCATTGGGTTTCATTTATCGTCATTTGAGACCTAAGCCTGGGTTTGTGTCTTCAACCCTTGGACCTCGATTAGTGGTCCCAAGTTGTTGCAGAACTAGTTCCCATCTGATAACCACAGCCTTGGTGGAGACCTTTTCTACTCTTCCCAGGTGGATTGACTGCACACTAATGTCAACTCTGCAGATTTTCAGTTTACCTTGGTTGGCACAACAGGCCCTTCCATCCTGAGGCACCAAAGGTTAGTTCCTCTTGACCTCTCTTCTAAAAATGAACGATCTTCGCTAGCCACTGACCATGCAACTAGAAACTTGCCTAATACTGTATGCCAATTTGATACTATTCCCCATCCCTAGGTGTTGAGGAGGGGAATCTGGTTACACTAAATCCACTGACAAGCCACTTCTAGATGCTGTAGCTGCTGGCCCCCCATCTGTCAATTCATCATCCCATCAGTTAGCTATTCTTAATTGGAACATTTCTGGCATCAAGGCTAAGCTCGCAGACCCTGGCTGGTGCCAGTTCATTGATAACCATGTGATTTGTTTATTCCAGAAATCCTGGGTGGTTGAGCAGGTGTTTTGGAGTGGCTTTAAGAGTTATAGCGTCCCTTCAATCAGGTCTTCAGCCGGATGCCCATCGGGTGGGCTGTTAGTTTGGGTCTATACTTTTCTCTCTGCTTCTGTGGATAAACTCTGATCCAGCTCCTCAAATATCCAAGGGCTAATTAGTTTGCTTCCAAAGGCTAAGCCTCTCTTGCTAATTAACATCTATAACAGGAGTCTTGGGCATAGGCAAGAATCACAAACCCTTCATTTGCTGGACAAAATTCTCGCCCTCCAATCGGAGTCCCATTATGTTATTGTGGCCGGAGACTTTAATCTTAACTTTAAACCTAACAGCATTATCCAAGACTGACCCAGCTTGGAAGACGAAATATGGGGAATCCCAGAATTAATTTCATCAGGGAGGAGGAACCTCACAGGCGCGGCACTCCAAGGGGTAGATCTCAGTTTAGCATACGGCCTTTGTCCTTGTAATGCCGTTCACCCTCCGTTACTATTCCTACATTTAGGAGAGGAATGTACTCCAGCTTTATTGATTATGTTCTCTTGAACGTAAGACTCTGGAGTCAGATGGATGACATGGTGGTGTCGGAGCGTGAGGAGAGTAACCACAGCCCCACAGTATTTACAATGAAACAGCTGAATTCCCTTATCCCACCCCCTGACTCCACAACTTACGACTAGCAGCTAGAAGTCATGAATAATCGTAGAAATGTGAAGTGGGAGGTGGTGTGTTCTTCCCCCAAAGCTGTCTCAAACATGTATTCAGTTCTTGATTCCCATATGGATACTATGCTAAAGAATTGGGGAAATAATGTAGCAATTATGTTTGAGCACAGTAGAGTATTTGGTAAGCTCAAAGATTTTTTTACAAAAGAAATCACAGGTGACGATTTCCCCAAATGGATGGTGTTAGAAATGGGGTCTCAAATTGGCAGAGGTATGCACCTTGTCCAAGTAGGGACCACCACTCTGGTCACACTAAAAGATAACATGTGCTCACCATTTGGTAGCTTAGTTTATAGCAGTCAGGATTATCTAAAGCGGCAATGTTTAAAGTATTTGTGCAACACAAACACACAGTAACACAATGAAAACACCCCAAAGAGGACTCCACACCAGGTTAGAAAAATAAAGAATAATTTTATGAATACAACATGTATTGGATATAGGCTGCAGGCACAGAGAGCTGTAAGAGCAGAGAAAGGTCCACTTTCTAAAAGTGGCATTTCTAAAATAGTAATGTTGAATCCAACTTTACCAGTAAAGGGGGTTTTTACCAATCCAGAGATAGGAAACATGACATAGTTACTCCTTTCTAATCAGGAATGACAGCTTAAAGGTGTATTAAGGAATCCACCATAAGGCTGACAGGTCTAACAGATGACATACCAAATCTTGTAGAGATGCAAAGACCATGCTCCTGAAATGGGGGGGGCACAAGAGGGGAGTTAACCGAGGCAATTTCTGTCAAGAGGATTTGCATCAAGGTTGTGTCCTTGTGTCTACCCTTTTTCTTTTGTACTTTAACAAATGTGTCAAGTATCTGGTTAATTATGTCAATGATTCCCCTATCTTGGCAGGACTGAATGTTCTGGGTCTTTTCTTTGGTAATGACACCCTTTTACTGGCTAAAACTAAGAGGGGTATTCAAAACCTGGGGTCATATTTATGAAAATTGTGGCGCATGGCAGCGCAGCAAGTCACCTTGCTGTGCTGCCCTGCATCACTGGGAAAGGAAAGAAATGCACAGTATTTAGCAAATACTGTGCATTCCTGTCCTTTCTCCTTGCGCTGGCTATGCTTTGGTAGCCTAGCGTCTTTGCAGGTACCCTTGACCCATGGTGCAAGGGTGCCTGCATTGCATACCGGACTGTTTTTGTGCAGGAAGGAGCACTTTCCTGCACACAAACAATCCAGAGAGGCTTCTTCCTCTTTCTACGTGTGCTGCAGAATGCAGCACACATAGAAAGAGGAAAAAGCAAGGAGAAATAAAGATATTTCTAAAGATTTTGGCACATTACCAGGTTTACAAGTAGTTGTAAATCTGGGAATGCGTCAAAAACCATGAAAGCTGTGTGAGAACACCCACCGCAACGCACATGGAATGCTGCCCCTGCACAAAGTAAGACAACGCAGCGATTCAAAGCCATGCAAAGTGTCTTTGCGTGACTTCATAAATCTGACTTAGAGGCTTGTGTCATGCATGTACCAATTTACGTGGTGCAAACGTAGTAAAACCCTCTCATAAATATGCCCCCTGGTCGATAAGTTTAGCTTGTTCTGCACTGAGTATGGCCTTTAAGTTATTGTTTCCAAAACTAAGCAGATTGCCTACTCTAGGGGAAAAAGGGCAAAGGATGTTGTCAGTATAGGAACAAATTTATTAGATCTTTTGACTGGGGGAGAATGTTTGCATTGTCAGCATTCCGTCCATCATTTGTTTGCTGTAACACTTTTCACCCTAAGTGGGATGGGTATGCCCAGACGTGGGTCCCTTGCTCACTGTGCCACTGGATTCAAGATAGCCTGGCTGAAGAAGGGTGACATACCCTGAAACCGGTCCCAGGATGCTTGTTTCCGGTCCAGGGAGGACCTGGCCTGGCAGTTCGGTCTGGACTGTTCCCATGGGGCACAGGGTCAAGACTGATTTGCATATGGCTGGGTCCAAACTGGGGTGGCGTAGTGGGCAAAAGAACAATGGATTTAACCCAGATCTTTTGACTGGGGGAGAATGTTTGCATTGTCAGCATTCCGTCCATCATTTGTTTGGGGTAATACGACTAAACATAGAGCAGGAGCCATAAGTAGATTTGCTAAAAGGGCCTCTTGGGTCCAAATTTGCCCTGCCATGGAAATCTACAAGTCACAAGTAAGGGGCATTGCTCTATATGGAGCCAAGCTATGGCGTCATGGGTTTAATGGGTGTTGCTGAAAACAATTTTACAAGAGTCCTCATTGGTTTAGGGAGTGGCACCCCATCAGTGCCTCCACTATTGGACCTGGGTATTGCACCAATTACTCAGGTAGCCTCCCTGAGACCATTATTATATTGGGTGGGCAGTTGGGCTATGGGTGAATTGCATCATTTTTGAGAGGTGCTTGCTGAGATTTTAAAACTACAATCATCTACAAAAATCCAATGGCTGACCTATATGAAAAAACTTGGTTCGATCTTGGCTTGGTCAATTTTTGGAAAGATCCTTTTTCTATTCATGCAAACACTGCTCTAATGGTGAAATTGTGATTCCAGGAGAAAGCTGCTAGCCACAATGAATTGCACAATTCTATGGGCAGCCTCACTAGATGTTTTTTAATGCACAAATTTAACACTTGTCCGGAGGAATTTTTAAACTGTGGGGCATATTTATAAGGGGGTAACGCCAGCAGAACATCACTCTGAGTGACATTCTGGTGGCACTATGTCCTTCTCCGTATTTGCAAAGTGACGTTCAATCAATCAATCAATCAATCAGGGGGTTTTAAGCGCACTACTCACACGTGAGGGTCTCAAGGCGCTGGGGGGGAGGGGACAGCAGTTCCGTTTAGTCGAAAAGCCAGGTCTTGAGCGCCTTCCTGAAGGCATTCAGGGAGGGGGCGCATCTGATGTCGACAGGGAGCTCGTTCCAGGTCTTGGCCGCGATGTAGGAGAAGGCTCTTCCCCTTGTTCTGGCTCTGCGGATGCGAGGAGTTTTGGCGAGGTTTGTGGAGCGGAGGTTTCTTTTGGGTACGTGGAAGGTCATTCTCTCGTTGAGGTATTGGGGCCCTGTGTTGTGGAGGCATTTGTAGGCGTGGGTGAGTATCTTGAAGGTGACTCTCTTCTCGATGGGGAGCCAGTGGAGGTTCTGTAGGTGTTGGCTGATGTGCTCATGTCGGGGGATGCCGAGGACGAGTCTGGCTGTGGTGTTTTGTATCGTCTGGAGCTTGTGGAGTAGAGACTTGTTGATGCCGGTGTAGAGGGCGTTTCCGAGGTCCAATCTGCTGGTTATGAGTGCGTGGGTGACTGTCTTCCTTGATTCGGGGGGGGGATCCATTTGAAGATTTTCCGGAGGATGCGGAGGGTGTTGAAACAGCTGGATGCGACGGCGTTGACTTGCTTGTTCATGAAAGTGGAATGATCCACTTTCTGTGGCTTAACCCGCCCTTGTAAATACGGTCCATTTACACACATCATTAGAGTGAAAGGGGTGTGCAATGGGTGCTGCTGTGGGCATTCCAACGCAACACCCATTGCATTTTTAAGCTGACCCAGATTTACAAAGTGTAAATCTAAGGCAGCGCCAGAAATGCAAGAGCAGACATTAGAAAGCGAAACGATGAGAAATGCTTTTATTTCCCCTTGTTTTTGCTTTTTTCTATGTGTGCTGCATTCTGCAGCACACATAGAAAGAGTAAAATGCCATTAACGATTGTTTATGTGCAGGAACGGGCCCCATCCTGCACAGAAACAATCATTAAATAATGATGATTTACTACTTCTATGTGTGCTGCAGAAGTAACAAATTGTCATTATGGATCGTTTATGTGCAGGAAGGGACACCTTCGTGTACATAAACAATCATTCCCTGCAACGTAGGCACCCTTGCACTATTGTGCCTGCGTTGGCGCTAGGCAGCTAATATTAGCCCCAGTGCTAGGGAAAACACAGGTGTGCCCCGTATTTTTGTAAATACGGTGCATCCCTGCGTTTTGGAAATGTCGGAGCGTGGCGCGGCCAAATTTGGCACAGCTCTGCGCTCCTACATTTTGTTGTAAATATGCCCCTATATTCTTTGGCATGTGCCAGTGCATTGTTTTTATAGTTTAGATATGGGACCCTTCCGATTGCAGCCTATACCTCATTATGGGACTCCGACAGACCTGGGCACCTACACTGCTTCTTCTGCACTACTGTAGATAAAACAGAGGAACACTTGCTGTTCTTCTGTCCGTTGTATGCCAAACCCAGAAGTAAGTGGAATGTTCCCCTTTGTCGTCGCCTGATTTTGATGGAAAGAAGATAGGCTCTTAGGGGCATATTTATAAGCCCCTTAGCATCACTTTTTGTTCACAGGAACGTCTTTTTTAGGTCTCGCCTTGGCAGCGCATGCATGCGCTGTCTCAGCGAGACATAAAGTAATCTGTATGTTGGGTTAAATTTAATGTAATCTGTCTTTCCGCTTGCAATTGGCTTAGTTGTGGTAGTGTTGTTGTTATCTCCCTTTCTGTTGGCTGTTGGTGATTTGCTAACTTCCGTGTAGTCCCGATACAGCGTGCCTAACTACAGTGTTATTTCGCTCTGCTTGCACTTCTTTTAATTGAAGTTCAGTGTGCCATCTGTTTTGCACGCTGTAGCCTGCCTTTGTTGTTGGAGACTCGCTCCCCCCTCCCAATCAGTCACAGGGCTCCAGCCGCCTCACAGCAGAGCCAGGCCTCAGAGCAGGGCCACTGCTGTCTGTGCCTGCCCTGCTCCTCGCAGCTGTCATGGCCGTGGACTGGCATTTGTGTTGATACTGGAATGAATTGCTGTTTTGTTTTTTCAGTACTAATGAAAAAGCTTCGTAAAAATGCATTCCATGTACCGACATGAAATACATTTTTACAAAGCATTTTCATTTGTACTTAAAAAGCAAAACAGCAGAATGTAAACCGCCATTTGCCAGATACGCATGAAAGGCTCTTAACAAGAGGCCCGGTGCAATCTTTCACTCCTCATCAGCTGAACAAACACAATTAAACCCGCCGAGCAAGCAGCCCTCCCAGACTCTGAGACAGAGCAGTCTCGTATTTTTTTTCCCATCGAGCGCACACCACTCGTTCACTTTCTTGTTGTTAGGTTCTTGTTGTTCATTAGGCCCAATTTAATCACCCGTTATTTTGAAGTCTGTTAACTTTCTGGTGATTTGTTTGCTGGAGACTTTACCGTTCTTTGTTGCATGCCGACAGCTTAGCGAGTATTTGCATAGATATACATCATGCTTTGCTATGATTTCGAAACCAGTGATAACTCTCAAGGTTTTTAAACGTCATAAGATACATGACGGCTTGCATAATAGTTTCTCTAGACATTGACCATCCACCTATGTAAATACTTTATGCTTATTCACGATTGCTGCTGCTGCACACTTTGCCTTCTGAAATTCGTTGCAGGGCTGGAAGATGTAGTTGACTTTCGTTTTAAGGACAAGTGTCTGAGTGAGTCTTTCCCAGTGTAAGGAGCTTTTGATTATAGTATCACGTTGGGCATTAGCCTAAATCTAGAAAAGTGGAAGTGTTTCTGAAAAATGCACTACCCTAGAGCTTCGTTCTGTCTTTATTTTGGGGTGAAAACCCTTGGCCGAAGCTTGCATGGGGTTCTGAGCAGTATTCTCTCTTACTACCCAACACTGGATTTTCTCCAATGTTACTCCCCTAACATTGACATTCTGTAGTAGAAAACATAAATGGAAAGATGCCGCTACCCCTGCCGGGAAGCTGCCAGTATTCCTATATATTGGTTTACCACGCCTGTTTATTTTCCCACACGTTTTTTTGTCACCTTTCTCGTCCTTGTCTGCTGTCTTTGGCTTGAGTCCTTGGCTTTGTTTGTTGTGCGTCAGTGATTGCTAATTATATGGTTTCCTTTAAAGTAGTTGAAATACTCTCTATTTTGGCTTTCTCATCCCTGTGTTGCTGGTTAGTATTGTGGGCAGGGCGGCTCCCTAACGGCAATTCCTGGAGCTCTGCCCACAGGTTAAGAGTGTGGAACCTGTACACACTCTGCCGCCTCGCATATCTTTTATTGCCAGAACTGCCATTAGTTCAGTGTATATGTTGTATTCGTGCAGTCTAGTGTGGTGCCTGTGTGTGGCTTGTGTAATCCACGTCTTTACACTGTCTGCCATCAGGTGGTCTGGAGAAGGATCGAGGCTCTGGAATTGCGCACTGTGGGAGTTGTCATTGGCTCATGACCGGCCTGCCTATAGACTGTACTTGTTCTGCACAGCTCTTTTACAGCACCACGTGCTATGTGCGGTGCAGTGCATATGTATAGTGGGGGTTATTTGATTGACGTGTGTTTTGCTTTAAACTATTGCCATTGTTTTAAGGAAAAACAGCAGTCTCTTTCAGAGCTGGCTGCCCCCATGCAATAAGTTATCAGTGACCCGTCCCTACTGTCTGTAACACTAGTGTTCTGTATTATTGGCTTTCCCACTGTGCCTTTGTTCAAAGTTCTGAAATAACTTTGAAGAAACAAATGTGGCCCCCTGGCAGCTCCTGTTTTGGTTAGCACTAACCCAAGCGCGCTTTCAGTCTCAGAGCCTGCGCCTGCAGTAACTGTATGCCCACTTATCAATATTTAAAGCCCATTTCACATTGCCTGCATTTTGTCTAAAATGTTGTTAGATCTTGTCTGAGCACAAAAAATAATGTAGGTATACATCATGTTAAATTTCACTGCAATTCACATTAAAGTGAACATCGCTGCGCTGAACAATATGTCCGAGCTAACACTATACATTCTCAAAGTACGCCGATTTATTGCGCCAGGCATTTTATTCTAATGTTGATCGAAAGGCGGGGGTTCCTTTTGTGTTGTTTAGATCTTCGTTATATTGCTAGGTTGTATAACACTGCACAAAAATTTCCCTGCAGGAAGAGCTGCGGCAGGTTTCCTGTGTGTAATGATTTGCTGGTAGCAAATCTGATGAAGACTCTTAGAGATCAATACAAAGTTATAGAGCAGACAGATAAGTTGAACTTTAGTTGGATACAACCCAAGTCACTCCAGATTTATCTCACGGGCTGGAGTGCTTGTGCTTATCCTCCTATCTCTATCTTGTGGTCTGATAGCAATGCTGGACCAAAACATGAAAGTGATGTTTTAAAAGCAATTGAAATAATGAATTTGCATTTCTATATGAAACCCAGAAACCAGTAAAAGCAAACCAGGTATAATGGTAAACAAGCATTGGCATAGCCAATAGGTCTCGCGTTTATGCAAGTTTATGCTTTTGGCATTGTAAATGACAATGCCTTTTACTTATGTTTTAAAAACCAAAACATAAATAAAAGGAAATGGCGTTTACAATACCAATAGCTCAAACTCGCGTAAATGCGAGACCTGTTGCATTGCAAATGCTTGTTTTCATTTGCATCTAAACTCATTAAAGCCAAAGACTGTCTCTTTAAATGCAGCTTTTCAATCCTTACACCACAAATTGCAAAGCCCAACCTTGGTGCCTCTTCTCACAGAGAAAAGACAGACTTATTCCAACAATCAGCTTTGGTACAGTAGCTTTCGCGGGGAAGTTTGTGGCTTTTTTTAATTCTGCACAAACCAAGGCATGTTGCATTCTTTTTTGCCTACCGCAAAGGCCCACCCCGGCCCAATTGTGGCTGGAATTTGGTCTGCTAAACCCAGTGTTAGTACAGCACGGCTCTTTACTTAAGTACTTGTCACTACTAAGGCTGTCTGATCAGTCAACACTACATGCTGAGATAGGGGAAGAAATTCAATCTGCAATACCAAAAACAAATAGCTGGTTGCAGACTTTTGAGCAAAAAAAAACAAGGTAATCAATACTCCTGCATGCCCTCTTTAAAATATTTCTAACCAAGCAAATGAAGCAGATCTCATGGAACAGAGACAAGAGACATGCGTGGACAGACATTGACTCTTAAAAACAACCCAGCCCACAAACATAGTTAACTGCTTTACTGAGATTCTTTTATAAGAGCAAGTTGCTGCATGTGCGTTTCGGCCTGTGCCAAACTAGTAACTCCCTGCCAAAATGGTCAGGGAAACCTTTGTGTTCTAAATGCAGCCTTTGCCATCTCCACACTGAAAGTCTGACTCATATCGTATCAACTTGCTCCAAGCTGTTGACTGAACGTAAGGCTTTGTTGCAAAACCTTTTTTTATCAGAACGGCATAAGAACCTGCCGTCACGCCTTACTCTTTTGCTTAAAAGGTTAATGTCCCGAGTGATTGCCGCTTTCACAAAATGTATCATAAAAGCTGTTGTCAGATAAAGGTTTAGATGCCGCAGTGTGAAGGAGGTATGATCAATAGCTCCACAGAAACGCCCTTCAATGTTGCCAATGTTCACAATTGCACTCTTTTAGCGGCTTTGCACAGTCACCTTAGCACTTTATTCTAGATATAATGGAAGTGGCATTTCGGGACATGGGGCATATTCTCAAGCCCCTATCGCCACGGGAATGTCACTTTTTCTGACGTTCCCGTGGCGATAGGGTCAGCGCCTTATTCACAAGGCAGCGTTAAGCCACTTAACGTGGCTTTAAGCCACGTTAAGTGGCTTAATGCTGCCTTATGAATAAGGCCCCTTTCACGCTAAACTTAGCGTGAAAGGGGCGTGCAGTGGGTGTTGCGGTGGGCGTTCCACCACAACACCCATTGAATTCGACGCTGCCACCTATTCTCAAGTGCGGCGTTAATAGGTGGCAGCGTTTCCGAAGTGGCGGTGAGAGGCGTTAAGCCAAGGAGGCTAACGCCTCTCACCGCCACTTCATTGAGAATATCCCCCATGATGTGGAACACCAAGGTCCAAGGGAACATGAGGGGACACTATTGAGGAAATATCCTAATTTAACGCTTTATATTATTATATTTTGCAATTTACTGCACATTTTGCACCAACTGGAAAAAGTGGACAGGTCACTTCAGATAAAATGTTAATTGCAGCTAGTTCAATATTGGGGGGGTGGTTGTGCAAATGTTCTTTTTTTTATCTTGATGTCTTTTTCTTCCAGTTTTAGTAAATTGTATTTTGTTACACCTGCACATTGTATTTGGTATGGAAGAGGCAGTGTAAGATAATAGGCAATAATGTGAAACAAGAGAATATGGGGCTGTCACATTTGCACTACAAATTCAGTTTTATGGACAGGTCATTGTCAGATAAAATGTTAGATGCTACAGTACGAGGGGTGTAGAGAAAATGTTTTATTTTTTTTAACTAGATGTCTTTTTCTTCCATTTCAGCAAATTTTATTTTGTCACAGCAGCACTTTCTTTCTGGTACTATAAAGGGGGTAGTGTAAAATAATAGTCAACAATGTAGAACAAGAGGAGATGGGGCGCTACTGCTGCCTAGAGATACGTTTACCCTTCCCTTGTTTCTCTTTTGTGCTGCCCTTGCACTGTCACCTTTGCACTATATATCTGGCTTTACAGAAGAGGTATTGCAAGATGGGATAGAATGCAATGTGAACAAGATAATACAGGATGATATTGCTCCCCTGATAGAGGTTATTGTTTTAGTTTTCTGTGAACCTTTTTAATGTATTGTGATGTGTAAATCTATGGTTTTAATTAACCGAAATAGGCTTGACTTGGCTTTGTGATGCTCTGGCAGGGCAAGCGAGCAAATCATATTTATGAGGCCACGCAAAGCCACTTTGCGTGACTTTGAATGGCCTCCTAGATATAGAGTAAGGTAAGGCAGCGCCAATCGCTGTGTTGCCTTACTTTGCGCTAAGGAGGCGTACCATGGGCGTTGCTTTGGATGTTCGTGTGCAACACTCATTAATTTTGACGCTTCAACAGATTTACACGTCCATATAAACCCGGGGATGCGTTAAAACAGTAAGCCTCCCAAGTTGAGGCGTAACAAGGAGAAATAACTTTATTTCTCCTTTTTTATTCTTCTTTCTATGTGTGTTGCATTCTGCAGCACAGATGGAAAGAGGACCACTCCTCAATGGATTGTATCTTTGCAGGAAGGTGCCCCTTCCTTTACTTAAACAATCCTGCAGACAACACAGGCACCCTTTCACTACGTAGCAAGGGTGCCTGCGTTGGCGCTGGGCTGTCGAAATGGCACAAGCGCAGGGGGAAAGGACAGGAATGCAAAGTATTACATAAATATGGTGCATTCCTGCCCTTTCACTTTGATGTAGGGTGGCGCTGAAAGTTGACTTGCCGCACTGCCCTATGACAAATCCCCACAAATGAGGCCCTTAGAATCTGTGAAAGCGATTCTTCACCCATAGTAGGGGTGCTGTATCCAAGTTTTTGTACGCAGCTTGGTTCATTAGACAAACATTTTTATCCCAATCCTGATGAAATGATGCATTATGGGTACGGCTTTGCTGCAGTTTATATACCAGCAATTTTGAACCTTTTTGAATTATTGGTAAATATGTGTGCAATTTGGAGTTTTAATTATTTATTGTTGGAATTGTTTTACTTGTACTAAGTGTTTTATGATCGTTTGATCAAATTACATTGTCAATCAGTCAAACAAACTTTGAATTTTGACATACAAAAAGAAGTAATATCCTCCCAGTAGTGAAACAAATAAAAGTACCTCATGCAACAGCAGTCTAGGACAGGGTTCCTTTGCCTAGCTGTTGTGGGTTTTTTTTTTGGGAAGAACAATCACTTACGGCCCTCCTGATAACCGCACACTTTGCTGTAAACAGGTATGCGGTACTTCATCTCCCAAGAAATTCTAGATGCATGTTAATTTACTCCATGCTCTTATAAATGAAGCACCTAGAAGTAGGTGTTAGAGTGGTAGGTTGCTAGATTGATAAATTAATTCGTTACTTTGTTGGAAGTGTTCATATTATTCTCATTGGGGGTCCCGTGCCTCAGTGCTGGATTAATCAGGGTCTGCATGGTTACTTTTCATGTGCTAAGCAACAGAATTAGAATCAACACATTTTAGCTTTAATGTTTCTCTAATTTGGTGCAGTTCTTGTGTTCGATGTGCTGCCTTGCACCAGTGCAGGCACCCTAGCTCCGTGGGGCAAGGGTGCCTGCGTTGTAGATAGGATTGTTTTTTTGTAGGAAGGGACACCTTCCTGCACCAAAACAATCCTTAAAGGCATTTTCTTCTTTCTATGTGTGCTGCAGAATGCAGCACGCAGAGATCGGCGAAATAATGCGCAATAAACATAATTCTACTTGTTATGCCTCCCCTGGGAAGGCACCTCATTTTGAACCATTCCCAGGTCTACCACTACATAGTAAATCTGGTAATGCCCCAAAATCCATGGGAACACCCAAGCTCAACCCATGGACTACCTTCCTAGGGCACAGTAACGCCAGGCCGATTTACTTAGCACCACAGTGCCTCACAATTTGGCCTTGCGTTGCTTAGTAAATCTGATTCTAGTGTTGCATTGCCCTTTTGTTACCTCCATGACACAAGGGCAGCAATCTGCCCCTTAGTTTACGCTACATGGCACTCAATGTTGGGCAATCGGATTGTTTGTCCCCCTAAGTAGTTGTTGAATATGCACACACAAGAGAACCATTATTGCCATTATACAAATACTTTCAATGTAATCGTGGTTACCTCCTACAGGGAATAAGGGAGCACCTACTTCTGAAGGTTTGTCAAGCTTGAGTATTATAAGGTTAGTCCCCATCTGTGGGTTTTCTATCTTTTGAATCAAAACGTTTTTGAATCCATTTTTATTAAAATGTCAGTTCCTGTCATAATAGGAGTAAATTACCGAGAGTCAGTCATACAACAAATCAAGAATCGAGGTGTTCCTGACACTGAAGGGGCTGTGCCACTGATAGAGGAAGGGTGTAGTAGCTGCACATGTAGCCTATGAATTTGAAACATTTTACTCATGGGTGAAGTTTGAGTCTATAGATGAAACCTTCGGACAGTTTCAGGCTTTCAAAGCTGCAGCACCCCCCGCCCATCATAGGGCATACCAGTATTTAGAAATCCCTTTGACTTACCAAGAGCACCAGAATTGGTTTGCTGGCGAGTTACCACAGAAACATCAGATTGGGCCGTCTGAGTTACGAAGGGCTGCATGGACAGTTTTAGCTGAATACACCCCATTTACGCATCCTGAGAACTTTCCTTGCGGAAGTGGAGGGATTCTGAATTTTATAGTTTCCCTATATAGGAAGCTGATTCAATAAGCTGTGTGAACTTTAAATACTAGAACAGCTCTAGCAGGACCAGTAGTACAAAAACATGTTGCCGTGCAGGCAATAAGTCCACAAACAATAAATGCTATTTTGGGGAAAATGCCCTTTAAAGGTGATAAATTGCCTCCTGGATTGCTTGCAAGAAGCGGTCTCGCCTCATACAACCCTCGAAGACAAGCATAGAATTCTGACTATATGTCTCCCACTAGGAATGTTGTCATGTGAAGAGGAGTGTAACAACTGGGCAAGCATCCTTGCAAGTATCTTACCAACACTTATGGCACACCTTCATTTGCAGTTCTCCCTGAAGTATCGAAATAAGTACAAAATGAACATAAAGCTGCACCAGTACTGAATTTAGGGATGAAATTAATGGGGAATTTTGCTACTGTCTCCTCAATCATCCTAAGCAACATTAAGGGAGAAGCATCAGCCTTGTTCATACGCCAGAGGTTTGCTGTTGTTCCGGTTCAGGATCGTGAACAGGAACTATAAATAATCTGGGTTGTGACACTATGGGTTCACAAGCCCTTAAACCCCCATTTAAAACCCAAGGGTAATGCAGAGAGTTCTGTTAAAGAGAAACAAGTAGCGGAGAATAATAAGAAACATAGGGGTGGAGAGAAAAGACGGACTGCATCTCCTGTATCCAGAGACTCTTGTAGGCATGCTTACAATTTTAAGGACCGCAGCAAGATTAAAAAAGCAGAACGGTATCAATATTCTGATAGCCAGTGCTTAATTTGAGCCGGTGGCTTCCGGTGCTCGGCACCGGCACTTAATTGTCAGCACCGGTACCTATGACAGTCTGCCACATGGTGGCGCTGTTTTTGAATTCCGAGTTAAGCACAACAACTGTTGTTTCTTAATTCAATGTACATTAAGAATGAATAATACTCCTGCCAAAGCCATTCTTTAAACTTTGGGGTCCTGAGAATGTCAGAATTGTCACAGGTGTAGGAGTGTAACTTATTAATTATGCTGTTACTGTAATTGACAGCAGCAGTGGGCAGTGCAAATAGAAGTGGCCTGCTGACTATAGCCCTGGCACTTATGTTTTTTACAAATTAAGCACTGCTGATAGCCGCTCTTGCCGTTCTATTCAGGAATCTTATGATAAATAGACAGAGGCACAGGGTTGAACTGAGTACCGAAGAAAAGAATAGTACAGGAAGCAGAAAGTGAAGGTCGAGAGGTTGGGATTAGGGTAAAGAATGAAGAGAAAAGTTCGGATTTAAAAGCACAATTCAAAAAGAAGAAAGTAGCAGAACTTTCTTAACATGTCCTATCAGCTATGGATACTTCTGCAGAATGGAACTTGTAGAACAGCACTGCTAGACAGCGAATGAAAAGTAACGATCGTGCATCAGACTCTCTAGAGGTTTTCTGATGGCGAGTTCAATTGAGAAACACATACAAGTTAAAACTTCAGCTAGACACTTAGGGGCGGATTTACAAGAAACTGACGCATCTGTAGAGATGCGTCGGTTTTCCTGCTCCAGCCTGCGATACCCTTGCGCCACCATGGATGCGCTGTATTTACAATACGGCGCACCATGGCGCAAGGATTGACAGATGCGTCAGAAAATCTGACGCATCTGTTGGCCCAAAAGTAACGCACTGCTGGAGTCGTGTCGCAAGCACGACGCACCTCCAGCAATGCATGTTGAGGCCTATACTTATTGTACTGCGTCACTTCTTATGCCTGCTTCAAGCAGGCGTGAGGTTTGGACGCAGTGGTGTCCTAGAAGTGGCGCAGTGAAATCTTGTAAATTTCACTGCGTCACTTTTACGAGGCTTTCCTGTGTGGGAACGCACATCCTGCATACATTATACCTGACGCAGGTATAATGTTACGCAGGGCTTTACAATGTGATGAATCTCCCTAGATGTGTCATGTTGTAAATTGGCCGTATTGTTTACGCCGCCGACGCAACGGTGGCGCAAAAGTGTCGCAAGGGGCTTGTAAATCTGCCCCTAAGGCCCTTATTTATGAGGGTTTGCGCCACCGTTGTGTCACTTTTTTGTGATGCGGCGGCGTAAACAATGCACCACACTGTGCCCTATTTACAAAGTGACGCATCTAGGCAGATGCGTCACTTTGTAAAGCCCTCGCTACATTATACCTGCGTCAGATATACTGTATGCAGGGTGTGCGTTCCACGTAAAAAAGCCTCATAGAAGTGGCACAGTGAAATCTATGAGATTTTACTGCACCACTCCCACAACTTGACTCTGTCACAGTCCTTACACCTGCTTCAAGCAGGCATAAGGAGTGACACAGGGCCTTTTAGATGGGACTTGCCCCATGTGTAATGACACATTGCTGGAGTTGCGTCAGTTTACCGACACACTCCAGCAATGCGTCATTACTGCGCCACCAGATATGTCAGCATTCCTGAGGTATCTGTGCAATCCTGTGGCATGGAGCGCCGTAGTGTATGGTGTGGCAAGGATGCTGCAATGAAAAGTGTTGCATCTCTGTTTTTCCCCAGCGATGCAACACATTTCATTAATGAGGCTCTGCTGCACCAGAACATCACTTATTTGACGTTCCGGTGGCGCAATGTGCCCTGGCATCATTACAAGGCCACGTAAAGCCACTTTACGTAGCTTTTCATGGCCTTGTAAATATGTGCCCCTTTCACGCAAAACACTGCGCGAAAGGGGCGTTCCATGGGTGGTGTTGTGGGTGTTTCCACGCAACACTCATGGAATCTGAAGCATTTGCAGATTTATGAGATATTGTAAACCTGGGAATGTGTCAGAATCTAACGCCATCCCAGGGGTGGTATTAGGGAGGCGCAACAAGAAGTGTTTTCCTTTCTCCTCTTTTTTCCTTTTTCTATGTGGGCTGCATTCTGTAGCGCGCATAGAAAAAGGAAATCACCTGAATTGATTGATTTTGTGCAGGAAGGTGTGCCTTCCTGCACAAAATCAATCAGCCCCGCAACGCAGACACCCTTGCACCAGATTCCTTGAGGTGATGCCCTACGCCAAAACCACATAAATGAGGCCCTTAAATCCTCCTGATATGGGTTATAGGCTAAACAAACAAATTGAAGGAGATATACTGATGGTAATTAAAGCAGTCTTGTGGCCACATTTGTTTGAAAAATATGATTAAATATGAGCAGAATATGACTGGCCTCCAGCCTTTGTTAGGGAAGCGTTCCAGGGGGATGAGGTAATAAGAGTGGACTTTTCTTCCTTAGTATCTGAAAATGTCAGGGAAATCCACACCAGCGAGTGGACACTCAAACAGGCCCCAGCATTATAAAGAAGTCAAGTATAGTGGGATAAACATTCTATTGTACATGTCATTCCCTTATGCAGTAAGCCTCAAGCAAAAGCTCAACACACTTTGAAGCAAGAAGCAAAGTGCAATATAAAGGCCATTGTAGAGCAGCTACAATATCAAGGCATTATAGTAACTTGTCTTTCTCCTTTGAACACATCTATTTTTCCAGTTTCCAAACCGGATCAGTCATATTGAATAGAACATGTGCCTTGCAGAAGCCCATAGCACAGGTGTAATGACTAATCTAGTCCCCATAAAATGCAAAATAACTCTAGATACCTCCAATGGATTCTTCAGTCAAAATATGGCACCTGAATCAGAGAATCTCAATGTTTTCAGTTCCAAAGGAGAGCAATATCTTTTTTAACATTTGAGGGCTTATGTATGAGCCCCTTGCACCGCCGTAGCATCACTTTTTGTGATGCTCCGGTGGGGCAAACCATCAAATCATATTTATGGGGCCATGCAAAGCCACCTTGCATGGCTTTGAATGGCCTAATAGATATGGAGTAAGGCAAGGCAGGGCAAATCAATGCATTGGGGAGGCGTTCCATGGGCGTTACGGCGGGTGTTCCCACGCAACACCCATGAATTTTGATGCTTCCCCAGATTTAAAAGACCATGTAAACCTGGGAATGCGCCAAAACCTCACGCCTCCTGAGGTGAGGCATAATGAGGAGAAATAATTTTATTCTACTCATTTATTCCTCTTTCTATGAGTGTTGCATTCTGCACCACACATGGAAAGAGGAACACATCTCAATGGATTGTTTCTGTGCAGGAAGGTGCCCCTCCTTCACTTAAACAATCCTACCGACAACACAGGCACCCTTGCACCATGGTGCAAGGGTCCTGCTTTGGCGCTAGGCTGCCGAAACAGCGCCAGCACATAGCAGAAAGGACAGGAATGCACCGTATTTTACAAATATGGTGCATTCCTGCCCTTTCATTTTGACATAGGTCAGAGCAGCAAGGTGACTTGCTGTGCTGCCCTATGCCAAATCCCCATAAATGAGACCCTTGATTCTGGGATATAAGAACAGCCCTGGACTGTTTTCAGCATGCATCATGGAGATCTTACAACAAGATTCTGAAGCATTATCATTCATTGACGACAACTATCTTATAGATGATGATTTAGACGCACATCCGAAGGGTGGACCAGATAGTGACGGTTTTAACATCACATTGGCTGGGAAAGGACAGAAATGCACCGTATTTATCAAATACGGTGCATTCCTGTCCTTTCTCCTTGCGCTGGCTACGTTTTGGTAGCCTAGCGTCTATGCAGGTACCCTTGCACCATGGTGCAAGGGTGCCTGGATTGCATGGCGGACTGTTTTTGTGCAGAAAGGGGCACCTTCCTGCACACAAACAATCCAGAGAGGCCTTTTCCTCTTTCTACGTGTGCTGCAGAATGCCTCACTTAGGGAAGAGTAAGATTTTGGCACATTACCAGGTTTACAAGTAGTTGTAAATCTGGGAATTCGTCAAAAACCATGAAAGTTGTGTGGGAACACACTCCGCAACGCACATGGAATGCTGCCCCTGCAAAATGTAAGGCAACGCAGCGATTTGCTCTGCTTTGCCTTACTTCAGATCTATCAAGCCATTCAAAGCCACTCAAAGTTGCTTTGCGTGACCTCATAAATCTGACTTAGAGGCTTGTGTCATGCATGTACCCCTTGCGTGGTGCAAACATAGTACAAGCCTCTCATAAATATGCCCCTTGGTTGATACGTTTAGCTTGTTCTGCACTGAGTATGGCCTTTAAGTTATTGCTTCCAAAACTAAGCAGATTGCCTACTCTAGGGGGAAAAGGGCAAAGGATGTCGTTAGTATAGGAAAAGACGTATTAGAAAGGGTTGGGGAGTTTGATTACCTGGGAATTTGGTTGTCAGATTTCAGATCTTAGGGAGCCGAAGATCCTTAAAAGTTTGCCTACGACTAAACATAGAGCAGGAGCCATGAGTAGATTTGCTAAAAGGGCCTCTTGGGTCCAAATTTTCCCTGCCATGGAAATCTACAAGACACAAGTTAGGGGCATGGCACTATATGGAGCCAAGCTATGGGGTCATGGGTTTAATGGGTATTGCTGAAAACAATTTTACAAGAGTCCTCATTGGTTTAGGGAGGGGCAAGCAACCGGTGCCTCCACTATTGGACCTGGGTATTGCACGAATTACTGAGATAGCCTCCTTGAGACCATTATTATATTGGGTGCGCAGTTGGGCTACGAGTGAATTGCATCATTTTAGAGAGGTGCTTGCTGAGATTTTAAAACTACAATCATTTACAAAAATCCAATGGTTGACCTATATAAAAAAGCTTGGTTGGATCTTGGCTTGGCCAATTTTTGGAAAGATCCTTTTTCTATTCATACAAACGCTGCTCTAATCGCGAAATTGTGATTCCAGGAGAAAGCTGCTGGCCACAATGAGTTGCACAATTCTATGGGCAGCCTCACCAGATGTTTCTTAATGGTCCGGAGGAATTTTTAAACTATGGGGCATATTTACAAGGAGGTACCGCCACCAGAACGTCACTCATAGCGACGTTCTGGTGGCGCTATGCCCTTCTCCATATTTACAACGTGGCGTTAAGCCACTTTTTGCGGCTTAACGCCACCTTGTAAATTTGGCCCCTTTACACACATCAATTAGAGTGAAAGGGGTGTGAAATGGGTGTTGCTGTGGGCGTTCCAACGCAACACCCATTGCATTTTGATGCTGCCCCAGATTTACAAGGTGTAAATCTGAGGCAGCGCCAAAAATGCAAGAGCAGGCATTAGAAAGCGAAACGAGGAGAAATGCTTTTATTTCTCCTCGTTTTTGCTTTTTTCTATGTGTGCTGCATTCTGCAGCACACATAGAAAGAGCAAAAACGCCATTAACGACTGTTTATGTGCAGGAACGGGCCCCTTCCTGCACATAAACAATAATTAAATAATGAGGATTTACTACTTCTATGTGTGCTGCAGAATGCAACACACATAGAAGTAACGAATTGTCATTATGGATCGTTTATGTGCAGGAAGGGACACCTTCCTGCAAATAAATAATCATTCCCTGCAACGTAGGCACTCTTGCACTATGGTGCCTGCGTTGCCACTAGGCAGCTAATATTAGCCCCAGTGCTAGGAAAAACACAGGGGTGCCCCGTGTTATTGTAAATACAGTGCAGCCCTGCGTTTAGGAAATGTCGGAGCGTGGCGCTGCCAAATTTGGCGCAGCTCAGCGCTCTGAAATTTTGTTGTAAATATGCCCCTATATTCTTTGGCACTTGCTGGTACATTGTTTTTACAGTTTGGATATGGGACCCTTCCGGTTGCAGCCTATACCTCATTATGGGACTCCGACAGACCTGGGCACCAACATTGCTTCTTCTGCACTACTGTAGATAAAACAGAGGACACTTGCTGTTCTTCTGTCCGTTGTATGCCAAACCCAGAAGTAAGTGGAATGTTCCCCTTTGTCGGCGCCTGATTCTGATGGAAAGAAGATAGGCGCTTAGGGGCAGATTTATGAGCCCCTTAGTGTCACTTTTTGTTCACAGGAACATCTTTCTTTTCATTTGCATCTAAACTCATTAAAGCCAAAGACTGTCTCTTTAATTGCAGCTTTTCAATCCTTGCACCTCAAATTGCAAAGCCCAACCTTGGTGCCTCTTCTCACAGAGAAAAGAAAGACTTATTCCAACAATCAGCTTTGGTACAGTAGCTTTCGCGGGGAAGTTTGTGGCTTTTTTTAATTCTGCACAAACCAAGGCATGTTGCATTTTTTTTTGCCTACCGCAAAGCGCCGCCCGGGCCCAATTGCGACTAGAATTTGGTCTGCTAAACCAAGTGTTAGTACAGCACAGCTCTTTACTTAAGTACTTGTCACTACTAAAGCTGTCTGATCAGTCAACACTGCATGCTGAGAAAGGGGAAGAAATTCAATCTGCAAAACCAAAAAGATCTGGCCATGAATGTCCTTGAGGCAAAAGAATTAAGGTCATCAATTCTCCTGCATGCCCTATTTAAAATATTTCTAACCAAGCAAATAAAGAAGATCTCATGGAACAGAGACAAGAGATACTTTAGTGAAAAAAGACATGTGTGGGCAGTCATTGGGCCATATGTACAAGGCCTGGCGATAACTGACGCTAACGTTAGTTAGCGGCAATTTTTTTACCGCTGCGTACCGCTGAAAACTATCGCCATGGTACCGGCGTATGTACAACACGTCGCTCCATGACGATAGTATCTCATCGCAGCGGTATTTGTCCACGTAAACCACAACGTTACGGCGATAAAAATCTTGCCGCTAATGTGAAAAAAGTGGCGGCAGGCCAGTAAGCGGCCAGGAACTGCACGCTAATCAGCGTGACGCCACTTTTTTCCATCTTAGCGGCAAGATTCAACTACAAAACGCCTGTGAAGCATCCCAAACAACAACAAAAAAATTAAAAATAGAAGAACTATAGAGGAAGCTGGACCCAGTACTGCAGGGGAGAACAACCCCCCTAACACTACAAATAGCCAGGAGGACCAGCCAGAGACCCAGGGGAAGGGGAAGAGGAAAATCAGGTTCAGCCAGCAGGAAAATCATATCCTGATTGCGGAGGTGACAGAGAAACAACACCAGCTCTTTGTCAGCTGCACTGTGTCATCTGGGACCAAAAATGCAATATGGCAGTCCATCACAGCCAGGGTGAATGCTGTCGCAGATGTGAGGAGGACAGTGACTGACTGCAAGAAGAGCTGGCATGGTGCTAAGCGCAAGACCAAGCAGAAACTGGCCAACAATCGCCAGGCAGCACTGCAGACCGGAGGTGGGAGTCCAGCGCCACAGAACGAGCTGGATGCCTTGGAGGAATAGGTGTCGGCAGTCATCTGTGAGGAGTGGGTGGTTGGAGTCCAGGGACAGGATAGTGCTGAACAAGACCAGCTACATCAGCAACAGGGTGCGTACCAACCAGGGACCGGCGGGACGGGGGTGGATGGAACCAATGTCACTCATGCCCAAATAAATATCACTCAGTGCACACCCACACTGACTGCAGATCTTGTCCCAGATACTCCTGTCCCTGGGGGTATGGCCACATATCACCCTACTCAATGAACATATTGCAATACACATATTGGTGGTGTCACAGACATGGAAATCAGCACAGAAAAGTAATCCAAAATTCAGACAAGAAAATATTTACACCAGACCACAAAATATGGCAAACATGAACAAGCAAAGGGGCACATTGCCTGGAGATGCGGCAGGGTGTCAAAATGGCCCCCTTGCCTCAACACCACACACATACAAATTGTCTGCACAGGGCTGCATCTCTGTGACAACAATATGATGATGCACTGTGTCCGAGACTGATCATGGGCAGAAGTGAGCATGCCACCACCGATGGCAGCACACATGCACAGAGTTTGACAGCCTGGCGGCTAAATTAGATGGGGTACGTGGGTGTCTCAGCCCCATTCGAGACCACCTGCAGACCATCACAGACACCCACAGTCCGCTCCATGCTTTCCAGCATTCCATGGCTGACATCGCTGGAGTACTGACTCAGAGTCAAGAACAACTGTCCAGTCAGAGTGGCTCCAGCGATGTCCCCAGGGAGTTGCGTCACATGCGAATAATCATGGAGAACATGGAGCGGATACAAGCCTCACACTTGGCTGCCACGGCTGCACACCACAGAGATGTTGCTGGAATCTTCCAAGCCCTGCAGCTGCTCATCACAGCAGTGCTGCCTCAAGGTTTGGCACAGATGAATGCTGCTGCAGCTTCAACATCCACATCTCAGACCCCTGATGAGTTAGTGTCTCACAGTGCCCCAGACAATCTAACATCACGCACACAGGAGGCACATGACACATCAGAGGATGACGATGTGGACGATTCAACATTCTTGCAAAGAAAAAAGCGGTAGCATTCATCTATGCCAATTGGACTGTTTCTGCTTGGATCTGTGCTTAGCATCATGCCCCGGAACATCAGCTTCCACTGTCCCCTGATTCACTCTGAAACACTCACCTTGGACATCGATATGGACTGCCATAATTTGTGTTTTTCCCAATGACAGTGTAATCAGCCTGCTGACTGAACTCTGCCTCTTCCTCAACATGTCGCTGGACATGTTACCCCCAAAGGACTCTGTAAGGCCCTCCACTGGGCCTCTATAGAATGTGCGGGGTTGTTTGACCAAGTACTGGGCCAGTCTTCTCCCAATGTCAATGCACATGCCAATAAAACAAGTTAAGTCACACAGATGTGTGTTGCCAATGACCATTCAAGTATAGAAGTCTTAAAAAATGTTGAGCCAGTGATTCCATCAAAACTTACACCGAGGGACATATGATAAATGGTCATGTTGAATCTGTGTCCCACATAGGGAGTGAGATGACCGGGTATGTGTGAACTAGCTGTGCCCTCATTGCTCAAATACTACATGCTTGCAAGATACCAACATTGCCCTACGTACATGATGGGAATAGGCATGTGCGGAAATATGTCAAAGTCAGTCTTATGCCACAAGTAGTGTCTTCAGTTAGCATTGCTAACAAGTCTCACTTGGCAGATCTACTCACACTCAATAGGGTGGACAAAGCTTGTTGTGATGGGGGTCATGGCATGTCACTTTTAAAGATAGAGCACACACCAGATTACATGAATCGTAATGGCACAGATCTACCACCCTCTATTGGAACCACAATGTCTGTTTCAGTAAACTAGTGTTGGCAATAGGGACTTATCCTAAAGTGCAAGTCCTCAGTCAGCCACTTCCTGTGGCTTAACAATGCCTTGGAAATAAGGAACCCTCTCATGCTGTGCTCACTGTGAAAGGAGAGGGCAATGTGTCTAGTGGTGTGTAGTGCACTGCAATTTGCATATAGTCAGATGCTGTACCACCATTTCAAGGGTGGCATCACTATGAGGCAATGCCAAAACTAACAGCTGGGAAAAGTGGGTATAACACTGGCACAACAGGAAGCAATGCTTCATTTGCCTTCCTGTTTGCTGTAGAACTGTGTTCTGCCTTGTGCCGTGCACATATGATCAGCAAAATGACAACATTCTGTATGGTCCGGAAGGTGAGCCTTCCTGCACAGGAACATCCTATTTCAATAATGCTGACACACTTGCACTGTGTAGCAAGTGTGCCTGTGTCTGTGCATGGTAGATGGACTCTGCGCCAGGCTCATGTGAAATGCAGGGTGGGGCCGTAATCTGGGGAACACAGCACACACATCCATTTTCATGATGGATAAGAGTTGCAATGTCAATGTTTGCTCAAGCCCATGTCCCTACATTGTGTTGTAAATGTGCAACAATGTGGTGTACAACTCTGTGAGTCACACATAAGATGTAAAAATTAACAAACAAGGGGGATATTCACAAGGAAGTGGCGGAGAGAGGCGTTAGCCTTCTTGGCTTAACGCCTCTCTCCGCCACTTCGGAAAAGCAAGGCTGCACCATATTCACAAGGATATGGTGCAGCCTTGCATTTCCCCCTGAGATGGCGCTAAGTTTTACAACTGAGAATGAGCCCAAGGAGACAGCTTGACAACACCATTGCAGAACCAAAACATGGCAATTAGATACATATGGCCATCTTTGCTAGGTTGTTGGTGAGCGTGCCATTGGTATCCTTGGCTTAACGCTACGCCCTGCAACTTCTGGAAAGCTGGTATGCAGCAGACCTACAATAGTACTGTGCAGACCTGTGTCTGACCCCGCATGGCCTGAAAAACACTACCTCCTTGGTCATAATCTGGCCCACTTGCACAATGCTGCAAGTGTCTCTGTGTTGATGTGATAGATTAGAAAGGGCCACAGAGTGGCCCTTCCTGCACATGACCATTCCTTACAATATGTACAGACAAATCAATGTGTGCTGCCTCATGCAGCACATGTTGAATTCACATGATGTCATTCTCAGCACTGATTGTTCATGTGATGTAAGTTGCACCTTCATGCACTTGAACAATCAATGTTTCCTGTTCTCTCCAGGGGTACCGCACAACGCAGAACACTTTCGACCAGCATGTTTGAGAACCAAATCAAGACATCTCACCACTGTGCATAAACTGATCCAATATGCCAAGGGTATCACACATTATGCACTCCAAACATTCTAGCTGGCCTTGGAGAGAGTGTCCAGACCTTCAAAGGTTTGTTTGTGCATGTATTCAGCGCCCAACCTTGGCACACAATATATGATGTGAAAAGATGGTGTAGAGCCCTTTTGTGCTTCATTCTCAGGCAGCTAGCTAAACGCTGCATCATGACTAAGGCTAAGGCAATCGTGCTCCCACAATGCTGTACAATGTGACGTTGATGATTAAATGTTGTGCTTGTGATATGCACCAACATGGCAAAGATATGACACATCAGATGTAAGACAATCACTATTGCCAGCAATTCTAGCTTGTGACCTAACTTTACATTACAGTGATGTCAACACGTACAAAGTAGGTGTGACTCTGGATCCTGCTGCAATAAATGTGTTATCACTGACCCAAGCTTACATATTGTGGCTGTGACGGACTCTTTGTAGTGGTTTCTGTGAATGACACCTGGTGCAACAAAGATTTGAACATCATTGACAGTCATCTCAGTCAAGGATGTACACGCATTCCATGACTGGTCATAGTCATCCCCAAAACCACTCACATCCTCTCCTGTCTGTACGCTGTGTAATCCACATGCATGTGCTGGAGTGACATAACCGATTGATATTTCTTGCATGGGTATCACAGACTGGGGATGTGCAAAGTTACATCCGGAAGACATATGCATTGCTCCATCTTCACTTACTGATTTGTTCACACTTCACACTTCTTTGAAACATCATCACACTGGAGGCAAGGTACATGTGATACACACCCATACTGCATACTACTACGTACAGGATTTCACCCAGACATTCATCACATCTCACAATGACAATATTTATTCGATGAACTCACCAGTGGCGTGTGGGTCCCGGAAGGCGTCGATGTCCCCTGAGTGATCAGTGGTCTGCCAGCTGTGATACGTGAAAAAAAACGTGTGTTGGTATCAGACATAAATTCACACATGTTTCCTGTTCATCATCAGATATATCTACATCAATGGCAATGCCCTGTAACTGTACTGATGCAGTTCAGGTTGCATACATGATTGTGTCTACTTTGCCTGTTGTTCCCACAAGACATGACCAATGCTGAGTTTGGCAACACAAGACAATCCTGCTTGAAAATTTGCACATTTTGCACACACTACTTGTGTGACACATTCCCAAGGCCACGTTTCTCCCAACAACATCATGTTCTCCATGGTCTGTAGACAATAGCATCGCTGCAGAGCTCACAAGGGTGTGTCACAACAATTGATGGTGTATGATCACACCTTCTGTATGTGGCAGGCGGACACTCCGGAGATGGCCTATTTTAAACAACCAATTTTACCTACATCATCATACGTTACACAAAACCTATGTACAAGGGCAGCGTACATAGGAGGCTGCGCCATAAGTTAAGATCATGGAAAACGTGATCTTAACTTTGCAAAACGAGAACAAATGCAATATTTCTCCTCCTTTTCCTTTTTCCATTTGTGCTGCCTTGTGCAGCACACATGGAAAAGCTAAATGCCTTTGATTGTTTATGTACAGGAAGGTCACCCTTCCTGTACATATACAATCTTTCCCCTGCACGCAGACACCCTTATGGTGCAAGGGTGTCTGCGTTGGCACTACACTGCTAAGTGTAGCGCCAGTGCAGGGGGAAACGCAAGGCTGCACCATATCGTTGCAAATATGGTGCAGCCTTGCGTTTCTGAAGTGGCAAAGTGAGGCGTTAAGCCATGATGGCTAACGCCTCACTCCGCCACTTGAACATATGCCCCATTGTGTTACAGACTGCATTTTAGGATATGTTACAAAAGTGTTCATTTAACAATTATGAGGTTGTACTTACCACCTTGTAGGCCAATGATGACTCCCACGTGGTCCAACATGTCACGGCCCACGCAATCCTGCCATCGGTGCTTCCATTGTCGGACAGTCCTGTCCACACCGAGGATCCTCAGCATCTGACTCCTTACATGCTCCCACCTCACCTTCCGCACACGTACGGAATATCTTTGCAGGATCCTACCCCCACTCTCAAACATCAAGGGCAGGTAGAATCTTACCAGCCAGAGGAAGCCCCCCAATGCCCCCCCCTGACATCCTGCCATCCCTACCCACACCCACCATCTCCCAGAACACACCTAAACCCACTAGTAAGAAAATAAAGCCAAAATATATACCCCAGAAAACTATTAATAATGTAAATTTACCCTTTGGACAGACACCCGACAAGATTTGGTTTAAGAAGCAAAAAACACGTCAGGACAAGTACACACGACTTCACAGAGACACTAGGGACAGTTCATAGGACACAACAACTCTCTCTACTTCCAAAAACAGCAGCACACAACTCCAAACACCTCCAACACTCTCCACATTCACTAGCAGTGTGCTCAAAAGAGAAAGTGAAAGTGTACAGTACTCCTCCAGTACACAGGATGCATGCTGACCTCACTTCCTGTGTGTTTGCGGCCCGTTTTTTGACTATGCGGTCAGAATCTGTACGCAAATTGGCTTTGGCAGTAATATTCTGTGTTGTGACATGTATTTTGCGAATATTTTCCATAGCGGTTATGAAAAATAATATCGCTTTGCGTTAAAGCGGTAAAAATTTGGACGCTAAATGCAAGTTGTTCCTCAGATGAACATGATTTCATGGAATTCATCACTGACCCCCAAAACACATCCTAAAATTCATCTCTGCCCCCAAGCACACCCTTAAATTCATCACTGACCCCCAAAACACACCCTAAAATTCATCTCTGACCCCCAAACACACCCTAAAATTCATCTCTGACCCCCAAACACAACCTGAAATTCATCTCTGACCCCCTAAACACACCCTAAAACTTAAAAAGCTCCATTACTAACCTCACAATGTTAACCTTTCACTTGTCAGATATATGAATTTATGCAGAGAATAAACATGCACGCAATATTTTTGTGTAGTGATATTTTATTGCACAAACTAGGCTTATGTGCTTTTTATAAACAAATGTACACATGTGCATTTTTGGACATTGTGATTAGGTGAAGAAATTTGCGATTATTAGATCCCTCCGTGCTGTTACAGCAGCAGAAGCTGTGGTGTGTGCAGCATCTGCCTCTCCTTCCTGGTCGATACAAAGGGGATGATGGACGGAACGTTTGAGCCAATCAAACACTCACCCCCAGTCAACTGATCTGGGTTTAATCCATCATCATTCTTTAGCTCACTCCACCACCCCAGTTCAGACATGGCCATATGCAAATCAGTCTGACCCTGTGCCTCATGGGAACAGTCCAGCCCGAACTGCCAAGCCATGTCTTCCCTGGAACGGAAACAAGCATCCTAGGACCGGTTTCTGGCATTTCAGCCGTCATCAGCCAGGCTTGCTTGAATCCAGTGGCAAAGTGAGCAAGGGACCCACGTCTGGGCATACCCCCGCCAACTTAGGGCGACCAAAGCGATACAAAAGGGATGATGGACGGAACGCTTGAGCCAATCAAACACTCACCCCCAGTCAACTGATCTGGGTTTAATCCATCATCATTCTTTAGCTCACTCCACCACCCCAGTTCAGACATGGCCATATGCAAATCAGTCTGACCCTGTGCCTCATGGGAACAGTCCAGCCCGAACTGCCAAGCCATGTCTTCCCTGGACCGGAAACAAGCATCCTAGGACCGTTTTCTGGCATTTCAGCCGTCATCAGCCAGGCTTGCTTGAATCCAGTGGCAAAGTGAGCAAGGGACCCACGTCTGGGCATACCCCCGCCAACTTAGGGCGACCAAAGCGATACAAAAGGGGATGATGGACGGAACGCTTGAGCCAATCAAACACTCACCCCCAGTCAACTGATCTGGGTTTAATCCATCATCATTCTTTAGCTCACTCCACCACCCCAGTTCAGACATGGCCATATGCAAATCAGTCTGACCCTGTGCCTCATGGGAACAGTCCAGCCCGAACTGCCAAGCCATGTCTTCCCTGGACCGGAAACAAGTATCCTAGGACCGGTTTCTGGCATTTCAGCCATCATCAGCCAGGCTTGCTTGAATCCAGTGGCAAAGTGAGCAAGGGACCCACGTCTGGGCATACCCCCGCCAACTTAGGGCGACCAAAGCGATACAAAAGGGGATGATGGACGGAACGCTTGAGCCAATCAAACACTCACCCCCAGTCAACTGATCTGGGTTTAATCCATCATCATTCTTTAGCTCACTCCACCACCCCAGTTCAGACATGGCCATATGCAAATCAGTCTGACCCTGTGCCTCATGGGAACAGTCCAGCCCGAACTGCCAAGCCATGTCTTCCTGGACCGGAAACACGCATCCTAGGACCGGTTTCTGGCATTTCAGCCGTCATCAGCCAGGCTTGCTTGAATCCAGTGGCAAAGTGAGCAAGGGACCCACGTCTGGGCATACCCCCGCCAACTTAGGGCGACCAAAGCGATACAAAAGGGGATGATGGACGGAACGCTTGAGCCAATCAAACACTCACCCCAGTCAACTGATCTGGGTTTAATCCATCATCATTCTTTAGCTCACTCCACCACCCCAGTTCAGACATGGCCATATGCCAATCAGTCTGACCCTGTGCCTCATGGGAACAGTCCAGCCCGAACTGCCAAGCCATGTCTTCCTGGACCGGAAACAAGCATCCTAGGACCAGTTTCTGGCATTTCAGCCGTCATCAGCCAGGCTTGCTTGAATCCAGTGGCAAAGTGAGCAAGGGACCCACGTCTGGGCATACCCCCGCCAACTTAGGGCGACCAAAGCGATACAAAAGGGGATGATGGACGGAACGCTTGAGCCAATCAAACACTCACCCCCAGTCAACTGATCTGGGTTTAATCCATCATCATTCTTTAGCTCACTCCACCACCCCAGTTCAGACATGGCCATATGCAAATCAGTCTGACCCTGTGCCTCATGGGAACAGTCCAGCCCGAACTGCCAAGCCATGTCTTCCTGGACCGGAAACAAGCATCCTAGGACCGGTTTCTGGCATTTCAGCCGTCATCAGCCAGGCTTGCTTGAATCCAGTGGCAAAGTGAGCAAGGGACCCACGTCTGGGCATACCCCGCCAACTTAGGGCGACCAAAGCGATACAAAAGGGGATGATGGACGGAACGCTTGAGCCAATCAAACACTCACCCCCAGTCAACTGATCTGGGTTTAATCCATCATCATTCTTTAGCTCACTCCACCACCCCAGTTCAGACATGGCCATATGCAAATCAGTCTGACCCTGTGCCTCATGGGAACAGTCCAGCCCGAACTGCCAAGCCATGTCTTCCCTGGACCGGAAACAAGCATCCTAGGACTGGTTTCTGGCATTTCAGCCGTCATCAGCCAGGCTTGCTTGAATCCAGTGGCAAAGTGAGCAAGGGACCCACGTCTGGGCATACCCCGCCAACTTAGGGCGACCAAAGCGATACAAAAGGGGATGATGGACGGAACGCTTGAGCCAATCAAACACTCACCCCCAGTCAACTGATCTGGGTTTAATCCATCATCATCATTCTTTAGCTCACTCCACCACCCCAGTTCAGACATGGCCATATGCAAATCAGTCTGACCCTGTGCCTCATGGGAACAGTCCAGCCCGAACTGCCAAGCCATGTCTTCCTGGACCGGAAACAAGCATCCTAGGACCGGTTTCTGGCATTTCAGCCGTCATCAGCCAGGCTTGCTTGAATCCAGTGGCAAAGTGAGCAAGGGACCCACGTCTGGGCATACCCCCGCCAACTTAGGGCGACCAAAGCGATACAAAGGGGATGATGGACTGAACGCTTGAGCCAATCAAACACTCACCCCCAGTCAACTGATCTGGGTTTAATCCATCATCATTCTTTAGCTCACTCCACCACCCCAGTTCAGACATGGCCATATGCAAATCAGTCTGACCCTGTGCCTCATGGGAACAGTCCAGCCCGAACTGCCAAGCCATGTCTTCCCTGGACCGGAAACAAGCATCCTAGGACCGGTTTCTGGCATTTCAGCCGTCATCAGCCAGGCTTGCTTGAATCCAGTGGCAAAGTGAGCAAGGGACCCACGTCTGGGCATACCCCGCCAACTTAGGGCGACCAAAGCGATACAAAAGGGGATGATGGACGGAACGTTTGAGCCAATCAAACACTCACCCCAGTCAACTGATCTGGGTTTAATCCATCATCATTCTTTAGCTCACTCCACCACCCCAGTTCAGACATGGCCATATGCAAATCAGTCTGACCCTGTGCCTCATGGGAACAGTCCAGCCCGAACTGCCAAGCCATGTCTTCCCTGGACCGGAAACAAGCATCCTAGGACCGGTTTCTGGCATTTCAGCCGTCATCAGCCAGGCTTGCTTGAATCCAGTGGCAAAGTGAGCAAGGGACCCACGTCTGGGCATACCCCGCCAACTTAGGGCGACCAAAGCGATACAAAAGGGGATGATGGACGGAACGCTTGAGCCAATCAAACACTCACCCCCAGTCAACTGATCTGGGTTTAATCCATCATCATTCTTTAGCTCACTCCACCACCCCAGTTCAGACATGGCCATATGCAAATCAGTCTGACCCTGTGCCTCATGGGAACAGTCCAGGGCGATAAAACAAAAGCCGCCGTAACGTCAAATAATTGACGCTACGGCTGCGTTAAGTCCTTGTACATATGCCCCATTGACTCTTAAAAACAACCCAGCCCGCAAGCATAGTTAACTGCTTTACTGAGATTCTTCTATAAAAGCAAGTTGCTGCATGTGCGTTTCGGCCTGTGCCAAACTAGTAACTCCCTGCCAAAATGGTCAGGGAACCTTTGTCTTCTAAATCCAGTCTTTGCCATCTACACACTGAAAGTCTGACTCGTATCGTATCAACTTGCTCCAAGCTGTTGACTGAACGTAAGGCTTTGTTGCTGAACCTTATTTATCAGAATCTGCCGTCATGCCTTTCTCTTGTTTAAAGGTTAATGTCCCCGAGTGATTGCGGCTTTCACAAAATGTATCTTAAAAACTGATATGCTGTTGTCAGATAAAGGTTTAGATGCTGCAGTGTGAACGAAGTATGATCAATAGCGCCACACAAACGCCGTTCAATGTTGCCAATGTTCACCTTAGCACTTTATTCTAGATATAATGGAAGTGGCATTTTGGGACATGATGTGGAACACCAAGGTCCAAGGGAACATGAGGGGACACTATTGAGGAAATATCCTAATTTGATGCCTCATATTATATTTCTCAATTTTCTGCAAATTTTGCACCAACTGGAAAAGTGGCCAGGTCACTTCAGATAAAATGTTAATTGCAGATAATTCAGTATGGGGGGGGTTGTTCAAATGTTCTTTTTTTATCTCAATATCTCTTTCTTCCAGTTTTAGCAAATTTTATTTTGTTACACCTGCACTTTATATTTGGTATGGAAGAGGCAGTGTAAGATAGTAGGCAATAATGTGGAACATGAGAATATGGGGTTGTCACATTTGCACTACAAATCCAGTTTTACTGACAGGTCATTGTCAGATAAAATGTTAATTGCAGGTGCTACAGTATGAGGCGTGTAGAGTAAATGTTTTTTTTTTTTTTAACTAGATGTCTTTTTCTTCCATTTTAGCTAATTTTATCTGGTCACACCACCACTTTATGGGGCTTATTTACAAGCCCCTTGCGCCGCCAGTGTGTCAGTTTTAATATGGGAAAAACTGATGCACTGGCAGCACAAGGGTTGTAAATAAGCCCCTATATCTGGTTCTATAGAGTGGGTAGTGTAAAATAATAGTCAATAATGTAGAACAAGATGAGATGGGGCGTTACTGCTGCCTAGAGATAAGTTTACCCTTGTTTCTCGTTTATGCTACCCTTGCACTAACAACAGTACACCTTGCACTGTCACCTTTGCACTATATATCTGGCTTTACAGAAGAGGTATTGCAAGATGGGATAGAATGCAAAGTGAACAAGATAATACGGGATGATATTGCTCCCCTGACAGAGGTTATTGTTTTTGTTTTCTGTGAACCTTTTAATATATTGTGATGTGTAAATCTATGGTTTTAGTTTTAATTAACCGAAATAAGCTTGACTTGACTTTGTGATGCTCTGGCAGGGCAAACGAGCAAATCATATTTATGAGGCCATGTAAAGCCACTTTGCGTGACTTTGAATGGCCTTATAGATATAGAGTAAGGTAAGGCAGCACCAATCGCTGTGTTGTCTTACTTTGCGCAAAGGAAGCTTTCCATGGGCATTGCATTGGGTGTTCCTATATAACACCCATTCATTTTGATGCTTCCCCAGATTTACAAGTCCATATCGCAGCCATCGTCCGACAACACGGCCTCAACATCGTATCCTACGCCGACGACACCCAGCTCATCCTCTCCCTCACCAAAGACCCCACCACTGCCAAACTCAACTTCCAGAAAGGAATGCAAGACGTCGCAGTCTGGATGACCAACAGCTGCCTAAAGCTCAACGCTGAGAAGACAGAAGTCCTCATCCTCGGTACCACCCCTTCTGCATGGGACAGCACCTGGTGGGCGACCACCCTCGGAAGCCCACCTACCCCCTCAGACCACGCCAAGAACCTCGGCATCGTACTCGACTCATCACTCACCATGAACCGACAGGTCAACGCCGTCACCTCCAGCTGCTTCAACACCCTCCGCATCCTCCACAAGACCTTCAAGTGGATCCCCCCTGAGTCAAGGAAGACAGTCACCTACGCACTCATCACCAGCAGACTGGACTATGGAAACGCACTCTACGCCGGCATCAACAAGTCCCTACTCCGCAAACTCCAGACAATACAGAACACCGCCGCCAGACTCGTCCTCGGCATCCCCCGACACGAACACATCAGCCAACACCTACGAAGTCTCCACTGGCTCCCCGTTGAGAAAAGAGTCACTTTCAAAATCCTCACTCACGCCTACAAATGCCTACACAACAACGGACCCAAATACCTCAACGACAGAATCAACTTCCACTTACCCAAAAGAAACCTCCGATCTTCCAACCTCGCACTGGCCAAAACCCTGCGCATCCACAGAGCCAGAGCAGGCGGAAGATCCTTCTCTCACATTGCAGACAAGATCTGGAACGAGTTACCGGCAGACATCAGACGTGCCCCCTCCCTGAACACCTTCAGGAAGACCCTCAAGACCTGGCTCTTCGGCTAAACAGATCTGCGGACCCCCCCCCCTCAGCGCCTTGAGACCCTCACGGGTGAGTAGCGCGCTTGCAATTCCCTGATTGATTGATATAAACCTGGGGATGCGTTAAAACCGTAAGCCTCCCAAGCTGAGGTGTAACTAGGAGAAATAACTTTATTTCTCCTTGTTTATTCCTCTTTCTATGTGTGTTGCATTCTGCAACACAGATAGAAAGAGGAACACTCCTCAGTGGACTGCATCTTTGCAGGAAGGTGCCCCTTCCTTTACTTAAATAATCCTGCAGACAACACAGGCACCCTTGCACTACGGTGCAAGGGTGCCTGCATTGGCGCTGGGCTGCCGAAACGGCACAAGCGCAGAGGGAAGGACAGGAATGCACAGTATTGGATAAATATTTCACTTTGATGTAGGTTAGCGCTGCAAGTTGACTTGCCGCACTGCCCTATGCCAAATCCCCATAATTGTGGCCCTTAGAATCTGTGAAAGCGATTCTTCACCCATAGTATGGGTGCTGTATCCAAGTTTTTGTACGCAGCTTGGTTCATTAGACAAACGTTTTTATCCCAATCCTGATGAAATGATGTATAATGGGTACGGCTTTGCTGCAGTGTATATACTAGCAATTTTTAACCTTTTTGAATTATTGGTAAATATGTGTGCAATTTGGAGTTTTAATTATTTATTGTTGGAATTGTTTTACTTGTACTATGTGTTTTATGTTCGTTTGATGAAGTTACATTTTCAATCAGTCAACTAAACTTTGAATTTTGACATACTAAAAGATGTCCTATCCTCCCAGTAGTGACACAAATAAAAGTACCTCGTGCAACAGTAGTCTAGGACAGGGTTCCTTTGCCAAGCTGTTGTGTGTTTTCTTATGGAAGAACACTCACTTACAGCCCTCCTGATAGCAGCAGCACTTTGCTGTAAACAGGTATACAGTACTTCGTCTTCCAAGAAACTCTAGATGCATCTTAATTTACTCTATGCTCTTATAAATGAAGCACTTAGAAGTAGATGTTAGGGTGGTAGTTTGCTAGATTGATAAATTAATTTCTTACAATGTTGGAAGTGTTCATATTATTCTCATTGGTGGTCCTATGCATTCCCAGGTTTACGATTTCTCATAAATCTGGGAATGCTTCAGATTCCATGGGTGTTGCGTGGAAACACCCACAACAACAACCATGGAACGCCCCTTTCGTGCAGTGTTCTGCTTGAAAGGGGCACATATTTACAAGGCCATGAAAAGCCACGCAAAGTGGCTTTACGTGGCCTTGTAAATATGCCAGGGCATATTGCGCCACCAGAACGTCAAAAAAGTGATGTTCTGGTACTGCAAGGTGCCTCATAAATGAGGCCCTAAGGGCCTCATTTATGAAAAGTGTCGCATCGCTGGGGAAAAACAGCAATGCAACACTTTTCCTTGCACCTTCCTTGCGACACCATGGAAGCTCCATGCCGCAAGGATTGCACAGATACATCAGGAATACTGACGTATCTGGTGGCGCAGTAATGACGCTTTGCTGGAGTGTGCCGGTAAACTGAGACAACTCCAGCAATGTGTCATTACACATGGGGTGAGTCCCATGTAAAAGGCCCTGTGTCACTCCTTACGCCTGCTTGAAGCAGGTGTAAGGATTGTGACAGAGTCAAGTCGTAGGAGTGGTGCAGTGAAATCTCATAGATTTCACTGTGCCACTTCTACGAGGCTTTTTAAAGTGGGAAGGCACACCCTGCATACAGTATATCTGATGCAGGTATAATGTAGTGAGGGCTTTACAAAGTGACGCATCTGCCTTATTTCGATACTTCAGGGAGAACTGCAAATGAAGGTGTGCCATAAGTGTTGGTAAGATACTTGCAAGGATGCTTGCCCAGTTGTTTCACTCCTCTTCACATGACAACATTCCTAGTGGGAGACATATAGTCAGAATTCTATGCTTGTCTTCGAGGGTTGTATGAGGCTAGACCGCTTTTAACTGGTTGGTCTTGCGAGGAATCCAGGAGGCAATTTAGTCACTTTTAAAGGGCATTTTCCCTAAAATAGCATTTATTGTTTGTGGACTTATTGCCTGCACTGCAACATGTCCTTGTACTACTGGTCCTGCTAGAGCTGTTCTAGTATTTAAAGTTCACACAGCTTATTGAATCAGCTTCCTATATAGGGAAACTATAAAATTCAGAATCCCCTCCACTTCCGCAAGGGGAAAGTTCTCAGGATGCGTAAATGGGGTGTATTCAGCTAAAACTGTCCATGCAGCCCCTTCGTAACTCAGACGGCCCAATCTGATGTTTCTGTGGTAACTCGCCAGCAAACCAATTCTGGTGCTCTTGGTAAGTCAAAGGGATTTCTAAATACTGGTATGCCCTATGATGGGCGGGGGTGCTGCAGCTTTGAAAGCCTGAAACTGTCCGAAGGTTTCATCTATAGACTCAAACTTCACCCATGAGTAAAATGTTTCAAATTCATAGGCTACATGTGCAGCTACTACACCCTTCCTCTATCAGTGGCACAGCCCTTCAGTGTCAGGAACACCTCGATTCTTGATTTGTTGTATGACTGACTCTCGGTAATTTACTCCTATTATGACAGGAACTGACATTTTAATAAAAATGGATTCAAAAACGTTTTGATTCAAAAGATAGAAAACCCACAGATGGGGACTAACCTTATAATACTCAAGCTTGACAAACCTTCAGAAGTAGGTGCTCCCTTATTCCCTGTAGGAGGTAACCACGATTACATTGAAAGTATTTGTATAATGGCAATAATGGTTCTCTTGTGTGTGCATATTCAACAACTACTTAGGGGGACAAACAATCCAATTGCCCAACATTGGGTGCCGTGTAGCGCAAACTAATGGGCAGATTTATCATAGTGTTGTGCTGCACTTGTGTCATGCAAGGTAACAAAAGGGCAATGCAACACTAGAGTCAGATTTACCAAGTAACGCAAGGCCGAATTGTGTGGCCCTGTGGTCCATGGTAAATCTAGAGTAACACTAGGCAGCGCAAACGTGGCCTGGCATTATCAAATCACTAGTCCTTAATGCTTCATTAGGCACCTAAATCCGGAGTGAGATTGATTGATTTGAGTAGAAAAATCAGTGCCATCTGCATGTATTTCTTAGGACGCTGTTAATGAGAGCCAGTCTGTTGTCGCAGGGAAACTACGGCAGGCTTAACCATTGAGCATTTCTGTTATGCCGGCCATGTAATCAGGACATGTTGTACCATTACGAATTTTTTTTTTTAAGTTTCCAAAGTCAAAAAGCATTAATTTAACCGCTAACACTGCAATTGTTTTTCCACTCTTTGATTCCTCCAAATACCTACACCCGTCAAGATTATTATGGTTGTGCTCTGGAGAAGCAATCTCCTGGATAGTATTTCATTCTTTATCTATTTATTTATGTGTTTATTTATCTGTTTTCTATAGTGTAGGTTTTACCCAGAAGCCAGATCAATGTCACTGCTGAAAGAGGTCGAAGTTATGTCTACTGCCAGTTTTGACTCTCACCATAAAGTAGCACAGAGGGTTAATATGCCTGCTGCAAAGAAAGTCTACCAGCATTTACAGAACTGTATTTTATGTGCATAGCTCCTCAGTGGTTTGCTGCTTTTGTGCCAGCGTGAGGGTCAGCTGCACCTAGCGCAGAGGTTAAGTGGAAGGTGCTGATTATTTAGAAATAATATGTTTTAAAGCTCCAGCTGCAGAGTTCCTTAGAGTTTCTCGTTGCTCAAGTGAGTGTGATTTCTGATATTTGTCTGTATCCATGGACATCGTTGCATGATTTTAGTCATGAAAAAGCGTCACTCATGGTCATTGAATGTCACTCATAAGTACATTTAAACTATTAAAATGTCTCACATAAGCAATCTGAAACCTTGGAAGCTATGCTGGTGCAAGAGTTGGGTGGGCATTCCGAATAATAGCAGTGTTTTTGCATAACAACATCTTGTGGCTCTAACTTTACATGGCACCTTCTTTGTGGGCGGAAGGGTATGCTTGCAGTTCTGCTGCTTCCAAGTGTTTACCTGCCATTACTCTCTGACACCTCTCTACCTTTGTCTTTTATGGCGGTGACAGTGTCCCCTTTCACTCCGCTCTCACGCTAAATTGTAAACCTGTCTTCTTTGCATGTGTTTTTTTAAGTCAAGTCGGTGTCCCCACCCCAGGTCCATTTAATTTAGATGTATGTTCAGTGGCGGCTCCTCCGCTATGGCGGAGGAGCGTCGGCCTACTGCTCAAAAAGAAAAATACAATGATAACGTATCGGTATTATCATTGCATTTTTCCTATTGAAAACAGTGGCTCGCGGGGCAGGGCTGGCCAGAGCAGGAAAGAGAAGTGGTTTGCACTCCTCAAGTGATCATGACTGTTTGACTGGCCCTCTCGAGCCGGCCAAATAGTCATGCACATTACACAGCCTGGTGCGGAACATGCAAAGCCTCCCATTCCCCATCTGAGCGCTGACCCACAGCACTCAGACCAATCACAACGCTGCATTTGCAGCATTGTGATTGGCTGTGGGGAGCCTGGGTGGGTGCTTCCTGTTCCTGCTTCCTGCTGCTGGGGGAGTCAGGAAGAAGAAGGAAGAGGAACGAGGAGAGGCAGCAGCTGGCTGGCCGGCCAGCCCAGGTATGTGGTTTCTTTTTTAAAATTTCATTCACCCCCCCCCACTGCCCCCGCCCACCACTCCCCTCCGTTAGCAGCCGCTACTGTGTATGTTGTCCATGTGCTGGAAACGAGCTAATCCTGCTTATGGAATAAGAATCACTGAGCTTTCAAGTGTACCTTGCCTGTATAGAAAGCCTTCCAATGGCAGCTCCCAAGGTTAGGGGCGCATGAAGGCCCTTTCATGCTTTCAGTGCGGGCTCCACGGTGTGTAATTTGTTTAGACCCTTAACTCACTATAATTTCACATTATTCAGCTTTCTATAAAAACTGCAGTGTTCCTTTTAAACCATGCAGGCCTTTTTATGAAGAATGTCAGTGTTCCTCTTTTCTGTTTCCTCTCTGTGCCCCCAGGCGGGAGCTGTCTCTGTGTTAAGCCACCCCTCTACTGCCACCAAGGCAGGTGCACCAATTCCCCTTTTGTAAATATACTTGGACATACTTTCTTCACTTCCGCGCCACATTCACATAGATGCCAAAGTCATTCATCACTTCCTATACAAACTACATATCCCTCTCTATCTTGCTTTCTATCTATTCTATGTAGCTCTAACCCCTATCTATTCACCATACCACATAATTCCAATCCACACAATTGCACAACTAACATTTCCAATACAACCCACATAATTCCACTCCACACACATCCACTACACTCCAAACAAAACACATAAATAAAAGACATTTTCATTTACAACGCCAATAGCTCTAACTCCGGCAAATGCGGGACCAATTGCACTGCAAATGCTTGTTCGATTTACTGTTAAACTGGACCAAAAGCCTCTCCTCAGATATTGAAGCTGTATAAATCTAAGGGGCATATTCTCAAGGACTTATCGCCGAGTTAGCGGCACTTTATCGTAGCCAAAGTGGCGATAGATTTATCGCCCTATTCACAAGCTGGTGCTAACAGCCGATATCGCCAGTTTCCCTGCGATAGCAGCCGCAAAAAACATCGCCACGGATGACACCGGCAACTAACGCTAATGAGATGCAGAGTAGGCGTTCCCGTGCAAAAACCTGCGACAACACCACTTCGCAACATTCTCAACGACCAGCCAGATCGGCGATAAGATCACAAAACATGCGATAAGGCGCGTTAGCAGCAGGGAATTAACACCTGCTCTTTCCTGGTATTAAGTCGATAACCTGCACCAGAAATGGGAGCCCAGCCCACAGCCACACCAGAAGAACAACAGATGCCATGGAGCTACTGATCATGCAGCCGGACACCCAAGAGGGCCACAACACTCACCACCACCCCCCCCAGGACGCCCCCCCGGGGCCCTACCCCGGACAAAGATATTTTACATCAACTTTACAAAATCATGAACAAAACAATTCGCCTGATGTCGCACAAGTACAACAATTAACATTCATGTGTGGTCAGAAAAAGGAGAAACATTCATTCATCTTTGAATTTCCAAACAAATTATTTAATTCAAATTATTTAATTCAAATTTAACTCAAAACAACTATTCGGAAGAGTCATGGCGGGTCTTCTCTGGACAATCTGTAAGACACAGCCTGCAAGACAAAATTCAAGATAAGAAGGTGTGTCATGCGCTCATCAAAGGACAGAGAAAGAGAGAGAAAGAGAGAGAGAAAGAAAGGGAGAGAGAGAGAGAGTGAAAGGGGGAGAGAGGGAGAAGGAGAGAGAGAGAAACAGAGGAAGAGAGAGAGAGACAGTGAAAGGAAGAGAGGAAGAAGGAGAGAGAGAGTAACAGAGGAAGAGAGAGAGACAGTGAAAGGAAGAGAGGGAGAGGGAGAGAGAGTGCCGACACTGCGGACCCAGGCCTCACTGCTCACCTGCTGCCACCGGTGTGTCTCCAACCACGTGCCGGTATACACTGCAGTCCACCAGGTCCCTCATCTGAAACAGAGTCCAGATTTATGAATGGCAGAGTTCATATCATTGCACACGCCATCATCGCTTGGCCGCCCCTGCACACACAGGCTGCTGCACCCCAGCCCCTCCCGCCGCCCAGCGGTGTTTGCCCGCCCCTGCGCACCCAGGCCTCACTGCTCACCTTCCGCCACCAGCGTATCTCCAAGAGGGCCCACCACGTGCCGGTGCAAGCTCCAAGCCCGGGGCCCGCGACCTTGGCAGCCTCCACATCATGCAGCCCCGCCCCGCGGGCCACCAGGTCACACACGTGATTCTGGGTCTTGATTTCGCAATGGCAGAGATCATATCAGTGCACACGGCATCATCGCAGGCTGCACACCTGCTCAGCTCTATAGGTGCCACTAACTCTGTGAACCGCGAGGCAACGCCACGTCTCGGTAGGCCCGCGCTGCCCGCTGGCTCAGGCCTACACTGCGGTCCAGCAGGGCTCACACAAATCCTTACCAGTCCGGACCGCCAGGACGGCGCATCATCGCAGGCTACACACCCGCTCAACACCTAAGGTGCCCCTACCTCAGTGCACCGAAAGTCACCGTCCCGTGGCGGTAGGCCCGTGCCGTCCGCAGTGTTTCCGGTGCCACCAACTCTGTGCAACGCAAGTCATGGACCCTTTCTGATTGAGTCTCGTGATATGCCAGGCGGATGCAGCCATGTCACCTCCGGCAGTGGGGAAGAACTGGGACACGTAGCGTCGCCCCCCCCCCTTTATACGTAAGCCGAGTGGGCTGGGTTGGCGTACGCCAGGCCAGCGTATGGGTGTGAATAAGTATCCCTGGGCTCTGGGTGTGGTTCATTTCTGGGCTGGACAGGAAACCAACTGATGCGTGTGTCTCTGTTTTTGTGTTTGCGCCACACGGCCCGCAATCGACAATGTTGCAATGTTGCATGCACCCGGAGGGCGGCCGAGCACAAAGGGATTATACAAGGAGCGCAAGGCCGCTCGGGCTCTTGGCTCATGCATGCCAACTGTTGTGTGTGTATCGCTATTGGTGCACCATAAGCCTAAGGCCTAGCCTCAATTGCAGCACGAAAGCCACATCACATTTCCAGAATGCAAGCAGTAGTCAGACTAACATTAGGGATGAAAGCTCCTTTGTCTCAATACATAAGGCGGAAGGACATCTGCACCTCCGACCTTGGTCTTGCATGCTGCAGGCACCCCCTGAGAGAGATACCATAGCAGATGATGACGACTCCCACACTACGCAGAGCGCTAATGAAAGACCAACATATCCACACCCCACACACAGAAGTTCTTGCTCGAGGTACTCTTGCATGGAATGCCCTTGACACTTACGTACACAACAACCCATACGTCCAAACGTTGCACACACATACGACTCATTGCTCCGAGCTGTGGCATATCATCCACATAACTGCCGCAGGTCAGAAGAGTGCCGGTTCTACGAGAGCCACCATGCAAAGGCAGAACATCCCGGGCGCATGCACAACGCCTGTCACGTAGAACTGTACCGTGACCGAATAATGCCTGTTAGTGTCTGATGCATTGGTCTGCATGTTGTGGCCCTTGTCTTGCCCGTACTGACACGCACATGGCAATAAAGTCTACGCAACTTCACTAGTGTTCAACTGTGATGTGTTGATTAGAATGACAAATCGTGTGCCTCAATGAGCATTGTCCGTACACAGGGAGGAACTGACTGACGCATTTCACTTAGGGGTGAGTCCCTATTGCCAGCTCCACCTCTGTGAGCCAGACATTGTGGTTGGGATAGTTGCTGATAGACCTGTGCTCTTGCGTGTCTTCAGCAATGTGAGTATGGTGTCCATATTCTTGCCATGTGGATCAATGTGATCCATCACCACAGGCTGTGTCCACCCAGTTGAGTGTGAGTAGGTATGCGAAGAGATGTTCTGTTGTCAAATGTGATGGTGGACACTACTTTAGGCCTGCCAACGACTTTGACATTTCATACCCAGCCCTATTTCTAACATTGCGTGGGGCAAAGTTGAGGAATTGCGCGATTGTTGTTTCAGAGCAATGAGGCCACAGCTAGTGTACACATTCCCAGTCATCTCACTTCCTATGTGTGTCACGGTCAAACTTGCGCATTGCTTTCATTTCCCAGGGTGTACCTTTTTGGGCAATCAATGTCCTTACATTCATCCATACTTTCATACTTGATCGATTATGGACATGACACATCTGTGTGAATTTGAATGATTTATTCACATTCGGTGGAGTGTCGGAGCTAGAGCAGTACATGGCCATGCAAACCCCACATTACATTATAGCCCAGTGGAGGGCCAGCCAGAGTCATTTAGGGATTGACAAGTACATCGGAAGAGGAAGAGTACAGTCCGCAGTCTGATTGCTGTGTCATTGGTAAGCAAACAAAATATGCCAGTCCATGTCGAGGTCCAAGGTGAGTGTCGCAGAGTATTTCGGGGGACAGTGGGAGGTGTTGTTACAGGGCATGATGCAGAGGGCAGAACCAAGCTGAAACAGGGCATATGGTGGAGAAGAATGCTACTGGCTCCTTCTTACTACAAAGGTGGAATCACCCGCATCTTCATCCTCTATCTGACATGTGGGTGCTGATGTTTGGTCTGCAGCACTGTGTGCCACTGACACATCAGGGGCCGGAGATGTGTGTGTAGAAGTACCAGCAACATTCATCAGCGACTGCCTTAGTGGCAGCAGTGCGATGATGAGGATCTGCAGGGCATGGAAGATCCCAACAACTTTCCGCTGGTGTGCATCCGTGGCAGCCATTCTTTCCGCATGCATCCGCTCCATGTTCTCCATTATCCTCAGCATCTGTGCCAACTCTAGGCTGACATCGCTGAGGCCACTCTGACTAGACAGTTGTTCTCCTCTCAGAGTCATGACCCCAGCGATGTCGGGCATGGATTGTTGGACATCATGGAGCGAACTGTGGGTGTCCGTTAGGGAGTGTAAGTGGTCCCTGATGGGACTTAGACACCCACGTATGTCATCTAGTATGGCTGCCATGAGGTCGAACCCCACCCGCACCTGTTCAGCCACCTCCTTCTGGCAGTCTAATACATGGCCTTGGAATGCGATGTGTTCTTCGGTGAGGTGCTGGGAGCCAGCCGTGGTGGTGGGTGCTTCCTGCTGTGTGGTCTGTGCAGGGGGTGGGGTCTCCTCGATGCAGCTGGGCTGCCCTGCTCCTGGAGGTGGGTTGCCGTAGCTGTCCATGAGCTGTTGTAGGGCGTCGGTGTCGAAGTCCTCTTCATCATCACTGATGAGTTGTCTGGTCTGCTCTGCAGGAGGTGTTGATTGTCCTTCTGCAATGTGTAGGGGAGATGCATTTTAACATTGTGTTGACATGTATGTTGACGCATTGTTCAAGTTTACATACAGACTGCATGACAATGTACATTGTGACTGTTTGGGAGGAGCTGACTATTTGATGCGGGACAGTGGACATTTGAACTACATCACGGATGTGAGGTTGTACACGTACATTATCATCTCACAGTTTCCTGCTATGCCAGATGTGATTGGCCAGTTTCTATGCACAAGCGGAACCAGTTGTGTCCTCTGTTCTGTAGTGAGAGTGTTGCACTTTGTACCACATTGTCGTCAATGATGATGTGCTGTTATTGCTATGTGTGTGGGCTGCATTGTGGGAGAGTCGCCCCTGCAGCTGTGATTTTGCTGCCCCTTATCCCTTTGAGGCGGTGTGCCTTTGACTTCTGTGCTTCTACAGTGCTGAGATGTTGCAGACTTGGCTAATTTTGCCTCTAGTTCGGATTTTGGACTCTTGGGCATGGTTTATCCGCAGATGTGTTGTTGACGTTGTGAGAAGTTGGCCTGGCATATGCTGTCCACTAGTTATAGTGGGCACCTTGCACCAGTCCAAACGACCCTTATTGATGATAGGTTTAAAGACAACCTTTATTGAAAGGTATCCTAGTGGTAGCTATGGAGAGCAGCCTTCAGGCTAAGTCTTGAAGGAGTGTAAAGCAGCTTGGTTTACCAGATTATAACCTCTTGAATAACTAAATGAAAGGAGAACCACACAAGATATATATAAAATATATGTATTTATTTCTAAACACTAACTACTAATCTCTTTATGAGATTAGAGTTCAAGATACACAGTATCACAGTATTAAAACGACAGTAAATAGCACAATACACAGTGGGCTCCAGGGGAGACCAAACCATATACTAAGAAAGTGGTATAAGAACCACGACTTGACTAGACACAGTGCCTAGAGCACGTAGAATCGCTGGGACCCCAAGGAACCACCCAAGGTAGTGACACAGGAGACCCACGGGGACGTGTGCAGTGTGAGAACACAGCCACGAGCGCCGTAGGATTCAATGCGGAAAGTCGCGGTTGGAATTTTAAAGATAAAGGACACTTAGGAGAGTACTTTCAGCAAACCCCTTTAGACTTAAGGGGTTCTAGGGCCAAAACCCACGGGAGCACCGGAGTACTCGAGTTACCTCACCCAGGGAAGCCAGGTGCATAGGTGTCAAAGGGTGTCGGGAATAGTCGTCGTTTTCAATGGCGATCTGCTGCAAAGTGCTGCTGCCGTGAAGAAGAAAAGTGTCCGGGGTGATCCAAGCCTGGATCAAAGATGTGAAGAACCTGAAAGCAGAGGGGACAGAGTCTGGGTCACTAGCCAGTGACCAGGAGCGGAGCAATCGAATGCCCACCGATGTCAGGTGCTTCAGGTGCGAAGAGGTGAAGCTTGACTCTGCAGCCACGGGGTCCCGGAGACGTCGACGACAACCAGAAGCCGGATTCGAGCTGTCCCACAAAGGATGTCGAGTGCTGGGGTGTCGGTGATCAGATTGACCACAACAAGCCTTGGCAACAGCAACCCACGCAGGAAGAGAAAATATGCTTCTGTGCGGACCAGCAAGGTCCTGGGGACTCCCCAAGCAATGGAGAGTCAGGGCACGTCTGGCGCAACCAGGGAAGCCCAATAAAAGTTAGAGTTGCCTTCTTGGGGACCCACAGGTCAACAGACCAGGGATCGCAAAGGGACCTCAAGAGGAATCACAAAATGGCGGCCCACGGAACACTCGTTGAGTGTAGGCCTGCAAACTTTGGTGCAATTACTGCTCGGGGTCAGGGCTACAAGTAACCCAAAGTTCAGCCTCAGGGGTTGCCGGAAAGCTGATGCTTCTGCAAATGGTCGCGGTGTCCAGGGGTTCGGGTTGCACGGTCTCCACGAGGGATACGGGCCTCAGACTTGCTGTGGGCACAGATCGACCTCGGAGACCTTGGAAAACCCACCTCCTGTGTGGCAATATTCTTCGGAGTCCGTCGGAGCTCGGAGATGCCAACCGGTCAGTTGCGTTAAAGGTGCCTGCCTTGCAGGGGAGTAACTCCTTTACTCCAAGGGAGATTCTTCAGTCATCCAGCGTAGTGTAGATCGTCGAAGTACTTGGTTTCTGGTATCAGAGTTTAGTCCAGGTGTAATCTAAAGTCCTGTAGTCGGGGTTTCCTACTTTATACCCAAGGAAGGGGTTGGACAAACTCTGGGGACCCACCTATGGGAGGGTCAGGAAAGAGGGGTGGCTACACCCATTTCCTTTGTCCAGTTTCGTGCCAGAGCAGGGGCTGTGTGCCCCTGCAACCGGTTTGAGCTGGACTATGCACAGGGACACCAAATGTGCCCCCAGTGCAGACTTCAAAGTACTCTGAGAGTGCACCCACCCAGCCCCAATACACTAAAGCCTGTCTGGGAGATGGTCACACCTCCCTGTGACAGGAAACCTATTGTCCAGGCCTCCCCTGCCGGAGTTTCGTCCAGCAGCAGGAGGGCAGACTCGTGTCTGTGGCTGCAGCATCCATTTTGTGATGCCAGGGTTCTGTTAAGCTGGTACCAGGTGTACCGGTGAGGTCATGTGGCTCCCTCTAGAAGGGTGGAATCATACCTCCCACCCCAGCACTGGGGTGGAGGTAGGATTCCAAGGTGTTTGACACCAACACGACAGTTTTCCATGCAGCCATTCTCAAGTTAGCATTTACCGCGGGGTTATAATGCATTTAAGAGTATATGGTCTGGCTGCATCACAAACAACCCCGGAATAAACATTCCGAAAGCTGCAGAGGGGCTCTGCTCATGCATGGGCACCCTCTCACATGAAACCCAGCACCCTGCCTTCAGGATTGTTAAGGCCTGCCATAGGGGTGACTGAGAGGTTTACATGTGCAGTGATATGGAGAGATATAGGGAACCTATATCTCAGTAAGGGGTGCATATACCACCTTACACAGGTTGCTGTAGCAGACCTGTTGTGTCATTTCAAAAGGCTTCCCAGGGGTGGCACAATACATGCTGCAGCCCCTGGTAGGCCTCTGTGGTACCTATGCCCTGGGTACATAGTATACCATATACTAGGTACTCACAAGGGTACCCCAGAATCCAATCTGGAGTGTACCTAAAGTACATACAGTCAATTTAGAGTAGAAAGCAGTTAGACTGGGGTCCTGATTAGCAGGGCCTCAGTCTGGCTAAGTCGAAAAACAGTGAAACATCAGCAAAAAGTGGGGGTAACTATAAGAAGCAGATCCTACTCTCCTACAGACGTCAGGGGTTGTTTGTGCACGTGGATGTGTCAGAGTGTGACCTGCTCCTTTACGGATGTGTTCCACACTCAGCCACCTCAGTGTCGTGGCGTGCACCATGTCATGTTAATTGGACTGCAGCCATGCTGTTCGTCATGCAGTGTCACTTGCATTGTCAGTGTGGCTCACAGACACGCAGCTTTGCTGGTTTTGACATGTGTGCATGAGTTGGTTGTGAGATTGGTGCTGTGTGGGGAGGGACCCCTTTGTGCCCATAGTGGAAGGGGGCCTACTTGCTGTTTGTATGTGTGCTGCAGTGTGCCAAGGGGATCAGGGACATGATCCAGAGTCATTGTGGGTGTGCAGTGTGCTCTACTTAATTATGCATGTGTGCCATTGTGCCAATCTCCCCCCATCCCCCCAGTCCCTGTTTGGTACTCACCCTGGTGCTGTTGTGTCAGGTCATGTCGAGCAGTGTCCGGACCCCCAACTCCTGCCACCGTCTCCCCACTGATGACTGTGGCCACCATTTCCTCCATCTCATCCAGCTCCTGGTGTTCCGCTGGACTGCCACCTCCAGTCTGCATTGCTGCCTGATGGTTGTCAGCGAGTTTCTTCTTGGTTTTGCGCTTTGCATCATTCCAGCGCCTCTTGACCTCTCCAATTGTCCTCCTCCTCACTCCGACTGCATTCACCTTGTCCAGGATGGACTGCCATAGTGCATTTTTATTTGCCAATGACACGTTGGAGGTGACGAACAGTTGTTGGTGGTGTTCTATCACCTCCGTGATGATGATCCTGTTTTCCTGCGGTCTGAACCTCGTCTTCTTCTCCTTGCCCTTCCGTGACCCCGAGGTCCCAGGCTGGTCCTCCTGGGGGCTTGTGGGGTTCTGGTCGTCCTCTGTACTTGCTCCGGCTTCCTCCATGGTGCTACGCAGTTTGAATTATTTTGTTTGTGTTTTTCGGAGCTTTTATAGTGCATTTTCCCGCATGACGCATGGGAATTGCAGGCCTGTTGCTGGTTATCGCTGATTTTTTTATCGCGGTTGGCCACATCGCAACTTTTTTTGCGTTCGTGTTTCGCGGGTTTTTGCCGTCACTGTAATTTTATCGCGGTCATTTGACGCGTTAGCGTGAGACTATCGCATAGTACCGCCGTGTTGAGAATACAACGTTAACACCGTGTTATTTTCCAGCGATAGACTGCGATGTGCAAAGTTGCGTTAAGCTAATTTTGCGATAATTATCACACATTCTTGAGAATATCCCCCTAACTGTTTTTCAGTTGCATCCTATTGGGCAGGGGAATGGGGTGCCTCCGACTCTAGTGTAATTCAGAAGACCGAAAACTGCTTTTTAAGGAGGCTTATGGCCACCCCAAAGACATACTCTGTTTTTAAATGTCACAATGAACTGGGGGTACCATATATAGAGGATGTTATAAAGCTTAAACCTCGGCTCTATGGGTGGCACCATGGGTAAAACCAGAAGCAGGTTTAACACTGGCAATAGTGAAGGACTGTTGGTCATTGGAAAAAGGCCTTGTAATCCCATGGCTGAAGCTTTTAAGGAGCTCTTTTAATAAGTTGGGTTTAGGAGATTTTTTATGCAAAACCAAAATTATTAAATTGATCTAAAGACATTTAAAAAAATATTTGAGGAAAATGCGTGGAGACTGCGCTGGTCTACTGAATCTACTTATGACACACACCATCATTTCGACCCCTTGTGCCATTGAACCCTACCATCCGTACATGACGCATACCCAAGCAAGATTTTACTTGATTCATTTTTGGTTAAATCTGGTTCACCGTCTGGTAATGGATCAGTCAGGCGGTTATGGGCACAAAGTGGGCATTCCATGCTGTTGTGATAAAATTACGCCTCAAAACGCAATGCACTTTATTTTATTTTGAGAATTTTGTGTAGGCTCTAGGAAACAATGTCTACTACAAATCCTCTGGGCAGCCAATGTGAGACAGTGACACCGTCCTTGATCTTTTTACAGATGATCCCTTCCCCGTTTATTGCAGCATCAATTGTGTCACTTATACAGGTTGAAACTAAGAGCCAGAAAAGATTAGTCTGGAATGTAACATCATAGACTACATTGGGAATAATCTTATTTGCAATGAGTATGTCTTAATGCAATCTCATTGATATAATGTGCCTTTGTGATTGTATATTTAATGGTCACCTGGATAACTTAATAGCTGGGTGACCTATGTAATAAAATGCGGAAGATATGTGATTCAGTTACTAGCATGACCAAAGTACATTGTGTTCTATTACCCCATGACCTACGGGTGCAATAATACCTATGTTTCATTAACTAATGGGCGTCATAGAAAGTAACGTTTGATTATGCCTATGATTATCGTATAAATATATTTTAAATCCGCACGCCTGCAACCCACCGGGGACTCCATTCCCCAGCAGCCAGAGCGCCAAGAGGCGCCGCAGGTCATCGGCACGCGCTCCGGAGGCGCATAAAGAGTCCTTGGGGCTCCCGCTGCGGGAGCCCTCTTGTCTGCACCGCACGTCTGCAACCCACCGGGGACTCCATTCCCCAGCAGCCAGAGCGCCTGGAGGCGCCGCAGGTCATCGGCAGGCGCCCGGAGGCGCATAAAGAGTCCTCGGGCTCCCACAACACGGGACGCGTGCAGGCGGGCCCGTCTGCGCCCGTCATTGCCTGGATGAGGCTGGGCTGGGCCCCCCCTCGTGAAGCTGTGAGAGGAAAGCGGAAGCTTGAGGCCCCGGGGTGAGTCTCCCATTAATTGCTCTTTTTTCTTCAAACCTTTGCATCGGGTTCCTTGGGCAAGTTGGACCGGAACCTGAATTTTTTTAGCTCAGTTATACTTTCTGTTTTTTGCCTCCTAACCAATAGACAGTCACAGTCACAGGTCCACAATGGGAAAGCGCAAAACCCCGGGGCCTCATGAGCCTAGCATCAAATTAACCAATAGAACCACTCTGGACTCTTTTTTGGCAAGAGCAGTGGGGGTCATTACTACCGAAATTGACTTGGCCGAATGTAGGCTATCACTGGAGGCGGGGGGCCTGGTCCTTCTCTTGGGGGGCTGGCATCGCAGCCCTCGCAGCCTGCTCCACAAGATCATTCAGCACCCCAGCCTGCTAAGAGCCTTCCCTGCTCACCCTCTGCGGCTCTACCCACTGATAACCCTGCTTCGGAAATCACAAATATTAGTACATGCTCCCCCCAGCCTAAAAGGAAGAGGCAAAACCAAGCAACCACCTAAGACGAGGGGGCCAAAGGGACCTTCAAATGCATCTACCAGCCAGCCTACCTCTCACACCCAGTGCTAACTGTTTGGTCCCCCTGAGTCTCTCTGCCTTAGACTGGACAGATTTGTTTGGCAAGCTCAAAGAGGCGATCCGGCTAAGTATTGCCCCTGATCCAGCGATCAGGGATCGATAATTTTCACTAACATAGGCCCATTTACACTACCCAACTAATCCCTTCACGCTGGGGTTCAGTGTGATGCAAGTTTATTCCTAACTCACTAAATACACTTTAGAACCTGCATTTCTCCTTACAAATAAATGTGGCGACGAACCTTTTTGATGTTGAGAAGTTGATGACAATAATATGTACTAATCTATGCTACTAAATAATAACAGACTCAGTGTGTAGTTTATGTTGTTTATCGTAAAATAATGTGAGAATAAAATGCTCATCAAGTACAATTACACAAACGCAAATCATAGATTATCACAGAGAGAAAACATTGGCAATGTATAATTTCAAACTCATGTCAAATAAACAATGCATTGAAGGAGTGGATAGGCGTAGAGAGAAATTTTTTAGAGACAAAATACATTTGCAAATGAATATGCAAATTTTAGGAGATTATCTATGCTAACCCAAGTAAGAATCAGGGAAATCTACCCCTCTGGCCAGTCAGGGCAGCAAGGCCACTCAAGTAGAGTCGAGTGACAAAGTTTAAGTCAGGAGTCATGAAACAGGTAGGCCTCTATCTGGAAACAGCAAACCGACGACAGCGACGATCTCCCGCTAGCTAACACCAGCTGAAAAACCTACTGCAAACCACACCCACCGGGGACTTTCAATTATACCCTAAAACCGAAATGTCCAACCCACATATGTTTCAATATGAGCACAATATCCATCTCCCATTGGCTAAGATTGGGGGTGTTCTGTCACACCACTCTCGTCATGACCATTTTATTAGACACCTCTTTGTTTTAAACATTAAGCATTACGACAGATTCATCCCAGGAAACAACTTTGAACACAATCATAGTAAACATTTCCTGCAGTTTCTTGAATGTTGCAAATCTCTACGCCTCTATTATTCGCCTCTGCCATCTCGTGAAAGAAACTGTTCACTTCCATTTGTAATCTAATTTTTCTTTTCCGCAACTTGGCAGACATTCAGCACTTCATGAAGGTCGCATTTTTCATGCCTTTGTGCTCTCTTCTCATTCGAATCTTTCTTTTGGGACATTTAATAATTCTCAGTCAAGTATTAACCCTCAAACTGACATGCAGAAGTGTAGGCCCATGCTTGCCTTTTCTACAAAAACAAATACAAACATTTATTATTTTCATGAAATGTACATCTGACATGAAAGTATCTGCTCTGTTGTGCGCACCGCCGTATTGCCAATACGCCCACAAGCCCATACGCTGACGCCGTTGACGCCGCCGCCGAAGCTGACGAGACGCGGAAGCGCGGTTGTTGACCCGCGGAGCTGAACCAAGAGCTGAATTGGGCCAAAATCGAGGAATTAAGGACGCCGCAGAGACGGTGACTTCATTGAAAAGGATAAAATTGCAAAGGCAGTCACCGCGTGGCTGGAGAAATCGTCTAAACAGTACTGGTGGAGGAAAACGGCCAGCAGGCAAAGGGCACGGGCACGGCAATCGGCTTGGGGCACAATAGAGGTAAGTGTGGAAGCTCTCATAGCTTTTATAGCTGCAGCACTGCCAACGGCTTATTCCCTCCCTCCCACCCCCCCTCCCCTATAATGGACAGTAAATAGGATGGCTTAAGGGGGGTAATAGAGTGGAGAACAGCTGGAGGAACGCCAGTGAAATAATAAACTGTGAAACAGGAGGGACATGCCGGCTTTCATTAATTCTATCGATTCAGCAGTTATATTGGATTCGACTGGACTTGTTTCAGACCTTTTGATTTGGATCTGACACGGGGGGAAAACTGAACTTGAGAAGCTGCCCTAAGCGTGTGTAGGCGCTTGTCATGGCCCCTAGAAAGAATAAAAGTACCTTGGAGCAAAACCAGACGTCAAGAGATCTCTCAATGGGACAGAGGGTCTCTGGTGAAAGTATGGAGAGCTTAGGGCCAAGAGCTAAAAAAGCACCAAAGAAAAAAGGAAAAGGAAATAAGGACGTAGCGCTTGGTAGAAAAGGGGGCATGCCAGCCTCAAAATCTATAAAAGACTTTGTGGGAAAACATTTGAAAAAAGTGTTTTTGCCGGCGAAGTCCCCGGAAGAAGAGGACGAAGAGGCCGAACAGGGGAATAGGAATAACTCAGTAGACCTCGACGAGCAAATAATAGAGACATCGATCCTGACAAATCAATCTCTTCTATGTCAAAAGGATCTAATTATGGCCCCACGGTTGTCCTCATCCCCGCGGATCTTCTCATCACAGGATCCGGAACTAACGATCCCAGACCCACTGGGAATTAACAGCGAGGACTTAAGGACTGACTGGGGGGATGTTCCGGGCACAGTAACAAGGTCCAAAGTAAATGTGAGCCAAGAGCAGCCCGGCACCCAGAGATCTGATTTAAAAGAAGATGAGGGGCGAAATCTAACTTCTGATTTAAATTTAGATATCTCGGCTACGCCATCTTCTTCAAAGGTGGACATAATGCTAATGCTGCAAAGAACCCTTCAAGGGCTATTGGAAGTCACAATGCTAAACAATGACATTTTAAAAACACAAAAAATGCATTTACATAAGTTTGAGGGGGAGTTGCAAGGAAATAGGGGTCAAATGCCATCTATGACAAGATCAGTCCCAGACCCCCTGCCCCCAGTTCTGGTTGAGGTTATAGTTCCACCAAAGGACGCTCATGAAGTTTATATCTCAAGATGCCCGATGATGATAAAAAGAAGGGGTGAATACTCTAGATATAGGTTATCTAACTTTGCGAGCTTAGCAGGAAGGAAGGTACAAAAAAAGGGGAAAGCTAAGGTAGCGAAAAGGGGGAGGCTTGATGAGGTTAACCTAGAAGTAGTTGAGCAAGAGCTGATGCCCATTAAGCCCCTAAGAGATAGGAATGAGGAAGGGTTTACATAAGGGTATTAGAGAGAAAGCAAAAAAGGTGCAACCTAACGCAAATCCTAACTCACAGCTGAACAAAGCAAGGTATATAGTACCTACTGAGGGTAAAAACTCTGGTAATGTCTCCCGTCAAAGAGTTAGGTCAGAAGCATGCAGTAAATTCACTGTAGCACCTAGAAAGAATAACTGGCAGCCACATATGACAACAACTATGGTGAGAAAGGAGGGAGTAGGGAATAAGTGGTTATACTTTGAATTAGTACAAACAGTGAAGGGAGGGAAAAAACAAGGAAGAGTTCACCCTTAAATAGGTCACAACTTCTACACTCATTCTCACTGTGCCCCAGCCTGAAAGGTATCGGAACTACAGACTTGCGGCAAGTGGGATTTAAACCTAATTATAAAGGGAAGGAGATCACCAGAGTACTAGTCTATTCAGACCTGGTAAAGATTGCAATTGGGAAGGCGGAGAGAGAGGTACTAAAAGAAGGTATACGGATAGTCCCCGAAGGAGAAGTAGAAAGGAATGATCCACAAGGTGGAGACTTCTTAATGTGCCATGCAGGCTTAGGGAAGAGACAGGTGAGGCTAATAGAGGAAGAAGGTGGAGATGGAATGGGAAAGCTCAATATAGTAGCAAATAACTCTGATATTGAGAAATTTTGGGGGAACTGGAGTCAAAGAAGTAGCCCTGCAGGCCCCTCCCAGAGGTACAATGAGGAGTTTGGAGAAGAGGGTTATCTAGATGACGTCGAATAGGAAAATGGGGTGTCGCATAGCATTAAAGTTGTATCATGGAATATAAATGGTCTTGGAGAACTAACAAAACAAGAAAATATAAAAGAGCTAGCAAAAAGTACCGAGATTAATGTATACAAGAAACCTGGCTATGAGACACAACCCCAATATTTGATGGCTTCCTCCAACTCCATCGCCCGGCAAAGAAAAAAAGGTTTGGGCGTCCCGCGGGTGGGATCATGACACTTTTATGTACAAAAATAGTGAAGAATGTGACTCAACTTTCCGTAAAATGTAAATGGTTGCTTGTATGTAGGGTATCCTTGCTGGTTGGTGACAAAAAGTATGAAAATGTAACGCTCTTAAATGTGTATATGCAATGGGGGTGTCCTGAGGAATATGGTGTAGATATGGGATATTTTAAAGATGATTTAGATCTTTTATGTGAAAAGTATGGCACGGACATAATCCTAATTATGGGGGATTTTAATCATAAGCTAAACCCAAAGAAGATAGACTGTTGGTATACAGAAATCCTGGAGGCTTACGATATAAATTTAGCATTTTTCCCAGATTGTGTTCCCACAACCCAAGATATAAACCTGGAAAATTACTTGGGGACAAAAAGCCTATTCTGTCTGAATGGTAGATCAGATTTAGACTGCCCAGCCAAGAAAACATTTAAATTAGGCACACAAAACTGTCCAATAGATTATTTGTTTATGCCTGTCTGGAACTTTGCTTTAATTAAGGGAGTCAGGATCTGTCACAGAGAAGCGAGTGACCATAACCCCCTGCAGTTTGAGATTTCAGATGTAAAATTGGATCCATGTGATAAAGTAATTCAACAACAAGTGGAGTACCCTAGGCGGGTGACAACCAGGCTAACAGACGAATATATAGCGAGGTTGGCAACACTACAACAGAATCTTGATTTGGGAAGCAATAGAGGGCAGGGTCTGGAATGGTATGTGGAAAAATAGAACAAGTGGTACAATGCCTTCGCGTCGAACTTAAAAATGACGGAAAGCATGCAATGAATCAACAGAAAGCCCCAGTTAGGCAAGTAAAATGGTTCTCTGTAGACTGTCTAAAAAGAAGAGGGAGATAAGGAGAGAAGCACGTAGACTCAGTGTTAAATATGAACAAGATAGGGCAATTAATCTTAACAAGCTGAAGAGAGAATATAAAATGTTAATTTGCAGCGCGAAAAGAGTCTATAAAGAAAGTTGCTGGGGAAAACTGCTAGAAACAATCGAAACAAAGAATATACGTCAGTTCTGGATGCTGATACAATCAGCGGCAGAACTCCCGGCGGGCGCGATGAATTGCGTGGTGGAAGAGGCAGCCTGGGTGGAATATCTGCAGGAATTGTATGGCTCGGGCAGGGGAATACAAGATGGTGAGATTCAGAATTGGAATGGGTTAGTTGAAGATCTAAAACCAGACTTCTCAGTATTGAATGTGAAAAATACGATAATAAACTTGAAGTTAACCCGAGCAGCAGGACCAGATAATCTCCCAGCTTCAATAATAAAGTCCCAGCTGAACTGGTGGGCAGACTTTTTCTCGCATACGTTTCTAGTCATACTGGACACTGGGACAATCCCTAAAAATTGGAAGGGAGCAGTAATTAAACCGGTGCACAAGAAAGGTGATATGAACTCCCCTAAAAATTATAGATTAATTAATTTGCTGGATATCGGGGAAAAGATATTCGCAAAAATAATATTAGGAAGGTTAAAGGACTGGGTGGAGCAGTGTTCAATTGTACAGGTAGAACAGGGGGGATTCAAGGAAGGTCATTCCACCATCGACCACTGCTTTGCTCTTTGGGCAGTGGCGCGGAAGCCGATAGAGCAAAATGGGAAGTTATATTGTTGCTTTGTCGACTTTCGCGCAGCGTTTGACTCAGTGGATCGCAAATGCCTTTGGGAGTCATTGATAAATTATAGTATACCGGAAGGTATTCTGGCTATAGTAAAAGAGCTACATAGAGGAAACTGGGCTCAGGTCATTAGGGATACAAGAGGGTCTTTGACTCAGAAAATAGCTATTGGGAATGGCCTTAGACAGGGTTGCGTCTTGGCCCCATTGCTCTTTGCCATATTCTTAGCAGATTTACCTGCAGCTCTAGAAGTGGAAAGAAGTGCCAGCCCCAGAATGAGTGGCAACAAAGTGTCATGCCTATTGTATGCAGATGATCTGGTGATTCTCGACCAAACGGAGCTAGGGCTCCAAAGGAAATTAAATGTTTATAGAGAGTACTGCCAGGCAAAGTTTTTAGTTGTAAATATGGAAAAAACAAAGATTTTATGTTTTGGGAAAAGAGATACGAGATTTAGCTGGTTCCTAGGCCAAATGAAATTGGAGATTGTAAATGAGTATAGATATTTGGGAGTTTGGTTCGATAGTGCACTAAAGTGGTATACGCACTTAGAAGCCCAGAAAGCAAAAGCCTTTACATCAATCTTTGGGCTGAAAAAATGTAATAGAGAATATGGAGATATGTCCCACAGACCTTTGTTAAAGGCATATGACACAATGATACCCCCGCAAGTACTGTATGGAGCTGAAGTTCTTTACCTAAGCAGTAAATGCGGGTGGGATTTAGAAGAAGGGAAGAGTTTAAAAACTTTATTGTCATTACCGAGCTCAACAATGATCCAGGCCATAAGAACTGAGTTAGGAACTATAGCATGGAGTATACAGATCCAAATGTCCTTGGTAAGATTTTGGAAACGCCAGGACTCTAGCGGAGTGCAGAAGGTCTCACAATGGTGCAGAGAGGAGATCCGGTTTAGTAGCCTAAAATGGTCTAAGGAAGCCAGAAAGAAACTCCTTACTTCAGGAGAGAACTTAAAGGTGAGATTATCTCAGCATTCACTGGAAGTAGAATTTACTAAGAGCACTCTCAGATCCCAAGGGCAGGAATTGTCCAGAAAATTAGATTTGGAGTATCTGAGAACGAAAAAATCAGTACAATGCATGAGAACCTCATGGTTGAATGAAGCCTTGTATCCGTACCTGGACACTCTACCTAATTACTGGATTAGATGTGAAATTTTAAGAGTAAGAACTGGCATCAATCCTTGGCTGACGGATGAAAAAACTAAAGTAGAAATGATTCAGCCTGATGGAAATTGTAAGTGTGAGTTAGGAACAAAAAATGATATTTTGCACATACTAGTTGACTGTATTTCAGTTTTAGCTTTGCGGAAATTGATTTTACGTCCAATCTTTTTAAAATATGAAATAAGGTCACGAGAACAGGCAGTAGCCTTACTTACAGAGATGCCAAATCTTGAAATTGCTATCACTCTGGGAAATTATATGAAAGCCATAAAAAGTCTCGTAAGGGAGAAATTGATGGGGTTTTAGCGATTTTAACCTGGTTTATTAAATGTTTTTGCCTCTTTTTTAACTATTATAAAATTGGTTAACATAAACATTTTATATAAAAAATTTGTATTAATTTTTAAAGGATCGAACTGACCCGTTTATATTAATTATTTATATGATTGTGCCATTGTGAATAGGATATGTGTGCCGTAACGTTTTATCATAGGTTATTATCTGCAAATAGAATTGTTAAAGAACTGGTATTGTTCAATAATTATAACTGGGTTTTATTGTGTTTAAAGACTATGGTCTAAATAAACAGAGTTTTTTTACTTTACAGCAACAAGGAAACAGCCAGCCTATACAAAAACTCCCCGGTTTTTGTGATGCACCATCCACCCTATATTTCCCTCCCAATAGTTAAAATCCAACACAGAGCCTTATACTCGCATTGTGTGCAACTCTGCTGCCCCTGCCGTTCCTTTGGGGGTGGTTAGAAGAACCAAGAATACAGATATAGCAACTGCAGGTTGCACCACTTTACAGAAGAGTCCATATAAAAATACATATGCGAATGTCCGTCCAGTATTTGAAATGATAATGAAATCTTTATTCTTCTTTACAATGATGACAAATGTAAAGCAAACAGCCACAACAGCCAACGCGTTTCGTTCTATCCCAAGAACTTCATCAGGGCAAGTTTATTAAATGGTTCCAAAGAGTTGACCAAGACATTGCATACCAAGTCCTCAAGTGTAATCCACTGGCCAATCACCATAGACCTCCAATTTTCCTTTTAATTATAAAGTGCTGCAGGCAAAGACTAAATAAGTCGTATTGTGCCTAATAACTGAACTGCAACCGACCCAAATCCGGCTCGGAGGCTCTAAAGACGCCTTAAACAAACTACTCTTCGGCTACGCAGTGCAGGACCGGACTTTCCTGGCACATCAGCCTTTTTTATATTAGAGCCTCCGAGCCGGATTTGGGTTGGTTGCAGTTAAGTTATTAGGCACAATACGACTTATTTAGTCTTTGCCTGCAGCACTTTATAATTAAAAGGAAAATTGGCGGTCTATGGTGATTGGCCAGTGGATTACACTTGAGGACTTGGTATGCAATGTCTTGGTCAACTCTTTGGAACCATTTAATAAACTTGCCCTGATGAAGTTCTTGGGATAGAACGAAACGCGTTGGCTGTTGTGGCTGTTTGCTTTACATTTGTCATCATTGTAAAGAAGAATAAAGATTTCATTATCATTTCAAATACTGGACGGACATTCGCATATGTATTTTTATATGGACTCTTCTGTAAAGTGGTGCAACCTGCAGTTGCTATATCAGAGTTTTTTGACTTTGACTTGAAATGTAATTTCATTTTACACACCATCCCAGCATTGCACTAACCCATGCACAACCCATGTTATTCCTAGCAAAATATTATTAACGTGAACAAAAGCAGCTTTAGTTTTTTATCAAAGCAGTTTGCGGCCTAGTTCCATGCATTAATACACGCATTAGTTTTACACATGCGCAAAAGCATTTCCCCTTATTTTAGCGTTTTTAATAATATTTTTCACAGCACACTGTTAATTAATGTTACTGAGGGTTCAATCCGAGCAGGTTTTATTTTCTCAAAACCCTGCTCCATCAATCCCCCCTTTGATGGCGTTTTTGAGCCATCATCAAAATACCCATCACATACAAGTTACCACTTATTTAAAATACTGTACTTCTTTCTCGTTTTATCATTCTTCCATCTAAGTCTTTCATGATCTCATAGTAATTTCCTCTCATATCTTCTAATTCTATCTCTTCTCTCTTTCTCTGTCTAGCTCTACGTTTAAGATCTGATGTCTTTCTTTTTACACTTGCATTTGCAACATTTGTAAATCATAATAACCATTAATATTACTATAATTACTGAAGTAACAGGTATTAATATTTTTCCTAACAAACTACTCGCTAAGGTAGAAAACCAATTTCCCACTGAGGAAAAACTCTTACCAAGTTTCTCCCATGCACCATCAACCTTCAGTTCAGTCAAATCTTCATGAAGTTCTGTAATATTTTTAATATACCCCTCAAGATTTTTACTTTTGTCAGGGATATAAATACAGCATTGTTGTATTTTCAACATGCTACAGACTCCACCCTCTTTTGCCAATAATATATCATGGGCAAGTCGATTTTGCAAAACCATTGATCTAATTGCAACCATTTCAGTATCAATCATCAAGAACCCACCAGCAGTATCTGTTGATAAACGATCAACCACTGTGGACAATTTTCTAATTTTATGTGAATTCCGAATAACTCCAACTGAAGGTATCAGTGCTCCAAAAATATCCCCAATTATTTCAGAATAACTCGCTCCTCTCTTATTACGTGTTAGTCCTTGTTTCATTTCATTAACTCTATTATTCTTATCTACGTGGTAAACCTTTGGAAATACTATGCCTAAATAATAACCTCCATACCAACCTGTAGGTAACCTATAATAGGCATTCTTACCACACACATAATAAATTCGCGGGAAAACAGGATCAGTTCCTCCTTTCAATCCCCAACTTCCTTTTATCAAGAAAGTATGCTCACATTCATTAGAACTAATGAAGTAACTATTATGTTCAGTCTTTTCTCTAAACACACAAAGCTTTCCTCTATGTTGAAAATCTAGAGTCATGGCAGCGTAAGTCTCACCCTTTTTATAACCACCCTCTCTGAAAGCCCATGGAGGTACATGAGACTTTTGCTCAGCAGCTTTCTTTTTGAAATCTCATCTTCTATCTTCTACCATATTCATAAATTCTATTTCTTCATGTCGTAATTTACAAGTTAAGTTATTTCTATGTGCATCTATTGTATCTATCGGTTTGTTACTCATGAAAAAATCTCCCAAGTAAGCTGCATAAACAGGACCATAGACAATTTTTAAATCTCTTCTAATAGGAATTTCGGAAAATATTAAATCAAAATTAGAGTAATAATACTCTAATCCTTCCCTCTCATAAAACAAACTGGTAAACACACTACAAGACACACCATATGTTAAAGGTAGGTGATGATAAGTCACCCCCTCTGAGAGAGACGACGGTAATTGCATGCACACATAACAATCTCTCGCATTCATTGTGTTAACATATTCATATAACAATTTAGTAAAAACATTTTAACGAAAAATAATTAAAATGATTTATCATGATGATAAACACCATCATCTTCTATCTTTTCTATATTAGTATTTAAATCTTCTTTAGTAATAGAATCAATTCTCTCACTTCCCACATCATTAGTATTATTTTTGTGATTAGTCACCATTAAAACAGGGACAATAACAATCAGTGTTAACCACATCAACGTTAATAATAAAACACTACATAAGCAAGCATTAATACATCTACGTTTAAAACTATGATTTTGATATCCAGTCTCTGTTACCTTTGCCATTTTAGACACTATATAAAAATTTTTTTTTTAAATCTAAGGAAAAAAACAAACCTAAAAAAAAAACTAAAATATTTGAAAAAACTTATCCAAAAACCATCTAGAGTTGTGTATCCTTACACTTTATGCCTCTCTTCTTTACCGCCTCTTTTCCTTTTTTTTTTTTTAGATTTTATTTTTATTTCTTCTTCAATTCTTTTGGAATTTTCAGAATACTTTTCATTGAAATTGTTGCACCTTTATTTTCACAGTTCTCTTTTAAGGTGGTTTCAGTTTGCTTTGATCACTTTGATCAGTACCAGCTTCTTCTTCTTTCTGGTTTGTGTTCTCAATCTCTTCCAACACCACATATGTCCATTCTGGAGCTGTGTATTTCTTACTTCTTGTTTTTCGTTCAATTCTTCTTCTGAATCAATTTGTCCAGTTTGACTTGATATTTCATTTATTTGATCTGGCCTTTTCTTGTCTAGAGTGTATTCCAGTCTTTTCAGTCCTTTTGGCCACACCTCACTCTTTCTTGCTTTCTTAACTTGAACTGCTTCTTCACCTTCGTTGTCAAGTTCGCACGTTCTTTTATTCAGTTCTTTTCTTTGTTGTACTTGCTCTTGATTTTTATCAGTCACTTTCTCTTTTTCTTTCCCAACAGCAGTCTCTTGAGACCCAGTAGCTGGTGCCCACTTTATTCGACTTGTACTTTGTTCTTCCTCTTGTTCAGCCTTTTCAGAATCTGTAACACTAGATTCTATAGCTTCATGTTCTTCAGCTTCAGCTTCTGGTTCTTTTCTTTGCTTTACCAGTTGCTGTTCTTCTTCACGTCTTTCAAGTGGACTTGGGACTCTTCTTGTATGACTTGCATGAATCCAATTTGGCAAGCCACCACACTTTACTGCTGTCGTTGTTACCAATATGATCTGGTATGGTCCATTCCACCTGGGTTCTAAACACGACTTCCTCACGTGTTTCTTGACCAGAACCCACTCTCCTGGACTCAAATCATGTGCTTGATCCTGTTGTGTTGTGGTTGCAATTTCTCCAACCTGATGAGACACAGAACGCACAAGATCAGCCAATCCTTTGCAATTATCAAGCACTAGATCATCAGTAATATTCATCAGTTTGTTTGCTGGTACAATTGCTTGTCTCATGGCTCTCCCCATCAAAATTTTGTGAGGACTTAATCCAGTCTTTTTATCAGGAATGCTTCTAAGACTCATTAATACCAGAGGTAAAGCGTCTGGCCATTTCAGTGTTGTAGACGCACACACTTTTGACAGTCTGGATTTAATAGTGCCATTAATTTGTTCGACCACTCCTGATGCTTCTGGTCGATAGGCACAATGCAGCTTTTGCTCAATTTGTAATGCTGCGCAAATCATCCGAATTATTATATTATTAAAATGAGATCCTCTATCTGTTTCTAAAGAGACTGGAAATCCAAATCTTGGAATTATCTCTCTTAAAAGTAATTTAGCAACAGTTAGGCTGTCATTTCTTCTTGTTGGATAAGCTTCTACCCAGCGAGAAAACAAACAAACAACCACCAACACATATTTCAGTCCATTACAAGGGGGAAGTTCTATAAAGTCTAACTGTAGTCTGGTAAATGGTCCTGCTGCTTTTCCAATTCGACCCCAACTAACAACTGTCTTTCTACCTGGATTTTGCTGCTGGCACACTATACACCTCTGGCAAAGACTCTCTGCAATGACCCTAAACTTTGGGTTGTACCATGACTGCTTGAAGAGCCTGATCATAGCATCTCTTCCAACATGTGCAATTCCATGGTACATCCTTGCCATCTGAGACAGTAAACTATCTGGCATTACTGGTCTTCCATCTCTTTTTACAACCTGATTTTATCCAGATTTCTTTCTCTTCCTCATTTGCTTCTTCCTGAAGCTGCCTAATTTCTTCCCATGTTTCCAAAGAAGGAAACATCAAGTGGCAATTTGTATGTTTTTTCTCCATCCCTCTGTTGATTGAAATTGAATTTTGTGCACAGAAACGAGCCACTTGGCCTGCGTATCTGTTTCCATTTGTCACATAGTCATTTCCTGACTTGTGTGCCGAACATTTTACCACAGCAATCTTTTTGGGCATTTGTAATGCATTCAATAGATCCTTCACATTTTTACTGTTCCGGATCAGGGATCCTGAAGAGGTCAGAAATCCTCATTGCATCCACAACTGACCAAAATCATGCACCACCCCAAAACCATATTGACTATCAGTGAATATGGTTACTCTCAGATTTTTGCCAATTATACATGCTCTAGTTAAAGCAATCAGTTCAGAAATTTGAGCAGAATTTATCCCCTTTAGACAGGATGCTTCAAGAACCATAGACACTGTACATACTGCATAAGCAGCACTCAATGCACCTTTTTCATCTCTTAGACAAGATCCATCCACGAACATCACACTATCTGACTCTTCTAGTGGTGTATCCTTTATGTCAGGTCTTGGTTTCGTGCACAATTCTATCACATCCAAACAATCATGATCTGCTTCATCTTTCATTTCTTCACAACTTGAACTTGGCAACAAGTTTGCTGGGTTCAATGTTGTACATCTTGTCACTGTCACATTTTCAGCTCCCAAAATTACTCTTTCATACCTAGTCAGCCGACTATACGTCATATGCTGAGTCTGAGTCCTTGTTATTAGGATCTCAACAGAATGTGGCACATATACTTTCACTGGATGTCCCATAACAATTGTTTTGCTCTGCTCAAGACTCACACAAGTAGCAGCTACTGCTTTTAAACAGCCTGGTAATGCAGTAGCCACTGAATCCAAAGTAGCAGAAAAATATGCCACTGGACGACCTGCCATTCCATGTTTTTGTCTTAGAACTGAAAGTGCACACCCATCTCTCTCACAACAGAATAATGCAAAATCTTTTGTGTAATCTGGCATTCCCAATGCAGGTACCCGACAAAGACTATCTCGCAATTCAATAAAAACTTTCATACACTCTTCATCCAAATCAATCGGATCAACCACATCTTTGAGTCAACCTCTGTAAAGGTTTTGCAATCAGTGAAAACCCACTGATCCATTGTCTACAGTATCCAACCATTCCCAAAAACATTCGAACTTCTTTTTGAGTCTTAGGAGGACCCATCTGCAAAATCACATTGATTCGGTCTTGCGTTACTTTTCTAACTCCTTTCTCAATTTTGTGTCCCAAATATTGAACCTCTTTTTGACAAAACTGTAATTTTGCTGGTGACACTTTATGCCCACCTTCTGCCAAATGATTCAGTAAGGCAATTGTATCTGTCACACAGGCTTCTTGTGTTTTTGATGCCACCAGTAGGTCATCAATGTACTGCACTAACACTGAATTTTCTGGCATGATCAATGACTCCAAACATTTTTTCAAAATCTGATTAAAAATCGAAGGACTCTCTGTATACCCTTGAGGAACTCGGCACCATGCCAAAACACGGTTTCCGAACCGGAAAGCAAAAAGATATTGGCTATCCGGATGCAGAGGTATCGAGAAAAATGTTTGACACAGATCAATTGCTGTGTACCATTCTGCATCACAAGGAATTTGATAAAGAATCACTGCTGGATTTGGCACTATTGGACAGCAAGGTACTACGATCTTATTAATTTTCCTCAAATCCTGAACTATTCTATATTTTCCACTTGGTTTCTTAATCCCCATAATAGGTGAGTTACAAGGACTACTTAGTATTTCTTTTAGAATAACTTGCTCAATCATTTGATCAATTACAGGAATTACTTCTGCTGTTATTTCAGGACTTATCTTGTACTGAGGTGTGTTTGGATATATTGCACCTGGTTTAACTGTAACCTGAATAGGATCCACACCCTTCATCGAACTAATGTCTTTTCATGTAAGATCCCATACATCAGGTCTTACTGCATTTATCAATTCTGCAGGTAAATCTTCTTCTGTAAGCAATGAATACAAATCATTCACTTCTGTCCCTTGCTTCGCTAACATCATTTTAAAAGCAACATCCTCATCTGGTGTTTGAAAAGCAATACCATCTGGCATACAATAGATGGTGCAATTCATTTTACAAAGCAAATCCCTACCTAAAAGGTTCACCGGACTTGTATCACATACCACAAACCGATGCATGTCTCTGAATCTTCCAATATGAACTGTTATGTTTCATATAGGTACCCTAATATAGGCCCGGGTAGCATCATACCCCTTCACCTACATTACCTCCCCTGCATTACACTGTAACGGGCCTTTTAGGATTGAACCTTTACCTAGTTCTAGTCCTGGGTGCAGAAGGAGGGTTTCTCCTAACAATAGAGTCCTATAACTCCATCAATAGACTCACACAGTATGAATGAATATTCATAAGGGTTCTTAGAAACCAGGCTGGGGCTACACCACCTTCCTCCCCATATCTACATACACGGTTCATCCCATACGTCATCCTCACATCCAACAATGGCTAATACAAGCAACAAGGGACAAAGGACCCCTAGATTCTTTCTGTATAAATACAGCACATCTTGCTAGTGTTAGAGGGAGAGGGAACCGAGACTTCCAGGCCGACACACTGACCAGAGACGCTGAGGCTCCTGCATGAAGACGCTCCAGCTGACAGTGGTCTGAACATCCCTCGCGGGGTGTCCAGCTCGAGACCAAGAAGGGCTCCTACATTCTCACACTTCAGGTAATGGGGTTCGACTAAATCCTAGAGGGATTCTTGGCTTCACACCTACTCACATGTTAGGTACACTTAGGTACATCTAGATAGGCATCGTAGGAGTACGTGCTTTCTTTTATCAACGCATTTTATATTCATGTATTTATTCATGCATAGTGCAAAATGGTAGAACTGTACTATCCATTTATATTCACTGTACTGCTAATCATATATCTCTGCTACTGTCTAATGGTTGTTGCAGCTCATATATTCTACACAAGAATAACGACTGTTCAATAAACCCTTATTGAAACGCCCAGGCTGTTTATTCTGTGTATCTCTGAGACAAGATAAGTGAGCACGAGTGACTGAGCGAAAGGTAGTACATTGTTTCCACGATTCTGAGGGATCAGGGTTGTCATGTTCTGAGGTTGCCAGAAACTATTCTCTCCCCAATAAGAGGAGACACTAGAGGCACTGTGAGCTAGCTTATGCAAATAGGCTAACATCTTCGGTGGGGTTGTTCAGAATCAGTCTGCCACCAAACCCACAGTTTATGTTATCCGAACGCGCAGGTCCTGTATGGGTAATATAGGAACTACACAACAGAACTTCTATTGGTCTTGTTATTGGAGTCTTAATATCTTTATTTGAAACTCCCACAACTTAGATAGTTTCTACCGAGAGGGGTAGGTTTGGGATTTCTGCTGCTCTCACAGTAGAACGGGTAGCACCAGTGTCCACTAGGAATGTAACATTATTACCTTCCACTTTTCCATCAACAAAAGGACCTGATTGATCTACCTCTAGAGATGCGCCAAGCACGCACTCTTCCTCCCCCCTCAGGCACCGTCATTAAGATGAGTCTGAGTCACTCTCGGAACATTGCAATAAATACTGTGAAACCACTTGTACATTTTGATTCTTACCAACATGTTCACCTGCGTGAAATCCAGAATTCGCACTGTATCTCTGTACTTGAGCATTCACATTATTTGGCATAGGAGGTTGAGGCACCTGTACTTGTTGTGTCTGTGGTGTAACTACCTGCTGCTGTTGTTGCTGTTGTTGATTCACAGCCACCTCATTCTGCATCTGCGGATTGAAATTTTGATTAATTCCATTATTCTTCAGTAAAGATCTACACTCATTCCTCCAATGTCCAAACTTTCCGCACGCATGACAAGGAAATTTCTTTTTCAATTCCTCTCTACTCATCTTACCTCTACCTTCATTTGGTACCTGACCATTTTGATTTTCTTTTCAACTGAAAATCTGTTTGAGAACCATTATTTCCATCTTTCTGTTCTGCCACCTTCACCTGTGCCCACATCATTTTCTCTTTCAGCTTTTTATGCCTTGACTCAATATTATCACTACAATATTTAGCATATCTCAGAATTTCATCAACTGTTTTACTCTGCCAACAAATCAAATGTTGCTGAATCATGTTACTAATTTCGGGTTTTAATCCAAAAACAAACCTATACACCAAGGGCCTCATTTATGAGACTCCTTGCGCCTCCGGAATGTCACTTTTTGTGACGTTCCGTGGCGCAGAAGCCTGCGTGATATTTATCAGGCAGCACAAAGCCACAAATATCAGTCCCTTTAACGCAGTGTTCTGCGTTAAAGGGGCGTGCAATGGGTGTTGCTGGGGGCGTTCCCAGCAACATCCATGGCCTTTTGACACTGCCCCAGATTTACGAGAAATCGTAAATCTGAGGCAGTGCCAAAACCTTGCGCCTCCCCAGGGGAGGCGTAAGGGAGGCACAACAAGGAGAAATATCTTTATTTCTCCTTGTTTTTCCTTTTCTATGTGTGCTGCATTCTGCAGCACACATAGAAAGAGGAAAACGCCTCTTGTGATTATTTTTGTACAGAAAGGTTTCCATTCCTGTACAAAAATAATAATTCCTGCAACGCAGGCATCCTTGCACCATGGTGCAAAGGTGCCTGCATTGGCGCACGTCAGCCCATTGTGCGCCGGCGCAAGGGAAAAGGACAGGAATGCACCGTATCTTATAGATACGGCGCATTCCTGCCCTTTTCTTTTGCCGTAGGGCAGCGCAGCAGGAAGGCCTGCTGCGCTGCCCTACGGCAAAACCTCATAAATGAGGCCCAAAGTGTCCCATATCTTTGTCACCTATACTTTCAAAACCACTATACTGTTTGAACACCTGTAACAACCTTTCATAATAAGCATGTACCGATTTTTTGGGTTCCTGGGTTGTCCTGTCAATTTTAACCCAATCTGATTCTTTTGGAGAAATTTTACTTTTCAAGAAAGTAATTACTTGATTATATTTTTTCATCACTTCTTCTGAAGGTGCTCCTGTTTTTACATCTCTAGGATATTCTTCTTTTGGTCAATCAACAGTAATTTTACACTCAGTCCATAAGTCAGCTGGAACTACAATCTCAAACAAACCATCTAGATCTTTTAACAAAACTTGAAACTTTTACAAACCTCTTTACCTGTTTGTACCACTCGACAGGTTTCTCTCTCAACCTAGGAAAATCATTTGTAAAGGATAATATATCCTGTCTTGACCAGGGAACGTGAACATATCCACCACCTGGAACTTCTCTTATTGGGCATACCATTTCAGCCTGTCCTGTTTCTCTTAATAGAAATAAAGACACATTTTTACTTGCAAGTATTCTTTCTTTTTCGCCCAACTACCTTTCCACCGTTCTAACTCTCCCCATTTCTTCAAAGTATTCATTAATTCTTTTATTTGCAATCGTTTGCCATACGTATTCAAACTCTCCAAATCCTTATCAGTAAAATCCAATCTATACGTTTTTTGCAAAACTTTAGACTTTTCTATGTCTTCTCCATATTCTTGTGCAACTTCTGCCAACCTCTCATGTAGATTCCTTGCTTTCCATGTAATATTCTTACACAAAAATAACAACTCTTCATCTCGGTACTTACTCAATCTTTCTGGACTTATTGTACTGATAATCATTTCTTCCAGATCCACTCTCAATTTAGCTACATCTATACTCAATTGTGATTTATTCTTTTCCATTCCTCTTATCCAGTCATCTAACTCCTCTGGCGAAGGACCCGCCGAACTCCCTGATACTGAAGTTGTTCCACTAACATTCTGCACTATTTTTCTAGGATCCATCTGTACACTTCTCTATGGTGTTTCAGTTACGTTTTCACTCACTGGAAGATCAATCAATGAAGTACTCATCTCAACTTGTTCTGATCCACTAACATTCCTGGCATTATTCACGGGAATTGTCAATGCATGTACTCTCAATATATTCTGGCTCTCACCATACAATGGAAGTATAGGACCAATTGTTACTGGTACCGATAATGCTTCTGCATTCAGACTCATCTGACTAATTCTCTGCGTTAACTCCTCTCTTGCCTTATTCAACATGTCAATCTCATTTTCCTGCAACACTCGAGTGTGTGAAGCTACCGGAACTTGTGTAACCTGTGAAACTTGTGGAGTTTGTGGAGCTTGTGGAACCTGAGGAACTTGTATTTCAATTAGTGGTGCATTTGGAATTGTTTCTTCTGAACTTTCCTGATATGGTGGAGGTCTCTTTAATAATATTTCATCTAACAACTCATCATCAATCTCATCTGAGTCATTATCTAGTTCCGGAGTCTCTAAATTATTCTTTTTCTCTTTACTTTTGCCTCCAGTCTGATCCTCAGCAACTATTACTGGATATAATCCATCTGCAATTACATCTCTCCTCCATCTTTTCTTTTGATCATCCCATCTAGCCTCAGAATACCTCGTTATTATATTCCTGTATTTAATTCCATTCCTGTCTCTCTCCCTTTTATAAGCCTCATGTTCCCATTCCTCAAGCGCTTCATAATGCGTAGGTCTAGGACTTGGCTTTAATGAATTAATTCGTCCTCTCAAGTTCTCCAAAATCCTTACATTAAATGTACCATGCTCTGGAAAAGTTAAAACTCCATCATCTTCCGTATAATTCATCCAGTTCTCTAACCATGTACACGTATTATACCCACGTTCCAACATCATAGAAGAAGCAGGAGTTCTCGGAGGAGGTATAGGAAGTCCCTCTCTAGTAACTATCAGCTTGTCTTTATTAAATAAATCTTTTATTCTTAACCTCTCACTCTATTCGCTAAATCCCAACCAATACCAGCGCGACTCACAGCAACCAACCAATCGCGGCTCACTACGTATCTGCTATCTCAACCAATGCTAGCGCGGCTCACAGCAACCAACCAATCACAGCTTACTACACGCCCGCTGCCTGACCAATGCCAGCGCGGCTTTTTGTGACGTCAGTATTACTCCTGCTACTGACCCTCCCTTTACAAAATAATACGGCAATGTATTTTCTAGGTTTTCTCAACTATTTCTTGTTAGAAACAACACAAAACAATGCTACTTTGTCTGCTCCACTAATAAAAGAGATAGTTCAATTCACTCGAAGAGTTTTCTTTTACTTCTAGTAAAATAACGACCAGCCTGGCTAAGCGCTTACTCCACAGTTCTGTATCATCGACCATTAAGGAAGCCTGTATTAACATCCTCCCGCTTGGTTTTTTCTATTGATGTTTTCAGTCCCCGGACAGTATGACCCACCGCTCCCTTAGGCTCCCAGCTTTCTCCCCTGTCCAAATAGCTATCCCCGTGAGTAATAGATTTGACCCCTTAAGCGCCATGGACCAAAATGATTGACTCCAGCTTTCATCTTCTCCCGGAATTAATCCTCCAAGCTTAGAGAAGGGTCTCCCTAACTCCCTGCCAGCAGAGCTAACACCATCAAGTGTCCCAGGGCGCCCATTAAAAATTCTAAGCTGGAATATAGCAGGCATCAGGGACAAACTAGCGGATCCTAATTGGCTCAATTTCACTTCTGAGTTCGATATCATTCTGCTACAGGAGACTTGCGCTCTTGACCCGGTTGGCCGTGATGGTTATGAAAGCTTCTGCGTGGTAGCAATCCCTTCCCTTGGCCGACGGCCTCGTGGGGGTCTAATCACCTTAATAACATTTGCAGCTAATTTGATAGTATCTCCAATCCCCGTCAAACATAGTGGCATTCAGATCCTTTAGGTGTTTATTTCTTTTTGAAGTAGTATCGTGCCTTGAGCTTAGATTGTATGCTTATCTCAAATCCCTCAGTCTATTAATAGGTGGGGACTTTAATGCTAAGCTGGGCCACATTTGCCATGAAGGTAACCCATTTGTGCCAGAAGATCTTGTGATCAGTAACTCCAACTCAGACCAAAGGGGCCGGAAGCTTTCAGAGGCTCTTGGTCGAGCTGGGTTAGGAAATGTAATGTCTGGGGGCCCGTGTCTGTCCAGGGAACTGCCCACCTTTGTGGGTTGGGGAAAAGGGACCATTATAGATTATATCTTTATTCCGAGATCACTCGATAGCCTGGTTAGCCCCAGAGGGGTTCACGAAACCACCTTCAGCGACCATAACCCCATAGAAATTGCTCTAAGACTCAATGTTGGCCCGGGTGTAACTCCTGACCCTTACTTGACTGGCTTAACCACCAAGGATAGGGGTCTGAGGGTAAAGTGGCGTAATCTCCCAATGGCCAAAGTGAATAAATATGTGGTGACACGGAACATTGCTATCATCCTGGAGCCCCTGTTAGCCCCGAATATATCACCCTCCCTAGTTGTGGCAGCCTTCGACCAGCTATATGAATCCACTGCCAACACTATAAGGGATATGGCGAGTAAACCCAGGGGTGCCAAGCCGGGCTGGTACACCAAAACATGCAGGTCCGCGGGAAATTACTTGCGGGATGTTTTAACACTGTGCCCCATAATAGATAAAATATTAAGGAGGCCAGGAGGGCGTATAAACTTGCCTTGGGGAAGCGGAAGGCGGAGCTCAAAGAAGCTTCTTGGGACCGGCTGGTGCCTACATGCTCCTCTAGAGACTCCAGGGGTATTTGGGCAGTGGTCAACGGAAAGCAGCTCAACGTGGCTGCTCAAGATGATATAGGCTCCTCCATCCCTCCAGCCGCATGGGTCACACATTATCAAAAGATGTATGCGCTGGACAAATACCTCCCTTCTAACCAGGGTGATGGGGGTAATGTGTACCCTTTGGAGATTAGGTTTGAGTTTGAGGAAGTATATATGGCAATCATGGGCAGCCCATCTAACAAAGCCCCGAGGCCAGATGGAATACCTATGGACCTCTACAAGGACGAACCCCATCTCTGGGCTTCAGTTATGGCTAACGTTCTTAATGCCGTATCCCAACTAGGTCTCCCACCGATCTGGAAATCAGCCACCAGAGTGCCCGTATTTAAGAAGGGGAACCGGCAGGACCCGGCCTGTTACAGACCAATTTCTCTGTTATGCTCAGTAGTAAAAGTGGTAGGGCATATAGTCCTTCAGCAAGTCGAAGTTTGGGCTTGGAAAAAATACATCATCTGCCCCGTCCAATACGGATTCAGGGAAGGGATGGGCACTGTAGAACAATGCCTGAACCTCAAACACATCATTGGGAAGTATGTTGTGACGAAAAAGGGATCCATCTTCCTTGTATTCATGGACCTCAGTAGCGCTTTTGATAGGGTGAACAGGTCCAAGCTCTGGGACATCCTTGGAGAGATGGGTCTGTCTGCCGACCTGATTAACTTCCTTAGAGCTTTGCATATGGACGTAAACGCACGCGTTAGATACGGCACAGAGGGAGAAACTACTGAATCTTTTAGCCTACCGCGTGGGATCAGGCAGGGATGTGTGTTGGCCCCATTATTGTTTTTATTATATATTAATAGCCTGAACACTTGCTTGAGTGAAAATGGAGCTGATCTGCCAAGGGTCAAGTCTAGCAGGGTTCCGTCCTTGCTATACGCCGACGACGCCGTGTTGATGGCTCGGACGGCTAACGGGCTAAAACTCCTGGTGGATCGGTTCATGATGTTCATGGATGACCTGGATTTGGAAACTAACATCTCCAAGACATATTATATGGTCTGTGGGAGGAGGTCAGCTAAGATGAGGCCTATTGTCATGAAAGGGCAACACACCACTAGGGTCTCCACTTTTCCCTATCTGAGGATTTCATTCGACCACCAGAGCAACTGGCTTCCTTGTATCTCCAGCCGCTGTTCCAAATTCACCCAAGCCTGCTGCGCCCTATTTAGATTTTCACTGTCAATAGGTAACAAGTCAGTTCTGCCCCTGTTACAAATATACAAAATGAAGTGTCTTCCAGTTTTGACTTACAGAGCCGCGATTTGGGGGCACCGAAAGTGCATGGGAATCCAGTTGGAAGAGGACCGTTTTTGTAGGAAACTCTTGGGGGTGGGACCAAACAGTTCATCATTTGTCACCCACGAGGAATTAGGTTTAAATTTTGTGGAGGACCGGGTTAAACTGGCTCCAATGTTACTATGGATCTCTGTCAGGGCGAGTGAGAGCCTGTGGTTTAACAGGAGTGCGATCGAGGACTGTATGGAATGTACGTACGGCCAGAAGATACCGTGAATACACTAGATAAAATCGGCTGCCCGCTCCCTCGATTGCATGGATATCTTCGATAGGCCAAACCGCCTCAAAAAGGGCTCCGCAGTCTCCTAATGGAATTTTTTTTAAATAAGGCCAAAGAGGAAAGGGAAGCTCGGCACCGATGAAAATTTCTATTAGATCATTCCTGTTGCTGAAATCTGTTAATGGCCCTGAAAATTATCTCACTGCAGTTATGCACCCGAGGGATAGATCCTTACTTTCTAAATTCTGACTGGGTACTATCCGTACGATGATTTGCTTCCCTCCGGGTCAGTTTGATCCCTATGCCCTTTTAATTTGTCCTTGTGATGACTGTTCCCCCCAGACCCTAATACACCTCGTCCTATTTTGTAAATATTATGAATTTCTCCGCAGAAGATACCTTTTACTACTTTTTAAAGAGAGAGGTTTTACTCAATTTCGACCTGCTTTTTTATTCTTACAGTTATTACAGGATCAGGTGGTGATGACGTCAGTCATCGGCTAATTCAAAGGCGCCTTACACTGGAATAAAATAATGTGTGCCAAGTAACAACGATGTACATGATAGGCTGGGGATTCGATCTTAAATGGATTTTACATGTTCATGAATCTTTTAAATCGGATGAATTGATGTGGCTAGCGTTTAATAATGGTTTTTAATGTTTTATGTGTTCCTTCTTGACATGTGTTTTTATCTTTTATGATTATAATGTATAATCGAATAAAGATTAATATCAATCAATCAATAATTTTAAATCCATAAATTCCAGTATTGTTTATGTAGTATATTTAGGTTTATATATTAGGTTTTGTTAAAAATGACGACAATTATTATTTGTAATATGTGGATTTTTAATACTTGTATTTATTATTGTATTTTTTATTTGCTCTGTTTTATGGCCTGAATTGACAGAATAAAGATATATTTGATTTCATTTGAATGTGAAGCACATTCCACTCCACAGCGAAGACAGAGAGTGGTAAGCCTTCAAACTATAAAGATTTATTGAAAGGTTAAAAGGTTTCAAATCCAAAATCCCCAAATTAGTATCAATCAGTAATCAATAAATGAATGCATTTTATAATTCTGAAGGTCAAATTAATCAGTCATATAAATGAAAGAGAAATCAGTATAAATTGGCTCATTTAGAAAGGTGAGGTAAAATCACACAAAGGAAAACTTTTCTCATGAAAAAGAAGACAAAAACACATTCTGCAGCACATATAGAAAGAGGAAAATGCCTCTGAGGATTGCATAAAAACAATACTGCCTATAATGCAGGCACCCTTGCACCAAGGTGCAATTGGTGCAAGGGTGCCTGCATTGGCACTAGGAGTGCGCCAGCTCCAGGAAAGGACAGGAATGCACCGTACAATGTTAAATATGGCACATTCCTGCCCTTTTCTTTTCATGCAACGCAGCACAGCAAGGTGGCTTGCTGCTCTGCAAGAAATTTGGGTAAATATGGCCCTACATTTGTAATGAGAAGTTCAGCCTTTCCTAGAAATAAAGAAAAACATGTGATATGTAACAAGATGGCAACCAAACATTAGCTATTTTAAACACAGGCCTACTTTTACTATGGTCAGTCTAAATGTGAATAATATTGTTTCAGATAACCCAAGCACTCTAACAGTGTTAAAAATTTGTATGAGGTCCAAACATGAAAGACTCGTCTTTACAAAACAAAATATAATTTATTATCCTTGTGGAGAAGTTGTAGGCTTCGGTGCAGTAAAAGGTTACAAATTCCTTTTCTTCAGAAACAGCCAACACATGTTTTGTCACACACTGACTTTTTGAAGGCTGTAAGGAGTTTTACAGGAATGGATTACATAATATAGAAGATATGATTTAGTTGTACAAAGTAGACAGAAGAGAGAAAGGGAGAAAATGAAAAGAGGAAACATAAAGAGAAGGAGTGAGATAAAAAGTAAGACAAAGAAAAAGGAAAGAAGGTAACAAGCAAGATAATGCAAATGTGCACTTGCTTGGATTCGCGGTGTAAAGTGATGGTAGAGAGAGGATCCACTTCCAGTGTAATGAAATAGATTTCTTGTAGATAGTTTGGTCATCCAAGGGGCATATAGTGATAAGGAGAAATTATATTGTGATTTATAGAAAATCCACGGGTGGATAAGAATCGTGGTATGTAACCATGTTAGGTGCCAACATGTTTGAAAGAGATCTTAAGGTGACCCTATGAAGTGACACAGTACACCACTGTGAGAATAAGTGCGAGTGAACGAAGGCCTGTTAGTTCAAAGATACCAACCTTTGATGTTTAAAGACTGCGGTCAATATCCAATGAGTATATTCGCGTTGTGCGTATCTGACGTAGCGCTTCTGAAAAATTGTGCCCAAAACTCTGTATCCTCACAAGAACGTGCTGTTGATGAAAAAATGCTAATTGTTCCAATATTATTATTATTATTATTATTATTAAGAAGTTTGTAAAGCGCAATGGTTACTCCCAACGGAGTGTCCCCGCGCTAGGACAACTGAGAGCCCCAACCCATGCCACACTAATCGACTACCTACATAACCTCTAAGCAAGGAAGGCAGCAGAGTTATTGACGACCGCCCCTGAATCACGGAAGAGCCAGGTTTTCAATTTCTTACGGAACCAAGGTTCTGACTCAGATATCCTCAAGTCCACAGGAAGCTTATTCCAGGCCTTAGCTGCCAGGAACCCAAAAGATCTTCCCCCAGCCCTGGCCCTCCGCACCTTAGGCACAGTCATTCTCATACTGCCAAGAGATCTCAAATTCCGAGATGGTTGGTAAGCCGTCAGAAGGGGGTCAGAAAGCGCGGCCCTTTTTCCTAAGGATCCTATGGCTGATACTGAGAGCCTTAAATGTAACTCTAGCCTGTATTGGGAGCCAGTGTAGTTTTTTTAAAGCTTCTCCTACCGGAGCCCTCCTGGGAATATTCAGGATAAGCCTAGCTGCGGCATTTTGGACCTTCTGCAAGATGTTCAGGTTTTTAGCAGTCACCCCTAGATACAGAACATTGCAATAGTCAAGACGAGACGTAACCAAAGCCTGTACAATAGTTCTTTTAGCATCCAGGGGGAGAAGGTCCAGAATCTTCCGTAGCATTTTCAGAATGCCAAAGCAGGTACCGGCCACAGCAGAGATTTGCTGAGTAAAGGAAAGTGCTTCGTCGAACCACACCCCCAAATTTTTCACCTTAGCTTTCGGCACCGGGCAAGGTCCCAGTTCCTCAGGCCACCAATGCTGTGACCAGAAAGAGGGCTGTTTTCCCACAACCAACACCTCTGTCTTCCCTGCATTCAACTGGAGGCAACTCAGTCTCATCCAGTCCATAAGCTCCCTCAAACATGTTTTGAAATCAGCAGCCCTTCCAGATTCTTGTTGTTCTAGGGTCATGGCTAGCTGAGTGTCGTCAGCATAGGATACCAACTTGATTCCATGTCTCATCACAATATCTGCCAGCGGGCGCATATATATATTGAACAGGGTGGGGCTCAGCGCAGAACCCTGCGGCACCCCCTAGTTTAAAGGACAGACTCTGGACTTGAATGGATGTTGCAGAACTTGAAAGGTTCTGTTCTCCAAAAAGTTCTTCAGCCACATCCACGTGACACCCCCGACCCCGACCTCTCCTAGCCTCTCCAGCAGGAGGCCGTGGGACACCGTGTCGAACGCGGCACTCAAGTCCAGCAAAACCAGAGCAGTTGTTCTCCCTTCATCAGCTGCAGTCCTCAACACTTCAGCTGCTAGAAGAAGAGCAGACTCCGTGCCATGCATTGGCCTAAAACCGGCCTGGGTGTCATGAAGAACCTGCCTCTCTTCTAAAAACCTCGACAGTTGGCTATTCAGATGTTTCTCTGCAATTTTTGCCACATAAGGAAGAAGAGATATGGGTCTTAAATTTTCGGGGATAGCGGGGTCCAGTGATGGTTTCTTCAGCAGAGGGACCACCATAGCGTGTTTCCATCTGCTAGGAACCAGTCCAGTACTAAAGGACAGGTTCATAAGTGAGGTAAGAACAAGGGCAATTATATTTTTCCCTAATTGGAGAAATTTAGGGGGGATCGGGTCCAAAGGTGATCCCGATTTCACAGCCTCCATCAACCCCAAAACCTCGTTTTCCACCAGAGGACAGAGGATAAACTTATCCTTGGTCAAAGGTGCCTCCATATTAAACACAGGAGCATAGCTCCTACTACTATCTGGGAAGGAGGCAGATATCCTGTCGATCTTATCAATAAAATAATTGGCGACCTTATCACAATACTCCGTGGAGGCAGGGCGTGCAACAGTCACTCGTTCTAGAGAGGACAGTTGTTTCACTACCTGAAAGATGGTCTTAGAAGAGTGTTTGGCTAACTCAATTTGCCCTGTATAATATTCCCTCCGCACTCTCTTAATATGGCGATGGTAGAGCTTCAAGGCATCAAGATATTTATGACTTTTACATCCTGATAGTTCTTCCTCCACTGGCAATATGTCACCGAGATTCTAAAGTCTATGTTGTGGTCTTATATCATTGTTAAAGAGCAACTCACATCTATTCGTGGCGGTCTGCTCAGATGAGTAGAAGAAATAGGTAGGCACCGATATGTTCTGAAAGTGATGGTAAGAAGTCGATAATAATTTTAAAAGAGTCAAAAGTAGTGATCCCTGCAGTGAAGAGAAAGCATTTGTCAATAGTCCATTAGACAGAGGCACAAGATGTTTCTAGTGTCCGGAGTGGTAGAGGTAATATACCAGTAGTGGGTATGTCAAGTGTTAAGACCGATTAGAAATCCAATCCAGAGGGTTAAATATGTAACTTGCCTAAGAAAGAGATAGGTGAAATAGAGCCTATAGATTTAATATTAAGTTAAACGTGCGTTTTAAAGAAAATGGCGGTACGAAAAGTGATGGGAATGTGGGGGAGAGGCCACAGATGCAGGGTTGTTTGTATCAGGTCTTACTTGGATATAGAGATAACAACATGAGGAAAGATCTAAGTCAATGTTGCAATACTGGTATCCATAGTAAGCTCCAATCTGTAAGGTATGTGAGGAGAAAGATTAAGCGGCTGGCCGCTTAACGTGCTGGATTTTTTAATGTCTAGCTAAGTAAAGTGTGTAATAGATAAATGTGGACTCAATCTACAGTATAACAGTCCAAATCACATAAAGAATCGAGATTTAAATATTGGTTACGGGTCACCTATTCGAATCTGCGGTCCCCATAAAGAAGGCAGGACACACTAGTCCCGGTCTCCATTTGCGCAGTATTGCATGCCAAAATGGTTTCCCACATTGGAATCACATATGGCGTTAATTAAGTAAGATGATGCGACTCGAGAGTATTCTAATAGCATACAGTCATTCCTAAACACAATGCAGGTAAAGGATAACACACGTACCTATGCGTGAATCAGTTCCCGTCTGGTAAGAGAGCCGAGCCGCTGTGTGCATCCCTAATGTTTGTAAGAGGAAGTCGGACGTAACCGTACTATAAAAGGAGAAGGGACTGTCGAATACAGAGTCCCTGAGACCGTTTTTAGGTCTCGCCTGGCGTTGGAGCGCGCATGCGCTCCTCGCCTGCGAGAGCTATAGTCATCCAGCAAGTTTCAAGAAGGGGACTCGAAGCCCCGCCCCTCATTTTCATTGGGTAGCGTCAGCGTTTATGTTAAACGCTGGCTTCCCATTGAAAAGGAGGGTTTTTGGTTGCCGCCCTTTCGCCTTTTTGGACGGCCCCCAAGGACTCGGTCGCCTGCATTACGGCTGTCGTGACGAAGTTTCTTATCAGAAGCTTCGTCACGCTGCCTTGCACGCGCCAGTCCGGCTCTCTCATTGGGCGCTCTGACAACGCTCGTCCTGTCTTAACAGGCTTCTTTTGGTAGGACTCCCGCATGTTTGGGCGTCTTCCCAAGGTGTGCATGGCTTGCGTAGCGGCTTGTTTGTGAGTTGTGGCCTCATGTAGACACCAACAGTACAGGCGAGGGGGCAGTCCCACAAACTCCTTTAAGTGGAGGGGCGAGAAAGGTGCTTGCGGTCAGCCGAGACTCGGGGATTCCGTGAATCCCTGGTAAGAGGCAGATAAGTGGGACTACTGCCAGCTCCGACCGACTCCCCGTGATGTGACAAGCCAGGGCGTCGTTACGAGACGCGGCCTGCTGGGAGAATGACCATCTGTGGGGCTTGAAGAGTTTAGGTCAGTGAGTCGCCTGCAACACGCGCCTGTAATGTTGAATAGCTTCGGAGGCCTTCGCTATTGCCGCACAATCGCATGCCTGTAATTCCAAGAACAATGTACGCCAGGCTCTCAGCTCCTGTAAACGCCACATTCACTCCTCGCTCTGTGATTCTCTGGAAAAGCGCATGGCAGCCTCATGGCCTATTCAGATGCTGCAGTGAATACTCGCGCTACAACGGTATGCCAAAGAAAACAAGCATTTGCAATACACTATACAATTGAACAATGTTGCATCATATCCTTCTGGTAAATTATAGTTTTATTTTAATTCAACGTTCTGCACTCAGGTTCCTTGGGTCCGACTCCCATCTCGCCAGCTAATTAGTCAATAAGCATGACAATACATTTAAATAGTGCTTTAATCAACATTCCCTCCGTGAAACACCATTTTTGTTAGCGGAACAATGCAGAAAGCAGCTGCAAAACCCGCCAAAACTACAGAGATGCGCTTCACAAGTCAACGCGTCTTTGCTAATGTCCCAGCATTTGATAAAACTTAATTTAACATTTTTCTATTTTTCACTACAAAGAAAACAGATAATAAGTCTGGTTTAACCCCTTGATAAGTATTATTGTTCCATAACACCGAATAGTGCACACCCTCCCTCCAAATATACTGTCCAGTTATCCAAACGTGTAATAGAACTGATGGCAGGACAGGAAGTTTTATGGAATATGCTTTTACAATTTTAAATTCATGAAACGAAGTAACTGTCCTGTTCCGAGTTATTCGGCAGCCCTCTTTTTGTTTTCAATATCATTGTACAATTTGCATAAAATAAAATAGTTTGTGTACGCCGCTTGTAAATTTATTGTGCTGCGCAGTGGTGGCCCAGGCAGTAAACACCTAATATAAAGCAGCAGTTTTATTAGCCAGAGTAGACGCTTACAACACCGACTAGAGCTTTGCTTTAGCTGGTTCTAATTCCGTTTCTCATACAGCGCTCACTTTAGCTGATTTTTGGAATTTCGGCGCTATAAATAAAAGAGTGAGGATGTAAATCGACCTGAGAAGGGCGAACGACTAAGTGGACGCCACAGGTCTTGGTGGATAAGTTCATCTGTTGTGAATATTAGTTTACTTCCCGGAGGAAAATGCAGAAAAAGTCCAAATAAAAAGTCTCCTGTTGCTGAACACTTTAATGCAATATTGTTTATAGATAGCGCCTTTTTAGTCACCGGCTGGAGTGACGGTGAGTGAAGGCAAAACCAATATAAAATACCAGACTTATACACCGAGCTGCTCTGGGTGCGAGAATGGAAAGTAAAGCTTGTGCATAGGGTATCTCATTAAACTGACAGCGCCGCATCCACAGTGTACCGCACACGCAGCCAGGAGCCCAGGGTCACAGGCCTTCCACACTACTCCTTCTTTGTGCTTGTGTCGATGGTCAGAAACTTGGTTATTTATTGCATTTTTTATATAGCGCGGACTGTACCCAAAGGTGTCGGAGCGCTTTACAATAGAACCAAGTACGTTACATACAGAGATTGACGTAATTACATGTCACAAATACAATCGGGATAGTTAAAAAAGTAAAATAAAATAAAAGGTTCTCGCTGCCTCCATTTATTTAGAAGCGATCTAAAGACCGGGATGTCGGAGTGTTCCAAACCTCCACGCAGCATCAGATAGCTCAAGCGCTCCGAGGCCCCCACGAGTGATCTGCCGCACTTTAAACATGTTTGGATTGATTGGCGCCTGTTAACTCCTGGACTGCAGGTAACTGTCGGAAAAGGTTATTTTATCCTTCGCGGGTGTTACTTGCTATTGTACAAAAGTGCTTTGTTGTGTCTTGATGGACGTGTGTCGATGGTCAAAAAGTTGGTTATTTATTGCATTTTTTATATAGCGCGGACTGTACCCAAAGGTGTCGGAGCGCTTTACAATAGAACCAAGTACGTTACATACGGAGATTGACGTAATTACACGTCACAAATACAATCGGGATAGTTAAAAAAGTAAAATAAAATAAAAGGTTCTCGCTGCCTCCATTTATTTAGAAGCGATCTAAAGACCGGGATGTCGGAGTGTTCCAAACCTCCACGCAGCATCAGATAGCTCAAACGCTCCGAGGCCCCCACGAGTGATCTGCTGCACATGTTTGGATTGATTGGCGCCTGTTAACTCCTGGACTGCAGGTAACTGTCGGAAAAGGTTATTTTATCGTTCGCGGGTGTTACTTGCTATTGTGCAAAAGTGCTTTGTTGTGTCTTGATGGACGTGTGTCGATGGTCAGAAAGTTGGTTATTTATTGCATTTTTTATATAGCGCGGACTGTACCCAAAGGTGTCGGAGCGCTTTACAATAGAACCAAGTACGTTACATACGGAGAAAGTTGATTATTTATTGCATTTTTTATATAGTGCGGACTGTACCCAAAGGTGTCGGAGCGCTTTACAATAGAACCAAGTACGTTACATACGGAGATTGACGTAATTACACGTCACAAATACAATCGGGATAGTTAAAAAAGTAAAGTAAAATAAAATAAAAGGTTCTCGCTGCCTCCATTTCATTAGTGGCAGTCTGTTGAGCGACCCGTCTTGTGAGGGAGGGAGTGGCACGTGATTTGACATTACTACGATGCACACGTGTTTAATGAACACGTGTCCTTCTATGTGTTGTGCCGTTTCTATTCCAGGTGCCGAGCGCAGTCAAGCAGTGTGTGGGTTTACTGCGTGCTGTTGTGTCGGTCATTACAGCTCGAAGGTGTCTGTCCAGTCTAGGTAAAAATGTGAAAAGACCTGTTACTACTTTTTATTTTATTTTTTTAAAGTGAAGTTCTTGGGTTGAAGCATAGTTCCGGGAAAGCGGGTTAAGCTGAGACAGGCAGAAGCTGCTAGACCGGGCTCTTGCATGTAGCCACCTCCTGGCCTCAACCTGAAGCAGGCAGTTTACTTCTTCCACCCATAGTCCAGTTACTCCACCGCCGCTCTGGACATGTGACAGGAGGCGCCCGGCATTGCTGTCAGACTTCTTGTAACTACTGAAATGCGGCAGTGAATGTTTAGTGGCTGGTCTTCAAAGCTTCCTGAAATGGGGTGCTAGCTCAAAAATTTCAAATGTAAGCTTCTTTGTGTTATGTTTTTTATGACCATGTCGCTCACAGTGTATGTTTAGATGAAAGTAAACCTGTACAGGTAACTGTTCCAAGTTTCAGACATTCCCCACCTTGAGTATATTACTGATGAGTAACTGAGTTAAAGGTACAATTTTGGCGAGCGCTAGGAAATCCTGGTGTATTAGCGGAACTTCATAATGGATGGTTGACGTATCCAGTCCCAGGCTGAACTCATGGCTGTCAGCAGAGGGCGATTTGCATTATGTAGCAGAACATGAGAGAGGGACTAGCCAATCAGAAAAGCATACATAATCAGTCCCATCACATCCATGCTCATTATTGTTACCGATGCAGTACAGGTGGCATTCTTGTAACTGGTTCTAGAGCATCCTTAGATGCCTGTGGGTGGAGCTAAAGCACCCCTTAATATCCGTGGTTAGAGATGTAACCCAATTCATGTATGTCCTGGGAGATAAAGTCCAACTTCTTAGTGGTATCTTTATAAATGAGAAACCATTCACATTAAAACCAGCACTAGCAAACCCAATATGTCTGGCTCTGCTACCACCTTTTTAGCTGTCAGTGCTTGGTAGAACTTCTGTTTTGGGGGAGCTGTCAAGCATTCACTAATATAACAAGCATTAAAAATGCAATAGGTCTCGCCTTTCATTAAGTTAAAGCCATTTGCTTTGCTATACAATACCATTAGCAAAGCAAATGGCTTTAACTTAATCAAAGGCGAGACCTATTGCATTTTCAATGCTTGTTGAAATGGCGCCCATGTTGAAGTATGCAAGAGACAATTTAAAGTAATCACTCATGTTAAAACGTGTTAAACAGTAGAGCGGATATCTAAAGTTGTTGAGAATAGTTGTATAATAAGTGTTGTAGGCATTAGATATCATGTATGTTGGTAAGTGGCCAAGTTAAACACAATAATAAAAAGGCGATGTAGAGTAACAATGACTTCACGTGTTAAACGTCACAGCCTACACAGTATCCAAGATGTGGAACTATGTAAGGTGAGATAGACGATGTTCTGTTAGAAAAAACAAGAGAGTAAAGAGTAAGAGGAGAAAAAAATAAGATAAAAACATGTTGGTATCAGTATATAGTAGTCTGAGAGAAATATTTGTAGTTGTGTCTCAAGTAGACATATACATGTATTTTCAAAATTGTTGCATACATGCATAATACATAAATGTGTATCTGTCATTTCCAGTATATGGCTTATGCAATAAGTACACTCCTAAAGAGGAAAGAGGTCATGCACAGAATAACGACAGAAACTGACCACAAGTTGGAAATTATATGTCCGCGACAGTCTTCTAATCACAGCAAGCTCAACTTAAACATTACACATTACAGAGTAATGATTTCGGTATGCCATAGCATAAGGTTTGCACGATAATTTATTGATCAGTGAGGAAAACATGTAGTTCCCTATCTATGTTTAGGCCCTGATCCTCAGGTCGTAATTTCGTTATCCACTTGGTCTCATCTTCTAAGTGTGAGTGTCCTGTCGCCACCTCTAAGGTTGCTTTTTACATGGGCTGTTCTGTGGAACTTAATGTTGATAAGTTCCGATGAAGCGTGCACTCAAATGTAGTGTGAAGCCAGCGGATAGTCAGGATGATTATTTTTTATGGCTCTTATGTGTTCCTGCATGCGTTCCTTAGACCTCAAATGAATTTTTAACACTGTTAGAGTGCTTGGGTTATCTGAAACAATATTTATGTACATTCTGTGTCATTCTGATCCAGAGTGCAATATCACACCTTGGGTAGTAGGGTGTGTATAACCTGATTGCACCATACCTTTCTACAGTCAATAGTGTTTTATACTGTACCCACGGCGAATATTGTTCTTCCTTGTATATGAAGTGCGAATAACGAGACCACTACTACCCTCTATAAATGTGAACAATACATAGGGCCATATTTATCAAGGGGCGGCGTCGCTTTTGTACCATGCAACATGATGCAAAAGCAAAGAAACCCCTAAAAGAGACTTATCAAGCCACGCAAGGCAAATTGCTGAGTTGTGTTGCTCTACCCCAGGGATGTGTTCACAGGCAAAACCAATGGATTTTGATGCATTCCCAGATTTACCATTGCTGGTAGACCTGGGAATGTGACAAAATACGATGCCTTCTTAGGTGAGGTGTAACGAGGATATATATCTTTATTTCTCCTTGTTACTTTCTTGTTCTATGTGTGCCGCATTCTGCAGCACACATGGAAAGAGGAAAATGCCTCAGGGGATTGTTTTTGTGCAGGAAGGTGCCCCGTCCCACACAAAAACAATCCTGCTTGCAACGCAGGCACCCTTGCACCATGATGCAAGAGTGCCAGCATTGGTGCTAGGCAGCACATTGTGCACCAGTGCTGATAAAAGGCTGGAATGCTCCGTATTGTGATAAATACGGCATGTTCCTGCCTTTTCCATGTCATGCGGCGCAGCAAGGTGACTTGCTGTACTGCGTCATTATTTGATAAATATGGTCCACAGTGATTACATTTGAATGCACTCATGTTAGTGTTGATACAAACGATTTAATATGAAAAATAACGCCATCAGTGTTGATTTTCAATCTGACCAAGCTTTGTACCAATTTACTAAGGGCTGTAGTGCAAGGAAGAAAAGTGGGCCCATAGCTGCTGACTGGTGGAAAAATGGAACAGTATGCAGATGGCCCCTCAGGCACCTGTGCCTCGTTGTTACCGGCTCTGCTGCATCATTGAATATAAGCAGCTGAAGCGACCATATTAAGACAGCACCAGACAAAAGACAGCACCGACGCAGAGAGGGACGTTGTGACACTGCAAGATTCCCTGGCCAAAGGAGGCAGAGCGTGTTGGCGCAGTAGCGGCTCCTCCATTAGGAAGGAGTAGCGTCTCCCCACTGCCAAAAATGCCCCCCAAGAAAGCCCCAGAAATGGGAAATAAAATGGTAATAAAGTGAATTTATTACCATTTTATTTTTCATCCACCCATCATGAACCGAGTGTCAGGATGGGGCACAGCCATTGCTGCTGAGTGGCAGCAGTGAGCTGTGCACTTCAGTTTAAAGTGCGCCGGCTGTTTTGCGATGGCCAGCCAGACATGCACATTTTAAACTTCTCTAGCCTAGCATTCTTAGGCAGCGGGCTTAGATAAAACACTGGCCTCCAGTGCGCTTGAGAGAGCTGAGAGAGGTCACTCCCTCCAATCCTTGTTACCAGCATGATAGCATCACCAGGATTGGTTAGGGGAATTTGCTGGAGCCTGAGGATACAGAGCAGAATACGGACCGGAGTGAGGAGGATGTCGGACGACGTGCAGCATGCAAGGTAAGTGGGTATTTCTTTTTATTTACACTCACCACTCATCTTGCAAGTATGCATGCAGCGACCACACATTTGTACACCCCCTCCCCCACACTCTGCCTACTTGCAAGTTGCCAGCCACCGCTCCTTTGGCGAGGGTCTTAGGAAAGTGAGCTGAATATTTGCCTGCACACAGCTGCTTCAGTCATCTGTGCTGAATACTGGCAAATAGTGCTGCTGGTTTTAACCTGGTCAAGACAAAGAAATAGGGGAGGAAGCTGGTAGGTGAGAGAGTCAAGTAAGTCTTGTCAGGACATTGGAAAGTTGGTGCCAAGATGAAGCAGAGACCAAGAGGTGGAATAAGGTGCACTGGTCATTGAGCTGAATGTTTCCACTAGCTTCGTCTTCAGTGATCAGAACTTTTAGTTGGAAGAAGATGCTTTCGCAAGGACGCATCATTCTTATAACCGGGTGTAACCGGGCATTGGCCTGAAAATTGTCCTGCAACTCCTGGCAAAGCCCTACACAACCAAGCAGATCTTTGCCACCTGCAGGACCCTGGAATCACCACAAAGCCAGATGGGATCCCTCATTTTGAGGATATATATGCAGAGTAGGAAATGAGGGGGATCTATCCGGATTATTACAGAGCTTGTTCTGGGATTGGCCCTGCCTCAATGAAATATGTTGATTTTGTACCACATGTAATTTGTGGACTCCTGGACACTTTCAGCAGTGCCTACTCTATGGGGCAGATTTTTCTAAATGTTGCTTTGCCTCAAAATCACACAAAGCAGTGCACGTCTTAATAAAGTACATTCCAGCTCCAAATCTTTTTTGAGCTGTAAAGTTGCCGTTTCTGCACTGTTGTGTGCTACATAGCTTCAAATGGGTGTTCCTTGGTTGGTACATGAGGGCTAAATGGATCTACAAAGATTGTCAAAACTGTCTTTGTGTCACAAAATATTGCCTTGAGGCAGATGCAAAATCGCAGCACTGTTTTAATGTCTCCCAAAATGTCAAACATTGCTTGAGAGCTGCACTGTACAGCACGCATCTAGGAGCACATGTATAAAACCAATCATGCAGCGCTGCAAAGCAAGCCACCTTGTTGCTCTGCATGATAGGGAAAGGACAGGAATGCGCCATATTTAACATTATACGGCGCACATTCCTGTCTTGTGTGCCACCTAGCACCAACGCAGGTACTCTTGCATCATGGTGCAAGGGTCCTGCGTTGTAATGAGGATTATTATTGTGCAGGAAGGGGCACCTTCCTGCACAAAAAACAATCCTCTGAGGCATTTCCTCATGTAGTGCATATAGAACGAAGAAAGAACGAGGAGATATAAAGATATTTCTTCTCATTACGCCTCCCCTGGGGGATAAGTGGCATTTTGATGTATTCCCAGGTCTGCCAGTAATGGTAAATCTGGGAATGTGCCAAAATCCATGCTCCACACATGGAACAACGCCTCCCTGGGGTGATTTGTGCTGTTACATTACTCTACATTTTTCAAGCCTCTCAGGGCCATGCAAGGTGGCCTTACATGGCTTGATAAATCTAACTTTAGTGTTGAGTCACCTTTGCACTCCGTTGCATGGCACAAGAGCGATGCAACACTATGATAAATTTACCCTTTTATTTAATACAATACAACATTGAAAAACATTCTTTCCTGTCGCACAGAAGACCTCTCCAGTGCCACTGCCTCTGGTTTGATCTTTAAAAATGTCAGACCTGTTGCCCACACCTTTGTTCATGGTGTGATAAATAATAATAGTAAAATTCATGTACATCAGAACTTTTTATTCTTCGGCTATCTTGCCCATGCTAAGCAGAAATATATACTCTAGTGGTGCTAAGCAGGTATGTATCCACTAGTGGAGGAACGAGAGGAGCATGACGTTAAAATTCTCGTAACTTGCCATAACTGCATTATTTGACTAGAAGATACTCTTTAATAGTGTGGAGTATTTTATAAACTTTTGAAACAATACAAATACATTGAAAAACATATTTCCTGTGAATCAGAAGTTCTATTGTTATCCAGTGTCCCAGGTGTGCTGTTTAACAACTTCAGACATGCTTCTTACACTCGTTCTTGGTTTGATAAATTATATCAATAAAGTCCATGTACATCAGAACTTTTTATTCTCTGGTTCTGCCTAACCTACACAGAAATATATACTCTAGTGGCGCTAAGCAGGAATGTATCCTCTAGTGGAGGAAAGAGAGGAGCATGACGTTTACATTCTTGTAACTTGCGATTATTGCATTTTTTGCCTGCCTCATAAAATCCCTCTAGACAGATAAACCTTCTTTCTAATTGCCAGAAACCTACCCTACCCGCTTATAGGGCAGAAAGTGGCTTGCCTTTCAAGGAGGCCATCATCACCAGTACCAACTGGACCTACGGATTTGCACATACCAAAACTGAGTTGCCTCCAGGGGCAAATCGCCCCTTCCACGGCAATGTACATTTTACTGAAGCCTTTGTGTTGTCCTTGCATTGTGCAAAAGCTTGGTAAATCTCGGCCTAGGTGTCTGCTGGAGTCTGGCATCAATAAAAGACCTTTTCATGTCCTTTGGTCGGGAAAGAAGTCCAATAAACTTGCTATTGAATATCCTTAATTTGTCAAGGGTGATAGACATTTCACCTTCAATCCAATGGAATCAGTAGACAAACTGATGCCTGATGAGTTTTCCGTATCTCAACCGTTCATGACAATGTCAGTCACCAAAAGAAGACTGTGGTGCCATTCATGTCTGCTGAAGATGGTCCAGTGTCATTAAACTGGCAGGAAATTTTCCAGAGCATGAGATATTTCCCTTTATGATTTGAACAGAAAAGACACCAGAGGCATAACATAAACCTTTGTTTGTCAGAGCAAGTCTTAAGTTTGGGCCATTGATCAAAGTAGTTGGGCTCCCAGACTATCATTGTGATTGTGGCTACTGGGGAAAACACATGCTCTTTTGCTTCTGAATACCAGTAATGTAACAATCCACAGGAATGACCCCCAGATTTTGCCTTGGTGGTTTTTGCTGGCTGTAGAACACTGCACTTAACCCCTGCTACCCAGGGTTAAAGGGTCTGTGCTCCTCCTTTCAACATGAAGAAATTGGGATACTCCTAATTGGTATATTTAACATACATTTACGTCCCTAGTATATCATACAAGATGTATGCAGGGCCTATATGTTAAATACCACTAATGGACTGAAACACCTATTGTGCCATCCACTACAGTGAGGGTGTAAAACATAACTTCAGGTCTACCAGTGTAGCTTGACCGTGGCAGTTCAGGCACTGCAATTTGACCTGTCTGAATAAACCCTGTTGACAGGTCAAAACCTCCCATTTAAATATCAATAAGTCACCCGTATGTAGGCCTTGTACTCCATACCGCAGGATGTGTGGTGTTTAAAAGTAGGAGATGTAGAAATGCAATGTTGACATGTCCTTACAGTGATTAGCACCCAAAAGCTATTTTTCACTGTGGTTGACCTTGCTGTCCTATGTAGAAAACCAGAATACAGATTACATTTCTAATACTGTATCTCATGAATAGGACTATCTAGAAAAATAATCAACTATTTTTATCAGTGATTAAAAATCCATGTCAGTGGTGAAGTCAGTATTTGAAATAAATATTAAAGATAAGTAACTTTTAGTAAGTTAATCTTTCCCTGCCCATTTCACCCAATAGCCTCCCCCAAGAAGACTCTTCCGGTTTTACAAGTAACATCCGGATATTTTTAAACTGAAAGGCAACAGAGTACGAGCCGATGTCTGGGAGAGCCAAACCCCCCTTGGTGAGCCTACGTCTCAGCTTTTTCCACGACAATCTTACGCCATTGTTTACCCAGATAAAACTTCCGATCTTACTTTGGATTTTACAAATGTCTTTACTAGGGAAGACAAGAGGGATCGCGTTAAACAGGTAGGTCAGCTTAGGCAGAATGACCATTTTTACCAAATTGACCCTACCAAAAATTGTTAAGGGGAGATTCTTCCATCTGGCAAATAGGCGGTCTACCTCTTTAATGGTCTTATTTAGGTTAATCTGAGGAATTTTATCCAGATCCTTGACGATAGTGATGCCCAGATATTTAAACTCTTTGCTCGTGGTACCCTCCCAGTTATCAATATTCCAACACATTACCTCTGTTTTGGAGGTATTGGCTAAATATCCCGAAAGGGAACCAAATTCTTCCAAAAGTGCTTCGACCCTTGGTATGACCGCCCCCGGGTCATTGATGTACAACAACAGATCGTCGGCATAGAGAGCCAACTTGCTGCAATATTGCTGAGATTTGAAGGGAGAGATTAAGTTGTCTGATCTTATTGCTTGTGCCAATGGCTCTATATAAATATCAAACAGCAGGGGGGAGATGGGACAACCCTGTCTTGTTCCTCTTTGGATGTTGAAACTAGAAGTCAACATGCCATTTAGCAAAATCTTTGCGGAGGCTCCCTGGTAGCAATTTATCAAGGTCCGAATAAAAATAGGACCAAAGCCCATTGGCCTAAGAACCTCCCAGAGATACACCCAGCAGACTCTATCAAACACCTTGGCCGCGTCGAGAGCCACTACGGCCACTCGAGAACACGGCACTTATGTGGGGACCTACACGTCCTTCTTGCGGTAAGCAGAGGCACTGGATTGTAGTAGCCTAGCGTTTAAATAGTGACACGAGGTAATGGTGGAAGTTTTGATTTGAATGTGTGACACAGCAGATTTAGAAGAATCTGGAGCACCTGGTTAAGTTTACTAAGAGTTTTAAGCTTAAGTGAGGCGTTTGGGGGAATACCCGGCAGGAACATAGATATTTTGGAATAGCGTGGTGATTACTGTAAAGACATGCTATATGTTATTAGATACAGGTTTACATAGCGTAATATCATAAGCGTTGAAATGTAATTTTTAATAATACCCAGCGCGAACACAGATAGCTTTAAATAGCGTGCTGAATACTGCTGATTTATGCTGTGTGCTTTTATATACTGCTGTACACGGCGCTAAGATACAGGAAGTTTGCTTATACTTAGCCGATACGTGATCACATATGAGGTTTAAGACATCCCTATCTCTCTTTAGTGCTCTAGGTTTGGCTCATGATGAAGATACACGGTTAAATGCGACGTGGACATCGGAACATAGATTTTAATTTTCCAGTGGGATGGAATTATCACCACTGTTAAAGTAGGTAGCCTTAATACTTCAATGTACTGGATATCTAGTGAACCGGTCTACTCTTAATAGTGCATACTAAAATAGGTTATGGGTTTTTTCAGGGAACATTTTGGACTCTTGTAAGGTATTTCTGATCTTTTACTTGTGAGGAGTGATTTGGGATTTATTTTAAAGCCACCACACTTATTGCACTGATTTTGCTTGTCTCACCGTCACCTAGTAATTGGCACTAGGTCCTCAAGTGTGTGTGACAGAGGAGTTGATCGTGCTTTTTTAATCGTGACACGTATTGATCAGTGCACACACACCGGGTGCACGCAGATAGATACCGACAATCAGGACCTTTTTATTGGTTTTCTCCATCACCACTTAATATACGGGGCGAGATTCTGATGGCCTACGTTTAACAACCTATTATTTATCATGCTTTGGAATGAGCACGGTCTCTTGGGCCAAGATCCCTGTGCTTGCCGCAGAAATTTGTATAGAATACACCTATGCACACGGGTGAGGTTTGATGGGTGTATTAAATACACCTGTTTTGTGTAATTTTACAAAGGGCTTGTGTTTGCTTTGTATATACAGCCTTGAGAAAGTCGCGGGACAAAATTCCTTTGTGCGACGAAACACGTGTTGGCTGATGCAAGAACAAAGAGAATAAAGAAAAGAAACCAAGCTCGAAAATTTCTCTGTATCATTTATGCTTGACTAAAACAAATTGGATAATTGCATATTACTTAAAAGACGTGTGCTGAGGATTGTGTTTATGTTTATGTTGGTTTCGACCACGTGTTTGGGGAGACTGGTGGTTCTTCTCACCTTTCAGCACCGTCCATATAAATTTCTCAGAAATCTAAATAGAGTGTAAGTGCTACTCATTCTTGGAGCGCCATTTTACCTATAACCATACCACTGCACCGTCGTGAATTCACTACGGCCAAGGGATCCAATCTCACCATAGCCAAGTCGATGTTACCTATTAGCTGGTGCGTCTGCTCCTGGATATAACTCCCGGGGACAAACCCCTTTTGGTCAGCATTTATCAGGTATGGAGCCAACTTGACCAGTCTCCCTGCCAGAATACCCATGAAGATCTTATAATCGGCATTCAGCAGGGTGATCGGTCGGTAGGAGTCCGCTTTTAGGGGGTCCTTCCCAGGTTTCAGGATAAGTACTATGGTTGCTTCTTTCCAGGACCTGGGAGCCTGTCCTGCCGAACTATACACTGAGTTAAATAAAGTACCCAATATCGGAACCAATTCATCCAAAAGGAGTTTATAAACCTCACTAGGGAGCGCATCCGTACCTGCTTTATTATTATTTTTACATTTGTTTATTTGGTCTTTGATTTCTCTCTCAGTAATTGGAGTGTCTAAGCTTTCACGACTTTCATCTGTCAGGGTCGGCAGGGATTTCTCTCTTAACCAGGTTTGAAGGATTTCGGTTTTAGGTACCGTCTCCTCTTTATATAGCTCTGAGAATAAGGGAATAAGGAGAGGAGGCAGGCTTGCATGTCCTCTAGGCTACTTGACTTCTCTCCATTTTCATTTATTATCAGTTCATTGATGTTATTCTTTGTACGGTCCGCTCTTGCTTTCCATGCCAATAGAGCGCCTGCCTTCTCACCATCCTCAAAAATCTGCATGTTTTTGGTCAGCCATTGAGCCCTACACTTTTGATCTAATCTTCCCCTGTACTCCTGCCGAACACCTTCCAAGTCACTCTGGACTTGTGCCAACCTTTCAGGGCTCCCTTGATTGAGCCGAACCCTCTCCAACTCTAACTGGAGAATTTTCCCCTCAAGAGTCTGTAGCTCAGGAGCCTCTGCCCTATTCTTTGAGCATATAAGACTGTGTAACAGCCCCCTCAAGTTGGCCTTAAAGGCATCCCAGACAAAGTCCATAGAGGTCGAACCCATATTTATAGAGAAGTAGTCTATGGTAGCTGATTTAAGAGCCCTCGCAATCCCGGGATCTGCCAGCATGGACCTTTTAAGCGTCCATCTGGGTTGTAGATTGTGTCACTTTCCCGCGAAAGAAAACAACACAGGGGCATGGTCAGATAAATGACTAGGCAGGACCGTTATACAAGTCATATTGTCCAGACTAAACCTGTCAGTTAAAACATAGTCTATTCTAGATGAATGACCATACTTCTTGCTATGGAACGTGAACCCCTAGGTGTCACCCATCTTTACCCTCCAAACGTCTACGAGCTCCAGATTATGCAACATGTTCTTCATAGCTCGACGAACTCGAGGTGCTCCTATATAATGGCTCTGATTTGATCTGTCTTTTAGGGGGTCAAGAAGAACGTTAAAGTCACCTTCAATGATTAAAGGCGAAGCTACTTCAATTAATTTAGATTGTAATTTACAGATATAAGGCGGGTCATCGGTATTAGGGCCATAAAAAGAAGCACATGCTAACTCTAAACCACCAAAGTCCAAAAAGGCCACTATCCACCTCCCTGTATGGTCGGTTTGGATGGATTTAATAGAACATCCTGACCCCTGTTTTATCAGTATAACCACCCCCTTGCTGTGGACTGTCTGCTCAGAAAAGCAAAAATGTTTTACCCAGGCGTATTTAGGAAATATAATACAACACTCTGCGTAACTTAAATGCGTCTCCTGAATAAGGCAAATTTGGGCGGGAGAAAGCTCTAAGTATTTCAGAACCAATCTTTGTCTACGGGGGCATCTTAACCCATTAACGTTCCACAAGATAAATTTTACCTCGCTATTCAATGGGAGGATTCCTACCATCAGGGGGTGAAACCCAGAACAGACGGTCACTTATAAATGTGAGATTAAGGAAATTGTTTTGATTTTTACCCACTGCTCCCCACCCCATGCACCCCACCACCATCCCCCTTCATACCCCCTGTGAACCCCCTCCCCTCGGGAAACCCTCCCTTCTATTAGGCTTTAGCCTATTCGGCCTCAACCCCTCGAGCATTGGGGAAAAAAAAAAAGAGATTACTTTAACATTATGATCTATAGTCTCTCTAGCTGGGGGCCCTCCTTGCTTTCAACCATCCCCTTCTTATACACCACCCCCGCTCTTAATCTTGACTATAAGAGCATCAACCTCCTCGACCGTGCGGAACTGGTACATGTGGTTGTTCCACATTATACGCAATGATGCAGGAAACCTCAGTTGTGCCTTAGCCCCCAGTTTATTCAATTCCTCCATTCTTTTTCCCAACTCCCACTGTTTCGTAGCAGTAATGTGGGATATATCGGATCTGATAGAGAAGGAAAAAGAATTAGAAAGGGATTTAGAAGTTATGGTTCCTTCCCTTAGAGCCAAGGTTAAAATTTACTATTTAACAGTATATGATAAGAAGTTGATAAAAATTTTCCTGGGCTTCTGCTTAGCTGGGTTTCTTTTAAACGGGTCGCGATGTACCCGTTGTATCTCCTGAGCGAGGTCAATATTGGGGGAATTCTATAACACTGTTTCCTTTAACAAGGATATCACAAAACCCTTGATGTCTGTGCCTTCAAGCGCTTCCGGGACGTTGATAAGTTTCAAGTTGTTCTTCCTCGAGTGGTTCTCCAGGCGTTCAAGATCTTCCTTTAATTCTTTATTCTGGGCAGCTAGCTTTGCCATACCCACTGTGGAGGTATGAAGAGCCTCCTTAATTTTCGGGATCTCCAGCTCCAATGCGTCAGTTCTTAGTGAGACTGCCTCCAACTTCTGTGCTAGTACCACACAAGATGCTTGAATCGCCGCCTGGTTTGTCTCTGAAACAGTGAAGATGGAGGGTGGAGGCGGAGGAGAAGGCTTTTTGTATAAATTTGGGGCACCAAGGTTTTTTAAACGGGTACGTCTGAAAGTTCTTAGGGCCGCCCTTGCCATCTGGTATAAGGTTAGATGTAGATGGGGGATTGGGTATTATTCAGATTTTGCCCCGATCTGGGACTCCCCGGGGACCCCGCTTTGCCTGAAGGATAGCCTTGCAACTCCAATAAAAAGGGCGTGTATTATTATCTGGTCAGAGCTTTTATCTTCAGAAGGAATTCACCCCAGGGAGGTATTAAGAGCAAAGGTTGGAAGTAGTCTTTCCAGGTTTAAATACTTGCAATTAATCTCCTGGTTTATAGCGGAAAAGGGGGACATAAGAGGAGATTGGGTGACGGAGCAGTCTTTGCAAATAGCACATCTCAAAAGAAAAGAAGTCTCTATCTGGTAAAGGAAGTCTTTGGAGGCTGATGATATGGAACTTCCTCCGCAACATACAGTTTGGAATCAGTCTCCCTTTGAGGCCAATATTGAAGATCTTTATGAACCCTCTTTGAAGCTTCTTTATAAATTTGTCAAACCAGCCAGTTTAAAGAAAAATCATTTTTATGTCATTAACAGACTTTATTATACACCCGCAAAAATTGCTAAGTTTGCACCACTATCCTCCCCCAAATGTCCAAGATGCAACCTTCTTAATGCCAATGATATTCATATTTTTTATAAATGTTCCGAACTTAGAGCCTATTGGAAGGGAGTGGGGGATGTCCTATGTGGCATCTTTAAAGTTAAAATCGAGGTTAATGCCTCCCTGGTATTATTTGGGGACGACGGTGTGCTTGGGAAGAATCTTCAGCAGATACATAGAGACTTGTTTTTTATATCTGGTGCTAATAGCCCAGAGAGAGATCTGCATGAAGTGGAAAGATCCACGGTCCCCAAGGTGTGAGAACTGGCTTAAAGCTGCGTTTGCCATGGCCCGTCTGGACCAAGGGTGAGTAAGTGTGAGTGGTGTGAACATCTGGCAGGCCCTAGGGTCCTGGGGTTTGGATTTGAGATTGGTATAATTCCCTCTGGGTCCTCTCGGTCCTATGATTACACCAAGCTACCAACAAAGGGGCTGGTCTGGTTTGGCTTAAGCGAATGCAGCAGCCGTAGGGTGCACAGTTTGGAAAGACTGCTTCTTTACAAAAATTGCAGACGCTTATTGGTGAGATGAGGACAAAAAAAATCTTTCCCTGTCCGAAGTTCCTTGAGGCTAAATGAGGGTAAATTCTATCCTCTGCAGGCGGGTCTTCCTCAGGACGGGGGGAGGGGAGTCTGACTCGAGGAGGCCAGCTGGAATCCCCCGGGCTGCGTGAAAACTTCTTCATGAGATGCTGTGGGCGATTTTTCACCCGTGATTCATTTCTTCAACACTGCAGCCTTTACTTTCAGGTATTAACCCTTACCACGCCGCAAATTCATTGCGGACCGCCATTTGAGGGGCTGTATCCGGACTGTACCTCACCCTAGGTTGCCCCCCTCTCCCCCCGTCCTGAGGAAGACCCGCCTGCAGAGGATATAATTTACCCTCATTGCACCAGGGTCGAAACGTCGACAATTTCCCCCAGTGGGCCTGTACCTGACATAATCCCAGCCCTGCCTTTTCACAGATGAATGTTCTCTGTGCACCATCAGAAAATCATGAAATGAATATGTTTAAATCCATAAGGGACAGGCCTATCTGTAAAACTGTTGCTACTATGAACCACGACCAGTTTTACCAAGGATACCTGAATGTATAATTGATTATTTTTTGAATTTACCTGTTGGATTCCCCTCCTTTATATCTATCCTACCACACGAGCACTTTTCTTTTTCACACTCCCCTTGGAGCAACCTCTTTCTCTATTTGGAGCATTGAATTAATGATACAAATGCCAACTCTATATGTACCTGATGCCCTTTGACTAATTAAATGTCTTTCATAACTGAATTGTAACTTCAAAGAAGTCTAGGACCATTGTTTCCTATACTTATTTAGATTTCACAGTTGTGCTGGCATTGTTCTAGAGAGCGGACTGCTGACTGAGTGATTCCATCGTGGGAGACGTTCTACATTGTACAATTCCTGTGATTTATGGATGGATGGATGCTAGCATCACACACCTGATGTGTTTTGGCTAACTCTTTTCACCTGCATACCACCGTATAAAGCACACTCCATTTCAGACCATGATTTTTTGCCACTCCACTGCAGCAGAACATTTTTCATCAGAACCTTCACCAGTGAAGACATTTTATTTTTGCTTTCTCTGTTTCTTGTGCCTCTTTACTTCTTTCGTGTATTTTCTTGTGGGTCATAAACATTTTTTCCATGTTATAGTTTTTTTATAACGGTGATAGAGCTAGATTTCTCAAATTAAGCATTGCTTTATTTTTATGTTTCAGACAGACTGCATTTAAAAGTGGCACTTTTGGTGCATGCAAAGTGAAAAACATAAAATGAGGCTTGGTCATAAATGCTTTCAGTCTGAAATGCTTGTGCTGAATTAACATGTGTTTTTGCAGTGTAGAGAAAACTCGTGATTTCAGTGGCCTCTTTAGCTTTGAATCATGGAATGTGTTCTCTCTTTTCAGTTTCCTTTCCCTTATAATCTACACTCCCTGTTCCTGTCTCAAGAGACTTTGGCTTTGTTGCATATTTAGACAATACATATTCAGTTCATAACACATCTTTTTATAATGTGTATTAATTAACCATGCACCAACACTACACATGGGGCAAACGCATTTTGCATGAAAAGCTATCTAAAACATTAGAGCATGTTGCTATGAGTATGTATTAACTGTGTGCGCTTTCAAAATTTACACTAGTGCATGTTTTATGCTATGTTGTACATTGCACATTTTTGCATGTTGTGCACAAATAATAAGAGAAGCTGCTTTACATTAATAGCTTTTGCAAGGTAATCATTTATACAGGGTATTAGTATGGGGGAGGTAAAACATAATGGGTTTCATTTGTAAATTAATACTCTTTTTGTGTTTATTTTGTTTATGGGCCCACCATTAAATGGCTGCCTAAGAATCCAGCATGGCTGAGAATCGTGCTGAAAAACGCATGCGCAGATTATACCAGCTTGCCTCAAGTGTAGGAAGAAGTCAAGGCCACCATGAACTGTACATTCTTGTTACCCTGCCAATGTATCAGTGTTTGTGGAATGTGTCCTTCCTGCGTGCGATGTGACAGGAAGGAGGAAATAGACTGAAACATTTTTCCTAGTAAATGTTGCTAAAACATACAATTGTATTAATCATTAACGCTTCTTTTGTTAAAACTGGTATGGGTTGGATTTGCCAATGAGAACAGGATGGTGAGACCCTCGTCATCTAAGCTATCCAATCAGGGTACAAGCTTTACTGAAAATTGCAACCTTATTAGTATAGTCAGCCAAGAATTAGAGTATAACTAATGACCTCTTTAGGGGGCTTGGTTTTTTTTTTTAGAGGCTTTAGAAGCTTTAGCGGGTGCAGTCTGAGAGCAGATTGCGTCCGAGGAGAGACAGATGGAGGTGGGGGTTCTTGCTCATATTTTTTTTAGAGAGTCCTTGCAGGTCATATTTTTGGCAAGGCAGATCACATTCCTCTGTGGTCTGTGAAGGAGGGGCCTTTTCAGGAGCAGCGTCTCTCTGTGAACACAGAGAGGACAGATGAACAGACCAGGGCAGAGGGTGCAACTGATAGAAAAGGTTTAGAATTAGATGCTAAAACTCTAAGTTTATGCTTTGACTAACTAATTAGTTTTGAAAAGATTTATTTGTCTTATGCATTTATTTCTCTTTTTGGGAGATTTTGCCAATTATTAATTATTGATTAGCCTTGCATAATTCACTCTTGAATTATATTTCCTGAACTTTCTTTGGAGAATTCTGATTGACATTTGATTGCCTCATTCCCTTCCTTTATGGAATGTTTTGTATGCAACCTATAATATGTTCTGTATTAATTCTATTTTTCCTATTTTCAATTCTGTAACCTGATTGATATTTGACTAATGAATAAAGGGTCTGAGAACTTTAACTTTTAACTAGAAAATAAAACCCTTTAAAATACTCACCAACTCTCTTTATTGGCTTAAATATTAATTGCATTTTTGATTTTTCATGTTTATGTAAATCTCCTGATGGTAATATACAGTGGCAAGGGTCCAGTACCTATGCAGCGGTAAATTAGAAGGTAAATGAGGTTTTGCATTGAGAAATTACTGTGAAATTACCGCTGCATCAACGGCACGGAGGAGAAATCCCCGTTTTTTCAGAAGGAGAATTGTCAGTCATGGTGGATGACATTATAAGAGTAGAGCCACAGTTGGTTGGAGCCCAAGTACAAAATACAACTATATCTCAGAAAAGACAAATGTGATCCAGATAGTTGGCAAAGTGAATGCTGTTGCAAACAACCAGGGCACACAGGAGGAAATGCGTTCCCTGGCCTCCAAGCATCACCTCGAGGCCCAGAGGACTGGTGGCGGTTCTTCCAGCCCCCTTAAAACTTTTTCCCAGGGATGAGAAGGTCTTGCAGATCCAACATCCTGAAGGCTTGACAGGAATTCCTGGTGGAGTGGAGACTGGTATGTTTTAATTTTTCAATGTGTCATTAAACCTAAATGTTGTTTTTGCAATTAAATGTAGCTGTTGCTAATGTGTTTTGCACCTTTTGGAACCATAGAAACCTATATGTATTTGTAACATTTGTTTTTGGTCCTGTTTGCTTGTATAAATGTCCTTTGTTGTATTTAAGATTACAGGTTTCAATCTCCATTGTATTTCCCATGATGTAATGGTGCTTATTAGTGTTTTTACACCTAATAACATATTTCAGATATGTGTTTAAAAAATTGTAAATGTCTGTTCTTTTTTCACTGCATATTTTCACTGGGTATGTTAAGCTTACAATTTTGCAAGTATTGTTACGTTTTGATTGAAATGACAACAGCTACCAAGATGCCTTGTTAAGTCAAAATAATATTGCAATGTAATTTTGCCCAATCTCTATTTTCTATCATACTTTTCACATATGTTAGTGTTATGTATTTATCAATCTCTATTTCATGCTATTTTTTTAATGTCTTTTGTGTTTATTTTGTATGTTGTCCTATCCTTGCCAATTTTTTGAATTGATGTTATTTGTTTCACAAATAAAAGTTTGTTGATTTAAAAATGTTAAGGTATGTACATTTGTATGCTGAATATAAGTGTCTATTAAAAAATTTACTCTGCAATGTTTGTATGATGACTAATGCAATATATTCTTCTCAGTTGTGTAATTGTCAGATTATTGGCCTCTAGACCTTGGAATGGTTTCTGTCACATGTCTCCTCTATACTGTGTTGTGTTGAATCTTTTGTATATTGTATGCATACTTTCTAATTATTTTTTTCATTTCAGGACATCTTTTTACCTGCCTTTTTGAAGTAGCTTTGTGTGTAATTTAAAACGTTTGTGGAATTTATTATAATACCACTGAAAGGTACAATCATTATGTTAATTTTCTTTTTCTTTTAGGTTGCTTCACGTTTAACTTCAAACTCATTTGATGTGAAATCCAGACTTTTAGAATATTTTATTTTTTGTAATTCATAATAGGTCCCACACCCAGACGTGGGCAACAATCTGCCACTGAGAATACCTCCACTCCAGACCAGGAACAAGTCTAAAGTGAGGAATCTACTCCTGTAAGTCCATATGATGAGGAGCTGCCTCGTCCATCTGGCCTGCCTGGGCAGACCGCTCCAGTGAGTCTCACTTGCCCCACACCTACACCTCCCACCCCAGCTGTTATCATACCTCATCATATGGATATCTCCACTTCCAGTGTCCAAACCAACATCATGCCAATCATGTGCTTCTCAGTCCTGGCTGCTGTTGATCAACTGCCACCACCACCTCCAGTTCAGTCAGGACCCAGTGGGATGGGGAACACTGGGTCAAGGGCACAGGGTAGTTGGGTTAGGGTCATTCGAGGAACCTGTGGGCCAGCAAAGTGAGGCCGCTGGGTTCACTGTCACCCACATGCCACCATCGATCAAGTCTTGAGATCCCTCTATCAGCCCCAAAACCTGATGGGCCAGGCCATGACAGATCTCGGGACATAAAGCAGTTGCAGAGGGATCACAATGTACAGATGGAGAATCTGATCTCCAATGTTGGTTCCCTAACTGGGGTGCTGCATGATATTTTTTCCCATATGTGCTGGGCTTTTCCAGCAACATCTTCCCCTTTCTGTGGTCCAAAAACATCTGAGCCAACTACATCTGCCTCAGCCATAGAAAGGGAGGCCCTGCCACAAGAAGAAAAAGCTGCACCCACCTCAGTCCCTTCAACTGTCGATCCACCAATAACCCTCAGGAGGGGACCTTCAGCCCGTCTACCAGGAGAAGATGGCAAGACCTCCACCACCACCAGCAAGAGATGCAGAACCTAATTTCCTCCACTTTGTAACTACCATTCACTCTGTGGACTATTTTCTGGACACATTTACCTTTCTGAATACAACTGGCTCTTCAACAATAGTGTCATTCACCATGATTGATTATTAAATTGTTTGTCTGCTCTTTTTCTTTTCATTCTGTATTAATTATTTTGGTTTTGTTGAATAAAATGAAAAATAACAAAGTCAACGACTGGTGTTGTATTCCTTTTCTCAATTTACTAACTAATTTTTACTTCCATGATACATTTTAAAAAGTTAAAGTAAAAGATATTGTAGGTAATGGTTTTCAATTTTTGTTTTACAAAATTAAAAAAAAGAGCAAAAACCACAGATCAAAAACTAGGATATGATTTAATTGGAATAAATAAATGTTTCTCATATTTTCCTAATACATTATAATGTAAAAAATTATGTCATAGTTTGTTTAACAATTCCAGACCTTGGCACCATGGAAGAATGGGAGATAATTAAAAAATTGGGATTACATAGGCAAACTCATATTGATAGATGTCATCAGCTGCAGCCAGATCTTCTGCCTCATAATGAGAAACATACATCAATACCATCATTAATGAAAATAATGTCAGTGCACCTTTTTGTGGCCACATGATTATTCAAATACACCTTTGCAGTATCTGGTAGAATGTCACAAACATCTTTAAGTGATGTGCTACAAGACGTTCTTCCTTCAATGTTGAGATACATGAACAGCTACATACAGTTTACACAAAATGTGGATGTAGCCTATGTGAAGGGATATTTGTAAGTTTTGGGTGGCCTACCACATGTGGTTAGAGCAATTTAAGCAGCACACATTGCTTTGGTGGCAACAATCAACAGAAAACAAGTCTAATGCAATATCAACAAATACAATTCAATCACTGTGCAAGTTGTCTTTGTACAAGATCTGTACACCCAAAGTGTGTGTGTCTTTCACAGGATCAGCCCATGTTCTCTTTGTACTTCACAACAGCAGCATATAACAGCAAATGCCAGAACGTTTAAATGTTCAAATGAAGATGACATGGTGAAGGAACCTAAAACAGATTAAAAAAATATTTATTTGTTTGTATGACCTTACATAATAGACACATTATAAATGAGAACTTTTGAGGACACTTTTTTTAAAGACAATCAAACATAAACAATGTAAATAAACACAGTAATCAATGTGTCAAAACTTAGATCAACAAACATCTTTGCCCTGGATTTACCTTAACGTGCCCTTTCTAAAAAATGTCTAGCACAGACTTTTATTCTCATTAGATTAAAAGTTAGTTTTATATATATTGTAATAATATGTGAATACATACTTACACTCATGTGAAAAAGTTGTCAATTACATCTTGACGTAGGTCAATTCCTTCCTCTTTACCACTAACATCTTCATTTGGCATTTCAAAATCCTCACCCAGTGGCTCATCATGGTCAGGTTCCTCTGCAATGTATGGTATGTTCCATCACAGGGCTATGTTATGTAACATGCAGCATGCCATGGTGATTTTGCACCCAATATTGGGTGAGTAGAGGAGGGCTCTACCAGTCTTGTCCAGACATCGAAATCTTGCCTTTAGGAGCCCAAAAGCCCGCTACACTGGCCTACGCGTTCTTCCATGGGCCTCACTGAAGAGGACTTCCCCTGGTGTTGTTGGATTCCTCAGTGGTGCTAACAACCATGGTGAGTTAGAATAAGATCAGTCTCCTATATCAAATGAAATAAAAAAGAACCAAAAATGTAATACTATTTTTGATCATTAATTTGAAATTAACCAAGAAAATATATTGCCAGATTGTACTTAACAACAAGACAGGCCCTCTCAGGTCCAAGTCGTGACATCTGCGGGGGTAGGGTGCTGTTCTGTAGTACAAAAGAATAATTGGTTGATCCTGGAAAATGCACACAGACACTTGTGATGTACAAATCTGGTAAGCTGACAACTTGCACATTGAGTGAATGAAAGTTTTTCCGATTATGGTAGACTTGCTCTCTGTTGTGTGGTGGCACTAAGGGAATATGTGTGCCATCAATTGCTCCAACTACAAGTGGTAAGTGACCCAAAGCATAGAAAGTTCCCTTCACCTTGGCAAAATCCTCATTTTGTGAAAACTATATGAAGTTGTTGATGTGTCTCATCATTGAAGAAAGAACTGAAAGTTGGTAGTGACATTCTACCAGATACTGCCACAGTGCACTGGAATGATCCTGTGGCCAGAAAATAAAGTGCTGCCATGATTTTGACTAATGGTGTTATTGCTGTGGGATTCCTATTGTGAGGCAGAAGTTCTAGCTGCAGCTGATGACATAAATCAAGCATTGTTTCCCTATTCAATCTGATATGTTTGATGATATCCTGTTCTTCCATGGTGGCAAGGTCTGGAAATGGTCTGAAAACTTGAGGCTGTTGTCTCCTCACTCTCCCTGGGTTCATATGTCTGCATTTAAAATAATAAAAATGTACATTTTTGCAAAACAAATTTTTAATTAAAAACACACATTTCATTTAGTTTTCGAAATAATTTTTTTAAACACAATTATATACCTTCATATTTTTTGCTTTTTATTTAAAAATGACATTTTTTATTTTTAAATGTATAAATAATAAATTTTAAATGTATTATTTACACAATCTTATTTTTTCTTTAACTTTTGAAATCGAAAATTCCGTCAAATGAAGTATAAACAAAACAGTGCAAATATTGCATTTAACCACAATAAAACACACTAGATAACACTAGTTTGTGAAAACAAATGACCAACATTTGCAATTTGTGTATGTGAACAAAGTATCCAACATTTTGAGTGATGGTGACTCACTTAACATTCACAAACACACTATTTCACAATCTAAAATGGCAGGTGCCTGACCTCTCCATCAGGACATTTGCAATTAGGCAGCCGAAGAGGAAGTTGACCGGGTAATGGGTGTGAAACTCCACGAAGGACACAGGCACAGGCTAACATGTGTGAAATCATGGTACGAAAGCAAATGGATGTGTTTGTCTCGGTTGACAATCGTGTACGTCATGTACATGCACGCTGCGTTTGAAAAAAAGCTCACTTGCCTACTAACACTGCAGCCAACAACACCTCCTCAACTTTTGCTGCTGTTTCCGACCTATGGGAGCCGCGATGCCCGGGAAAGCAGGTAATAGGGCCCCAGCTTTCTTGCCAGAGGAGCTGGAGTTGCTGGCTATGGAGGTCCTGTCCCTGTACAGTCAGCTGTATGGCTCGCCAGAGAAACAGGTACATGTTTAAAATGAATATGAACTGTCTCTTTTAGTTCCGGAGTGAAGAGTAGTGATTGAAGTGAGGTTTCAGTTATTTTTAAATTACATAGAACAATGATGGTGTGTATTTTTAAACAGATTTTAATTAGACAACGGCTCACCATTAGTATGTGTTGTGTGTTTGATGCCCTATATTTTATTTGGTGTATAAATATATATATATTATCTACTGGCGGTCGCCAGTAGATAGTTATAGTTAGGACCTATTTTCCATAGGAAATCCGCGACATTCTATTTGAAATAACTCTTGCGTCGGTTGACGAATCTTCGCGAAATTTTCAAACTTTATGGCCCGCTCCGCTCCTACCCTGAAAGTTTCAGGGTGATTCGTCAAGCGGGGGCTGAGAAAAAAGGGGGGTCCCAAAACGTGTTTTCCCCATTCATTTTCCCATAGGAAACTTTAGCCACTGCTACAGCCCAAACTGCTGAACGGAATTACACCAAATTTGGCAAAGAGGTAGTTCTTGGTTCAGAAAGAACACTTTTTGTTAAATGGTGTAAATCCGTTCAGTAGTTCCTGTGAAAATCAAAAGGAAAATCACATATATATCTATGGCCGCGTCGGATTCGCGCACCCTCCCGATCACGAGCTGCATGCTAATTGGCTGTCAACACTCCAAATCAGGAAGTGTTGGCAGCCATTTTGTCCTCGGTAGAACCGAGGGACAGAAACAAGTGCGCAAAGCGCAAAAGGGGGCAGGGTAGAAACACCCTGACTCCCTAGGTCTGCTCAGGGGGTCCCACAAGGACCCCCAGGGCAGAAAAAAGCATTCATATTTTTTTTTAAATCAGCGGGTTGCGCTTAGGGTGCACGAATCCCGCCGAGAAAAAAAAAAGAAACTTGTGCGCAAACGCACAAAGGGGGCAGGGTAGAAACACCCTGACCCTCTAGGTCTGCTCAGGGGTCCCACAAGGACCCCTGGGCAGAAAAAAGCATTTTTTTTTTAAATCGGCAGGATGCGCTCAGGATGCGCGGATCCTGCCGGAAAAATTGAAGCGCGGTCTCCCGCGCTCGATGCAAATTTGCCCCGGGTGGCCCAAATCCCGGGGGCATGCGGGGGGTGGGTTTATTGTTTATGGGGGCCTCTAAGGCTCCCCAAGCCCCGGGACCGCCCCCGGGGATTTTTTAAAAGATGGCGGGAGGGCTGTGCGCCTCCCGCTGCCCCGGGGACCGCCACCCCCGGGGCTGTTTTTTTTAATTTAAAAACCTGTGTGGGGGCTCCAGCCCCCCACACGCCCGGGACCGCCACCTCCCCGGGCACTAAAGATTTAAATATGGGGGTCCGTTACGGACCCCAGAGCCCCGGGGCCACCACCTCCCGGGGCTTTGAACAAGTTGGGAGGGGGGCCGCGCGGCCCCCCTCCTGGAGCCAGTGATGGCCCTGTGGACCACCATCCCCCAGGGCCGGCTCCTGCAGTGTCTCGGGGTGCCTACCCCCGGGACACTGTAGTTTGCTATGACAGGACGGGAGCATCGCGGCTCCTGTCCTGTCATAGCAAACTTGGTTTGCATTTTGAAAGAGAGAGCAGGAAACCTGCTCTCTTTCAAAATGCAAACCCAATTGCTTTTCCACACGGGGAGCAGCATGTTAGCTGCTCCCCATGTGGAAAAGCAATGCCGGCTCGCGCAGGAGGCGGGGAGCCGGCTGGGACTGTGGGGGATTGGGGACCCCCACAGTCTCCAACGAGAGGCCAGGCCCCGGGGGATGGGGTCCCCGGGGCCATAAGTGGCCCGGGAGGGGGGCCACGCAGCCCCCCTCCCCAAAAAATCAAAATAAATAAAAATAAAGGCCTGCCCCGGGGGATGGGGTCCCCGGGGCAAAAGGAGGCCTGAGGAGGGGGCCACGCAGCCCCCTCCTTAAAAAAATAATAAAAAGAGTGGCCATGCCCCGGGGGATGGGGTCCCCGGGGCCGGAATCGGCCACGGGAGGGGGGCCACGCGGCCCCCTTCCCGTTTTTTTTTTAAAAAAAAAATGAAAAAAAGGGGTAAGGCCCTGGGGGATGGGGTCCCCAGGGCCCAAAAAAAGGAAAAAGGAAGGGGGGCCACACAGCCCCCCTTCGAGGAAAAAAAACAAAAAACCCCAAAAAAAACAATCGTGCCGCAGGCTTTGCCCCCTTCCTTTACCACTCTGCAAACGCGCCCCTGGCGCGTTTGCAGAGGGGAACGATTCCCTTGAATACTGGGGTCCTCGGGAGTCAACTAGCCCACCAGGAACCTCCAGTATGCGTCAGGGCTGCGTTGCAGAGAGGTGTACAGAGGCCACGCCCCTTTTTACACCTCTCTGCAACGCAGCTCTGTGGCGCTTACTGGAGGTACCTGGTGGGATAGTTGGACTCCAGGGACCCTCAGTATTCAATGGGACTTAATCCCCCAACTTAAAACGCGCCACGGGGCGCGTTTGCACAGTGGTGAAGGGAGGGGGCGGGGCTTCAGGTGACATGTGTGCAAACAGGCCCCGTGGCGCATTTTAAGATGGGGAATGAAATCCCCTTCAATCCTGAGGGTCCCTGAGGGCCAACTAGCCCACCAGGTACGTCCAGAAAGCGCCACAGAGCTGCGTTGCAGAGAGGTGCAAAAGGGGCGTGGCCTCTGAACACCTCTCTGCAACGCAGCTCCCTGGCGCATACTGGAGGTACAGGGTGGGCTAGTTGGACCCCAGGGACCCTCATGATTCAAGGGGATTTAATCCCTCAACTTAAAACGCGCCATGGGGCGCGTTTGCACAGATGTCACCTCAGGCCCCGCCCCTCCCTTCACCATTGTGCAAATATTCCTCTAAAATCAGCCGAACTACGAATTCCGATTTACTCACCTGTTATCAGGAGAGACCTCAGTGCTGCATCTTTGAGCCCAGTACTGATCCTGAAAAGTAATTTTAACCGTACTTACCAGTAACTTGAATTTCCTTCCATAGGCTAACATTGACTGGTTTCACTTGGAAATTCTTCTAAGTGTGGAGTTTTGGAACTTTATAATATTCCTCTAAAATCAGGCGAAATACGAATTCCGATTTACTCACCTGTTATCAGGAGAGACCTCAGTGCTGCATCTTTCAGCCCAGTACTGATCCTGAAAAGTAATTTTAACTGTACTTACCAGTAACTTGAATTTCCTTCCATAGGATATCATTGCCTGCTTTTTGCTGAAAAAGTTTCTAAGTGTCGATTTTTGTAACATACAAATATTCCTCTAAAATCAGCCGAACTACGAATTCCGATTTACTCACCTGTTGTCAGGAGAGAACCCAGTGCTGCATCTTTTAGCCCAGCACTGACCTTGAAAAGTAATTCTAACCGTACTTACCAGTAAATTGAATTTCCTTCCATAGGATATCATTGCCTGCTTTTTGCTGAAAATGTTTCTAAGTGTCGATTTTGAAACATACAAATATTCCTCTAAAATCAGCAGAACTACGAATTCCGATTTACTCACCTGTTATCAGGAGAGAACCCAGTGCTGCATCTTTTAGCCCAGCACTGACCCTGAAAAGTAATTCTAACCGTACTTACCAGTAACTTGAATTTCCGTCCATAGGATATCATTGCCTGCTTTTTGCTGAAAAAGTTTCTGTGTCGATTTTTGTAACATACAAATATTCCTCTAAAATAAGCCGAACTACGAATTCCGATTTACTCACCTGTTATCAGGAGAGACCTCAGTGCTGCATCTTTGAGCCCAATACTGATCCTGAAAAGTAATTTTAACCGCACTTACCAGTAATTTGAATTTCCTTCCACAGGCTAACATTGACTGGTTTCACTTGGAAATTCTTCTAAGTGTGGAGTTTTGGAACTTTATAATATTCCTCTAAAATCAGCCGAACTACGAATTCCGATTTACTCACCTGTTGTCAGGAGAGAACCCAGTGCTGCATCTTTTAGCCCAGCACTGACCTTGAAAAGTAATTCTAACCGTACTTACCAGTAAATTGAATTTCCTTCCATAGGATATCATTGCCTGCTTTTTGCTGAAAAAGTTTCTGTGTCGATTTTTGAAACATACAAATATTCCTCTAAAATCAGCAGAACTACGAATTCCGATTTACTCACCTGTTATCAGGAGAGAACCCAGTGCTGCATCTTTTAGCCCAGCACTGACCCTGAAAAGTAATTCTAACCGTACTTACCAGTAACTTGTATTTCCTTCCATAGGAATCCATTGTCTGGTTTTCAGCAGAAAAGTTTCAAAGTGTCGATTTTTGAAACATACAAATATTCCTCTAAAATCAGCAGAACTACGAATTCCGATTTACTCACCTGTTATCAGGAGAGACCTCAGTGCTGCATCTTTGAGCCCAGTACTGATCCTGAAAAGTAATTTTAACCGTACTTACCAGTAACTTGAATTTCCTTCCATAGGCTAACATTGACTGGTTTCACTTGGAAATTCTTCTAAGTGTGGAGTTTTGGAACTTTATAATATTCCTCTAAAATCAGCCGAACTACGAATTCCGATTTACTCACCTGTTATCAGGAGAGAACCCAGTGCTGCATCTTTTAGCCCAGCACTGACCCTGAAAAGTAATTCTAACCGTACTTACCAGTAACTTGTATTTCCTTCCATTGGAATCCATTGTCTGGTTTTCAGCAGAAAAGTTTCAAAGTGTCGATTTTCACAAACTACAAATATTCCTTAAAAATCGCCTGTATGACTTAAACGCATTCTTTCAACTGTTTACAGGAGATGCACCAGTGCTGGATACAGGATCCACCACTGAGTAAGAAAAAGTAACGATAACACTACTTACCTGCTAAGTGAATTTCCTCCCGTAGGATAACATTGGTGTCAACTTTTAAAATACAATAATATTCCTTAAAAATCACTACTGTAACCAAAACGCTTTTACTCAACTGTTTACAGGAGATGTCCCAGGACTGAATCTAGGATCCAGTCCTGTGGTTAGAAAAGTAATCCATAAAGTAACTAATTGCATTTAACTAGAAATTCACATTGAGCTCAATGTTGCATTGTGTTTGAAATTGTGTTGCCCATTGCAACAACTGTAACTACTGTACTTAAAAGTCTATTGCCTATTTGCAAAGTATTTAAACTAAAGTAATTCATTCTGAGAAAGTATATTTTGTAATGTAATGTATAATGTAATTACAATGTAATTTAAAAAATAAAATATGTAAAAATAAATAGTTTAAAAAAATGTAGTAAATCAGTATCAAAAAATAAATATAACAATTAATACATTTAAAAATTGTCATTTACAAAACCTTTGAAATTCACTGAAAAAAACCATAGGTTTCAGACATGTTATAGTTAGGAATTAGCATTTAAAAACCTTTGAAATTCACTGAAAAACCATAGGTTTCAGGCACGTTATAGTTAGAAATTAGCATTTAAAAAACCTTACAAATTCACTGAAAAAACCATAGGTTTTAGGGACAGTTATAGTTAGTTGGACATTGCACTCGTACAAAACCCGTGAAATTCCCCGTTATAGTTAGTTCAGCTAACTATAACTCGCGCCCGCAATGCACTGCTGATGACGTCACATATTACATCACTCATGACATGGTCAGTGACATCACTGATGACATCACTGATGACATCATCCACGTGATAATCTGATGCACCTCCTCACACCCTAATATAACTTTTGATACACTCACTCTAAATTACAGACTGCCATTCGCAAAACCATAGACACTCCAACACCAATAACTACATACCCACTCACGGATTCTTAGGTCTACACACACATCCACTCACTCACCCGTACAGTCACTCATACTTACGGTCACTCAGTACAGGACTATCATATGCACTCATACTCCTATATAGACACTCAAACACCGCCACTCATCCATAGAGGTACTCACACACCTAGTCAGTCATGCAAATAATTAAACACACTGCCATTTACTCACCTATACAGTTATACACACACCAGCTCACTTACTCATACAAATACTAGCACATTCTTACGCTCTTATACAATCACTGATACAAGCACACACTCATCCATACAGTCACTCTCACAATCACACACTCTGCTTATAGCTATTTATATACTCCAACACACATATATACTGCCTTTCACATATGTAGTTACTCACACATGTACCACTGGGACATACATTCACTCACTAACACACTCTTACACACACTTACCCACCCATACAGTCTATCACAGATGCACTCTTCAAACCATCCACCCAGTGAATCACCCACTCACACATCTATGCACAGAGTCGCACACACCCCACCCACACAAACACTCAGGCACTCATACAGATACTCAGACAACCAATCAATAACTCATATAGACACTCATGTAGCTATTCACAAACCCATGCAGCCACTTACACAGCAATAGACAGACGGATACAGACATTCACCCAGTTTAGTCACTAACCCATGCATTCAGTAAGATACATTTAATCACTCACTTATAGAGTTAGTCATGCACCTACTAAATCATCCATACAGACACTTATACACCCACTCATTCTTCAATAAGCCTTTCCCTATATATATTAAAAATATTTAAACTTTACAGAAACACACAGTCACTGGATGATGTCATCAGTGATGTCATTTGAGATGTCATCAGTGATGTCATCAGTGATGTCACTGACCATGTCATGAGTGATGTAATATGTGACGTCATCAGCAGTGCATTGCGGGGGCGCGAGTTATAGTTAGCTGAACTAACTATAACGGGGGAATTTCTATGGTTTTGTACGAGTGAAATGTCCAACTAACTATAACTGTCCCTAAAACCTATGGTTTTTTCAGTGAATTTGTAAGGTTTTTTAAATGCTAATTTCTAACTATAACGTGCCTGAAACCTATGGTTTTTTCAGTGAATATATATATATATATATACATTTTTAAGTACTAAATAAAAATGATATTTGCTATTTGTATTATCCCACAAATGACTCAGCCTACATCAGGTGTCAACAACCAGACGATCGTGACCTACCAGTAACTCCCAGACATCTTCAGAGTAGCTCACAACTTTGAGTTCATTTTTAAAATAGCACAAGATCATATGTTCCTTTTAAAGTTAACAGTAGGCTGTGTTCATTTTACATTATCATCAGGCTGCAGATAGCAGGGCCTGATAATGAGCAGTGCCAGTCAGATTCATGCCCCAGGCCGGGGATGGGTCACAGAGGAGAACAACTGAAGCACTGAGGTATTTAACTCTTAAATAAAAGTCCTTGTCAACTCAATATTGGATCTGTGAACAAAATGATTTTTCAGAATGCTTTTAAATGGAAGAAAATGATAATGGAATGTTACCCTAATGAGTAAGTAACTCTTCATTTCAATTTTCTCCCATTTCAAAGTGTCACATTTACAAATAGCAGGCTCCTTACTCCCAGTGGCCATTAGACACTGTGCCATAAGTATAACAGAAAAATACAGATATTTTTTAAAATGAAAGAAATTTAAAGTGCAGAAAAATGCTCAATATTATGAACTTTTTGGCTGAATATTTTTCTGCACTTTAAATTTCTTCCATTTCAAAAAATAATATTGTATGTTTGGTGTTACATATGGCAAACGGTATGTCCTGTGCAGCAAGTAAATACAACACAGGCTCTCACTTACCTGAACAAATAAGTCTCAGTCATACGCACACATGTTTATACATCCCCCAAAGACCAGACTGCACGGACACACATGGCAGCCCATTCATAGTGCCTTTAGTCATAGTATGTTGTTCAAACCATAGTATCTGGCTCTATGGAAATTAGGCTTAAAGTCAATGAATCTTGGCATGGGGTGTCTGGCTGTAATGCACAAGTTGTTAAGCCTTCAGTAGTTCACAATGATTCTCACTAATCAGAAGTAGCTCTCACTACAGAAAATGCTAGAGATCCCTGGCCTAGATGATGTCACTGGCCTGGATTAGTAAACTAAGGACATGACAAGGAATGAGGGTTCTCAACAGGTTACTACAAAATGTTTTTTTTATTTTAAAGAAATAAAAAAAAATATGCTGTTGTAGGTTTTTGCAAATGCTTGTGATTCATTTCTCATAAATATGTTACATCAATACAAACAAATCAAAAGTCACCAAACAATTTTTTTTTCTTTCTTTTTTTATCCATACAGGTCAACTGCCATCAAAAACAGTCCATCTGGAAGGTCATCGCAAAAAAGGTGCAGACCCTGAGGGTCTACAAGCAACGCAGCATTCATAGCAGGAAGAGGTGGGAGGACCTACGACGCGGGACCACAAAGTCATCTGAAGTCCAGCTCGGCCAGTCCTCCCAGCGCGGTAAGCTTGTGTGCAGCACCCTGACCCTCCTAATGGCCCGGATACTTGCAGTGGCCTATGCCCAGCTTAATGGGCAGTTGAGAGCCCAACAGCACCATCAAGGGGCTATGTTTTTTTGGGGGGTTTTCATGTTAAATACCTATTTTTTGTTACAGCAGCAAATTATGGCACCAACATAAAGGTTTACACATGTCCAATGCACAAGAAGAGTTCTTGAAGTTGTACGTTTTGCACAAGGTGTATAATGATATGTTTTGTTTATTAATTTGGAAAAAATGATACCACTATATAGTATATTTCTCATCACTACAAAAGGACTGTTTTGAGCAGACACATGCCCGTCTTAACAACAAATATACCTGAGTTTGTTTGATGTCAAAAGGCACAGTTGTACAAAAGATCACAAGTTATTATTGTGTCTGGTGACATGCTCTGCCACAATTGTGAAGGATGTTACGTTAGCCCTATTACATGTAGCATAGCATAAAATGCACGTATGATACAGTGGATGTTCCAAAAGTCACATTGGTGAGTTGATATTATATACAAAAAAAAGTGAGCATGTGAGCCAAAATGACTAGAAACAAAATTAAATGGTTACATTGTTGGTTAAAAACATATCACAAATATGTTTTGAAACAAAAATACTATTTAATGTATGTTAAACGTGACAGATTTGCATGATGTCTTCCTCCTTCACAAATCTGCATGTTAGCCAGTCTGTTTTAAAAATAAATGATAAGCCTACATTTTTTGAGAAAGCAGATAGGAATGTGTACACATTGGTGACAGAGTAACACATTCCCAAACATTTTTAAAATGTCCTTTGTTATTCCCAGTTGATAAATCAATCATGAACAAAAATAGGGTACTTAAAGGGAGTTTTGCAGATGGAATGTTCCGTCACATATATGTTGCAGTATCCTATCTGGAAAACTCAAAATCAGGCATAACTCATGACTCATTAGGAAATTGTAGAAATGCATCAAGGTTTAATCTGTTGCATATTGTGATTTGCATTTTATTTTTGATTTAAAAATTATATATGAATTAGCGTCTGAAATATTTACTGTGATGTATCACTTTTTGCTTAAAACATAAGCCAGTAGATTTTTTAAATATATTCACAATGGTAAAACAAACTGGAAATAACTTCAGATATTTTGGAGTCAAATGTTATATAACTTTCGCTTTGTACTAAAGTGGATTAGAAATGTATCAAACCCTATGTATTCACTTATGCTGTAGAAGTCATTTGTAAATCCCCCAAAAATGTATTTCTTAATTTCTTCAATGGCATATGTAGATACATAGGGGGTGATACATTTATAGACAACTTCAGTACTGAATCCATATAATATTTTTAACATTTGAAAAATACTTAAGTTACTTGAAGTAAATGTTACCATGGTGAACTGGCCAAACAAAGTGAACAGACTTTCAGATTATACAAATATTGGTACAACATTGCAGTAATTGTTAACACACATTGATTTATATTTTAATTTTTATTAATAAAAATAATGCTGCTTTTTGCCTTGAACACACACTGTACAAAGGTAGTTTTGTTTTATAATTTTTTTTGCGAAATAAGTTCACTATTCAAAACTACAAATAAGAACCATTCAGAGTTGTTGAACAGTCCCTGGAAAGAATTTAAAATGGTTAAGAGAAAAGATCATAAATGATATAGGACCAATATGAAGCAGGTGAATTAGAAAATTAGAAAAATGTTTTGAGAAAAATCATGATCAGTTCTATTTACACAGATACAATAGAACTATTGCATATGTCTTTTCAGAATCTTCAGGAGCAGTCAAAGGGGATGTTGGCCACAGAGCTGGAGAATCAGGGTGAGGGGACTGGAATGGAGGTCACCAGCTCATCAACATTTTTGGAGGCCTCCACAAGTGACCAGTGCCTATTGGTGGCAGACCTTACAGGAACTGTACCAACCACCACCCAAACACCATCTCCACCCTCTCTCTTGCTCCTCCCCAGTTGGCCATACCTGCCCCCCCTAAAAGGACTAGGGTCTCCTTCGCCACAGGCACATCATCCCCTGTCCATGTCACCCCGGCTGCACTGAGTGAGGAGGCTATTGACCTCTTACGCAGCATCTTTGTAGGCCAGACTGAAATCATGAATGTCATCCAGGGACTTAGTTGCCAAATGCAACAAATGGTTGCATTTCTGTATGCCATTCGAAGTTCTGTGTCTGGCATGCAGAAATCGATTGCTAAAATCGCCTCCTTACTGACCACAGCCTCCCAACCAGCCCAACCTTGTGCCCCAACTTAAGTCCCTTCCTCATCCCAAATCCCAGGTCCCATCTCTATCCCAAACATACTCACTTCTTCGCAGGCACCCACTCCAACAGACCCAAGCAGCACAATCACACACAAACGCACATAAACACCCAAAAAACACAAACAACATACACACACTATTGACACTACACCCACAACCACCACCACACCCACAACTACCACAATACACACAAGCATCACAACCACCACCAAACCCACAAGCACCACAACCACCACCACCACCACCACCACACCCACAAGCACCACAACCACTCCAACCACTTCAACAGCACGCTCATTCAAACGCACACCTACACACGAAACACCAACAAAACACAAACGCACACTTTCACCCGAATATAAAACACCTTCCAAAACACACATATCAAAACATACACCAGACCCACATGCAACTGCAAAACATACACTCACACGCACCACACCCACACCAACCACCTCAACAGCACACTCATCCAAAAAAACACCCTCACACAAAACCACATCTACATAAAAACACTAACCAAACAGAAACCCATACACTCACCGAACACCTGCAAAAAAACACACCCAAACATACACCAGACCCACATGTATCTGCAAAACAAACAGACACACGCACATCACCCACTCTAGCTCCCTCTACCTCCCAAACCCAAGCCTCTGCACCCTTCCTACCCTTACTCCTCAAGAGGAATTTACTGCTTCCCTGTCCCTAACCCCTGTGAAACTCAAACCCACCCCTCCCAAGAAAGATCCTTGAGGTGCATGCTCTGTGCCCACTAAAAAGCCCTTTTCTGAGAAGGTTCCCCCTTGGCATTCTGTTTAGGAGGCAAGTTTGGGGCAACAGTCCAAAAGCCTGTAGTGCTGACCAAGACTTTTTTTTACTGTTTTATGTTTGTAAATAAAGATATATTTATATGAGAGAAGTATCTCATTTATTAATACAAATATTTGATTTTTACAAAGTTTGTCCTGACATTAGTATTCATTTACAAGTAGTTGATTAACAATGTTAATGATGAAAATGTTAGATACATATTCTTAATTACATTTATGACAGTAAAGGCAAAAGGTTATTTATACAACATAGTTTTACAGGGCAAACATTAGTGATAATGCATTTAAATGAGCATAGAAACTTTGGTGCAAGCATTCATCATGATTATGAACGCTTACACCAAAAAAAGACACTTTTTTAAAACAATTTAGGTGTTAATACAGGTGTGTTAATTTTAACTTGATAAATGATAAAAATAAACACATATGCATTATACCTTACAAAAATTAAGAGTAAATGTATATATTTACAGAAAATGCACTAGACAAGGGCAAATGTGACAATAAGGTATATATACGATGTTTTAAGTTTATAACTAACTTTGATTTAACATTTATTGGAAAACAAATGTTTTGCTTTGTCTAGTGTAATCGCTAACTTATATTAAATTTAATTTATTCAAATAATCTGTAATGCATATGTTTATAATTTGATAGTTTACGAAAATTAATTAAAACCACCTGTATGGACACTTTTTTTACTTTTTCATTGATGTTAATTTTTGTGTATGTGTCAGAAGCTTGCATCAAATTAAAAGAAAATTTGCAATTATACAGGTGTGTTTCTTTACATTTCTTAAACTACCACATTACACACATATGCATTACACATTTGTATAATATTGCTTGTAAGAGTGATTTAAAAATGCACAAGTCCAGAGCTAATATCGACAGTTGATTCAAAAGATGACAAGTAAAAAAGAAGACTACCTTCAATTCCAGCAATGACTGGGTTGATTTGCTTTGTGGTCAAGTATCAGCAGTAAAGGCAGGACTTCGACGATCGGGTCCATGACGGAAAAGGAAGGGTGAAACCAGGAGAGGGAAAGTTTCAACCTTTTATCCCTTCCAATCCGCCAACTCAGGTGTGGCGGTTTCCCCGCCACATTTGCATCGGCGGGAAGGTACATCGTGATTGGCTGGGTGGACAAACTGGCTGTATTCCCTACGACAGCTGCTTTTGCCCATGGTGCAGGTAGAAAAATCTGATGGAGATGGCGGCACTCTGACGGTCTTTCGTCCATTGACCCATCATCATCTAAATAGAGCGGGCAGACCTCCTAGTAGGCGGATGGAGAATACGACGGAGAAATGCCGCTGGACCAAATCTGCCAAGATCTAAATCAGTATTTCAAAAAACAACAAGAGCAACCCATATGTCCATGTGAACTGGGTATTACATTTTATCTATAACAATTGTTCACATGGAACTCATTCAAAAAATACATCTGTTAATTATCACAGGAAGAAAAATCTCCTTGTGGATTTACTCAAGGAACATCCAGAATAAATGGGTGGACCAGAACAATTATATCAACAAATTAATTTTGTCAGAAAGAAAAAATGAAAGCTTCACAACCAGGGGCATATTAGCAAGGAAGTGGCGGAGAGAGGCGTTAGCCTTCTTGGCTTAACGCCTCTCTCCGCCACTTCGTAAATGCAAGGCTGCACCATATTATCAAGGATATGGTGCAGCCTCGCGTTTCCCCCTGCGATGGCGCTAAGTTTTACAACTGAGCGCCAACGCAGGCACCCTTGCACCAGAGTGCAAGGGTGTCTGCGAGCAGGGAGGTGTGTTTATGTACAGGAAGGTGTCCCTTCCTGCACATAAACCTAAAATGCCAGTTTGTAACTTACGTGTGTGCTGCTTCATGCAGCACACATGTAAGTTACAAAATGGCATTTTTAAAAAAGGTTTGTTTATGTACAGGAAGGGACCTTCCTGTACATAAACAAACCAGGATTTTCCTGGTCTTAAGTTCGGCGCTGCCACCTATTATCGCCACCCTTGATAATAGGTGGCAGTGTCAAATTTAATGGGTGTTGCGGTGAAACGCCCACCGCAACACCCACTGCACGCCCCTTTCATGCTAAATTTAGCATGAAAGGGGCACTATTATCAAGGCAGCGTTAAGCCACTAAACGTGGCTTTAAGCCACGTTAAGTGGCTTAACGCGGCCTTGATAATAGGGAGCTGACGCTTTCGCCACCACAACGTCACAAAAAGTGACGTTGTGGTGGCAATAGGGGCTTGATAATATGCCCCCCAACCTTTTTGCTGTCACAAGACAGAGCTCAGCCGAGCAGAGTCATTTATTCCCATTATTATGCAAAAACATATCACAAACGTGCATTCTGTTTCAGTGAAATAGTGACAGGAATCAAGTGTGAACCACAAGTAGAGCTACCATAATCAAAAAAGTGATAATAAAGTGGCTTTCCAACATTAAAAACAAGGGTTATTGGTATAGAGCAAGGACGTCTCAATTAATCATTTGTACAATCAAAGGAGGGACCAGACTGTTCTTCCAGAGTTTCAACTTAGAGGCTGTCCCTCTGTTAATGTCGATGACATTTCGATCCTGTCTGTAGTGTAAGGGTCTCATCACGACTGAAAATCCCTGGAGACTACAAATTGTGCTGCATTAAATGGTGTCTAATAGATGGTGACAACTGAAAATTCATAGGCATGGATTGAAGAGGCTTACCTATACGTGTGTGTTACTTGTAAAGTTGTCCTGTAGTTTTATATTTATTTTATTTTTAGAGTTTTCTATAGCGCGAACAAGACCCAGAGTAGGGTATCAGAGCGCTTTACAAAACAGAGCAGAGTAAATATAAAAACATTTTGCAAGAACAGAGCAGACAAAATATCACAATATTGTTAACAAGATTCGACAGGTAGCAGAAGCGATAAAACGGGATGATTTGTTCTGAGCAGTAGGAACAAGTTCGGGTGCAAGTAAGTCATAGAGGCTAGGGAGTCATTAGGGGAGTGTAGAACAGTTGAAGTAGTGGACTGGATCAGTGCCTTGCAAGTCAGTGAAATAGCCGGTGTGATAGTAGTGCCCCATACAGTGAGGCATATGCGTAATTAAGGAAGGAATTTGCTCATCAGGAATGATTTTGCTTCCCTTTTGAATAGTGGTGTAGAAGAGATTTTTCTGATGCTAGGAGGTAGGGAGTTCCAAATTCTTGGTGCCACTCCGGAGAATGCTCTGTCCAAAGTTTTTTTCTTGCTGAAGCGAGGGGGTTTCAGGAGTAGATTGTCGGAGCTCCTAGAGTGTCTGTTTCCTCCAGATAAAGTAAGTTTTTGGGAGAGGTACTGGGGGGGGTATTGTGGTGTAGAGCTTTATGAGTGATGCAGGCCATCTTTAGGTGGATTCTAGCTTCATAGGGTAGCCAGTTGAGCGCCTTCAGGTGTGGCGATATGTGGTCAAATTTCCTAGATCCTGTTAGGAGTCTTGCTGCTGCGTTGAGACAGGCTTTTAAAGGGGCTGTTGAGATTTTGGGAAGCCCCGAGAGGGTAGTGCATCTGTATTCCAACCTTGAGATGACTAAAGCCTGAACTGCAGTTTTGAGGTCAGGGTTCTCGATGAATGGTTTTATTTTTCTGAGATAGCTGAGGTGAAAGCGAGCATTTTTAGCCAACAAGTTGATGTGTGTTTTCATGTTAATGTTCTTGTCCAGTGTAACTCCAAGCGATTTGGTGGAGTCCACCAAAATCGGCGTGCAATTTAGAGCAGTGATCATCTTGGTCCATTCCTATATTTCCAGAGAGTTTTTTGGGGGGGAGATTAGGAGAAATTCCGTTTTTTGTGAGTTGAGCTTGAGGAAGTTGGTCGTTAGCCAGTGGACGGTCTTTTCGAGAGCTTGATTCATCATCTTTATCTCTTCGATGGGGGTGATCTTGATGTAAAGTTGAGTGTCGTCCGCGTACATGTGGAAGGAGATATTCACCTGTTGTAGTAGTTCGGTTAGTGGTTCGACATAAAGGTTGAATAGCGCGGGGGATAGGGTTGAGCTTTGTGGTACTCCTAGTAGGTTGGGTGAAGAAGGATAAAGATTTTTATTCACCATGAACGATTGCGTTCTGTTTTCCAGAAAGGATTTGAACCACTGAAGGACTGTGCCGGATAAACCCATCCTGTTTTCCAGTCTTCTTTAAATGTTGTCGTGATTGACCGTGTCGAAGGCTGAAGAGAGGTCGAGCAGGACTAGTAGGCAGGTTAAATTACGGTCAAGGGTGAGGAGGGCGTCGTCTACTATATGCAGAATCGCTGTTTCTGTGCTATGCCCGGGTCTGAAACCCGATTGGCAGTCGTTCAGTAGTTTGAAATCTGTGATGTGTTGGTTCAGTTGTTGCTGAACACATTTTTCCAGGACCTTGGCTAGCATGGGAATGTTGGTTATAGGTCGGAAGTTATTAGGGTCAGAGGTGTTTGCTGTTGGTTTTTTTAGGATAGGGGTGACTTGACCAATTTTGAGGTAATCCGGGATGTGACCTTGCGCTAGCGAGGCATTGATGATTTTGGTCCAGAGAGGGGAGATGATATGATAGATGTGCGGAAGGCAGTTTGAGGGGACAGGGTCGTTGAAGTGGTTATTGGGTTTGATAGTTGCTAAGATTTTGGTGATGTCACTGAGATCGTAAAGTTTGAATGTAGACCAATGAGAGTTATTTTTGGGCAAAGGTAGATCAGGTTGTTTAGGATTTTCAGCTTGTGTGCTTTTTGGGGTGGCTGAACTAATTGCTGCCGTCCTTAGCTCGAGTTGGAGGGAGTTGGTTTTGGCTGTGAAGAAAGAGGAAAATTCTTCACTACTAAGCTGTGATTTCGAGGTCAAGAGAGCGGTTTTGGCCAATTTGTTAGATTGTTGTTTTAGAATTTCAAAGAGCTTCTTCGGTCTATTTTTGGCATTGTCTAGTTCTGATCTGAAGAAGTCTTTTTTTGATTGTAGAATACTTTTGTTATAGGAGTTTCTAGATTTCCTGAGTAGTTTGAGTTGGAGGGGGGATGGATGTTGTCTCCATTTCCGTTCAGTTAATCTTAGTTTACGTCTCTCTTCATTCAGGGTTCCGGTGAACCATGGGTTTTTGTCTTTGTCGGGAATTCTTTTGAGTTTTGGAGGGGCTACTTGGTCAAAGACTTTGGTCATCGTGGAGTTGTAGTGAGCAGTGAGGTCATTGACGTCTGACATGTTATTGGGAGGAGTGAGAACTTTTTCACAGTGGGAAGCTAGGTTGTTCCAGTTGAGGTTTTTCGTGTCTCTTATCCAGTGTTTAGGCTTGAGTTGCTGTGAGTAAGTTTTCTTTCTAGTGGAGGGAATTTGGAAGGTAATAATGTGATGGTCTGACCAATCACAAGGGGTGATCGAGATAGATTCAATCATTTTTTCTTTGGAGATGATCCAGTCAAGTGTAGCACCTTTGGAGTGGGTGGGCTTTGAGATGGCTTGGATCAGGGGATGGTCTGCTAGGAAGATCTTGATAGCGTTGACCTGCTTGTCAAGGGGGTCTTCCCAATGGAGATTGAAGTCGCCAAGGAATATGTCATTGGAACGAGGGGTCGAGTTAGTTGTAATGATTTCTATAAGTTGGTCTGTGAAAACCGCGTTCTTACCTGGGGGATGGTAGAGTATATGTAGTTTGTGGGAGTGGTTATCTGAGGATTTTAGGGAAATCCCTAGGTATTCACAGGAATCCAGGGGTTCGGAGTGAAACTTCGAGATAGTGATGTCGGATCGGTGTATGCAGGCGATGCCTCCGCCCTTTTTGTTAGGTCTGTCTAGTCTTATGATGTTGTAGATTGGGGGACTAGAAGGTCTAGGCATGGCGAGGATGATTCTGTGAGCCAGGTTTCCGTGAGGATGGTTATGTCCATATTCAGGTTTAGAATGAGGTCGGCGATATCAGAGGCGTGTTTTTGGGCTGAGCGACAGTTTAGTAGGAGGCAGGAGATCTGGTTTGAGGCATTCTTTGAAGAAGGCTCAAGATTTTCGGAGGTAGGGGTTATTGTTTGAAGGTTATTCGGGTTTATCGTTTTGTAGTTCGGTTGGAATGTTCTGTTTGGGTTGATGGGGACTGTGATAATGGAAAGTTCTTCTTTATTTGTGATGGAGCAAGTAGGAATTTCGTAGAGAAGTAGTAGAGTTTGGATTTCCAAGTCCGTTAAGTAGTTGGGGTGTTTGCGTGTGCGTAGAATTCGATTAGCCAGAGGCAGTGGGATAGTGTTTATCACGTTGTTGGCAGTGGCTAGAGAGTTTTGAAGATGATTGAGTTTAGAGAGAGAGTTTTCTGCGAGTTGTAAGATGTTTCTGATTTCTAGGATTACGTTTTGGAGGTTCCGGGAAGTGAGGTTAGTGTGGGTTTTGAATGAGTCTAGTTCAGATTGGTAAGAGGGGGGAGCAGGATCGGCGTGAAGAGAGGGTTGGGGGTAGTATTGATGGAGGGTTCGGTGACTGTGATGGTAGTGTGGTAGGTCTGGTATGGCTCTCTGGTGTAGGACAATCCTGGATAGAAATTTCTTCATGAGGACCGGATGTGGATAGGGTTGGTTAGATAATTAGAGCTGTCGATATGGCTCTTATTCGTCGAATGACTGAAAAATATAATAGTCAAGGGCTTAGAATGCCACGTATAATTCTATTTATTACATCTAAGTAACATGGCTGTCGATTAGGTCAATCGATTATGGCCTTACCTTGTATGGGAGAGCCAGATAAAAATTCTCTGTATCTCAATTCAATGTAACGGCGGGCTCCCGATCAGACTGCAGTGTTCCCGACGCGTGGATGCTCATGTTCCGGCCCTGGAAGTATTACCGGCATCCATCTTTGTAGCTATGGTGATAACTCGGAGGCTCATAGACGTCACACATGTTGGCGTGCAACCACTAGACCTGCTCAAGCAGAATAGTGTGGTTCCCTGTACGCATGCGTCGAGGCTAGCTGGTCCTGCAGCCGAGGACCGATTTAAGCATAGTATTAGCCGATTAACGGATAAATCTAGTGGGTTGCATGAAATTCAAATTTCCTGCCATATTACTCACTCATTTCCAATGAATTGAAAATTTAGAGATCCATTCAATAGAACGGCTTGATTTAAACTAATTAATGCACCTATACATTAATATATAACAGAAAATTAATACAGATTATGTGACACATCTACGAACATATACATTAGCATGTGACAGGACTAATATAAATATAAATTCTTTTACACACATATATATACAACATATTTATACACATATATACATATTCTATACATTTCTTGCAATTCATCATCGTGTGTTTTCTCATGTCAGCATTTAAAATGTCTTGATGGTGCAGATTGCAAAGTTTCTTTAAAATTGGAGTATTTTTTATTGTACCCCAGTCCTGGTTTAATTCATTAGTGTAACACATTTACGCCATTCCTCCATTGTATTCAACCCTTGTGTGATAGAGCCACATCTATCGATCCATTTGCATTCAAGCCTCTGTAACATATGAGAGACATCTCCATCTTTTGGTGAAGGAATTGCTTTTTCAATAACCTGCCATTCAAAATCTTCTGCTGTATGACCATTCGCTGTGAAATTTTGGACAAGAGGTGCAGTTTCAACTTGGCAGCGTATGCGGCTTCTATGTTGTCTAATCCTTGCTTTGAACTGTTGTGAAGTCTGTCCAATATGTAGCAAATTACAAGGACACCAAATGCAGTAAATAACATTGGTGGAGGCACAGTTGGTATGTTGCTGTAAAATCAATTTTACATCCCCATGTACGAATTCCTTTGAGTTGTGAGTGTATTCGCATACAATGCAGCTATCATATTTATAATGTCCTTCAATGGAGGATAAGCCCCACATTTATGTGATCATATTTATGGGCTTTTTGGCAAAGGTATTTGAATGTACTATGTGGTCCCTGAGGATTTTACCTTTCCTATATGAGAAAAGGGGCAACTCCTTGAAAATACTCAGTGTTTAGAACAGGCCAGTGTAGTTTAATGATCTTGACAATCTTGGTTGTGTCTGGGCAGAAAGTGCCGACACAGACAATTTTATCGCAGGGTGTCTTTTGTCTCGTCTCAAGAATCTCTTCTCTCAGACTATACCACTCTCTTTTCATAGAGGATTTGACTAATCTTTTGGGATATCCCCTTTCCCTCAGTTTGCAGCTCAAGATGGCTCCTTCTCTAAAGAAATCTTCTTTCTGGATGCAGTTCCTGCGCAACCTCTGGAATTGTCCATATGGGAGGCCATCCTCCAGTGCCCGCGGGTGAAAACTGCCATATTGTAAAAGTGTGTTGTGTTCCGTTGGTTTTCTGTAGAGGGATACATTAGATGATTGTTCATGGTTTTGATCTCTAAGTCTAGGAATGGGATACTGTCTGTGTTCATTTCAAAAGGGAACTTTAGATATGGTTGACAGGTAATCAGGTAATGTGTGAACAGATGCAGTGTGTCCTGTGGGCCTTTCCAGATCATGAATATGTCGTCTATATAACGCTTCCAACATCTGATAATTTCTTGGAAAGGATTCAACACATTGTTGATAAATTCTTGTTCAAATTGGCCCACGTAGAGATTTGTTAAATTGGGAGCAAAAATAGAACCCATTGAAGTCCCTGAGCATTGTTGGTAATATATAGAGTCAAAGAGAAAGTAATTGGTGGTTAAGGCAATTTCTAAACATTCTACAATAAACGAGGTGGGGACACGATATGGTGCCAGACATTGGTCAAGAATGTGTCTTATCACCTCAATGCTCTGATTTTGAGGAATATTAGTGTAAAGCGATTTAATATCGAGAGTCACTAACATTTCTTCAGTAGGATTGTACTTTAAACCTTTGATGAGCTTAATCATAAAAGAACTGCCACAAACGTATGCCTCTAATAGTGGGACATAGTCTTTAATGAAGGTGTTTATGTATTCTCCCACAGGTTCCAGAATGGACTCACACCCTGAAAGAATAGGTCTTCCAGGGGGTGTATTTATATCTTTGTGAATCTTAGGCAGTGTATATAGAACAGGGGTCCTTAGTGACTTTATATTCAAGAATTCATACTCCAGCTGTGTAAGAAAACCTTCTTCTAGGCCATGTGTGGTGACTTCCTGAATTCTCTGTTTGATCAGCGGGAGGGGATTTGTAGTGAGTTTCTTGTAATGATTGGTGTTTTTCAGTTGTCTAATAACTTTGCTTCATATTTGTCCCTGTCTTGTATTATAATGCCACCTCCGTTATCTGCTCGCTTTATAATTATAGACTCTTCTTTTTTGAGAGACAGTAAAGACTGTCTCTCAGGCCGTTAAATATTATAAGGTGTAAAGTGTCAGGTGATTTTGAGACTATGAATATCTTCCAGTACTGATTTCTCGAAGGCTAAAATTTCAGGTGGCATTATGGCATTCGGTGGAGTAAAGGATGATTTTAGTCCTAAATCAGAGGCTGAGGAGATGGATACAGAATCCCTTTCTTGAAAAAAATGTCTTAATCTTATCAAACAAAAGAAGTTATGAAGTTATGATTGTATCTTGAAAAAGTCCATTTTTTGGGGTATTACAAAGGATAATCCTTTGCTTACGAGAGATATCTCATTGTTATTGAGTACATAATTTGACAAATTGAAAATAGGAATGCACTTCTGAGACCTATCATTTCCCAGGGAGAGATTATTCCTTCTTAATGTATCTGTGTCCTCTAGTGTGAAATTGGTCTCTATATTTGAATTTGTCATGTCTCGTACCTCTCTGTTGACTACTGTCCCTCCGGACCCCAGGTGTAGCACTGTCTGTGTGTTTGGCGATCCCCTGCATGCTGATTCCATGTCCTCTGTTGGTTCTGTCAGTTGCCCCTGCCTATCAGAGCCTGCCCTACAAAATGATTTGGTGTGGGGTTGCCAGAGCTTGTACCCTCGCCTGCGTCATCTGAACTATCTGATCCTGCTGAGGACTCAGAAAAGGTGATCAGCCTATCGTCTCTTTAGTGGCCCCAAGTAACGTTTTTCTTTGTTGGTTGTGCCTGTGAGAAATAATCTTCCTGAAGGTATGGATACTCTTTTTCTTTAGTGAAGTTTGTAACGTCCTTTTGAACTTTATCTGCTTTTGTTCTTAGCTCGAAGGTGTTGAATTCACTAATAGTTTTATATAGTTTTCAGTGGAAATATGACTAAATTCACCCTTGAATTTCTTATCTTCTGAAAAATTTCTGGTATGTTACGAACTTGTAAGCCTTGTAGTATTACATTGGCTTTTATATATTCAGTCAATATGCGGGCGTGTAGCTCCGAACGCTCATGGGTGAACCCCAAAATGATGTTGTTCACCCTGTTCAAGTGTTCCAATAACTCATCGTCGTCAGATAAATATCATCTACGTAGGACAATCCCTCCTCATTACAATTTTGAAGTAACTCTGTTACTCTTGCTGAGACACCCCAGAGCTATTCTTATACCCTTGGGGCAGCCAGAATTGGCGGTGCGAGCCTAGGGCCGAGAATGCTGTCAAATATCTGCTTCCAGGCACTATATTCTGGCAGAAGAGTCCATTTGAGAAATTTAATATTGTTTTGCATTTCTTCCGCACAATGTTATTCATTAATGCGGCACTGTGTGCATTTTGTACTGCAAATGTTTTTGTGCATGTGTTCAAATGCCTGTAGTCTAAAACTAGACGGTATGAATTGTTGGGTTTTATTATGGGAAACAAAGGATTATTCATGGAACAGGTACAATTCTCAATCACACCTTGGTATTCAAGTTGATCTAAGATCTTCCTGGCCTGTTTCTTTGCATCATGTTTTATCGGGTACTGCCCCTGTGGTGTAGGAGTAGATTTTACTGGGATTTCATGGTGAGGTGATTCAGCATCCCACCCTACATGTAGGGGTGGGCGGAATTTGCGTAGTTGCGTTACGCAAAGCTCCGCGAAACGGTAAAAAATCTCCGCGAGCACGCAAAAGTTCCACAAACACGCGGAATTGCTTGTTCCGCCCGTTCGCGATGCTTTTTTCCTGTTCGCGAACGTTGTTTGCGTGCTCGGGGAGAAATATCTCGCGAGCATGCATTTTGAAAGCGCGAACAAGCAAAAAAGTCCGCGAAGCCGCGGATCGCAGAATTTTTGGTAATTCCGCGTTCTCCGCGGAACGCGAAATTACCCAAATTCCGTGAGCGGAACGGAATTTACCGCCCAGGCCTAACTACATGACTGCGGTAAAGTGCGGGAGCTAGCGCTAACACCCTTTTCTGCGAGTATGAATGTTTTAGTGACTCTGGAATGAGGTCGGAGAAAGCCGGTAAAATTACATCTTCCCCCTCTGGGCACTCCATGATGAACTCAGGCGGCCAATCTCTTTCAGCCAAACGGATGTCGTATCCTTATGTCAGGTTCTCCCAAAAGAGACCTTTCACTTTCCTGGGTATGTCCCCCTCTGTTTGGAGCGTTATTTCGTATAAATGATGTGAGACACTTACAAACTTACTTAAATAGGGGCCTTATCTACAGCACTGTCTACCAGACTGCCACGTCAATCAGGGAGTGGAGAGAGCATTCTCACTCCACCTTTTCCAACTCGTCACACGACCCAGCCAGTGACGAGCTGGAAAAGGGTGTGGTACAGGCTGCAGGCGGGACTGTAAGATACTGCGCAGACTCGACTTGAGGAGTCTGCTTCCCGCCGCCTGAGTTAATCTTGGAAGCCATTTTCATTCCGGGCCCAGGAGCATGTGTCTGTTCATAGACGCACATGATTTACTGCCAGTGCCAGGCCACTGAGGCCAGCTAGACTCGTGCTGGTGGTGATGGTGGGTGGGGGATCAAAGGGCGAGGTGTTGCTTGCGCACTGCATACCAGGTTTGTGTTGTGTGTCTGAAGGAAACCTTGTAGATGTGCTGTGCGTAGTATGGGGTAATGTGCTAGCACTTTCCGTTGGAAGAAGGTCTCAGGGTTTTATTGCTGTTGCAGAGCATGTGTTTTTAGTAGACCCCTGGGTGTTTGTCATGGGTGGAGGTACAAAGGGGGCAGAGGGCTTGGGTGAGGTGTACAACAACCATGGTTCCTTTGGTGTTTTACTGCTTGTTGTTAACACTGAACTGGTCTTTTCACAACACAACGCCAGACAGGATCTCAGAGCTGAATAAAACAAATCGACAACGCCACCCTTCATTTAGTGATGTTCTGGACGTTTATGATCAGAAACCTAACTTCTATTTACAGATAGAATTGTACAAAGAGAGAGGTCCGTGCCACAAACAGTATAGTGGTATGAAGGGTCAAAGTTTAGATAAAGCAAAGACATTGCAATGCATAGAATCCAACTGGGATCTGGGCCAGTGAATGATAGTTTGTTTACTTAAAAAAACAGAGGAGTCGGAGTCGCCTGGCCTGGCCTGGCTTGAAGACAACTTCCCTCCAGTTCAGCAGCCAGATGAGGTAAATAAAAAAATGCCAGCTGTGCGCCGCCCATTTAGTTAGTTCATTGCAGTTAGGGCCGTTAGTAATCCAAACATTTAATCTTGTTTCATTGTTTGCTTGATTGTAATGAATAGGAAAAGATAAGTTGTACGTTTTTATTGCGGGTAGCATGCATGTGTGGAAATGCGTTGCATTGCATACAATGGTTTCATTCCAATAAATATTTTCTATATCATGTACGTTCGATCTCCTGACAGGACAAGAATCCTGATCTCTATCATTGCATTTCTACTTGAAAACTCAAGGGGTATGGACAGAGTGAATAAATCTGACTGTGCCTGAAAAGGCCACAGCATAGGGATGCAGTTTACCAGAGAGCGTGCTGTATTGTTCCTCACCTGTTGCAACTTTCATACAAAACTGAGGCCTTCGTGCCAAAACAGGAATGTTTTTGATAGCTCAAAACAAACATTTTTTAGATCTGTTTTTGCAGTTCATGGTTTCCATTCGAGCTACAAAGCCTCCGACTTTGCCATTGGAAAAATAACAAATTTTCATACAAAGCTACCAAATCAAATACATCCTCCTTAACTGACAGAAGCAGTGCAGTTACAAATGTGGGGGCATATGTACAAGAACTGCTGCTAACTAACGCTAACACTAGTTAGCGGCAGTTTTCTTAACACGGCCTATCACCAAAAACTATTGCCCTGTTAGCGATGTATTTACAATACGTCGCTACATGGCAATAGTTTCAAGTAGCTACGGTGAAAACTGCTGGTAACACTAGCATGAAGGCAATACAAATTCTGACGTTAGCGGGTGAAAACTGACGGAAGGCCCATTAGCGGCAAAAAAACTCACGTTAGTCAGCCCAACGTGACTTTTTTTGCCTCTAGAGGCAAAAATAGCCTATAAGTCCACCTTCAATGAAAAATAGGAAATAAAACCAATGGACTGCATAATGGAGCAGCCAGGGCTAAGTGCAGCACAGATCAACACCCCCCTAATCCCCCCAACAGCCAGGATGACCAGCCAGAGTCCCATTGGAAGAGGAAATTCAGGGCTACGTCTATGAAAAGAGGCGCATCGCTGTGCCAAACCAGTGATGCATCACTTTTCATTGTGCACTCCTTGCAACACCATGGAATCCAAAACCTTGAAAGTGTGGACAGTCCCCAGGGAGCGGAGACCTCGCTGGGGCTGCATCTGGGACCCGGAGTGGGATGCAGAGGTGCTGTGGAGTCGCTGGGCCGTGGCAGTAGACATTGAGGTGCGGCGATCGCCCTTACCTGGTGGTGACATCTGGCAGGTCGCATGGAGACACATTGCTGACCTGTGTGAGAAGACCGCCTTGCACCCCTTGGAGCTGTGAACGGTAGAGGCACTCCTGCGCACCAACGAAGGGAGGTCTGCATCGCATACTACGATCCACCACTACCCCGGGGTGCACGTAGGAAATTATCAATGGTGTGCCGTGCCTCTCTGCATCACAGGCCGTAGGATGTTGTGCTGGCTGGACGCTGTGGTGGGTGAGGCCCCTGAGCTGTACCAAACTTGTGTGGTAGGAGCGCTGCAACTTTGCGCCTAAGGGGGCCCTGTTGCCACACCTGCATCGGGAGGTTCCCCAGCGGACTTGGCGGCGACTGCTGTACCCAGGCTTGTAAAATCCCACCTGGCTGAGGCTCCTGCTGGCTGAATCACAGATTAGGAGAGAGTGCAGTGCATTGAGCCCCGGTGTCAATGTCCAGGTGAGGAGAAGGTGGGACGCATAGCGGAGGAGGCCCGGGGACGATTTGGGCCCAGGCCTAGCACCTGTGGGTGATGCACACAGTGCCCTGAGCAATCCCTGCACTGCGGCTGACCTACATCACCGAGGGCACCGCCCAAGACAGGTGGGAGACTCCACTAACTCGCTCAATTTGCTGAGAACGGCCATTGGTGGCAGTGGGTGCCAGGGCCACGGGGGCTTGTTCTGGCCCAGGCCCTTGGGTATGCAGCTTGATCCGCTGTTACTCACTGGGGAACACAGAATCTGGTCGCCACTGTAGGATCGGAAGAGGCAACCCGGTGGTAATGCCTTTCCATGCCCCCTGTTAGTTTGCTTTTGGGTGTACGGGGATTAACCCTTAGTGGACTTCCTCTTTCCACAGTGCTGCGCCATCTGGTTGCTGCCGCTGCTGTCCCCATCTGCTGCTGCTGGTTCCTCTGACACAGAGGTCAGGTGTTAGAGTCCCTCCTCCACCCGCAGGCTCCTGCCTGCGCCACATCCATGGTGGTCCAGTGGTAGAGCGTCACTGCTCTGCAGCTTGCATGCCCTCCTGTCCCTCTCGTCTGCTGTTCCTGTTCATCTTTCTGCTCTTCTCCGTTGCTTTCCTACCTTTTTCTTTATTTTTTTATCTTTGCTGTGTTTAGCTTTGCTTTTCCTGTGCTTTTTTGCAGTTCCTTTTTCCCTATGCTCTCCCTCGTTGCTCCTCCCATCACCCACTTCCCCGCCCCCTCCAGTGTCCTTTCCCGTGTTTCCCGCCTCACAGCTGTCCAGCCCCCCTGCAGCACTACTTAATGGCGGACGCTGTGCGGCCATGCGCAGCATGCATACCACTGATGTGCCGAAGGGAAGCCAAACGCAAGCCCGTCTGTGTTTGTCCGGCCCTGTACCGTGCCCAGCACCAGGGACCCTGCCTCTTGGACACTCCACCGTTAGGATGCCAGCACCATCCTCGCCCTCAACCCTGGACGCCACGCCACCTGCCATCTAGCATCACCGAGGAATACCCTTGCACCCTGCGCCTGTCGTAACTGCATATGCAGCTTCTGCCACATCAGCACACCAGCGCCTCTTGCCGCCCAGCCGACCAACAGCGCACCCGACCGGCTCAACTCCATCCTCCTCAATGTGCGGTCCCCCCACAAATACGCCACAGACATCTGGTACCTCCTCAATGCCACCTCTTCAGACATCGCCTTCTTCACGGAAACCTGGACCAGCGTCTGCTCCGGACCGGACATCGTCATCGCCATCCCGGACGGCTACTAAATCACCCGCAAGGAACACCCCGACCGTCTAAGGGGAGGCATTGCCATCGTCTACAAAAGGACACTCCGACTGACCACCCACTCTAATGACCCAAAGGTGACCATGGAACACCTCCACTTCCAGATCCGGACCAACCCCAACACCATCCTCTGCGGCACCCTCATCTACAGGCCCCCCGGGCCATGGACCCCCATTCACCGATGCCATTGTAGACCTCATTGCACCCCAGGCTCTCCCATCCACCGACTACGTCCTACACGGAGACCTCAAGTTCCACCTGGACAACCCCAGTGACCAGAACACCACTCCCCTCCTGGGACTCAAGCAGCTAGTCACCGCACCAACCCTCATAGCCGACACACGCTCAAGCACATCTTCTCCGCCAGGTGGAGGTTTAACTACAGCCACACCACAGGACTCTCCTGGACCGACCATCATTGTATACATCACGTCTTCACCATGCCCACCGAACACCACTGCCATCATCGCCCCCGTCGCAGCTGGATCAAGGCCACCGAAGAACTTCTCGTCAACTCCCTCAGCACCACCACTCCGCCAACGCTTACAGACGACAACACTGCAGCGCGCAACCTCCACCTATGGATCTCCAACTGCGCCGACACCCTGGCACCCCTCATGAAAATACCAGGCAAACAACACTCCAAGAAGGCCAACTGGTTCACTCCCGACCTCCACTAGTCCTGACCCACCTGCAGACGTCTCGAGAAGTGATGGAGCCACAACATCAATCAACTCCGCAACACAGTCACCCTTGCACAATGGCGCAAGGGTGCCTGCGTTGGCGCATGGCAGCCATTGTGCGCCAGAGTAGGGAAAAAAGACAGGGGGGATTATTCATGAGCCCCTTCTGACAGTAAAACCAAAGGGGATGATGGACGGAGTGTTGAACATTGCAAGCACTCACCCCCAGTCAACTGATCTGGGTTTAATCCATCATCATTCTTTAGCTCACTCCGCCACCCCAGTTCAGACATGGCCATATGCAAATCAGTCTGACCCTGTGCCTCATGGGAACAGTCCAGCCCGAACTGCCAAGCCATGTCTTCCCTGGACCGGAAACAAGCATCCTGGGACCGGTTTCGGGTACATAACCCTCATCAGCCAGGCTATCTTGAATCCAGTGGCAAAGTGAGCAAGGGACCCACGTCTGGGCATACCCTGCCAACTTAGGGCGAACTTAGCAAAACCAAAGGGGATGATGGACGGAGTGTTGAACATTGCAAGCACTCACCCCCAGTCAACTGATCTGGGTTTAATCCATCATCATTCTTTAGCTCACTCCGCCACCCCAGTTCAGACATGGCCATATGCAAATCAGTCTGACCCTGTGCCTCATGGGAACAGTCCAGCCCGAACTGCCAAGCCATGTCTTCCCTGGACCGGAAACAAGCATCCTGGGACCGGTTTCGGGTTCATAACCCTCATCAGCCAGGCTATCTTGAATCCAGCGGCAAAGTGAGCAAGGGACCCACGTCTGGGCATACCCTGCCAACTTAGGGCGAACTTAGCAAAACCAAAGGGGATGATGGACGGAGTGTTGAACATTGCAAGCACTCACCCGCAGTCAACTGATCTGGGTTTAATCCATCATCATTCTTTAGCTCACTCCGCCACCCCAGTTCAGACATGGCCATATGCAAATCAGTCTGACCCTGTGCCTCATGGGAACAGTCCAGCCCGAACTGCCAAGCCATGTCTTCCCTGGACCGGAAACAAGCATCCTGGAACCGGTTTCGGGTTCATAACCCTCATCAGCCAGGCTATCTTGAATCCAGTGGCAAAGTGAGCAAGGGACCCACGTCTGGGCATACCCTGCCAACTTAGGGCGAACTTAGCAAAACCAAAGGGGATGATGGACGGAGTGTTGAACATTGCAAGCACTCACCCCCAGTCAACTGATCTGGGTTTAATCCATCATCATTCTTTAGCTCACTCGCCACCCCAGTTCAGACATGGCCATATGCAAATCAGTCTGACCCTGTGCCTCATGGGAACAGTCCAGCCCGAACTGCCAAGCCATGTCTTCCCTGGACCGGAAACAAGCATCCTGGGACCGGTTTTGGGTTCATAACCCTCATCAGCCAGGCTATCTTGAATCCAGTGGCAAAGTGAGCAAGGGACCCACGTCTGGGCATACCCTGCCAACTTAGGGCGAACTTAGCAAACCAAAGGGGATGATGGACGGAGTGTTGAACATTGCAAGCACTCACCCCCAGTCAACTGATCTGGGTTTAATCCATCATCATTCTTTAGCTCACTCCGCCACCCCAGTTCAGACATGGCCATATGCAAATCAGTCTGACCCTGTGCCTCATGGGAACAGTCCAGCCCGAACTGCCAAGCCATGTCTTCCCTGGACCGGAAACAAGCATCCTGGGACCGGTTTCGGGTTCATAACCCTCATCAGCCAGGCTATCTTGAATCCAGTGGCAAAGTGAGCAAGGGACCCACGTCTGGCCATACCCTGCCAACTTAGGGCGAACTTAGCAAAACCAAAGGGGATGATGGACGGAGTGTTGAACATTGCAAGCACTCACCCCCAGTCAACTGATCTGGGTTTAATCCATCATCATTCTTTAGCTCACTCCGCCACCCCAGTTCAGACATGGCCATATGCAAATCAGTCTGACCCTGTGCCTCATGGGAACAGTCCAGCCCGAACTGCCAAGCCATGTCTTCCCTGGACCGGAAACAAGCAACCTGGGACCGGTTTCGGGTTCATAACCCTCATCAGCCAGGCTATCTTGAATCCAGTGGCAAAGTGAGCAAGGGACCCACGTCTGGGCATACCCTGCCAACTTAGGGCGAACTTAGCAAAACCAAAGGGGATGATGGACAGAGTGTTGAACATTGCAAGCACTCACCCCCAGTCAACTGATCTGGGTTTAATCCATCATCATTCTTTAGCTCACTCCGCCACCCCAGTTCAGACATGGCCATATGCAAATCAGTCTGACCCTGTGCCTCATGGGAACAGTCCAGCCCGAACTGCCAAGCCATGTCTTCCCTGGACCGGAAACAAGCATCCTGGGACCGGTTTCGGGTTCATAACCCTCATCAGCCAGGCTATCTTGAATCCAGTGGCAAAGTGAGCAAGGGACCCACGTCTGGGCATACCCTGCCAACTTAGGGCTAACTTAGCAAAACCAAAGGGGATGATGGACGGAGTGTTGAACATTGCAAGCACTCACCCCCAGTCAACTGATCTGGGTTTAATCCATCATCATTTTTTAGTTCACTCCGCCACCCCAGTTCAGACATGGCCATATGCAAATCAGTCTGACACTGTGCCTCATGGGAACAGTCCAGCCCGAACTGTCAAGCCATGTCTTCCCTGGACCGGAAACAAGCATCCTGGGACCGGTTTCGGGTTCATAACCCTCATCAGCCAGGCTATCTTGAATCCAGTGGCAAAGTGAGCAAGGGACCCACGTCTGGGCATCTGACAGTCTCACCCAGCCAGTGCATCATTTTCTTGATGTACTTGTAGCGTGATTCTTGAACCACGTTGCCGTATTTGCAAAGTGAAGCATCTAGGCATATGCGTGATCCTGTGAAGCCCTGTGCCACATTATGCCTGCATCAGGTATGATGTAGGAAGGGTGGGCGTTCCCACGCAGCAAAGCCTCATAGGAGTGGCGCAGTGAAATCCATCAGATTTCACTGCAACAATTGTAGGATGCCACTGCATCAGTACATTACGCCTGCCTCATGGCAGGCGTAAGTGTGACGCAGTGCCAAAGGGATAGGCTGGCCCCATGCATTGCTGGAGTTGCGTCATGCTTGTGACACAACTGCAGCAATGCGTGAATTTAGCGCTGACAGATACGTCAGGATTCCAGATGTATCTGTCATTAATTGCGACATGGAGTGCCATACAGTAAAAACATTGCGTCCATGGTGTCGCAAGAAGGGCATAGTGAAAAGTTTTACAACGCTGTTTTGTCGCCGCGATGCAACACTTTTCCTAAAAGAGGCCCAGGAATGCGCCCTATCTTATTGATGGTGTGCATTCCTGCACTGTCGTTTTGTCGTAGGGCAGCGCAGCAACATTCCTTGCAGCGCTGTCCAGCATCAAAACCTTCTGAAATGAGGCCCCAAGTGTTTGCACCATTTTTAAGACCAGTTATTTCCTGGTCTTAGAAAACTGCCTCTAACTGCAGTTACAGGCAGTTTTTTTGGTTTTGCACCATACAAGGAATTCCTTGTAAATATCGCGAAGTGGGGTTAGCAGCAGTTTTTGCATGGGAACGCCTACCTTGCATCTCATTTTCGTTAACTCCCGCTAACAGAAGTGGCAATCTTAAAAATGCACGTTTTCGCCAGAAAACTGCCGCTAACTGAGGTTAGCGGCAACTTGTAAATAAGGCGATAAAAAAAAGCTGCTGTAATGTCAAAAAATGTATGCTACGGCGGCGTTAACTCCTTGTACATATGCCCCCGTGGTGTTTAATATTCGATTGTCTGTCACAAAATAGATTCCTGTGTGGAAAGAGGCACAGCAGCACAAGACAGAGTCGTTTCTAGCTATTGCGTTTTCCTGACTTTCAGAGAGGGGGTTATTAATTCCCCTGAGGGAGAGGGAGGCTCTCTGTACATCTTGAAGAGCCAGCTCACCGAGTGCGCTGTGGTCTACCAAATCTGAGGTCGGGGTGTGCCGCTTCATCAAGTGGTCGAGGTGAGCCCGCCTCATCAAGTGGGATTAAGGCACATTGGAGCCAACTGCCTTCAGAGGGCTCCCCTTGTTTGGGAATTAAACATTAAAATACTGTGATTCCAGGGCTGCACTCTGACTGCTCCTACGGCCTACAGCTAGTGTCTGACTGTTTCGATCATGCTATACCTCAGTGACAGCAAGTTAAACGCCCGCTGCTGACATCAGTCACTAAGGCTAGAAAGCAGTCAGGACTGCCCATCAATGACACATAAATGAGGCCCCTAGTCTCAGAGAGATACACAGAATAAACAATTGGGACGTTTTCAATAAGTATTTATTGAACCAGCGTCATTCTAGTATAAAACATATTTGCTGGGACAACCATTAGACAAAAACAGATGTATACGATTGCAAGCCCCAACAAAGTAAATAAAAGGTAGAATTCTACCATGGGGCAGGCATATAGATACATGATGGTAATCAAGCGTACTCCTACGATGCAACCCTACCTAAGTGTACCTAAGTGTACCTAGTATGTATGTGGGTGTAAAGCCAAGAATCCTCTAGGAAAGAGCCAACCCTATCACCTGATGGGAGAGAACGAAGGATACCGTCTTGGTCTCGAATTGGACACCCCGCAAGCGTGTTATAGCTTCGGCAGGCCGGAACCTCAGCGTCTATTGTCAGCGTGGAATCTTCTCCTCTGCCTATCTAGTGTTGGTATGGTTCTTTTATACCATAAAGATAGCCTCTGGGTTCCTTACACAATCGATATATTGTGAGTACGATTATGTAAATGAGCCTAAATCAATACCTGCAATTATGCAAAGTAGTTAGTTCTTTCGCCCTTGGATGAAGATGACCCTGACTTCTGTACAGAGTATGTTAATCCTGTTATGTACGTCATGTTCAGGGACTTTTCTAAGAATCCTCATGCATAATAAATGAGGCTAGTTTCAAGGAAACCGATCCAAATTTATTCAGCACATACCTGGGTAAAAGGTCAGTGCTAGAACCGTTATGCAGAGCAAGGTAGGACAAATGTAGGTAAAAGGTCGTGTAGCTACCTAAGCCTAAATTGGGGTACATTGGGGTACATAACACACTGTGCTTGGTAAATTATCGCACCCTTATCCATAGGTGAGCTCAGAAGACTGTGAATGAATAAGAATAATTCTATACAAATTTGCTAGAAAGTGACTTCACAGAGCACCTACTGAAGCAGCAGCTAGATAGGGATCCAGAAGGTACAGGGTCTAGTGATAGCTAGGGTGCCCCAGTATAGTATTCTATAACAGTTTCCTCCTACATCATTCTAGTAATTTCTGACATTATTGCTGTCACACAGCCAGAGTTTGAGATGTAAAAGGCCCAGAGAGAGTGAGAGCTTGTGATGAAAGTGTTATTGAGCTGGACGCTGCAATCTTTGTGTGCAGGCTACGTGCCTTGGCATTTTATAAACAGTACGTCTCTGTTTTCTGAATACAATCTAACAGATAAACAGATAGAAATGGCACAAAGGGGAGCAAAATATACAATGCTGTGTATCGAAAGACTGGATAGATTACCATTCACAGTGGCGGAATCGCCGTCTACAGAATGGCTAATCCATGGCCACGTAACTCTACCGGTCACTACTTTTCAGTTTCAATATTGCCTTGAACAAAAGCAGGCAGGCAAATATGAAAAAATGGGTAAGGAGTACATTAAGGAATCTTGGGAATTACCATACAGATTTCGATGCCGGAGTGGGGATCGAGAAGTGTTTCTCAGTGGTACGAACTGTGAGAGCGCTTTAAGTGGATCACTCATATGCCAGGATATAATGTTGCACAGAGCTTGTAATGGTTCTGTAGCAAACTTGTCCTGTCATTTGAAGGGTGCCCCAGCTGCAGTGATTACGCCAGCATTCAGGCTATTTTCAAATGGGAGTTACTTGATCCTGAACAGTCAAGGCTGCTGTGGCATGCTCCCGGGCATCGCATATCTGGTAACCGTGAGCTCCAGGGTTACTTGTTGTATGCAAGTATTGTTTCCACCGACACATACAGTCAGGGAGGCGCCGTTATGGCCTTCACTGAATGTTTCCTTAATACAGTTTGATACTCTAAGCAGAATGAAAGCCATGCTTCTACAGAAGTCTGTGCCCTTAACCTCCGCTCGAGAGACTTTTGATCTCCAGATCGCAAAGGTCTTCAGCTGAGATACAGGCGCTTATTAATACAAACTGCCCTTTCCATTTCGTAGAAATTGTGAATCGTATATTTAACATGTCTGATACGACTGGCATTGTCCACCTATTTAAGACCATAGATTCTGGACTTCTAATCACCTTTCAGACGGTACTTGGAGTTATACCAAACTTCATACACTCCGTATTCGGAAGCATCTTTGGAGGACTTTCGCTGATCCTGTTTCTAATAGCAGGTATCCTGATTATCTTCTATCTGCTACGCAATGGTCATCCCAGTCACCAAGGAGATGGAAAGAGCGCTCCTGGAGCGGAAATACCGTGACCGAATGGTACAACACCTAGGCACGCCTCGCCTGAGAGAACTAAGTGCGTCTTGGTTCTTGTCATTTCGACCAGTTTGGATGGACTGCATCTTACCTGTCCTCTGATGCCTGTTTTGCGGAGAAGAATGCGTATTAGACCTTTGTTTGACACTCCCATCATGTGCGCAACCGGACGTGAATGCTCTACTGGACCCGATAACGGCCCATGTTCTGCAGTGTCCTCAGCGCATTCCAATGTTGTTGGCGGCATTCCTTGAGCCACCACAGGTTGTAACTACACCTGTTGGTATGAACATCGGCTCCTCCACTGGCACCCAGGCTTTGGACGGCGCACAGGCTGCCCCAGCGCCGGCTGCGGATAGCGCGGAAGGTCATCTGTGCTCAATTGACGTACTCTGCGAGGTGTTACAGGGGCCGTCTACTGCGGAAGCAGGCAACGAATATGTTGCATCTACCAGCCAGGACACATAAACAATTGACTCATTTTGGCTCGTCGTGTGCTGGATAAACATTCGCCCTTTTTAATAACAAGCTCAATTTGGAACTCAGATACAAAATTGACATTCCTTTTCATTTATTTGGGCATGAATGGCTTTCTAATGCTTATAGTGTTTCGGACTATAACTACGGACACTTTTAGAGCTATAGTTTGCAAGCATTTTTACATTTTTAGACCTTTTTTTAGAGGTTTTTAAACATTTTAGCAAAAGAAATGTTTTTACTTTAGTGCGTACCAATATCTTGTTAGAATGGTAATACACTTATAAGTTACATATGTCATCCAGTCGGAAGAGGAGTGGGTGTTATATTCCATATAGGTACCCTATATAGGCGCAGGTAACACTGCAACCTTTCACCTATATCCTTCCCTACATTTCATACACAACGGTTCATAGGGACTGACCTTTTACCTAGATATGACACTTGATTCAGAACGCGTGTTTTTCCCTGGTTCAATACTCATACATTATGCATGAGGCTTCTTGGAAGCACAGCAGGACTCACAGCAGGACGAACATCTCCTGTATAATATCTATGTTAAAGTTCAAGCCCGACGTAATCCTTTAGGCCGACACAGTAACACAGCAAGGTACAACCCCTGGGGAGACCTGTGGGTATATATACATCATGTCTTGATTAGACAGACAGAGGAGACCGTGACTTCCCAGGTGACACACTGACCAGAGACGCTGAGGTTCCTGCATGCAGACGCTCCAGCTAGCAGTGGTCTAACATCCCTCGCTCGGTGTCCAACTCGAGACCAGGACGGGGTCCCACATTCTCTAAACTCTCAGGTAATGGGGTGGACTAGATCCTAGAGGGATTCTTGGCATAACACCTACATAGATGCTAGGTACATTTAGGTACATCTAGTTAGGGAGACATCGTAGGAGTACGCACTTTTTATCATGTGTTTTATGTACATGTATATATTCATGATTCCTGCAAGATGGTAGAACTATACCATCCTTTTACTTTCATAATATTGCTAATCATATATCTCTGCTACTGTCTAATGGTTGTTGCAGCTCATATATTTTACACTAGAATAACAACTGTTCAATAAATACTTATTGAAACGCCCAGACTGTTTATTCTGTGTATCTCTCTGAGACAAACTAAGTGAGCATGAGTGACTGAGCGAAAGTTAGTATATTGTTCCCACGATCCTGGGGGATCAGGGTTGTCATGTTCTGAGGTTGCCAAGAACTATTCTCTCCCTGATAAGAGGAGACTCTAGTGGCACTGTGAGCTAGCTAATACAGACAGGCTAACGTATCCGGTGGGGGTGCTCGGAATCGGTCCGCCACCAAACCCACAGTTTATGTTATCCAAACGCGCAGAATCCTGTATAGGTAATATAGGAACTACACGACACCTGTGAAGTGTGGTATCTAGTTGACCCAGAATGCACCATTCTGCCCACTCTCAACATAGCAGAACCCTTCACTTGGAGTGTGGAGCCCCCTAGCATATCCCAGAGGTGTGGCTCCCTAGGGGCTGCATGCCCACAGAAAAAACGTTTTGTCAATGGCTTTCCCTTCTCTGTCACAGATGTTAGCTTGTCTGTAAAAACAAAAGAGCTGCCCCTCTCATGTGCTTCCACCATTTGTCATTCAAAGGTGGCTTCCCCCTTGGAAGCTCCCATTTTGGGCTCACACCCTATTCGGCCTTCCTGGCAGGGAGAGGTCACACCTCTTCCATTGCCAGGCCCTTTGTGTTCCTTCCTGAGAGTCATTCACACCTCTCCCCCAGAGGGCAGAAGGCTGTCTCGTGGCCACCAACCGTAAATGGTCACTAAAGAACTTTGGGCAACAAAGTGGCCACTTTCTATAGTTGAAATTTCTGCAAAAGTTACATTAAATTTGATTTGGGCATCAAGTTGGGTTTAATGTAGCAATTTGCTTGATACTTTGAAGTATTATATTTAGGATTAAATCGATTTTGTTGGTTTTGAAATAGATGGAATAAAAACAATACAATACAATACAACACTGGCTGGCGAGGAAAAAAAACAAAATGACTAACAACTAGAATGGGACGATAAGGAAGGAAAGAAGGGTAAGAATTGGGTTGAAATCAGCTGTCCTTGGGGGAAGTAGAGGGAGGGGGAGGAGGGAAACAAGGAACAAGGGTGAGATGCTCTCAATCACTGATATTTACCCAACATAGTCCAAGCAGGAAACCATAACAGGGGTGTGATCAAGTCTGGATAGGGGTCACTGCTGTGAGGCATTGCACTTGCAGGTACGCAGAGCAAGTCAATTCCCAGAAGCTCTGCATCAGAAACCATAGGCATGGACACCATGTTTTCTCAAATAGGGGAAGCTTATGTTCAACAATGGCCGTCAGTTTCTCCATACCAAGGAGGTCCCATAATGTATATAGACAGTCTGTGTGTAGGCAATACCTCCGTGCCCCATTTGGACAAGAGAACCTGTTTGACTGCGCAAAGGGCAAGGGTGATGGCTTTCCCTTTTGTCAACCACAGTGGGTAAGTCAAAGCATTGGGGGACCCAATAAAATATAATTGGGAAACCGGGGTATCTTGGTGTTAAACATTTCATCAATGTCTGCTAGGATGTCAGCCCAGTAACGGTGCAATTTAGGGCAGTGCCATAAAAGGTGAGATAATGTGGCCGTTTGGCCACAATTGTGCCAGCAGATGTCATCACCACCTCATCTCCACTTGGCAATTCTTGCTGACGTGTAATGCCAGTAGTGCATGATTTTAATTAGGGCTTCTTTCCCAGAAGCACTACAGACTGAGGTGCGGGCTCGATACAAGATCTCTGACCATTCCTTATCGGAGAACTGCTGTTCACACTCCAATTGCTAGCGTGAGTGGATGGTTAAGGTGTTAGCATTTGGGAGAGTGTTGAGTAAGGCATAAATATCAGAGAGGATACGTTTGTCGTCATGTCGGGTGAGAAGCCTCTTCTCAAAGTGTGTGAGGGATCTGCCTGGAAAAGGGTGTACTAGAGGAAGCATTACCTAGTACTTAAGGGTGACATAGTGCCAGTATTCAGATTCAGGTACGCTGTAGTCAGCCTTGAGCTGGGGGAAGTCAAGCAAGCCTTGTAAATCAAACAGATCCCCAATCGGCTTACAGTTAGCTTCTTGCCAGGATGTGAACATCGTGCTGTGTAATGCCGGTGGAAAGTCTGTATTCCCTTTTATGGGTATGAGCGGTGAAATGGGAGTGTATAGTCCTTTAGCTAAGGGGAGTCTGTCCCAATTGTCATCCTCACCACTGCAGTGACGTAACGAAAATTGAGGAGGCCTCCCAGCAAAGTTCACGGAGGGCCCCCCCCACACTCTGGACCCAGCCAGGGGTTTCACCGCCCTGCATAGTGTCAGCGGGGGGCCCTGGAGCACTGCCCCCCCCACACCGCGGGGCCTGCGGGGGCTTTTGTTAACCACTGCACCACTGGGGAGAAATATTCCCCTGGCAAACAATGTTTCTTCAGAAGCCAAGGCATTTTACATATGTGTATGCCAGCAATTGCTTGGTCTATAAACCACCAATGTTTCTCCATACTCGGCCGCTGCCATTCCACCATGTAGCTCAACTGTGCTGCCTGATAGTAGCGCACCAAATGGGGGATACTCAGCCCTCCCTCCGCCACTGGCAAGTGAGCGTGCTTCCTAGCCATACGTGTCCGCTTACCATCCCAGATAAATGTTTCCATAAGTTGTTGTAGCTTCTCTAAGACATGTGGGAATGGTTGTAATGGGAGCGCCTGCATTAAATAAAGAATCTTTGGAAGAATGGACATCTTGATGGCTGCTATCCTACCAAGCCATGATACAGAGCCTCCTCGCCAAGACTGAACTATAGAGTGGGTGGTGGCTACTTTGTATTTTGTGATGCAGGACATTCAGGATGCGGGTTAAGGGGGGTAATATGTGGGGGGTAGTATTAGATTACTGTGCAGAAATGGGGATATAAACGTGATTCATATTGAACGACCGAATGTGGAATAAGTACATTCTAGGTATTAGCCTGGTACAGAGTCCAAAAAGCGCTATCATTTTATACGACTGTGAATGTCTTGATATTTATCCCATCTACACAGTATATGGTTTGTGTTGTTATGAAACAATAAAAAGTTTGTTTAAAAAAACCAAACTTATCAGGGCACAGAGGTAAATGTACTGGAATCAGTAGAGTCTTTTAATTCCAGGAAATTGTTATAGAATAAAGCACAGGGTGTAGCATTATAAAGAGCATTGTTTGTCAGGTCTCACCTGTGAAAGCGCATGTGCAGGCTGCACTCGCTTGCAAGGATATTGTTTACTATAAAGGTCTTGGAGCTCTACCACTGCTTACCATTGTTGACTTGATTACCACTCTTCTTTGCTGCCCTCTAATTGGCCAGTGCGTGCCGGGTGTCACTTCCTTTTCTGTCTGTGGAGCATGGACCAAGCACAGATTGATTCAATTTAATTTAGCTGACTGTGGTGTGATTGAGGTATGCGTTTCAGCATACCTGCTCTGTTTCCAGTTCTCGTGCTGCTTTCTCCATTCGTTGTGTTTTCAAGCTTATTTTCGGACATTATGCCTACTTCTTTTAGCCTACTTGTGCAACTGAAATAAAATTAAATTTTACATGAGTTGGATTAAGCCATTATAATGTATAAATGCTGCTCTAGTAACACATTTACACCTTCATGATGCTTGCTGCCGTACACCTATTTTCATTGCCTTTCAGCCATCCATCCTCTTTATATCTCATACCTTTGCGTTGATTTTAAGTTTGCTTCCCTGTTTAAGTTACTTACACCCACAACAGTACTACTTTATGTGACTCTACTCTATGATACTCTGCTCTACGCCACTCCACTCAATTCTACTCTATTCCACTCCAGTCTATGCCATGCCACTCTACACCATACCACTATCCTCCATTCCACACGGGTCCACGCTATGCCACTCAACTCCACACCCCTCTACACCACTCCACTCTACACACTCAACGCCACTGTACTCCATTACACTCTACACCACTCCACTCAGTGCCACTCCACTCCGCTCCACTCTATGCCAGTCTATGCCACTTCATGCCACTCTGCTTGACTCTATTCTACACCACTCTACTTTATGTGCTTCCACTCTAGTTAATGCCACTTTTCTCCACTCTACGCCTCTCAACTCCACTTTCCACCAATCCACGTCACTCTACTCTATGCCGCTCCACAGCACAAAATGTCACTTTATGCCACTCCACTCCACAAAATTCTACTCTATGCCACTCTACCTTATGCCACTCTATTCTATGCCACGCCAGTCAGCTCCACGTCACTCTACTCCACTGTATGCCACTCCACTCTACACCACTCTACTCTATGCCACTCAACTCTATGCCACTCTACTCTCTGCTACTCTACTCTATGCCACTCCACTCTATGCCACTCCACTCTACTCTATGCCACTCTACTCTATACTACTCCACTCTGATCTGTGCCACTTCACTCTATGCCACATTACTCTACACCACCCACTCTATGCCACTCCTCTCCACACCACTCTACACTATGGTATGCCACTTTATGACACCCTCAGCCACCCTACAAAACTCCACCTCACTCCACTCTAGGCCACTCTACTCCAGGCTCCTCTACACCACTCCACTCTATGCCACTCTTCTCCATGCCACTCCAGTCTATGCCTCTCCACTCTATGCCACCCTACACCACTCTACTCCACTGCATGCCACTCCACTGCACGCCACTTTATGACACTCCAAGCCACCCTACAAAACTCTACGCCACTCCACTCCAGGCCACTCTACTCCAGGCTACTCTACACCACTCCATGCCACTCTACTCCACGCCACTGCACTTGAACTTGGAAAGACCCTACCCTCCCCAGACTCCAACCCGGTGACCGCTTATAATCGCTTTACTTCCTGGATTGAAGGCACACTCAACTTAGTGCTCCTGAAAAAAACGTATCCAGAAAAAAGCTGGATCTAATAAATCAGCATGGTTCACCCCTGAATTACGCCTTCTCAAACAACAATGTAAAAAGTTGGAGAGGCTATGGAGAAAATACTTCTCCCACAACAAGAAATCAGAATATAGAGCAACTTTACGAACATACAAAGGGGAAATTAAAAAAGCCCAAGCCTTATACTTTGAGGAAAAGATTTCCCTTGCTGTCAACTCTCCCAGGGAAATTTTTCGGATTGCAAAAAAGCTCTAAAAGTCCCTGTCCCACCGACGATTCCTGATCTTTCCGGACTCCGGTGTAACGACCTTGCACAATTCTTTTCTTCTAAAGTGCAAAACATCCTCAAGCTCCTCCCCAGGAAAGATAATGTTCTTATAACCAACAGCATCGTCTCCAGCCGAGCCGAGAATGTCCCCCCCATGGAGACTATTACCCCCCTGACTCTGGATTCTCTCCTACCTATTCTAGCCTCCGTGAAAAGTGGATCGCCACTCGACCCCGCACCTCTTAACATTTTGAAAATGGCAGCTTCCACAGTAGCCCCCCCCATCCTTAGTGTGATCAATGCCTCCTTCGCCTCGAGTTTGGTCCCCCCCGAGTGGAAGAGAGCTATGGTCAAAGCACTAATAAAGAAACCTCATCTGGACCCCAATGACCTAGGCAATTACCGGCCTATTTCGCTCCTCCCTGGAGTGAGCAAAATCGCAGAAAAACATGTGAATCATACACTTTCTGCGTTCCTTGAGTCTCATGATTTGCTCCATCCATCACAGACAGGCTTCCGTCCCCGCCAAGGAACCGAAACCGCTCTGTTAGCGGTGGTGGAGGAATCAAGAAAGATTCTTGACTCAGGAGGCTCATCCGCGATTAACCTCCTTGACCTGAGCGCGGCCTTTGACACGGTGAACCATCAAATTCTGGTTCATCGTCTCAGGAATGTAGGAGTGTCAGGCAAAGCTCTCTCCTGGCTCCAATCCTTCTTGGAAGGAAGGTGTTTTCAGGTGTTTGAAGATGACATCACCTCGGATCCCTTACCCTTGCAGTGTGGAGTCCCTCAGGGCTCCTCCCTGAGCCCAACTCTTTTTAACGTTTATATGGCTCCACTGGCGGACATCGTCGCCCCTTTCGGGATCCATATAGTGTCTTATGCCGACGACACTCAGCTGGTCGTAGCATTGAATCAAGCTGACCAGTCGCCCACTGACCTCCACTCCTGTCTGGAGGAAGTGGCTAAGTGGATGAGTCTTTCCCATCTTAAACTCAATGGCGACAGAACCGAGCTGATGATGCTTGGTAACCACTTAAGTTTCAATCTCAAGGCCCTCTGGCCAGTCTGTATGGGTATGGCCCCGGTCCCAAAGCCTGAAATAAAAAGCTTAGGCATTTGGCTAGACCAAGACCTCTCCTTCAAAACCCAAGCTAGGAAGACGGTCGCCTCATGCTACGGCCTGCTTAAAATGCTCCGTAAAGTACTACCCTTACTCCCTTTTCCAGCAAAAAAGTTATTGATACAGGCTCTGATCCTATCCAGGATAGATTTTGGCAACGCCCTTTATCTGGGAGCCCCCAAGGCAGTGGTCGCTAGACTTCAGATTGTTCAGAATGCGGCAGCAAGACTGCTTACTGGCACTGGCCATCGCTGTTCTGCTAAGCCCGCACTGCGCTCCCTGCACTGGCTCCCGGTGCAGGAGAGAATCAATTTCAAAGCTCTTTGCGTGGCCCACAAGTCTCTGGAAGGGAACGGACCACCCATCATTAAAGCCTTGATCCGTCCGTATAAAGCCCCCAGAAGTCTTCGTTCCGATATGCTTCATCTGGCAGAAGTGCCCAGAATCAAGAGAGCTAGAAGTGGGGGTATTCTCTTCTCATACAAGGCCGCCAAACTCTGGAACACTCTCCCACTTCACCTCCGTAGGGAACCTATCCACTCCATCTTCCGGAAGCATTTGAAGACCTGGCTTTTCCCATAATTTCTGGTTGCTCACTCTGGTTTCCGCTCAGCGCTGGGAGGCTTCCGAGTAGCCATGCGCTTTACAAAAACCCATTCCATTCCATTCCACTCCACTGTATGCCTCTCCACACTATGCTACCCATACACCACTCCACTCTACTCCACTGTATGCCACTCCACACCACTCCACTGTATGCCACTCCACGCTAGGCCTTTCCACAGTATGCCACTCCACTCTACTCTATGCCTCTCCACTCTACTCTACACCAATACACTCTATGCCACTCCAGTCCATGCCACTCCATTCAACATCACTCCACTCTACGTCTCTCCACTCTACACCATTCCACTCTACACCTCTCCACACTATACCACTCCACTCTATTCCACTGCACGCCATGTCACTCCAAGCCACGTTACGCCACTCTACTCTACGCCACTCTACACCACTCCACTCTACACTATTCCACTCTATGGCACTCAACGCCACTCTATCCAACTCCACGTCACTCCCATCTATGCCAGTTCACTCTAAGCCACGCTACTCCACGCTTCTCTACTCTATGCAACTCCACTCTACTCTACGCCATTCCAGTCTATGTCACTCCATGCCTTTCTACGCTACTCCACTCTATGCCACTCTATTCTACTCTATGGCACTCTACTCTTTGCCACTCTGCTCTTTTCCACTCTACTCTATGCCACTCCATTCTACCCCACCCCACTCCACTGTACGCAACTCTATTCTTGACCACTCTATTGTACGCCACTCTACTCAACAACACTCCACCCTTCGCCCCTCTATGCCACTCCACTCTATACACTCTACTCCATACCGCTCTACTCTACTCCATCTTTGTCACTCTACTTTAGGCCAGTCTACTCTATGCCACTCTACTTTATGCCACTCCACTCCATGCCACTCCACTATATGCCATTCTACCTCATTCCACTCTATACCACTCCACGCCACCCTGCTTTATGACACTTTTATTTACACCACTCAACTCTACTGCACGCTGCAATACACCATTAACATTCAGCCATGCTGAACAGCATCCATGCTGAAGTATGGAAATATTACATTTCTTCATCTTCATCATGTGCTCTCCTCCCTATGCTTTTGTGACAAGCTGTCCTTTGGGTAGCACCAGCATGCATTTTTTAAGACTAGAAATTATTTTTCATCATCAGATTTTTGAGCCAGAGAAAATCAGGAAGGGGAGAAATAAAGAGGAAGAGAAAGTTATGAAAACAGTGACAAAAAGAGAAAGCAGGGGTGAAAAATAACACGCAGAAGTGAGACTGACAAGAAGTGTAGGGTGGCGGAAGAAAGAGGCATGAGACTTTAGCAAAACTATGCAGCCCTGATATTTGGCAAACCTGGCTCTCTCTCTCTTATTTTTACTAATTAAGAACAGGTACAGAACTCCTGGGTAAGCCTTTTGAGGTAATCACTCCCAACCCAAACTTCAGTCCATGGTACACATGTTGCTTTGTGTCGCACAGGAATTTGCATAAAAAGGGTTAATATAAAGACTCCCCAGCTAAAAACATAGACCGGGTTCTCAAGGCTTCACTCTTACGCTGCTAATTTCAATGGGATCTACCTTTCCAAAAATGAAAATCAACTTCAAATCAGCTTGACATTGGGGAATTTTATGGCCAAGCATTCCGGACATGATTGCCACAGCACGCTGGCACTATGGCTACCTCTACTGCAGCACCACCAGCCTTGCAGCACTAAGGCCCAGATTTATCATTGCATTGCCCTGGCGTTGCGCAAGGTGCCGCAAAGGCGACGCAATCCTTAAGTCAGATTTACCAAGCCAAGCAAGGCCGCCTTGCTTGGCCCTGCGTGGCTTGGTAAATATGGAGTAATTCAAGGCAGCGCAAGTCGCTGCCTTGCATTACTCTGTGCCGGGAAAGTGTTACATGGGTGAAGCGTTGGTGTTCTCATGCATCTACCTATGTATTTTAGCGCATTTCCAGATTTAACGAGGCTGGTAAACCTGGGAATGCATCAAAATTGTGCGCCTTCTCAATGGAGGCGCAACAAGGAGAAATATCCTTATTTCTCTTCCTTGTTTGCTCATTCTAAGGGCCCTTATTTACAATATTTTGCCGTAGGGCAGCTCTGCAAGCCTTCCTGCTGCACTACCCTACTGCAAAAGAAAAAGGCAGGAATGCGCATTCCTGTCCTCTTACCCTGCACTGGCGCTCAATTGGCTGCCATGCACCAACGCAGGCTCCCGTGCACCATGGTGCAAGGGTGCCTGCGTTGTACAAATGACTTTTTTGTGTGCCATAGGTGTTACGTGGGAACATCCACTGTAACGCCCATTACACACCTCCCCATCGCATTATGAGGCAATGCAGCGACTTGCGCTGCGTTGCCTCACACCATATCTACAAGGGCATGGAAAGCCACACAGGGTTGCCTTATGTGGCCTTGTAGATATGGCACTGCAATATGCGCAGCCGGAGCGTCTTTAAAAATGATGTTCCGGTGGCCCAGGGCCTTATAAATGCATTCTGCAGCATACTTAGAAAGTGCAGAATGCCTCAGAGGATTTTTTTGTGAAGGAAAGTGCCCCTTCCTGCTCAAAAACAATCCTGCTTAGCACGAGGGCACCCCTGCACCATGGCGCAAGGGTGCCTGCTTTCGCTCTAGGCAGCCAGGAGTGCGTCAGCGCAAGGAGAAAGGAGGAATGCGCCATATCTTGATAGGTACGGCACATTCCTTACCTTCTCCATTTGATGCAGCGCAGGAAGTTGTCTTGCTGCGTTTTGCTGCGTCAAATATGATAAATCTGGACTTAAGTCCAGTGAATAACGGTGCACATTTTTGTGATTTAAAATGATGCCTTTAGTGAGGTGCACACGTGCTGCCAACCTTGAAAAAAATATATATCCTTGGTTCAAATGAGGAATAATGGCTTTGATTTTCCGTCCGACCCAGTGAAAAATCAAATATGCCATGGGCCGTAGTGCAGGCAAAAAAACTGAGTCCATCATGACTGCTGACTGGGGAAAATACAGCATTATTCAGATAGTCCCTGAGTCACCTGTGCTCCTCCTACATCATTGATAAGAACGCACCTGAAGCGTGAGAAAGCACCTGTCAATCCGCGGGAGGGGGGGTAGAGAGAGAGAGGGGGCGGGGTCGACACCGTCACGTCGGGACATTGAAAGAGGCCCTGATAAGAGGAGGCCCCGCGCGGGAGGCAAGATTACTAAAGTAAACTGAAAGTTTGTCCACAGCGGCTTAAGGCCTTTAAGTTGGAAGATTGGTAAATATTGCTTCTAGCTTTTAGTCTGGCCAAGTCAAGACAAGGAAACAAGGCGAGGCAGCTAGTGGGTAGGAGAACGAGCCAACGGGGTCATGCGAGGACACTCGAAGGGTCACTGACAAGATGACGCAGAGAGCGAGAGGCGGGAAACGGTGTACGGGGAGAGAATTGAATCTTTCCACTTACAGCGGCTTCAGTCAGCAGAACTTTCAGCTGGTAGAAGATGTCTCCACTACCTCGCACCATTCTTATAACCGGCTGTAACCGGGGCATTGGGCTGGAAATTGTCCGACAACTCCTGGCAAAGCCCAACGCTCCCGAGCAGATCTTTGCCACTTGCAGGACCCCGGAATCGCCACAATGCAAGGTAGGAGCCTTCATTTTGAGTTGGTATAAGCAGTGCATGGAATTAAAGGCATCCATTCGGGTCCCTGCAGTTATTCTGGAGCGGGGCCCTGGCGGCCCTCAACATTTTGAGCAGGGACAGAACCAGGGCTGTACAGCACCTGGTGCACGAGCATTCAAAACCTTTTAAAAGATGTTGATACCCGTGTGCCTGTCAAGTGCGTAGTGACAGAAGGGTGTATTTATCAAAGTTTGGCAATGCAAAACCTAAATGAGATTTACCAAGTGTACCGTTGTGGATGTCTTTTGTGATCTTGGTGATCGAAATAAAGATGATGAAATGATTTACCAAGCACAGGTGCGTGGCTTGGTAAACTGGAGTATTGCAAGCCAGCTCAAGTCGCTGCCTTGTGTTACTCTGCCCCAGGGAGGCGTTCCATGGGTGGAGCGTGGATGTTCCCACACATTCACCCATGGATTCTGAAGCATTCTCAGATTTAGCAATGCAGGTAGACCTGGGATTGCGCCCTAATGTTACGCCTTCCTCATTTATTCCTCTTTCTACATGCGCTACATTCTGCCACACACATAGAAAGAGGAAAAAACCTCAAAGGATTATTTTTCCTGCACAAAAGAAATCCTTCCTGCAATGCATGCACCCTTGCACCATGGTGCCATGGTGCCTGCATTGACAATAGGCAGCAGTTTGTGCGCCAGCGCAGGCAGAGAGCAGGAATGCTGCATATCTTGATAGAAATGACACATTTCTGCCCTCTCGCTTTCACACAGCGCAGCAAGATGCCTTGCTGTGTTGCATTACGTAAAATATTGATAAATATGTGCCCTAGCCTGTGGCGGGGATGCGCCAAACAACAGTGATCTACTAGGTTGCAATTTCGTAATATGTGGAAAAAGAATGTATCAATAAAAACAGGTTTCAGAGTGACAGCTGCAGGATTATTGGAATGCTGATGGGGAATATTACCTATGTGAGGATAGTGTCAGAGATCGCATATTCACTCGCACACCTACCTATACATTGACTTAAGCACTCACGCTAGAGTTTTAAGCGCCCACTCTAGAGATCTGTCCATAAGCTATATGTCACCTATGCCTTAACTGTGCATTTTTATGAGCTGCAAAAGCTTGTACAACTCTGCGATATTGCATCTGTTCTGAGGAAATTGAATATTGCATTTGTTGCCTTCTGTAAGAGAGGGAAGCTTGCTTTACTATTCCCATATTGTTCCGTTTCTGTGAGGAACTAAAGCTTGCACTGCTGCGGCCCGATTTGTACCTGCTTGTGCTGATGCCACTCTAGCTGTACCTCTCCTTTGAAAGAGGGAAGCTTGGACTGTTTCTGTACAAGATGTACCTGTAGAAGAGTGTTTCCACTGCTGTTTCCCCATCCTATAAAACACAAAGGATAATTTGAATGCATTTGAATAACATGCCTAGGCCAGTCAAACGCTTTTGTTGCACCCAGGACAAAACTTCTTTCGGGGCCCTGACCCAGAGACCCTGGAGTCAAACACAGCTTCACAGCTTGACCAAACTGAGTGACCCTAGGCAATTACTTTTCTTGTCTTTTCTTCCTTTGCACTGATCATCACATTTGAGAACAACTTGAAATTATTTAGTTCAGGATGTGCACTGTCCAAAAACCTTTCTTGTATATTAATAGACCATTATGTTGCTCCATCCATGACAACAGTGAAGGCATAGAACGACCCACTTGCCTCTTGGGTCAGTAATAAAATTTTCATCAGGGCAGAAAGGGGAAAGAATGTGATACTATCAAACACGACAATATACCCAGGCCTAATAATTGTAATAAAAAATTAAAGGATTCGCTGGCAATCAATGTCCTGACCGGTACAGATGATCCAGATGAGGAAAAGTCTTCCTTAAGGGCAAGAACCCTCACACACTATCATAAACATCACAATGTGGTCCTCAGTGTAAGTGTAATACAAATACAAACTGCATTACACGTATCTTGTTCAGTAAGAGTTTCTCTATTAAAGCACCTCATCCATCTGGTACAAGTGGCAAACCCTGCGCCCCACTTCAGATTTAATAACGCTTTATTGACAGAGTAAGGCTTGCGAGGGCGTGGCTATCAGCCATTTTTTTAGTGCTGATTCGCAGAGTGAGACCCATCGGCTCTAGAAAATGACCAAATTGTTGTTTTAGGGCCATTTTAACAGTTTGGAAAGTCTATGATGTACTTTTAACGACGGCCATTTGGAGAGATTGGGAACTCTTGGATGTACTTTTATACAACCTACGGGATTTTGATATCAATTTCCTCGATCAAGGTTTGAGAACCAGAGGGAAGGACTCCCATAGGGCTGCTGACCAACCTGTGCCTGTCCTTCTCTAAGCTTAAGATGTGGTGCTTATCTCCCGCACTGCAAATGGCCTACAGCAGTTACCTGACTGTTCTAATGAATACATGAGTGAATTGAAATTAAAGGTCTACCATCAAAAATCATATATCATGACCTGTGGGCCAAAGAGTACTCGTTTGCACAGTTTTACTATTGGTGAGATCCCTATTAGAAATGTCCCTAATTTTAATTACCTTGGAATGATGATTTATTCACCTTTTAAATGGGATAAGCTTTTATCACAGAGAGCTTTTAAAATTGCAGGGGCTGTGGAGGCCATTTTTATATTTTCAAGACGGTTAGGTCAAAAAAACATAAATTAACTAATCTCACTTTACAATGCCATGTATCCCACTGGGAACATATGGAGTGGGTGTTTGGGGCTACACCGATTCATGGTGTTTGCAGGTCATCAAAAATAAATTCCTTGGAATACTGTTAGCAGTCATAAAGAGTAATCCATCTTTATAAACCATACAGAATCTGGTCCTTCTTACATAGATAATAAAATAAAAATTGCACCCCTCTTACTGTGGTTGAAGATATGACATTCACTTTACACCAACTTTTCATGCCAAGTTGTAGCGGATTGTATCAAATTGGATCACAGGGATTCTATCCCGTGGCTCATATATATTAAAAAACATTCACAGAACTCGGTGTACAAAATTTGTTCCATCCTCCAAATGAAATCAACAATAAATCACGGGCTAGGGTAAAATCTCTTTTCTGGAATTATGGAGCAGCCAGAAGAATTATTATGACCCAGGCTATGGACACGGTCTTTCGTCATATACAGATCATGACTACTGATTGTATTGCACCTTATATAGAATGGATTTCTAATGCTGACCATAGGTTTTATTTAACACATTTTAGATTGTGTACAGTACGTTTTCTGGCAGCTTTCCCACAGAAGGGTACTTGGTTTTTTACTTTGCCCTGCTGTCCCTATGATATTAGCCAGCAATCCCTCATTCATTTTTTGTTTTTTGTGGGCTTTATGCTATTCCAAGAGTCCAGATTTTAAGGCCCTTTTTACAGCCTAACAATTTAAGATTTTGCAGGCCCTGCCTCCACCTTTTAAAGCAGTTGGATTCCTTATTTCTATGTCACGTAATCCTTAGTTATGTTCAAGTATTGAGAATTAGGAGAGAACTGAATGTCTTGACCTACTTGCCACATAATGTCTTGCTTCATGGATTCTCAAGCTGATATGTCCCTTTTTGATCAAATGGGTTTTTAAAATTTTCTAATGTATTATACTTGGCAAAATAGTTTTCTGTATATTTCATACTCATTTTGGCAACATGTTCATTCCTTGGTATAATATTAACTTGTGTTTTATAAAATGCGTTTGTCTTTTTATGGCTAAATTAGCTGAATAAAAGTCTTTTGATTGACTGACCAAATGGTTGCCTGACGTCCATTTTAACAGTTTGGGAAGTCTCTGATGTACCTCAGAGGACGGCCATTTAACATGGCTTAACGCTGCCTTGTCAATAAGGCACCCTTTCACGTTATACTTCACGTGAAAAGGGGCGGGCAATGGGTGTTGTGGTGGGCGTTCCACCGCAACACCCATTGATTTTGATGCTGCCCCATATTTACAAGAGTGCCGTAAATATGGGGCAGCACCAAAATTAAGACCAGGGAAAACCTGGTCTTACCTTGGCGCAACAACGAGAAATGTTTAATTTCGCCTCGTTTTTGCTGTTTCCATTTGTGCTGGGCGGTGCAGCACACATAGAAACAGCAAAATGCCATAGAATGTTTATGTGCAGGAAGGTGTCCCTTCCTGCACATAAACAATCATTTAAAAAAATGACGTTTTGCATCTTCTATGTTTGAAAACGCCATTTCAGATTGTTTATGTACAGGAAGGGACATCTTCCTGCATATAAACAATAATTCCCCTCAACACAGGCACCCTTGCACTATGGTGCAAGGGTGCTTACGTTGGCGCTAGGCAGCTAAATTTGCACCAGTACAGGGGGAAACGCTAGGCTGCACCGTACTCTTGTAAATACGGTGTAGCCCTGCGTTTCAGAAGTGGCGGAGTGCGGTTTTAAGCCAAGGAGGCTAGCTCCGCCACGTCCTTGTAAATATGTCCCATTTGTAAAGATTGCGGATGAATTGTCGATTGAAGATGGTATAGTTTTAAGAAGTGACAGATTAGTTCTTCTTTTTACTAATAGAAGAGATCTAGTCATGATGGCCAATGAGGGACATGTAGGCTCAACTGTGACCAAAAGGAGAGTTAGGATGAACTTTTGATGGCCGTGCATGGACAGTGAAATAGAATGATTAGTAAAGACTTGCGTTGTCTGTTTGAGCTCTGAAAAAGGGTTGAGGGTCCAAGTCCCATCTTTAAATCTAATAGAATATGCTGATTGCCCATGGAATATGATTGTTATAGATATGATTGAACCATTTAATTTTTTTCGTTATGCACTTGTTTTAATAGGTTATTAGCAAAGTGGCCAGAGGTTAATTTTGAAGCAGCCCCATCCTCCAAAAAAGCAGTTGAATTTTTGAAAAAAGTGTTTCAAAGCAGGGGCAGCTCCTCCACTAGGGATTTCTCGCAGTGCGAGAAAGCCAAAACATAAAATGGTAATAACTTTCAGTTATTGCCATTTTATGTTTGCTTTGCGCATTGCGGGTGGTCGGGGCTGCTCTGCTCTCCAAGCAGGGCAGTGGAGGAGTGGTTTACCCACTCCTGAGTGCGCAAAGACTGTTTGGTCGGCCCTCTTAGGCCGCCCAAACCAGTCATGCGCACTCTGCCCTTCTTCATGCAGGCTGCATTGCAGCCTGCATGGAGAACATGCCCACCCCACTAGCCCCTGGCTGGGCGCCGTCATGACCAATCGCAATGCTGCACTGCAGCGTTGGATTGGCTGAGGGGAGGGAGCCTGGCTGCCTGCTTCCTGTTCCTGTTGGAGGCAGGAGAGCAGGAGCAGAGAAGACGCTAGACCCAGCGAAAGGTAGGTTTTAAAAATGTTTTTTTTTTTTTATTATTGGACCCCCCAACCCCACGCGACTCCCCCTCCCCGCGTGACCCCCCGCGCTCGTAGAGATAGAGGTAGAGGGAGTGGCAGTGGGTGATGTGCGTGTGTCTGTTGAGGTTGTATGTGCCTGTGGGTCTGGTGTATGTGGTGTACATTTTTAACTATGTGTTTCTTCCTAGGTGTATGTTGTTTGGGTGAGTGTGGGCATTTGTGTTTTCTCAGCGTGGTTTCTAATGTGTGTGTATGGGTGTGCTGTTGATGTGCTTGGGATGGTTGGGAGGCTGCAGTCAGTGAGGAGGCTAGATGTGGAAGTTACCTCTGGAGGCCAGATATAGCACTGTGAGTGCCTTACAGGTATGCTAGCATTTGTTGCATATGGCAACTAAGCCCCTGGATGACATTAAGGAGTGCAGTCAGGCCTACAGAGATGTTTTGTAGGAGGTCAATAGCCTCCTCACTTGGCACCGCTGGGGGAACAGGGGCAGGGGATGAGGTTCCTGCAGCAAAGGAGACACCACCCCTTTTAGAGGGGCAGGTTTGGGCAACTGGGGGGGGGCAAGAGAGAGGGTGGAGATGGTTCTCTGGGTGGTGGACAAGGATGCAGGTAGAATAGTGTCTGTAGGGTCTGCCACCAATAGTGGCTGGTTGCTTGGGAGATTCCAAAGATGACGTTGAGCTTGAAGCCTCGATTTCAGTCCCCTCACCCTCCCTGCCACTGCATCCTTCGTTGCCGATGGTCTCAGCGCCCGAACCACAGTGGCCAGCTGCTTCCCCGCCTACATGGCAAATGACTCCTCTACCTGCTTCTGATGATGCTGAAGTGACCTATACAATAGGTTTATTGTATCTGTTTAAATAGAACTTATCATGACCTTTGATCACAAAACATTTTCAAAGGTTTCATATTTTAGCTGCTTCAAGGCTCCTAGACCTTGGTTCTGCCTTAGCATAAGCTCATGCATGTAGATAATATTTTCAGAAACCATTTGGTCACAGTTTTGTAATTACCCTTGATAGCTCCTATATCATGTATGGTCTTGTCTCTTATCCATTTTTAGTTTTCTGCGGGAACAGTTTAACACTTCTGAATGGTTGTGCTTTGTTGTTTAGAATAACGAATTTGTCACCAAAAAGGATATAAACCAATTGTACAGTGTGTTTACAAGGCACACAAATCTGCATTATTTTCATTCACAAAAAGTAAAATATGAATCAATGTGTGTCAACAAATACCAATATTTGTATAAACTGAAAGGCAGTTGGTATAACATCACAGTGTATGTAAGGTGGTAGGGGCACGCCCTCCCTGTATTGTGATGAGGGCGTAGTCTAGAGGGGGGCATCGTCCCGAGGGGGTTCTAGTCGCTAACCCCTAGAAGAATACACGTTAGTGACAGTAACTGAGTCGTGTGCGGGGGAGGAGGGGGGCAGAGAAGTCAGTAGTGCTAGAAGGATTACACCCAGGTAAGTGTCTTCGACCCTCTGACCTATTCCCCGGCAACGAGGGGTCTATCTGCGGTACCAGTCTCTTCCGAGTGTGTGAGTAGATATGTGCGTAGGGGGCCCCAGATGTCTCTGGGTCTCGAGGCTGCGGGTATAAGTTCTGCATATGTAAGTGTCTGCTCTTGCCAGAGAAGCAGGTCTCCGATCCAGTCCTTAAATTTAGGTGCTCGTCCTCTACCCCACCTACAGGCCACCCTGCGTTTAGCCAGTAGAAGGCTCAATGCCACAAATTTCCGATATGTCGGGGGTATGTCTGCTGTGTAGCCTAGGAGCGCAACAGTAGGGGTCTGTGTGATGGCGGTCGAGGTCATGTGCCCTAGCGCCTCTAACACCTTCGTCCAGTATGTTCTGACCTCCGCGCATTCTCATGCCAAATGCAGGAAACCCGCGTCGTCCTGTCTACACCTGTCACAGGCCACACTGTCTCGTAATTTAAACTTGTATTGCTTTGCCGGAGTGTAATATAATCTCTGGAGATATTTATAATGGATAATTCTCAGTCGGCTATTCGCAGATATTTTGCCCGTTTGTTCACAGCAATATTGCCATTTTTTATCGACCAGGGTCTCCCCTAGTTCTTGCTCCCAATGCTCTTTGGCTGTCATTACATGTGGGCCAGTGTCCGCCTGCACCGCGTGGTAAATCTGAGAGACCACATGGGCTGACCTGGTGTTTTTAAGGAGGCTATGCAGCGGGCCCAACGTAGGAGGTTCATCAGGGTAGGCTGGGGTCGCAGCCCTCACACTCTGTCTCAATCTTATGTACATGAACAGGTCCATTAGCGCAGGGTCCTGGTTAGCAAAGAACTGGTTTTTAGTCAGGAACGTGCCTTTATGGTATAGGTCCCCCCAGGTGACTCTGTTCACTTTAGTGAGAAGATGGCGACACTGCGCCTCCCGCGTTGCCTCCAAAGCCGGGTGGCCAATCGCTGGGAGCAGCGGAGAGTACAACATATCCACAGTCCATCGCTTCGCCACTTTCTGCCACGCAGTTACCGTGCTCTTTACCGTGGAGGAGTACACCTCCCTCAACAGCGTCTGTACCGCTAAAAAGCCAGACAGTGGGGTGGGCTGCATATAATACTGTTCTATCGCCAGGTGAGGCATATAAGGAGGGGGGTTGAACCAGTAGGTCGCATAATGCGCCTGCGCGCTGGGATAATATAGTTCAAAATCTGGGGCTTCAAAACCTCCTTGAGCGAATGGCAGTGTTAGCATCTGCCATTTGAGCCTGGGTTGCCGGCCTCCCCAGACCAGGCGTATCATCAGGGTTTTGAGGGTTCTGAAGAAAGCAGGACCTGGAGACAGAGGGATATTGATGAATAAGTACAGCAGCCTGGGGAGACCACCATCTTCATTAGGGAGATCCTGCCCGCCACGGATAAGGGTAGCGCTATCCATTTTTCCACGGACTCCGTGATGTGGTCGATTACTCTGCCGTAATTGGCGCGCAGGAGTTCTGAACTATCTCTAGTCACTCTGATGCCAAGGTATCTGATTTCATGAGGGCACCATTCTATAGGATAATCTAAAGGATATGGGCATTCTGCATCAGTAAGGGGAAACAATTGGGATTTCGCCCAGTTTATTTTGACCCCTGATAGCTCGCCAAACACTATGAACTCTCGTAAAATCGGGTTAAGGCTGGTCGAAGGATTCTGTACATAGAGCGTGATATCGTCCGCATACAACAAGACTAACACATGTCGAGTGGGGTACTCCAGGGCCCACTCGCGATGCAGCTGTCGAAGTCGAGCTGCCAAGGGCTCTACCGCTAAAGCAAATAGCGGCGACAGCGGGCATCCCTGACGTGTGCCCCTCGTGATCTCTATCCAAGGTGAGCTGGCACCATTTATCACCACTCTAGCACGTGGTCTCATATATAACAGCCGTATCCAATCCAAGAAGCACTCCGGCATACCCATCCGTCCCAAAATGCCAAACAGGTAGTCCCACTCCACCGAGTCGAACGCCTTAGTGGCGTCAAGAAAGATCGCGGCCGCCTCCAGATCCGGATCCATATCTTGCATCGCCGCGAAGAGCGTGCGTAAGTTATGAGAGGTGGCGCGCCCTGGCACAAAGCCAGCTTGGTCAGGGAGCACTAACGCCCTCATAAGGAGACTCAGTCGGTTTGCGATTATCTTGGCCAGTATCTTGCCGTCACAATTGATCATGGAAAGAGGCCTATATGAATCGCATTTGTCTGCTGGCTTCCCTGGTTTAAGTATGGAAATAATGGTGGCCTCTCTCATGGAGGCCGGCAGCTCGCCCAGTTTTAGGGCCTCTTCATAGACCTGTTTAAGAATCTGAGCTAAGTGATCTATGTACGCCTTGTAAAAGTCAGCGGGCAGGCCGTCGGGTCCCGGTGCCTTGCCCGAATGGAGCTGCATTATGGCCTCCCTGATTTCGTCCAATTCAAACGCAGCGGGAGAAACTCCCTCTGTGAATCTCCGAGCCACCCCAACGCAATAGGCTCCAGGTACGGCAGGAGGGATAGCGGCTGTTGCCTTGTCGACGTGTATAAAGTGGCATAGAAATTATAGAAAGTTTGGAGGATATCAGACGTGTTTTTAACGCTCCCCTCTTCAGGGGTTTGTATCTCTAAAACATAGCTCGAGAATCGGGGTTTCCGTATAGTTTCTGCGAGCGCCTTTCCTGGCCTCTCCCCCCTCCCCGTAACGACGGGCCTTGAAGTATTTCCCTCTAAACCGGCATTCCCTGTCAGCGTCTACTTGATATCCTGTGAACTTGTCCCTTAATGCTGCATATTTTTGCGGGGATGGCGAGCTCGCTATGTCCTCTTCAAGCCGCTTAAGGTCACCCTCTAACCTAGTGAGCGACTGCCTCAAATCTTTAAGCACTCCTCCCCCCTTTGCAATACTCAGTCCCCGGACCGTGACTTTAAATGCCTCCCACACTGTTGTCACCTGCTCAACCGTCCCAAGATTGCGCTGGAAGAAATCTTGTATCTCCTGGTCCAGCTCAGTTCTAAACACTGTGTCCAGGAGAATGGTAGGATTCATGCGCCAGCTGAGATACGGAGTGTGTGTGATCGGTGGCGAAATGCACATGAGCACTGGGGAGTGATCAGAGTGGGTGCGTGCCAGATGCTCCACCCTCTTCAACCATGCACCGAGACACCTGGTGATCACCCAGTAGTGACCAGGTTTCATGCGCAGCTGTATAACAAGTACCCTCCCGCCTATCCGGATTCCAGTATCTCCAGGCATCCAGCAGTCCCCAGTCCGTAATGATATCCCCCAGGTGGCATTGTGATCAGGTGTAATGGTGTGGTTGCGGGTTGTATCTGTCCAATGCGGGGTCCAAAGTGACATTAAAGTCTCCGCCCCATAACACGTATGTAGAGCCAATATCTATGATCTTCCCCCATAGTGTGGTAAAGAACGTTGGATCGTCGGTGTTGGGGCCGTAGCAGCTAACTAGTGTCACTGAGTGTGATGCCAGCGCCCCCCACATTAAACTATACCAACCCTGCGGATCCGAGAGCGATCCCGCAGGAACATATGGGGTGTTTTTGTGTACTAGTATAGCGGTGCCACGTGAGTAAGTAGAGTATGATGCAAAACACCGATATCCCGCCCATTGGGCTGCAAAGCCCTGCTGTCGTTTGGGGCCTAAATGGGTCTCCTGAAGCACAGCAATGTGGATTGAGTGTCTGTCTAGGTATGCTAATATTTGCCTACGCTTCCTAGGGTCTCCCAATACCCGAACATTCCAGGTCAATAAACTTATCTGAAGGTTCACGCCCATGCTACGCAGCTAGCGGAATAGGTGTATTCTGCCTTCCCGGCCGAGAAGGAGCGCCTCGTCGCCAGTAAGTGACGTAGTAAACGGGGCTGAGAGTGATCTGTGGTATAGCAATGAATCCGTCTCGTACCCCATTCCGGGGCTTTGTAACATCAAAATGTCATACTGTGAAGTGTTCGCCCAAAACTTGACCCAGTTCCCTCCCACATCGACATCCCCAACTTGTCGTGAAAGGACATTCCCACCCTCCCCACCCAAGAAAGTTTCCCATAAGTTCATTGTCATTAACATCAGAACCTGAAGCTTGGGGTTCACCCAGCGGGGGCAGCGCCAGAGGGCACACCTACCCGTTCCCACTCCGCCGTAACCAGGAAGGCAGAGGGGGCGGGATGCCCGGGAATCAGAATAGCATGCTTACTCATCATGAATCATCAAGGCTGGACAGCCGTAACTATAGGAATAGATAGTCTAACAATTATGTAGAGCGAGTGTAGTCCATTAGCAGTTCAGCGGGTGTCGCGCCGTGGTCTCCTCTCCCCAAATGTAGGCATGTGCAGCGTCAGTACCTGCGGGCTCGATTAGTCAGTGTTTGAGAGTTGGGAAGATGTTCTAGCTTCAGCGTTGTCGTCTTCAAGGCTGGGCTTTGGTTTCTTCACTTTCCGTAAATAGTCTTCTACCTGCTGCAGATTGGTGTAGAAGTATTGCTTCCCCTGATGAGTCACCCGCAGCCGCGCAGGATATAGCATGGCATAGTCTGTGTGCTTGCGCAAGCTTTCGTTTCACCGCTGCAAACTTCTTTCTGGCTTCCTGAACTGCGATGGTGAGATCCGGGTATAGAGCTACGGTATGGCCATCATAGGTTAGAGGAGATTTCGATCTTGCCAGCCGCAATGCCACATCTCGGTCTCTATAATTAAGGAGTTTAGCAATAATAGGTCTGGCTGGGGTGCCGGGAGGGGGTCTAGGACCCAGTGACCGATGTGCCCTTTCTACCACCAGCAGGTTCGAGAAGACCTCCGGGCCAAAGAGCCCACGCAGCATTTCTTCCACGTAGTCTTCCATTTTGCCGGTGTTGGCGCTTTCTGGGATTCCCAAGATGCAAATATTGTTGCGCCGAGAGCGCGCTTCAAGGTCTTCATTTTTCGCTGCTATGACCTTGAGCAGCTTGTCCATCTGTTTCCCCGATGAAGCTGACGTATCCTCTAGGTCCGAGATTCTTTGCTCCGTCTCCTCAATCCGCGGGTCATGTTTTTCAAGCTTCTGGGCCATGAAGTCTAGTCTGTTGCACATGCCATCCATTTTGGCCTCTATAGAGGTCAGACTGTGCTTCATTGCCACGAGCAGAGCTTTCATATCATCTTCCGTAGATGTCATGGTATCAGCTTGTTGCCCTGTGAGTGGTGGTTCGGGGTCGCTCTGGTGCCGCGGTGTTCTGTGGGCTTCGAAGGGTAGCTTCTGCTGTTTCAGATCTGCTTTGCCCATTGTGCGCCGGCTAAGCGCATCCGTGCCGCCGCGCAAGAGTGTCTGTGGGCCCAGAGGTCTATAGGTGCGTCTCGAGGACACTGCCGCTGCACAGCGCCCAGTGGAGTCAATATCGGCTAAGCGGCGCAGTCAGGCGGCCCTGCAGTTGTAGCGAGCTCCACGGGGTCCGCTGATGATATTGAAAGCAAGGCGCCTCTCAGCACCTAATGGTCCCTGCCTGTAGGCGAAGCGAGGCGGAGCCGGGGTCGCCCCGTCAGGGCTGCACGGGCTGCAGCAGCAGTCTATTCCCCCCGTGATTCCAGGTTAATGCTCCTGTAGTTCGTTTCGGCAGGTGAGTGGATCCGAATGTGGCTGAAAGCAATGTTCCCAGGGGGGCAGGCCTCACGGCGCTGAAGAAGGTGTCCGGCAGGGCACATGAAGCGAGAGCGGTCGCGTTGTGTCTGCAGGCCCTGCGCAGGGTGTGAGGGTCTGGTGATGTGCGGTGAGCTGGCAATACCGCTGGTGTTGGTTATGCAGCGGGGGAGCCTGTAGCTTACTCACTGTGCTGCGCTGGGTGCACGTGCCTCTTAGGCCGCTCAGGCTGCTGTGGATCTGTAGGCCGCTCCTGCGCTTATCATGGGGGTCGCCGAGGCCTGCGCCGCTTGCGTCACTCCTCTATACCGCAGGGGGCCTTCGTTGCGGCGTGCTCCGCGTCCCCGGAGGGTCCTCCTGCTCGCAGATGCTCCTCTGCCCAGAGCAAGGATCTCGCAGCGCGTACCTGGGGGGGGGGACAGCTCCTGCCAGCTCCTCGCACCGCGCAGGCCGCAGTCAGGGGTCGCGCAGCTCCCAGTGTCCAGAGGCAGGAACAGGGCCGTCCCACCTCATCGGCCGCAGATTCCGTCGGCTCACACCTCGGTCGGCATCAACCCCAGGGCACAGGGGACCAACCTCTCCTGATTTCCAGTGACAGGGGAGTGCGCGGGCACTGTCACATCTCCGCACTCCGGGCCGCTCGCAGGGCACACGAGCTCAGCCTCCCGGCCGCGCCGCAACCCCACCAGGATGGGGCCCGTCTGTTCTCAGCACTCAGGAGGGTTACACGACCGCCAAACACAGCATCGAATGCCAGACGCAGTCCGATGTTAAGTCCTGTGTGCTCACTCTGCGAAGGATAGCAGGAAAGCAGGATGATGATGGATTTTAGTTCCCGGGCCACCAGAGCCTCACACAGGTGCGGCCATCTTGGTTTAGCGCCCCCTTTAACTCCAAAGATTCAAATGTAATTCACAATATGCAACATCTTACACATTGATGCATTTCCACATTTGCCTAATGAGTCATGAGTTTGGCATGATTTTGAGTTTTACACATGGAATACTCCTACATATATGTGATGGAACATTCCATCTGCGAAAGTCCCTTTAAGTATCCCATTTTTCTCCATCATTGATTTATCATCTGGATATAACAAAGGAAATTGTAAAATAGTTTTGGGCATGTGGTTCTCTGTCACCACTGTGTACACATTCCTGTCTATGTTGTACCATAAATTGTATGCCTATCACAAATATGTTTAAAAATACAGACTGGCTTACATGCACATTTGTGAAGGAGTAAGACAGCATGCAAATCTGTCACTTTTAACATGAATGAAATAGTGTTTTGTGATTTAAAACACCTTTGGGATATGTTTTGAATAAAAAATGTAGCCATTTAATCTGATGTTACTAGTCATTTTGACTCTCATGCTCACTCTTGTTTGTGTATTAAACTAATTTACCAATGTGACGTTTAGAACATCCACTGTATCATAATATCATTTTATGCTACGTCACCTGAAATAGGGCTAATGTAACATCATTCACAATCGGGCCCGGTTCTAGCGGGTGGGCCAGGCCCACCCAAATATGAGCCTTGTCCCTCGCAGTGAGGACATGAAGGCCAATAGAAAATGGGCAGTATAATTTAAAACGTTCCACCGAACGTTGTTTTTCTTCCTGTTCTGGGAGTTACGTGATTGGGGATGGCTGTGAGAAAAAGCCCAGACCCAATCGCATAACTCCTTTTAGAAAGGTGTGCTATGTCCTGCAGGTACAATAGGGGCATGGCAAGGGGAAAAATTCTTTATTTGGCACATAGTAATTTTTGCCTACCGTCCTGCGTGGATGACCCCTGCAGCTGCTTATCAGATCAGGCTGTGACACAAAGTTTGACTATCCGAGTAGGTAAGAGAATCTGTTACTATTTGGTCTTATTTTTAAAATCTGCACAGGCCCAGCAAGGCACATACTTTGGTATGCTTCATTTAAATTGTTTTTATCAGGGATGCAAGACAACAATAAAAATGTCCAGATAACTGGTGATTAATGATCCTGCTGGATAGCAATCCTTTGTTGGTAGTTTTGAAATGCAGATAAACTGTATTTCATGTGGATAGCTCAGTGGGTTACTGCCTTTGTCACAGAGATTCTTGTGTTACTTGCAGTTCAGAAGTTCTACTCCTAACATAGGACAGTGACCTATGAACTGTCATCAATGAGCTGCATACAAACATGAATGGTATAGTTAGAACTTCGCTTTGTTTTGTGTTGCTTTATAGTTAGAATTTCCCCAATCTTTCATTATTTTAATTTTGCTAAAAAGAGTTTGGGCAGATATACATTTTTATTAGTAAAGCCAACCCCCAACCACTGGGGTATGCTTTAAATCCTGAGTTTGTGCTTTTCCCAGCCCAAACCCTCTTAAAATATACTGCCCACCATTATGGATGACGTGATTCCTACACCTTGTAATCCTCATTGGCTTATGTGACATTACCTATAGACTGATTTACATACTTGTATGATTCATTGTCTCGGTATAATATGTGTGTGATGTAAAGTACTGTGGCACCCTGCACTGATATGAGTAGCGCTATACAACAAATGAAATGCATATGAGAGAAGGGCTACGGAGAGATGAAGGACACTGGTGGAGGGTGGCAATGAGGGAATCCGAGGAGGTGGTCATGGGGGGAGGGGCTATGGAGAGATGAGGGGCACTGTTGGAGGGTGGCAGTGAAGGAATCCAAGGAGGAGGTCATGGGGGGGCTATGGAGAGATGAGGGGCACTGTTGGATGGTGGCAGTAACGGAATCCAAGGAGGAGGTCATGGGGGGCTATGGAGAGATGGGGGGCACTGTTGGAGGGTGGCAGTGAGGGAATCCAAGGAGGTGATTGGGGGGCTACAGAGAGATGAAGGGCACTGTTGGAGGGTGGCAGTAAGGGAATCCAAGGAGGTGGTCATGGGGGGGGGGGGCACTGTTGGAGGTTGGTAGTAATGGTATCTGTGGAGAAAGAGGTCATTGGTGGGGCGCCAAAATAGACTTTCGCTCTAGCGCTAAAGCTGGCCCTGTCATGGCCTTTTCTGTTTTTATTTAATTAGCAGTCGGGTAATTAGGGCAATTGTGGAACATATTTTAAAGTGCGTGCTAATTATATTTACTGCTATATTCAATGTTTTAAGTTTGAACGTGATAATACTAATGTTTTTTACTGGAATAATGAAAGTGGAGCTGGATGGTGGCTGATATGGGGCTGGGGCCTAAAGTCAGCTGTGAGATAAGGTGCACAGGAGAGGGATGGTAGAAAAGGGGATAATCGGACCTGGAAGTACTTGTGTTGAAGCCTGGCCTGTTGGAATTTGAGGGTTTGCACTTAGTTCCAGACATTGCTCTTACTTTCAAATAACTCTCCACATGCTCTGTATTCACATAGAATCTATCGGCTGTATCATGGGGACTGTTTGCAAGTATGATGTAATCTAGGGCTTGGAGGCTACCACAAGAAGCGACAAATTGGGCCCGCAGTGGCCCATCCAAAGGGGCAGGCCAGGCCTGAAGAGGCGAGCTGACGGTAAGTCCGTGCGCCGCCAGGCAGGGAACACTTTCAGTGGCAGCTGTGCAGGTGTTGCAGGGGGTGCTGCTGCGGAGAGCGGAGCGGCAGGGATACAAGGAGGGCACGCGGCCTAGCACACACGGGGCCAGAACCCACGGGGCAGCAGAGGCATAAAGGAGGGGCAGAAGCGGGGGCCCCGTGGTGTGGCGCACGCTACCCCCAGCCCGGCTGCAGCGGCTCGCAGCAGTGATGGCACTCACCCCGGTCCACAGGAATCAGGCGGCAGTCGGGCCGAGACAGGTGCTGGCAGCAGGAGGGAGCGTGGAGATCCGCCCGGTGAAGCAGCGGCGCGTAATGGTCCCTGGGGGCGCCGGTAGAAGGGCAACTGCGCCGGAACAGCGCCAGAGGCGGGGTCCGGTGGGCCTCAGGCGGCCGGCAAGAGCGCGGAGCAAAGGCTGGTGCGCGGCCACATCAGGCCGGAGATGGATCCAGGCAGGGAGGCGGGCCACAAATGAGGCCGGGTGCTCAGTGAGGAGGCGGAGAGTCAATAAGTCCGCAACTGGGCACCGATGAGGCGGGAGGCGCACCACCAGGAGTAGAGCAGCGGCGGGGAGTCACGGGGGGCGCGCCGCCCACGTCGCCCGGCCCGAGCGGAGTCATTACAGACCCAGCGGGCGCCGATATAGGATCAGGCGGTGCCCGCACTTAGAGACAAAAAGGGCCGGGCGGTACGGCGCACGAGCCCCCAAGCCCCGCCGTCGAGAGCCCCCAGCGGGCGACACACTCACCAGGCCCCTCCGGCAGCGAGGAGGAGCAGAAGCCGGGTCAGCGCTCCAGGCGCGGCCGAGCGAAGGTGGAGAGGCCTTGTGGCAGTGACTGGAAGGCCCAGCCTCGAGGTGTAGGCCCAGAAGCAGAACTCGGCACAAGAGCGGCGGAGCGGGCTGCAGCGAGTTTCCAGCGGCACCCCGGGACGAGGTAAGAGTGGAAATGCCGGAGCCAGGCAGTCAGAGAGCCGTCATCTGCAGGATAATGGCAGATTAAGAGCTTGGCCGGCAGAGCCTACTTAAAGTGCGGCCATCTTGCAGCCGGCCAAGCCACACCCCGTTATGATAACATAAGGTTTTGTTTTACTATTTTAAAAAAAAAGGGGGGGGGTAATGTTGTGTCCTGCATCATGGAAGGTTGGGGTGGGTGTTTGATCTGACAGGGGTGGTTACGGCGGCTGGGTTGGAAGTGAGCTGCGTGCAGACAGCTGTTGTCTGGCTGTGACTGCGTATGCTTATACTGAAATAAACTCACCTTTACTTGAGTTTCACAATGTCTTGTGTATTTATTGCCCATGTCAAAGTGGTAGCCACACAGGTGCCTAAAGCTGCCACAGCCCTGAGTTACTTGCCAGGATTAAACTTGAGAGAAGGTATAAGACCTGACCACAGAGTGTACTAATGAGGTGGATTCCAATTACTCTCCGGTGACCACCGTCTATTCCAGTGTTTTAATTTTTTCATGTTATTATACTGTTACACTTTACAGCAGAGTGATTTTGATTTAGATCTTTATGAATGCCCCCACACCTTCTTGAAGGGTAGGTCAAAACATCCAAGAGCTCTTCCTGTTTTAGGAACTTTAGCCCACCCCACAACTGACGTTGTGGTGGGAGGAGGAACACTGTGATGAAGCATGCCACCTCAGGGTGGGTTAGGGTCTCGTCCTTAAGGGAGCCCTTTCCTCTGGTTGTGCATGCCAGAACACTCATTGTCAGTGAATCCGTTAATTTTTGATTATAATTATTAGACCTGTGTATATTGTTGTGTTCGTTTGGGAGTTTGTACCCGCTGGGTTTTAAATACTCCTTGGCCTTTTTGTGTTTTATTGAAAGAATGTGATATACATCCAGGATCTAAATTGCACAATGTCTAATCTGGAAAGTCCTGCAGCATCCCCAAAGAAGCCCACTTGACAGGGCCATAGGGCACAAAAGAAAAGAGACAAGAGTCTTGAGGTAGAAGTACACAGCAAGATTTGCCGCACAGATTCAAGCATGGAGAATGGGGCATTCCCTGCTGTAGTGGTACAAACTTGTGAATCCAACATGGATAATAGAGAGGTTCTGGATCCCCAAAATTACTAGGCAAACAACAGAGTCCTCTGAACAGTAAGAGTGGTGGGGCAGTTTGGGGAGGGGGGGTCAAATGAGTCCACAAAAGGGTAGGCTGCTCAAGCCCAAGAGAGGATCACCAACCAGCATACCTGTCAGTACCCATGGGACTAGTGGGCATCGAAATGGACTGTCCAGTATACCTGGTTGCACACTGATGTATGACAAACCTGTAGAGTGACTCGCATTGGAGCGTGTGGGCTTGTGATTTTCCCTGTTAAAATACCAAGGATACTAAGGAAGATTGCAGAAGTTAATTAAGAACTGACTACACTAGCTCTGCTTTGTCATGTTCAATGGCAGTGAAGAGAGATTCAAGTGTATTATGTTAACCAAATCAGTCACTTTAACTGCAGTTGCAAATTGGTGCCTGGCACATGGCAAGGTCAGGCTACATTCACAGACTGGAGTCGCATAACATCTGTTAGTTGGCTTATTTGTGGTGGGAGGTGGGTGGAGATGAGTGGGGTTGAATCACAATCCCTGGTGAACAGTCATCCTACTCAGAGGGCCATCAATCATGATTCCTGTAGGAGAGTGCCAGATGGTGAAAGCAACCTCTCTGGTCTAGCCACTACCTACCAGAGAGCAGTGATAGATGCTCTGGGGTCAATAAACTGCCAAGAGCAGGAACCAGACATCATGGTCCATCGCAAAGCATCGAATCACACTTGCCTTGCTGCAGAGCCAGTCAAACCCAGGTGTTCCTCCCATTTATCATATTCCAGGCAACCAATTCTGAATGGGAGTTTCTAAAGTATGATCTATTGTAGCTAACCTTTGTGGACTCCCCTATTCCCTAGTCTTCTAAGGAAAGCCTGTTGCACGACGTAGTCCAGCATGCCAGCATCTTCTTGATTTGTAAGTAGCTTGTGAATGTTATTCGAGGAGTCACACACCACATTCATGTGAAAAATAGACGATATTCAAAACGAGACTTGGACAACATGTACAAGTGGATGTAGAAAATGTACCAAGGCAATCAGAAAACTGTAGCAGTCATGCAGGTATCTCACTGTCCCGCCAACTAACATTTTGTGTTAAGCAGCATTCCAAATTACAAGGTGAGAATATGATAAATTATTGAACCCTGACTAACAGAATCATTCCAAATTAGTACGCTAAAGCTTGAGTTGATGTTGCCTTGAATAGCCTTTAAGTGATTTGGACACAGATTGACTCAGGTCTTTGATTAGGCAATCAGGTTTCTGACCCACAGGCTGTACACTTTGCCTCTCATTGCCATTGGAGACACTAACTAGTTCTACCTGTTTCTTGTTAAGCTTAGGCGGTTGTTCATGCTGGGCAAGTGAGTGGTAGAAGACTCCATGCTGAGACCTATACTAACTGCAGGGCGGTGTTGTCGAAGAACAGTCCAGTTTACAAGCTTACTTTCCTTGGCCCAAAGTGCCCATCGCCTAGGTTAATGACAACCTGCATGGTGAGGAATGAAATTAGCCCTCTCACCCATGTAGTGTCAACAGTCAAGTGAGACATAAAGGATGATGTTAGCTTGCTGTCTTATCCACACATAACCTTGAACCTTATTACAGACCTGGGAAGGTGACCATCAATACCAACACTATGTTGTGACATACACACGCTAGTGAGCCGGAGTTGCACTTGTTGGAATTGTCAACAGCAGGAGTAAGGTATTTTGTAGAGCTATGGAAATGAGGCCTATCTATATAGCGGCCAATTAAGTGGCCACAGTAGATAACGTAGCCTCCTTTCAGACACCCTTCCCTCAGCATGCTGTAATGTTTACAATTTCAGCCTAAAGCCTTGATCCTACTTGCCTAGTGAAGACACCTGCTTTGCCCAGCTCACCAATCCCAGCATTTCAGTGGTGCTGAATTCAAAGAAGACCATTGACATCAGTCTGCTCAACTTACCTACAGTCTGACATCCTCCTTTGAGTCTGGGTTTATCTGTGATGTATGCAAATGATTAGAAAAATGAAAATTGAGAAACCACATTGGAGGAAACCAAATCATGGAAAACCAATTTTAAGGAAAGGCAATTTTAGGGAAATACAAAAAAAAAAATCAAAATTAAAGGAAACTTTTTTTAAGGAAACATCATTTTAAAGAAAAATCCAAAATTACATTAAAATTGTGTGGAGTTTTGGAGTAGTGAGGGCTTTCTTGATTCAAGGATGGGTGATGTTTAGCGGTGATTAGGGTTTTTAAGGATCAAGGATGGGTGGGTTTTGGTGTAGAAAGAGGTTTTTAGGGTTAAGGAATGGGTGGAGTTTAGGGGTGTTGAGGTGTTTTTAGGGTTCACAGATGAGTACAATTTGAGTGGTGAGGGATTTTTAGGGTTCTAGGATGAGTGGAGTGGTGAGAGGTTTTTAGGGTTCGCGGATGGGCAGAGTTTAGGGATGTGAGGGTTTTTTAAGGTTGAAAGATGGGTTGAATTTAGGGGTGGTAAAGGGTTTTTGGGTTAAGGTATGGGTGAAAGGGTAGTGCAGGGTTTTAAGGGTTCGGAGATAGGTGGAGTTTAGCTATAGAAAGGGGTTTTTAGGGATCATGGATGGGTGGATTTTAGATATGATGAAGGGTTTTAGGAGTCTGGGATGGATGGTGTTTAGGGATGGTTAGGAATTTTTAGAGGGTCGGGGATGGGCGATGTTTAAGGATGGTAAGGGGTTTTTTTAGGGTTCAGGGTTAGTTCGAGTTTTTGGATGGTGAGGGGTGATGGGTGAGGTTTAGACAGAAATTAGTTTTTAGGGTTCAGGAATAGATGGTGTTTAGGGGTCATAGATGAGTGTGGTTTAGGTGTGGCAAAAACGTTTTAGGGTTTAGGGGTGGGTAGAATTTAGTGGTAGAAAGGGCTTCTAGGGTCAGGGAAAGATGGGGCTTAGGGATCACTGATGGGTGTAGTTTTGGCATGGTAAGGAATTTGTAGGGGGCAGGGATAGAGGTGATCACAGATTGTGATGGGTCAGGGTTTGATGGTGTTTAAGGGCGTTGAGGGGTCCACAAATCGAAAGCATCTGAAGTAATTGTTTGTCAACATAAAATATATTAATCCAAAGTAATGTTCTCTGCTGTAAAGCTCTAAAATAAATACTGCCAACAAAATTGTAAGTAAAACCTGCTACCATTGCACTCACATGTCAAAAAAATAAGCTTGCAAAAGCCAATTTCGAGAAAAAGACGGTTGACAAATTGGTTTCTATGAAATGGTAACTGCCTTTCAACCTGCAAATTTCGATTGAACAGTTTACATGAAATGGTTTCTCAATAATGGTATTCTATTAAATCACCTACAACAGTTTATCTGATTGTGCAAAAAAACCTACGTTTCCCTCATTCCAAGGGCTGGTGCTGCTCCAGGCATTTTGAGGGATGGCGCTTAAGTCCTCACATAGCAACAATGGACAGGACTTTGAACTTATGCTTCACCAGGGCACCAGATCCTATGGATTGAGACAGTCTGGACTTTGTTACTAGCACATGATGGCAAGAGATGAATAAATTCCATAGTCCTCTTGGATCACTTTGTCAGAAATGCACTGGCATCCACCGCAACCAAGCTCATCTGAGAGAAATTCCTCACTCCCTACAATGGCCAGCCAGACTACATTGCTTGCACAGGTGTGATTAAGAGAGCAAGATGGATCTGTTGGGGATCAGAAGACGAGAGTCATCCAAGTTAGCCATTGGTTAATACTTAGGGCCTCATTACGATGGCGGTGGGACCCACCGCCGTAGGGATTACAATGTCCCTTTCCTCTGGCTGTTAAAAGGCAGGCGGAAAGGGACTTTGGGGGCTCCTAGCGGGCTCCCCTTCCTCCTTTCCCCCCTTGCTCTCGGCATAGGGTTCTGGGGGCACCTATGGTGCCCCCTACATATCCCTGCACCAAGTGGCAGGCACCACATGGTGCCTGCCACATAGTGCAGGGTTATGCAAAATGTGTATTTTTTGTATTGCGGCATGTGCTTGCAGCCCATAGCGCACGACTCAATACAAAACATACACATTGTGACCGCCTTGAAGGTGGTTGCATTGTAATCTCTATGGCGGGACCGCCGACAGCTGGTCGGACGGTCCTATCCCCGATAGGATGGCTGTTGGACGAAAGTCCGACCGCCATCATAATCAGGCCCTTAGATAGAACACTTCCCCAGGACACAGCTAAACATGCTGGCACTGTTAAGCTCTACCGGAGATTCATATTGAGCCACTTTGGAGCCTAAACTGCATAAATAATGATGCCAGTGTGTTCCCTTCCTGCTACCTCTTGTCTGTGAGGAATACTAGAGTACCTGTGTACATTTGCATCAGTATTACTGGAAATGCCAGTAGTTGATAGAGATGTCTACGATTCTTCACCATATTCATCTCTTGCCTATGGGACAACTAACTGAGCACCCTAAATCGGAACCTTATCAAAGGGCCAATGTTCAGTCATTTTAAACCAAGTGCACCAAATTTCTCGATAGGACACAGAGCCTCCCAAATTTGACCTATTGCTGAATATATTTCACAATCTTACTGTGCTCTATATTGGTGAGACAGCACCACCAGCAACTCAATCTCTATTTTCTTGAGTGGTGGAGTCAAGTTTGAGCAGTCGAATGTCTGTGGTTGGCCCAGAAATGAAAGACAAAAGACAACGAGCCGTGTGCTTCCTGCGATGCCAGGGTCTATTCCTGCCCTGGAGATGCAAGAGCTTGGCATGCTGAAAACAGAGCCCTCAACTCTGAGCACATAAGAGAGCCTTATCCCCACAATGTATTGTTTCATGACACACCTGGTGATCGACAGATGTCTCTCTGGAAGCAGCTCACATGATAGTTACAGTAGTGGAGGAGGCCACCACATGTCCCAGCAGGGTAGAGTAGGAAATTCATTTGAAGAGATTGTAGAGATGTTCTCCCATCTAGATTTGTACAATTATTAGTAATATGGCATGATATCATACATGCTTGCTTTTGTAAGAGGACTGTTATTCCACCAATTAATCCTCGAGTGTAAGGATGATTTTCAGGAGAGAGGAAGTGCATGGGACTTACAAGGTCCGTGAGGTTTCACAAGTTGCTTATCGTCTGAGGGGTGGGCAGCCCCCAACCTTTGCATCTCCATTTTCGTGCACCTTTCCCAACAGCTCAACTAGTTGACATCTGTACTCTGGAAAAACAGCATTTTGCCTGTTGCCTGTTGCCTGGAGGTTACGACCAGCTTACTCCTTTGCAGTGGCGAGGCGATGCTGTCCAGGCGAGGTATGTCATTCCAAGTCCTTCACCAATGACTGCTACACGCTCTGGGATCATGCGATAACCTTTGGAATCGAAAACTGAGCAGCTGCTTTTTTGTCACAAACAAAACAGACAGTTGACACAGGGGGATATTTACAAGAAAATGCCGAAGCACAGTGTTACTCCAAATTTGGCCACAGCGCGCTCCGACATTTTAATAACGCAGGGATGCGTCGTATTTACAAAAATACGGTGCACCCCTGCGTTTCCCCTGGCACTGGTGCTAAAAAAGCTGCCTAGCGCCAGCGCAGGCATCTGTGCGCCATGTTGCAAGGATGGCTGCACTGCAGGGCGAATGTTTATGTGCAGGAAGGGACATCTCCCTGCACATAAACAATTGATAATGGGATTTGCTCTTTCTATGTGTGCTGTAGAATGCACACACATCGAAAGAGCAAAAAACGAGGAGAAATTAAGAATTTCTCCTCGTATCGCCATTCTAAGAACAGGTATTACCTGACCATAGTTTTTGGCGCTGCCCCAGCCCTGTAAATCTGGGACAGCGTCAAAAAGCAATAGGTGTTGTGGTGGAACATCAACAGCACCACCTATTGCCTGCCCCTTTGCCGCAGCAGACTGCGGCGGAAAGGGGCATATTTACAAGGTCGCGTTAAGCCACGTTAAGTGGCTTAGCACCACCTTGTCAATATGGGGAATGGTGCAAATCCACTGGAGCGTCAGAAAAAGTGACGCTCCGGTGGCGTTGGGGGCTTGTAAATATGCCCCAAAGTATTTTAAAATACAGAAATGATAATGCAAATCTCTTTTGAGAACAGGTATATGTGTAAACATTTTACAGATGTATCCCTTTAAAAGAGGAAATAATAGAGCAAAGTAGTTGGACAAGAGGGGAAGGGAGAGTGCAAAAATAAACTGTAGGTCTGCATGAAACTACACATTTTTACAACACATTCCGAAACCTCACAAAAAATATGCAATAATTACATGGAATTACATGAATTTTGGTTTGCCAGTATCTCCTTTTCGTCCAAAGTATGATAGATACGGCGCATTCCTGCCCTTTTATTTTGACATATGGCAGCACGCTGAAAGGCTTGCAGGCGCTGCCCTACATCAAAAAATTGTAAATTTAGCCCCCTGCCTGCAACATTGGCACCCTTGCACCATGGTGCAAAGGTGCCTGCATTGGTGCTAGGCTGCCAAAACGGCACCAGCGCAAGGGGGAAGGACAGGAATGCTCTGTATGCTTTAAAATACAGTGCATTTCAGGACTTTCCCAGTGACACGGGACAGCACAGCAAGGTGACTTGCTCCGCTGCCCTGCGCCACTATTTCATAAATATGCGCCTAAGTGCGTAGAAAGATGTGAACTCAGACTTTGAAAAGTCCATCTTTGTGGCTCTTGTGTATTTAATCATGTGGCAGAGAGACACGAATAAAGCAGTCTGACACATTCAGGTCCTGCTTTAGGGCTGGTGGTGCCCGGTGCAACAGTCTTTTTTGGTGCCCACCCCCATTACCTTCTTCCACAGATTCTCTCACTACCATCTTCCAACAGTGCTCCTCATCTCGCCATAGCTCCTCTCTCACATGCATTTCATTTTTTTTTAGTACTACTCATAATAGTGTAGGGTGACAGAGACAATGAATCGTACGTGTGTAAGTCAGTCTATAGGAAATGTTACATAAGATAGGATTAGAAGATGTAGTAATCACGACATCCATACTAGTAGGATATATATTTTAAGATTGTTTGTCCTGGAGGAGCACAAACTCTGTATTTAAAACGTACCACAGTGTTTGGGGTTGGCATTCCATAATAGGAATACATTTCTACCCAAACAAACCCTTTTAAGCAACATTAGGATAATGAAAGACTAAGGAAAAAAACATAACGTTCTAATTTATGCCATGCAGTTTGCATGCAGCTCTTTGATGAAGGTTCATTGGTCACTGTGCAAGGGGAAACAGCCTTTACAATGTGGCCGTTGCAATGCATTACCTTCACCATGCATCCATTACAACACATGCGTCTTTAACATGCATGCCTTTACCATGCAAATGTTTACAGCTAATATGCCTTTACCACGTATGCCTTTACAACGAAAATGCAAGTATTTCGCAGCTAAGGTGTTTTTAGGGTTTAGGGTGGGTAAAGGTTTTTGGGTGGCAAGGGTATTTTTAGGGTTTAGGGTGGGTAAAGGTTTTTGGGCGGGAAGGATATTTTTAGGCTTTATTGTGGCTATGGGTTTTGGGTGGCAAGGGTATTTTGAGGGTTTATGGTGGGTATGGGTTTATGGGTGGCAAGGGTACTTTTAGGGTTTAGGGTGAGTGTGTGTTTTTGGGTGGCAAGAGTATTTTTAGGATTTAAGACATTATGCGTTTTTAGGTGGCAAGGGTATTTTTAGGGTTAGGGTCTGTATGGGTTTTTGGGTTCCCAGGGTATTTTTAGGGTTTATGGTTGGTGTGGGGTTTTGGGTGGCACGGGTATTTCCAGGGTTTAGGGTGGGCAACGGTTTTTGGTTTTGGGTGGCAAGAGTATTTTTAGAGTGGGTGTGGAATTTTGGGTGGCAAGGGTATTTTTAGCTTTTAGTGTGGGTATGTGTTTTTGGGGGTGCAAGTGTATTTTTAGGGTTTAGGGTGAGTATGGTTTTCTGGGTGGGAAGGGTATTTTTAGGGTTTAGAGTGGGTATGGGCTTTTGGGTAGCAAGGGTATTTTTAGGTTTTAGGGTGCTGTGGGTTTTGGGTGGCAATGGTATTTTCAGGATTCTGGGTGGGTAGGGGTTTTTCGGTGGCAAGGGTATTTTTAGGGTTTATGGTGGATGTGGGTTTTTGGGTGGCAAGGGTATTTTTAGCTTTTATTGTGGGTATGGGTTTTTAGGTGGCAAGGATATTTTTAGGGTTTCGTTTTTTGGGAGGCCAGGATATTTTTTGGGTTTTTGGGGGGATATGGGTTTTTTTGTGGCAAGGGTGTGTTTAGGGTTTAGAGTGGGTATTAGTTTTTGGGTGGCAAGGGTATTTTTAGGATTTAGGGACATTATGCGTTTTTAGGTGGCAAGGGTATTTTTAGGGTTAGGGTCTGTATGGGTTTTTGGGTGGCCAGGGTATTTTTATGTTTTAGGGTTGGTGTGGGGTTTTGGATGGCAAGGGTATTTTCAGGGTTTAGGGTGGATGTGGGTTTTTGGGTGGCAATGGTATTTTTAGCTTTTAGTGTGGGTATGGGTTTTTAGGTGGCAAGGATATTTTTAGGGTTTGGTTTTTAGGAGGCCAGGGTATTTTTGAGGTTTTTGGTTTTGGGTGGCAAGGGTATTTTTCTAGTGGGTGTGGAATTTTGGGTGGCAAGGGTATTTTTTAGCTTTTAGTGTGGGTATGTGTCTTTGGGGTGGCAAGGGTATTTTTAGGGTGGGTATGGTTTTTTGGTTGGGAAGGGTATTTTTAGGGTTTAGAGTGGGTATGGGCTTTTGGGTGGCAAGGGTATTTTTAGGTTTTAGGGTGCTGTGGGTTTTGGGTGGCAAGGGTATTTTCAGGATTTTTTAGTGGGTAGGGGTTTTTGGGTGGCAAGGGTATTTTTAGGATTTATGGTGGATGTGGGTTTTTGGGTGGCAAGGGTATTTTTAGCTTTTACTGTGGGTATGGGTTTTTAGGTGGCAAGAATATTTTTAGGGTTTGGTTTTTAGGAGGCCAAGGTATTTTTGAGGTTTTTGGGGTGTATGGGTTTTTAGTGGCAAGGGTATGTTTAGGGTTTAGAGTGGTTATTTGTTTTTAGGTGGCAAGGGTATTTTTAGGATTTAGGGTGTGTGTGGGCTTTTGGGTGGCAAGGGTAGTTTTAGCATTTAGGGTGCATATGGGTTTCTAGGTTTTAGGGTTGGTGTGGGGTTTTGGGTGGCAAGGGTTTTTCAGGGTTTAGGGTGGGTATGTGTGTTATGGGTGGCAAGGGTATTTTTAGCTTTTAGTGTGTGTTTTCGGTTGGCTAGGGTATTTTTAGGGTTTAGGGTGGGTATGGGTTTTTGTGTGGGAAGGGTATTTTTAGGGTTTAGAGTGGGTACGAGCTTTTGGGTAAGAAAGGTATGTTTGGGTGTGTAAGGATTTTTGGGTGTCATGGGTATTTTTAGGGTTTATGATGGGTACAGGTTTTTGGGTGGCAAGGGTATTTTTCGGGTTTAGGGTGGGCATGGGTTTTTGGGTGGCAAAGGTATTTTTAGTGTTTTTAGGGTGGGTATGGGTTTTTGGGTGACCAGGGAATCTTTAGGGTTTATGGTGGATAAGGATTTTTGGTGGCAAAGGTATTTTTAGGGTTTAGGGTGGGTGTGGATTTTTGGTGGCAAGGGTATTTTTCGGGTTTAGGGTGGGCATGGGTTTTTGGGTGGCAAAGGTATTTTTCGGGTTTAGGGTGGGCATGGGTTTTTGGGTGGCAAAGGTATTTTTAGGGTTTAGGGTGGGTGTGGATATTTTTGGGTGGCAAGGGTATTTTTTGCTTTTAGTGCAGGAATGGGCTTTTGGTGGCAAGGGTATTTTGGGGGTTTAGGGTGGACATGGGTTTTTGGGTGGGAAGGACATTTTAGGGTTTAGGTTGGACATGGGTTTTGGGTGGCAAAGGTATTTTTTGGGTTTAGAGTGGGTAAAGGTTTTTGGGTGGCAAGGATATTTGTAGGGTTTATGGTAGGTGTGGGTTTTTGGGTGGCATTGGAATTTTTAGCTTTTAGTGTGGTATGGGTTTTTGGGTGGCAAGGGTATTTTTATGGTTTAGGGGGGTATTGGGTTTTTGGATGGCAAGGGTATTTTAGCGTTTATGGTGGATGTGGGTTTTTGGGTGGCAAGGGTATTTTTAGCTTTTAGTGTAGGTATGGGTTTGTGGGAGGCACGGGTATGTTTAGGGTGGATGTGGATTTTTTCATGGCAAGGGTATTTTTAGGGTTTAAGGTGATTGTGGGTTTTGGGTGGCAAGGGTGTTTTTAGCTTTTAGTGTGGGTATGGGCTATTAGGTGGCCAGGATATTTTTAGGGTTTGTTTTTGGGAGCCCATGGTATTTTTAGACTTTTTGGGGTATGGGATTTTGGTGGCAAGGGTATGTTTAGGGTTTTGACTTTTGAGTGGCTATTTGTTTTTGGGTGGGAAGGGTATTTTTAGGGTGGGTGTGGGTTTTTGGGTGGCAAGGGTATTTTTAGGATTCAGGGTGCATATGTGTTTTTAGGAGGCAAGGGTATTTTTGGGGTTTAGGGTGGGTATGGGTTTTTGTGTGGCCAGGGTATTTTTAGGGTGTAGGATGGGTAAGGGTTTTTGGGTGGCTAGGGTATTTTTAGGGTGGGTAAGGGTTTTTGGGTGGCAAGGGTATGTTTATGGTGGGTATAGGTTTTTGGGTGGCAAAGGTATTTTTAGGCTTTAGGTTGGGGAAGAGTTTTTGGGTGACAGGGGAATTTTTAGGATGGGCATGGGTTTTGGGTGGCAAGGGTATTTTTATGGTGTAGGGTGGTTAAGGGATTTTGGGTGGCAAGGGTCTTTTAAGGCTTTAGGTTGGGTAAGGGTTTTTGGGTGTCAAGGGTATTTTTAGAGTTTAGGGTGGGCGTCGGTTTTTGGGTGGCAAGGGTATTTTTTATGGTTTAGGGCGGGTAAGGGATTTTGGTTGGCAAGGGTATTTTTAGGGTGGGTAAGGATTTTTGGGTGGCAAGGGTATTTTTAGGGTTTGGGTGGGTGTGGGTGTTGGGTGCAAAGGTATTTTACGGTTCAGAGTGCGAATGAGTTTTAAGGTGCAAGAGTATTTTTATGGTTTAGGGTGGGTATGGATTTTTGGGTGACCAGGGTATTTTTAGGGTTTAGGGTGGGTAAGGGTTTTGGGTGGGAAGGGCATTTTTAGGGTTTGTGGTGAGTACGGGTTTTTCGGTGGTAAGAGTATTTGCAAGGTCTATGGTAGGTAAGAATTTTTGGGTGGCAAGGGTATGTTTAGGGTTTAAGGTGGGTATGGATTATGGGGTTTTGTGCTTAATAAGGTAACATTTTTACGGGGGCGTGGCTAGCCAACCAAGATGGCGGATGCATTCTAACGAGGCTCCGTCTCACGGCCCACAAATCCGTAAATTATCCTGTGCACAGCAGTGCCATCAAGACGTCAAAACCAGCCCGCTGGGACTGGAGTGCCAGTGTGTGTGTGCACAGCAAGTTTGAAGGCACTGAGAGCAGTCTTGGCTGAGGTATGGCCACCTACGCAGTGATGGCGCCGTAGGGTCGGGCTAGAGGCCGAGCGACGTTGGGGGACGCATGATTGCTGAGGCCGAAACTGAATAGGGCCGCTCAGAACAGAGATGCGGCAACCCATCGATATGCGAAGTGGCTAGCGGGCACTGAGAGGTGAGCCGGGACCAGCCCTAAATGCTAAGGGAGCGGAACGATATTGGCCCAGTCGAGCGCTGTTGCGTATGACCAAGGCGGAGCGGAGCGTCCCCAGGTAGCGTAGAGAGCCCGGGTTGGGACCCTGCTCCACTGTGGAGGCTGCTGAGAGAAAGTGGCCAGCTGAAGTCCTGCGGCGGGCGATGTGAGCAGCGGAGTGGCGCCGGCCCCCTCTGGATGTAGAGGTGCGCTGTGGCCCATCGCCGTCTGCAGCAGCGGACTGCGAGACATGCGGTAGGACCCCCACCTGGTGCCGGTTGGGTGGTGAGGCGGTGCGGAGGGCCTGAAGGACTGTCACCCGTAGAAGTTCATCGTTACGTGGCGTCGTCACGAACCGAAAGTGGGTGAGCCGCGACCTCGGGGGCATGCACTGACTGAGCTTGCAAAACTACCATGGCACAGGTACTGGTGAGCTGGGGAGGCGAGCGCAGCTCCGGATGGTGGAATAAGCCCAGGCCGCGCTGTGCACCGCACGAGAGTGAACATCAGCAGTGAGTGGTGGTGTGGGGTGCGGGCACGTCCAACGATGTGTGCTGAAGGCTGCACCATCACTGCCTGAGCACGGAGTTACGTGGCGGCCGACTGCTCGCTGCCCACAGAAACGAACTGAGGCCCCCCGCCTGACCCTGGTGCTCAGAGGACGTGAGGCGCAATAGTGAAGTTCCGCGGCCTAATTGCAGGTCTGCATAGCGCTGCAGTCCAGGGTGGCAGGAGAGAAGCCAACACGAGGCAGTAAGTGGCCTAAAGAGACAGCAAGTGCACCCGCATGAGTGAAGATGGTGGGAGCATAAGGCGCCCAGGTAGTCGCATGGAGACCAGCGGCACAACCATACAACATAGCAGGGCGGGCAGTGCATAGCCCCCACGCCTGACCCACACGAAACCCAAACACAGACACAGAGTACAACGCTAGCCTCTGAATGTAAGTAACTCGAGACACGCCTGCGAGCATATGGAGGAGTGCGACAAGGACACAGGCGAACTCATGCAGAAGCCGCACGAGCAGCATCTGGGGTGTAATTAAGGAGTTACAAGCAGCCCAGTCAGACTGGACCAGCGCAGTGGGCGCCCAGAACCGGCGAGCAAACGGAGGTGGATTCAGCGCACCAACAGCTGTTCTAGACCTGAGGCACGACTGCCTGTCAAGCCACGTGGGTGGAGCCTCTCTGAGGCGCTGACAAGTGCTGGGGAACAAAGAGAACTATCCCATATCCACATACATCGGTCGTTGCACCCTAGTGGGATGGGCAGACAGCGCACAGGCACAGGTGCGGCGTCTACGCGACCGACGTCGGGCCCAACTCAGTCTGACCAAGAATCTGAAGCGTCTGACACCTCCAGAACTTCCAGTCTGGAATCAAAAATAGACTCTGTACTCCAGGCAGTGACACAAATTAGCGAAGCATTGACGCAGACCTGTACATCTCTCGAAGGCTGCATACACAAGGTCATGTCGGACTTCACGCTCCTACATGCTGATCACAGAAAACTGACAGGGAGGGTCAATGAGCTAGAAAAGGAAGTAAAGGAGATCGCCCCAGTGGCTGAGGATTAACCGTGGAGGCACGCAATCTCACATCTAGACTCCACTCCATGGAGCGCAGAATGTACGACGCAGAAGGCCGGTCACGGAGGAATAATGTACGCGTGGTGGGGCTGCCGGAAGGCACAGAGGGTGGAGATGCAGTTGCGTACACTGAAGCCTGGTTGCAGTCCTTGATGCCTACGGGCACGCTCTCTGCTTTCTTCACAGTGAAGAGAGCGCACAGTGTGCCATCAAACCGCCCGCCACCGTGTGCTGGGCCATGACCGTTCCTGTTTCGCCTCATGAATTTTAAAGCCAAAGACACAGTGCTCCGGGAGGCCAGGAAAATGGAAACGATAAAGGTGGACAACTCACAAGTTCTCTTTTTCCCAGACTATGTCCTGGGTGTGCAGCGACAGTGGAGTGCCTTCCTCACTGTCAAAAGACGAATGCGGGACTTGAATCTGAAATACTCCCTCATATTCCCGGCCCGGCTGCGGGTAGTCGCGGATGGCTCCACGCATTTCTTCAGCAAAGCAGGAGACGCGTGGGACTGGCTCGAAACCAAAGGACATCACACCTCGCCGAGCTAGAGGCAAAGTAACGTGGAATCGCAGACAGACACTCGCAGGGGTCACCGCGCCAGGCATAGGATGCGAACAACGGAACCACCAATGCAATCAAAAGCTTCCCCCAACCGTGAGCAGATGTTGCAAGAGAGGAGAGACGCATTGCAAGCGGTGGCGGACTTAAGAGAACGGCGGAATAGCAGAGATGCAGATGCCTCCTCTGAACAGTTGCTGAGAGGGGACAGCTCGCAGGCTGTCTGGCCAACTCGCGAGTAGTCGCAGTCACTCCCAGTTGTAACGCCTCAGACAGCGGATGACTTAATGTAACAGTAAAATACAGCCCGTGGACACGCAAGTATAAGATTGTAGAAATACTCACCTGTGGGATGCATGCGTTCCTCGCACGGCCCGCACATGTGCCGTTCTAATGCACTATTTAGAGTACAATGCATGGGTAGGCCAACACAGATGTGCACACACCCCAAGCTGCAGACCACTGGTGTATGGCATAAGATATAACACAGCGCACATGTTCACACGCGCTAGGCGGGCCCAAGTCCATATATCCCATTCCTTGCAAGCTTTAGCCCACCCCACCTCTTAGTAGGATCAAAACGGTGAACGTTGCCGTGAGTTGCCGTATGGCGCTATTAACAGTTTGGGCAGACACACGTTGCCTTTCTCCTCTATCCCAGTTGAACCTCATAAGGTCTTCTCCCACAACCCCTGTTCGAGTTAGTAAGCCCCTGCACCTATGGATATCACAGTTACATTTTGCAATCACTAGAAGTTTAGCATATCATCACTGCATCCCTAACATAACCAGCCGCCCACGGGGTGCACTAGCCTATCACCATGTCACATGCCGCCTACACACGTAATTACCTGGAATGTTAGGGGGATCCACATGCCCGCCCGCAGATATGAAATATATGCATACCTTAAGCGACACGCCTCTCACATGACACTCCTACAAGAAACACACATTTCACAGCCAGAAATTCGCAGATTGCAACAGAGATAGAAAGGTCAAATACTGGCCATGGGCTTCTCGGCCTATGCCAGGGGAGCCCTAATTTGGATACGACCAGGTACCTAATTCGTGTCAGAAGAGATTGAAATAGACACACATGGCAGATACGCATTTGCAAAAGGCCGCCTTAATGGGATGCACATAGTGTTGGGTTCCATATACGCCCCAAACACGGATCAGGGCACATTTTGGCACACACTGACAGACCACCTCTCACGCTGGTGTGAAGTCCCCTGGTTGTTGGGAGGTGACTTTAACTCGGTCTTGGACACAACACTCGATAGGTCATTTCCACCACTGCTGCAGACGGTAGCAACATCCAATGCTAGGAACCTAGGGGAGTGGCTGCGCCGCTGGGATTTAACAGATGTGTGGAGGGCCCTTAACCCGCAGGTACGACTGTACTCACATTACTCACACCTGCACGGGCTTCATGTTTGTATTGACTGTTTTGTTGCAAGGGTGCCGATATTAGCGAAGTGCCTCAGTGCGGATTACCTTGGCAAAACACACTCCGACCATAACCCACATATCATGACACTGCAAGGCGAGGATGGGGGACCCACCATCCGTTTATGGAGACTCCAGCCTCTGGCATTAGAGGACCCCCCCATTCAGAGAAGCAGTAGGCACAGCGATAGAAACATATTTTGAAAGCAATGCGGGGTCAGTTGCAGACACGGGCACTCTGTGGTATGCAGGCAAGGCAGTGGTCAGAGGGTGCTGCATGGGGTTGAGTTGGAGCATCAGGAAACAACTAGACGATGAAGTGAAACGCATCGAGGACGCCCTGACCCGACTCGAAGCTGAGTTAGCGCAGGGTAACGGTGTACAGCAAGACATAGACACGCAGCGTAAAAAACATGCAGAAGTGCTAGAGAGGCTGCGCTGTCTGAATTACGCGTAACATGCCGTACACTCACATTTTGCATACACACACATGCGGCAGCAGATAGAGCAGGTAGATTGCTGGCACGTATGATCCGTCAAGAACACGCGCAGGTGCTATGCTGCGGTTGTGGACTGCGGCAGGGCTGGTGCTCACTATGCAACACGACGTCCATGGTGAGTTCACCGCGCATTACACCAGAGTATACCAATCGTTAAATTGCGCAACACCAACGGAAATGGACTCCTTTCTTACTCCCTTAACCCTACACCAAGTCACAGCAGAGCAAAGAGACGAGCTGAGCGAGCCGCTCACGCTATCGGAAGTGCAAGATGCTATACGCTCGTTAGCCACGGGCAGAGCGCTGGGCCCGGATGGATACCTGGCAGAATACTACAAAGCATACCAGCAGGCCCTGGCACCGCGTCTTCTCACAATGTACCAGAATGCGCAGGAAACAGGCATACTTCCGGATACGCTTCGTGAGTCCCTCTTGGTGTCTCTTGGTGTCCTTGCCCAAACCTAACAGGAATGTGGAATTGGTAGGATCATATCGTCCGCTAGCACTAATTAATACAGATTATAAGGTGCTAGCTAAAATACTAGCGAATAGATTGGCCCCGTCGGTGCCGCAACTAGTGCACGCGGACCAAAATGGATTCATGCCTGCGCGCAGCACGTCACTAAATTTGCGACGCTTCTTTCGAGTGGCGCATTACTCCAGGGACAGCTGGGCACATGCTGAATGCCTGGTATTGGAGCTGGAAAAGGCATTTGACACCCTAGAATGGGGGTTCCTATTTACTGTGCTGCGTAAGTATGGTTTGGGAGGGGTTTTTTTGGGCCTCGTTAAGTTACTATACACGCATCTAATAGCCAGGGTCAAGACAGGTCCATATATATCGGAGCGAGTCCCCATAGAGCGCGGCACGAGGCAGGGCTGCCCACTCTCCCCATTATTTGCGCTGGCCATCGAGCCATTGGCTGAGGCACTTCGCAATACTCAAGATGAATGGGGAATTCCTTTGCAAGACGGCACGCATGCGGTCTCATTATATGCAGGTGACATGCTGACTCAGGGATGTCGGGCAGTCATGTACAGCGATTGAGGCCACGCTGCTTGAGTTTGCCTCAGTGTCAGGGCTGAAGGTGAATTGGGAAAAGTTGTGTCTGTACCCCTTTGCAGAGTCTATCCCGGACCCGCAATTAGTCATCAACGGTAGGTCTGTGCACTGGCAGCTAGCTGTGTTCCGATTTCTCGGGATATATATATATATATATATATATATATATATATATATATATATATCCTACTGGCAGTCGCCAGTAGATAGTTATAGTTAGGACCTATTTTCCATAGGAAATCCGCAACATTCTATTTGTAATAACTCTTGCGTCGGTTGGCGAATATTCGCGAAATTTTCAAACTTTATGGCCCGCTCTGGTCGGTTCCTATCCTGAAAGTCTCGGTTTGATTCGTCAAGCGGGGGCTGAGATAAAAGGGGGGTCCCAAAACGTGTTTTCCCCATTCATTTTCCCATAGGAAACTTTAGCCACGGCTACAGCCCGAACTGCTGAACGGAATTACACCAAATTTGGCAAAGAGGTAGTTCTTGGTTCAGAAAGAACCCTTTTTGTTAAATGGTGTAAATCCGTTCAGTAGTTCCTGAGAAAATCAAAAGGAAAATCACATATATATCTATGGCCGCGTAGGGTCCGCGCACCCTCCCGATCACGAGCTGCATGCTAATTGGCTGTCAACACTCCAAACCGGGAAGTGTTGGCAGCCATCTTGTTCCCTGTAGCGCTCTGTGGCGCTTACTGGAGGTACCTGGTGGGCTAGTTGGCCCCCAGGGACCCTCAGGATTGAAGAGGAATTAATTCCCCAACTTAAAACGCGCCACAGGGCTTGTTTGCACACATGTCACCTCAGGCCCCGCCCCCTCCCTTCACCACTGTGCAAACGCGCCCCGTGGCGCGTTTTAAGTTGAGGGATTAATTCCCCTTGAATACTAAGGGTCCTCGGGGGCCATCTAGCCTCACCAGGTACCTCCATTATGCACTGGGGAGCTGCGTTGCAGAGAGGTGTTCAGAGGCCACGTCCCTTTTTACACCTCTCTGCAACGCAGCTCTGTGGTGCTTACTGGAGGTACCTGGTGGGCTAGTTGAATGAAGGAATGAATGAATGAATATGAAATTTGTAGAGCGCGAACTAAGCCCAAGGGCGTCAAGGCGCTATAAGCGGACATAAGGGTGCAGACAAAGGGACATGCTCATACCGAGGTCTGTGAGAAAAGCCAGGTCTTTATGGCCCTGCGGAAAAGAGAATGGGACACCTGACTTGAGAGCTGTTCCGGGAGGGAGTTCCACAGTCTAGCAGCAGCATTGGAAAAAGCTCTACCTCCCCAAGTAACCTTCTTGAATCTCGGTACTATAAGCAGATTCTTATCTGCCGACCGGAGCAGCCTGCTAGGAACATAACGATGGACAATAGCCTTAATCGCCTCAGGACCTGACCCGTAGTAGGCATCGTGAGTCATGCACAAGGTCTTAAAGAGGATCCTACGGTCCACAGGCAGCCAGTGCAGCACCCTAATAGAGGCTGTGACTGAATGATATCTTGGTAAATTCATCACCAGCCTGGCTGCGGCGTTCTGCACCATCTGCAGACGTCGCACTAAGCCTTTGTTAATGCCCAAATAAAGGGCATTACAATAGTCCAATCTGGACATTACCAGTGCAATGACGGCCTGCTTACGTGCATCAAAAGAGAGATAATGGGAAATTTTCCGTAGGATCCTAATGATCCCAAAACACGTGGAGACTGTCCTACTAACCTGCAAGCTTAGGGACAATGAATTATCCACGATGACCCCAAGGTTTTTGCCATGGGAAACCGGGGAAGGACAGGCGCCAAGCGCGTCCGGCCACCAGTCACTGGACCAAATTTCCTGTTTACTCCCAAAGATCAAGACCTCCGTCTTCTCTCCATTTAATTTCAGAAAATTTTCCACCATCCAGGAGGAAACTGCCTGCATACAGTTCCTGAAGTTAAGGGCCGAATCCTTTACACTATGCGAAATAGACACCATAATTTGGGTGTCGTCCGCATAGGACAACACCTCCAACCCAAAGGATCTCACAACCTTCGCAAGAGGAGCAACATAGATATTAAAAAGAGTAGGGCTCAGGGAGGAGTCCTGAGGAACACCACACAGCAAGGGTTTAGGGGCTGAGTAAAATTGACCAAGCTTAACCGTCTGTGCCCGCTCACTGAGAAAGGAAGCAAGGAGCCCCAAAGCAGAGCCCCCAATACCTATCTCTCTCAGGCGGTCAATCAATCTGCAAGGAGACAGGGTATCAAAGGCTGCGGTAAGATCCAGTAGAACAAGGAGGGTGGTGTGCCCTGCTTCCACTTGAATCCGGATATTATCAAATACAGCCGTCAATGCTGTCTCCGTACTATGATGGCTTCTGAATCCATGTTGAGAGCCATCAAGTAGATGGAAATCTTTTAAGTAAGTGCTGAGATGAGAGTTAAGGTAAGTTTCCAGAATCTTGGCTGGAACAGGAAGTAAGGAGATCGGGCGATAATTCTTCAGTTCACCAGGATCCAAAGAAGGTTTCTTCAAAAGTGGCTTCACTACAGCCGTCTTCCACAGAGTGGGATATTGCCCCTCTGAGATGGCAACATTAAAAACATCAGTCAAAAGGGGAATAATGACTTCACGACCACATTTTAGCACCTTGAGGGGACAGGGATCCAATGGGGAACCTGATTTAACCCCTTCGAGGATCCGATCGGTCATCTCAGAAGACATATAAGGAAAGGTAAGAAGACTGGGCGACTCCTCGGTGAGTGCGGCCCCAATGGGATGGAAGGTGGATCGAACAGATGACCCCACAATGGGGTTGGAGGCTTCAAGCAAGGAATAAATATCTGAAATCTTAGTATGAAAAAAGTCAGAGATTTTATCACAACGCTCCTGGGAAAAATCTGAAGGGTCGGAGGCAGGAGGAGAGGTAAGAGAATTTATTACCTTGAAGAGATCCCTGGAGGATCTCATAGAATCAGTAGTCTTGGAAAAGTATAGTCTCTTTTCCTCCATGACGGCAGCTTTATACTCTTTGAGGCCCTGCTTATGTAGTTCCCTTCTCAACGGATCTAAGTCTATGCGCCAGTGCCTCTCCTGTTTACGACAGCCCTATCTCAGTTTTCTGAGCCTCTCCGTAAACCAGGGAGCAGAGGGTTTTTTTCCTTGCTGAGTAGTACTTACTAAGAGGTGCAAGAGTGTCCATTGCTGCTAACAATTGTTGCGATAACTCTGCCGCTGCCAAATTAGCATCATGAAGCTTAGTGAGCTCAAGATTGTTGAGAAGATTTGAAAGAGACTCATTACTTATGAGGCTAAAGTTCCTCCTTTCATCCAAAGTCATGTTACCAGAGAGAGTCAACGCCGAAGACATAAAATGTAAGTCAAAAGGGACGGCGAAATGATCAGACCAGGCTAGAGGGATAGGTTCCCCCACACTTACACGAGGGTCATTAGAAAAGACCCCGTCAAGTATGTGCCCCACTAGATGGGTGGGCTTCCTGACCAGCTGTGAAAAACCACAGCAATTCAAGGTATCCAAAAAACCTAAGGTGGCCTTGCAATCAAGGTTATCAAAGTGAAAATTAAAATCCCCCAGGAGAGTAAGATTGGATCTTTCACAATAAGGTTCTAGAAGCCTACTAAAATCCTGACTAAAGGCAGTCCTAGAGCCTGGTTGCCTATAGCATAAGATGCCAGAGAAGCTTTCCGTGGGGTGAAGATTGAGTGAAAAATAAAAGGCCTGGTAGAGATCAGGAGGCACGGACAGAGCCTGAGTGCGACAAATCAGGGTTTCTCTATAAAGAATGCCCACACCTCCTCCCCGCCGATCTACCCTGTCCATTCTAGCAAGGGTGTATCCAGTAGGAATAGTATCTACAAGGTCAGGACCAGAGGCATCCGTAGCCCAAGTTTTGGTTATAAAAACCGAGGTTGGCTTCCTTGCTGATACAAAGTCTCTAAAAGAAACCTTATTTTTGATCAGGGATCTTGCATTAATGAGATAGCCATGTCACCTCAGGCCCGCCCCCTCCCTTCACCACTGTGCAAACGCGCCCCGTGGCGCGTTTTAAGTTGGGGGATTAAGTCCCCTTGAATCCTGAGGGTCCCTGGGGTCCAACTAGCCCACCAGGTACCTCCAGTAAGCGCCACAGAGCTGCGTTGCAGAGAGGTGTAAAAAGGGGCGTGGCCTGGACCACCTCTCTGCAACGCAGCCCTGTGGCGCTTACTGGAGGTACCTGGTGGCCTAGTTGGCCCCCAGGGACCCCCAGTATTGAAGGGGAATTCATTTCCCAACTTAAAACGCGCCAGAGGGCGCGTTTGCAGAGTGTTGCTGGGAGGGGGCGGGGCCTCAGCACGATCACGTGTTTTTTTAATTATTTTTTTTGGAAGGGGGGCTGTGTGGCCCCCCTTCTTTTTCCTTTTTTGGGCCTTGGGGACCCCATCCCCCAGGGCCTCACACCTTTTTTAATAAAAAAAAAAAAAAAATGAACGGGAAGGGGGCCGCGTGGGCCCCCCTCCCGTGGCCAATTCCGGCCCCGGGGGCCCCATCCCCCGGGGCATGGCCAGATTTTCTTTCAGTTTTTTTATGGAGTGGGGCTGCGTGGCCCCCCCTCCTGAGGCCTCTATTGGCCCCGGGGACCCCATCCCCCGGGGCCTGGCCTCTCGTTGGGGACCGTGGGGGGAGCCCCAATGCCCCCACGGTCCTGCCAGCTCCCAGCGTCCTGCGGGAGCCGGCATTGCTTTTCCACATGGGGAGCTGTTTCCCTGCTCTCGCTTCAATGAAGCAAAGCAGTTTGCAGTGACAGGGCGGGACCCGCGTGGCTCCCGCCCTGACATTGCAAACAGCAGTGTCCCGGGGGTGGGCACCCCGGGACACTGCAGGAGCCGGCCCTGGGGGGTGGTGGTCCCCAGGGCCATCACTGAGCTCCAGGAGGGGGCCGTGTGGCCCCCTCCCACCATTGGCAAAGCCCCGGGAGGTGGTGGTCCTCGGGGCTTGGGGTCCGTCACGGACCCCCAAATTTGAATAATTAGAGCCCCGGGGTGGTGGCGGTCCCCGGGGTGTGTGGGGGGGCTCGAGCCCCCCCACACAGGTATTGTTAAAAAAATAAGAGCCCGGGGGGTGGCGGTCCCTGGGGCAGCGGGGAGGCCGTGTGCCCCTCGCAAATTTATTAATGAAAGCCCCAGGGGGTGGCGGTCCCCGGGGCTTGGGGGGGCTTGGAGGCCCCCCACACATAAAAAAAATAAAGCCCTGGGGGGTGGCGGTCCCTGGGGCTGCGGGGGGCCGTGTGCCCCGCAAATATTGTAGCAAAGCCCCGGGGTGGCGGTCTCGGGGCAGTGTGGGGGATTAGGGCCCCCACACATTTTTACATGCCCCCGGGACTTGGCCCACCCGGGGCTATTAATAACGAGCGCAGAAGCCCGCGCTTCGTTTTTTTTTTTATTTTCGCGGCCGGATCCGCGGATCCTCTGCGCTTTTATAAAAATGATTTTTTTGGCCCTGGGCGTCCTTGTGGGACCCCCTGAGCAGGCCTAGGGGGTCAGGGTGTTTCTACCCTGCCCCCTTTTCTTGTTTTACGCGACTGTTTATCTGTTTTCTTGTGACTCGGTTCTACCGAGTCACAAGATGGCTGCCAACACTTCTTGGTTTGGAGTGTTGACAGCCAATTAGAATAAAGCTCGTGGTCGGGAGGGTCCGCGGATCCTCCCTGCCTCTAAATATCGAAACTTTTATTTTTTATTTTCTCAGCAACTACTGAACGGATTTACACCATTTTTAAAAAGGTCGCTTTACCATTTTTAAAAAGGTCGCTTTATCTTTTTGCCAAATTTGGGGTAAATCCGTTCAGTAGTTTCGGGTGTAGCCTTGCATAAAGTTTCCTATGGGAAATTGATTTTTTGACTCTTATTTTTTGAATTTCTCTGGAATTACTGAACGGATTTACACCATTTAAAAAAAAAAAAAAGGGCGCTTTCTGAACCAAGCACTACCTTTTTGCCAAATTTGGTGTAATTCCGTTCAGCAGTTCGGGCTGTAGCCGTGGCTAAAGTTTCCTATGGGAATTAACATGGAGAAAACACGTATTGGGACCCCCCGTTTTTCTCGGCCCCCGCTTGCCGGATCACCCCGAAACATTCAGGATAGGAGCTGACCGGAGCGGGCCATAAGTTTTGAAAATTTCGCGACGATTCGT